>CM026572.1:6217817-7445144 GCA_015143295.1 Tetracentron sinense | reverse complement strand
CTACAGCTCCTGTCCTTACAGTGCCATCCGGACCTCTTGGGTATGAGGTGTACAGTGATGCCTCACACGTTGGACTTGGATGTGTGCTTATGCAACACAAGAAGGTCATTGCCTATGCATCAAGGCAATTGAAGGAGCATGAGAAGAATTACCCCACGCACGACTTAGAGCTTGCCGCAGTCGTGTTTGCACTTAAGATTTGGCGTCATTACCTTTATGGGGTGGAGTTCTATGTGTTCACTGACCACAAGAGCCTCAAGTACCTCTTTTCCCAAAAGGAATTGAATCTAAGGCAACGGCGTTGGATGGAATTTCTGAAGGACTATGATTGTACCATTCAATACCATCCGGGTAAGGCAAATGTAGTGGCTGATGCTCTGAGTAGAAGACCTCAGGGGTTGTTAGCACACATGTTGGTTCAAGAATGGAAGCTACTAGAAGATTTGGCAAATCTGGACATCAGTGTGAATAACTCTGTCCGTGGTCCTACCTTGGCAAATGTTACGGTTCGGCCGTACATTATAGATTTGATCCAAGAATATCAAGCCATGGATGCGGAATTGTTGGCTTTCCGGGACAAGGAAGTTGCCAAGGGCAGTGAAGACTTTTCTCTCACTAGTCGGGGTGCTATCACATTCAAGGGAAGACTGTGCGTCCCAGCCAATGCAGATCTTCGAAGAGAGATTTTGGACGAAGCACACCGTTCGAAGTACACAGTGCATCCAGGGGGTACGAAGATGTACCGGAACCTCAAGAGTCACTTTTGGTGGCGGAATATGAAGAGGGAGGTTGCGGAATATGTAGCACGGTGCTTGGTGTGTCAACAGGTGAAAGCAGAACACATGCGGCCCGCAGGTCTATTACAGTCCCTTCCGATTCCCGAGTGGAAATGGGAGAACATATCCATGGATTTCATAGTTGGCTTGCCAAAGACGGCAAGGGGTTCAGATGCGATATGGGTAGTAGTGGATCGTTTGACGAAGTCCGCTCACTTCTTGCCTTACCGAACTACTTTCAACTCTAGTCAGTTAGCTGCTTTGTACATCAAGGAAGTGGTGAGGTTGCACGGAGTGCCTGTCAGTATTGTGTCGGATCGGGATCCAAGATTCACTTCACGATTCTGGAAAAGCTTTCAGGAAGCTATGGGTTCCCGACTCGATTTCAGCACCGCTTTTCATCCACAGACAGATGGACAAACCGAGAGAGTGAACCAAGTCATTGAAGACATGCTTCGGGCTTGTATGATGGATTTCAGAGGCAGTTGGGAAGAGCATTTGCCTTTGGTTGAATTCGCCTACAATAACAGCTATCAGGCAAGTATCCAAATGGCACCATTTGAGGCCTTGTATGGGCGAAGTTGTAGGTCTCCTCTCTATTGGGATGAGGTAGGAGAAAGGAAATTACTTGGTCCAGAATTGATTGAGCAAACTGTAAACACAGTTAAGATCATTCGGGATCGATTGAAAGCCGCTCAAGATCGCCAGAAAAGTTATGCGGACACGCGCCGTAGGGACTTGGAATTTCAAGTAGGGGATCAAGTTTTTGTGAAAGTATCTCCTAGTAAAGGGATCATGAGATTTGGAAAGCGAGGCAAGCTCAGTCCTCGGTATGTTGGGCCTTTTGAGATTATCACGCGAGTTGGTGAGGTTGCTTACAGGGTAGCTCTCCCACCTCACATGGCCGCAGTTCATAACGTCTTCCATGTGTCTATGCTTCGGAAGTACATTGCGGATCCCTTCGCATGTACTAGAACTTGGAACCGTTGGAGATTCGAGAAGATCCTCACCGTTGATTGAGAAGCCGATTCACATATTGGATCGAGAGATCAAGTGCTTCGCAACAAGACTATCCCTTTGGTTCTAGTGCAATGGCAACATCCATGCTCGAGAAGAAGCTACATGGGAGCGTGAAGCCGAAGTCAAAGCAAAGTATCCCGAGTTGTTTGAATAGACTTGTGCATATGGCTTATAATTTTGTTTTGATTTGATGCATGTATGTATCGTCCAAATTTCGGGGACGAAATTTTTGTAAGGGGGGGAGAATGTAGCACCCCGGACTTTTTCATCCTTAATGAATAGCACCTTCGTAGCTAATTGGCCATTTTTGTAGTCTAATTAATAAATAAGGGAGAAATCGAAAATTCCGAAACGTCAGAAATGTGCGTTTTCGAAAGACGAACCCAACGCAAGTTGAATCGTCGAAATCCGACGAGCGAGTCAAAAGATATGGTCAAAACAGTCCAGACATACAGAGAACCGATCGCTCGGTCCAGTCAGCGATCGATCGGTCCATAACCGATCGATCGGTAGCTATCGCGCGGTCAGAAAGTTTGTATGGGGAAATTTTCCAGAGAGTGAGTTTTTGACCGGTCGATCGGTCATAAACACCGATCGCTCGGTAGGCAACCGATCGATCGGTCATAACCACCGATCGCTCGGTCCGCGCGTTTTACAGAATTTTCACTAAGGGCATTTTCGGCATTCGGGTGTTATACCCTTTCTTATATAGGATTGCCCGAGCCTTTAGGGCTCATTCTCAACCCTTAGAGTCTTTTGAGAGATAGAGAGAAAGGAGAAGGTTTTCCTAAACCTAGGGTTTCCATTTTGAAGAGAAATCAAAGGGGTTTGAGACCCTAGATCATCCTCAAGTCTATTTTCTCCAAGTCTCGGCTCAAGCTCGTGTGGGGCACTCTCCTCAAGCTAGGGCAGCAACTCACGGTCGTTTTGGAAAGGGGGATTTCTTCCTCACTTGATCAAGGTCGGTACTTCTTACTACCCTCCTAGTTATAGCTTCTCTTTTCCTTTATTTCTTCTTGTTTTCTTTCACCTATATATGTGTTATGAGATTGGTGGTATGAATGGTGAATGGAGATGGATGTTGGCGAATGGATGCCGTGTGGATGATGTGATGAACGAATGGGAAAGGGCATTGTACTAATAATGAACATACAAGTGTGATGTGAGCATAACCCACATAGAAAAGCATGATCTAGGTTTAAGTGAATAATGAACACACCCCATGTTTGATGAAATGCCAAGGTGAACAAAATAAATGATAAATTAAGGGAACCATGTTTAATTGCTCTTGAAATTTGTTAGGGTTCATGATAGTGTGTTTCTTACATTTCTTAAAATGTGTAGATTATTAATTACTTAAATTGTTATATGCTATGCCTTGTGAATCACTCCAAATTGTCATATTCAATTCCAAATGCAAGTATGCACACGATCTCACGAGCACGCATGAAATGACGTGATTTACCGATGTTTTGAGTATGGGACGTAGAGGTGGGGCATATCCTAAGATATGTTTCACTTCGCTTTTGACAAGGGCAAGACAATCATGCATTACATAGGGAAAGGTCTCCCATCCCCTCGCATGACATGCATAGCATCGCATGACACGCATAGCATAGCATGGCATGACACGCATAGCATAGCATCACACATCACGCATGGATGCTAGTTGCGACGGGCTATGAACGGCAACTAGGCATTCACATTCCGCATGGATGCTAGTTGCGACGGGCTATGAACGGCAACTAGGCATTCACATTCCGCATGGATGCTAGTTGCGACGGGCTATGAACGGCAACTAGGCATTCACATTCTGCATGGATGCTAGTTGCGACGGGCTATGAACGGCAACTAGGCATACCCATCTGCATATAGGGTACTAGTTGTGACGGACTATGAACGGCAACTAGGCATGTGAACATGTTTAAATTATGAACAAGCAAGCATGATACTCGCATGACACGCATGACATGACATGACACGCATGATATGACAAGATAAGACAACATAACAAGTTTCAAGCACGGAAATGGTATTTTCAAGTCAAGTCAAGTGCACGATGTTTTCAAGAGGTTTCATCGGCTTTCTACGAAATACAAGCATGATTATAAATTGTTTTGCTTCCTTGTATGATATAAATTGTTCATGTTCTATATATGCAACTTGCTTCCTCCTTTATGTATGCTATCTGTATGCTATGACTACTGGTTAGTGCTTAGTACCCGCTGAGTATTCCATGCTCAGCCGTACTTCTTATGTCGGCAGGTGACGGCGGAGCAGCTGCTCCATTTGATATCTGTGCTCCGAGTCCATGGGTGGAGGAGGAGTACGTCGAGGAGCCTTTTGAGGAACCTCCAGTAGAGGGTTACCATTAGGTGGTGGTAGATTCTGAGTGGATTAGCTGTGGGTGAGATGAGAGATTATATCCATGTATTTTGGCGGGTCTGTCCGCACTTTCTTCTGGTTACTTTTTGTATAAACTTGGACCATATGTATATACTTAGAGGTTTGTTAGACTTCCGCTGTGTTTTATAGTTATGTTTCCGCTATAATGTCCTCTATTGTATATGCTCTGTGGTTTTTGCAGGTTGGTTTGTCAAGCAAGTCATGTAAGTCATGATTGAGTCGTCCAAGATTCACTCTAACTCCTAGGGTGGGTTTTGGGACGCGACAGAAGTGGTATCAGAGCTTAGGCTTTAGGTCTCTAGGGTCACTTAGAATCTTATGCCACGGCTTGACAAGAGCATATGTCAGGAAACAAGTTAGGAAGGAAGTAAGTCGGGAGCGAGTCTGGTTCCAAGTGTAAGACTAAACTTTAGTCTTAGTCTAAAATGGTTGCTTTAACCAAGTACGGGTCCTAGGTACGCTAGAACACTAAAGTATAAGTATAATGTGATGAATACTCTGATTACTTGATGTGATGAATATTAGTGTTATACAACTAATACAGATTGAATTATTGTGAAACGACATTGAAATAAACTGTGTTTTCAAGTGAGACTCATGTGGTGCTATTGTTCTCAGGACTTTAGTCATGAGGCGGGGCACACGGGGTCGTGGACCACACACCAGAGCTTCATCTTCTTCTAGAGATGAGGATGAGCAGCCGGACCTCTCTCAGGTCTTAGGCTCTATTGCTGAGACACTCGCCATCCTGGCGGCTCGGCAAACTATACCGGCATCAGCGGCACCTACTCCACCGCCCGCAGCTCCAGTACATCGTACAGCTGGAGTTGAGGCATTCAGGAGATTGAGGCCTCCATCCTTCCATGGGAGTGTGGACCCTCTCGCAGCAGAGGCGTGGATCCTCCAGATGGAGAAGATTTTTGCGGTCCTCTCGCCTACAGAGGAGGATAGGGTAGCATGGGCAGTTTTCATGCTAGAGGGTGAAGCCCACCATTGGTGGTTGTCCGCATTGAGGACACGAGACTTGACCATGCAGGGTCAACCTTGGACTTGGGAGGAGTTTAAGGACACGTTCTATAAGAAGTATTTCCCGGTTGGAGCTCGGGAAAAGAAAGAGAGAGAATTCATCAACCTTGAGCAAGGTTCGATGTCTGTGGCCGCTTATGAGGCCAAGTTCTCGGAGCTATCACGCTTCGCGACACATATGATTGCCACCGAGGCAATGAAGGCGAGGAGGTTTGAGCAAGGGCTCAAGGATGTCATCATGGAGAAAGTGTCGGTTTTCAGGCACGCCACTTACGCCGAAGTAGTGGATAAGGCCTTATTGGTTGAGGCCAATTCTGAAGCAGTGTCTAAGAAGAGAGAGTTGGCGAGAGGCCAAGCCAGTAGTTCAGCACCTCCAGAGAGACGGGCTCGTACCGGCCCTTATCAGTATACATGGCCAGCACCACCGATGAGGCCGACTTATGCGGCCCCAGCACCACGGCAGTACGTGCCACAGGCACCTCGACCTCAGGCTCTCCCGGCCCCATGGCCAGTTGTACCTCAGGTGGCGAGATATGCTCCACCTCAGGCCCCTCCTACCCGCACGCACGAGCCCTGCCCTTCATGCGGCCGAAGGCACCCAGCAGGGGATTGCCTAAGAGCATCGGGTGGATGTTTTCACTGTGGTCGCCAGGGCCACGTGATCAGGGATTGCCCTACCCGGCATTTACCAGGCCAGTCTCAGGGGATTAGGCCACCAGCACGCCCAGCAGGATCACATCAGGCGTCATCTCAGACTACCCGGTCCACACCTCAGTCTCGCCAGGCGAACCAGGGGCGAGTTTTTGCCTTGACAGAGGGCGATGCACTTGCATCTGACGATGTGGTGCAAGGTACGCGTTAGGAGTTATTTTCCTTATTCGTGATTGTTATGTTATGTTTTATTCCTTGTGTACGTAGTTGGTATGCTATATATATATATACCTACGTGTATACACTGTTGAGGCTTGAATTGACGTAACTAGCCTAAAATTTCAGGAACCCTACTAGTCAATGAGTATTTGGCTCGAGTGTTGATTGATACCGGGTCTACTCATTCGTTTGTCTCGCCGAGTTTTTCAGAAGGCTTTTCTGTGGAGCCTAGTCAGCTAAAACCGGAGTTAGCCATTTCGACTCCGCTCGGCAAAACAGTATTGGCAGATAAAGTGTATAGAAATAGTGCGGTCCAAGTTGGAAGCCACGAGTTGGCGGTTGACCTCATCGTCCTTGGATTCCAAGACTTTGATATTATATTGGGAATGGATTGGTTAGCAGCACATCATGGGCATGTAGCTTGCTTTGAGAAGATGGTACTCTTCAAGCCGGTAAAAGGAAAACCATTTCACTTTCGGGGGTTAAAACGTAGAGACATTGCCCGTTTTGCGGCGTTGAGCTTAGCTAACCCCGAGGCAAAGGACTCATCGACTATTCCGGTTGTGAGTGAGTTCCTGGATGTATTTCCAGAGGAGTTGCCAGGATTGCCTCCAGACAGGGAGATTGAGTTTATGATCGAGCTTGCACCAGGCACAGCTCCTGTATTCAGAGCTCCATATAGAATGGCCCCTATTGAACTCAAGGAGTTGAAGACTCAGTTGGAGGAATTGCAAGGCCTTGGCTTCATTCGACCAAGTGTCTCACCATGGGGTGCCCCGGTGTTGTTTGTTAAGAAGAAAGATGGCTCGATGCGGATGTGTGTCGATTACAGGCAATTGAACAAAGTCACTGTAAAGAATAGGTATCCCTTGCCTAGGATTGATGACTTGTTCGATCAGTTGAAGGGAGCGAGATTTTTCTCAAAGATAGATCTTCGATCGGGTTATCACCAGTTGAAGATTAAGGCGGAAGATGTTCCCAAAACTGCTTTCAGGACTCGATATGGACATTACGAGTTCTTGGTGATGCCTTTTGGACTCACGAACGCGCCGGCAGCCTTTATGGATTTGATGAACCGGGTGTTCCGGCCATATCTTGATAGGTGCGTGATTGTATTTGTTGATGACATTTTGGTTTATTCCCAGACACGGGAAGATCACACACGCGACCTGCGCCTTGCTTTGGAAATGCTAAGAGAGCACAAGCTATACGCCAAACTTAGCAAGTGTGAGTTTTGGTTGGAAGAGGTGGCATTCCTAGGCCACGTTGTATCGGCGGAAGGCATTTCGGTGGATCCAAAGAAGATAGAGGCAGTCATGAATTGGGCGAGGCCCAAGAGTGTCACGGAGATACGCAGTTTTCTTGGGTTGGCAGGCTACTACAGGAGATTCGTAGAGGGTTTCTCCAGCCTTGCAGCACCGCTCACTTACCTGACAAGGAAGAACGCTAAGTTTGTATGGAGCGACAAATGTGAGATCAGTTTCACGGAACTGAAGAAGAGGCTTACCACAGCTCCTGTCCTTACGGTGCCATCCGGACCTTATGGGTATGAGGTGTATAGTGATGCCTCACACGTTGGACTTGGGTGTGTACTCATGCAGCACAAGAAAGTCATTGCCTATGCATCAAGGCAGTTGAAGGAGCATGAGAAGAACTATCCTACGCACGACTTGGAGCTTGCGGCGGTCGTGTTTGCACTTAAGATTTGGCGTCATTACCTTTATGGGGTGGAGTTCTATGTGTTCACTGATCACAAGAGTCTCAAGTATCTCTTTTCCCAAAAGGAGCTGAATCTAAGGCAAAGGCGTTGGATGGAATTTCTGAAGGACTATGATTGTACCATTCAATACCACCCGGGTAAAGCAAATGTAGTGGCTGATGCTTTGAGTAGAAGACCTCAGGGGTTGTTAGCACACATGTTGGTTCAAGAATGGAAGCTGCTAGAAGATTTGGCAAATCTGGACATCAGTGTGAATAACTCTGTCCGTGGTCCTACCTTGGCAAATGTTACGGTTCGGCCGTACATTATAGATTTGATCCAAGAATATCAAGCCATGGATGCGGAATTGTTGGCTTTCCGGGACAAGGAAGTTGCCAAGGGCAGTGAAGACTTTTCTCTCACTAGTCGGGGTGCTATCACATTCAAGGGAAGACTGTGCGTCCCAGCCAATGCAGATCTTCGAAGAGAGATTTTGGACGAAGCACACCGTTCGAAGTACACAGTGCATCCAGGGGGTACGAAGATGTACCGGAACCTCAAGAGTCACTTTTGGTGGCGGAATATGAAGAGGGAGGTTGCGGAATATGTAGCACGGTGCTTGGTGTGTCAACAGGTGAAAGCAGAACACATGCGGCCCGCAGGTCTATTACAGTCCCTTCCGATTCCCGAGTGGAAATGGGAGAACATATCCATGGATTTCATAGTTGGCTTGCCAAAGACGGCAAGGGGTTCAGATGCGATATGGGTAGTAGTGGATCGTTTGACGAAGTCCGCTCACTTCTTGCCTTACCGAACTACTTTCAACTCTAGTCAGTTAGCTGCTTTGTACATCAAGGAAGTGGTGAGGTTGCACGGAGTGCCTGTCAGTATTGTGTCGGATCGGGATCCAAGATTCACTTCACGATTCTGGAAAAGCTTTCAGGAAGCTATGGGTTCCCGACTCGATTTCAGCACCGCTTTTCATCCACAGACAGATGGACAAACCGAGAGAGTGAACCAAGTCATTGAAGAGATGCTTCGGGCTTGTATGATGGATTTCAGAGGCAGTTGGGAAGAGCATTTGCCTTTGGTTGAATTCGCCTACAATAACAGCTATCAGGCAAGTATCCAAATGGCACCATTTGAGGCCTTGTATGGGCGAAGTTGTAGGTATCCTCTCTATTGGGATGAGGTAGGAGAAAGGAAATTACTTGGTCCAGAATTGATTGAGCAAACTGTAAACACAGTTAAGATCATTCGGGATCGATTGAAAGCCGCTCAAGATCGCCAGAAAAGTTATGCGGACACGCGCCGTAGGGACTTGGAATTTCAAGTAGGGGATCAAGTTTTTGTGAAAGTATCTCCTAGTAAAGGGATCATGAGATTTGGAAAGCGAGGCAAGCTCAGTCCTCGGTAT
The DNA here is from genome assembly GCA_015143295.1 of Tetracentron sinense. NCBI lineage: Eukaryota > Viridiplantae > Streptophyta > Magnoliopsida > Trochodendrales > Trochodendraceae > Tetracentron > Tetracentron sinense. The sequence continues at coordinate 7,435,930 of CM026572.1, read as the reverse complement.
GTTGGGCCTTTTGAGATTATCACGCGAGTTGGTGAGGTTGCTTACAGGGTAGCTCTCCCACCTCACATGGCCGCAGTTCATAACGTCTTCCATGTGTCTATGCTTCGGAAGTACATTGCGGATCCTTCGCATGTCATAAACTTGGAACCGTTGGAGATTCGAGAGGACCTCACCTTGATTGAAAAGCCGGTTCAGATTTTGGATCGAAGAGATCAAGTGCTTCGCAACAAGACTATCCCTTTGGTTCTAGTGCAATGGCAACACCATGCTCGGGAAGAAGCTACATGGGAGCGTGAAGCCGAAGTCAAAGCAAAGTATCCCGAGTTGTTTGAATAGACTTGTGCATATGGCTTATAATTTTGTTTTGATTTGGTGTATGTATGTATCGTCCAAATTTCGGGGACGAAATTTTTGTAAGGGGGGGAGAATGTAGCACCCCGGACTTTTTCATCCTTAATGAATAGCACCTTCGTAGCTAATTGGCCATTTTTGTAGTCTAATTAATAAATAAGGGAGAAATCGAAAATTCCGAAACGTTAGAAATGTGCGTTTTCGAAAGACGAACCCAACGCAAGTTGAATCGTCGAAATCCGACGAGCGAGTCAAAAGATATGGTCAAAACAGTCCAGACATACAGAGAACCGATCGCTCGGTCCAGTCAGCGATCGATCGGTCCATAACCGATCGATCGGTAGCTATCGCGCGGTCAGAAATTTTGTATGGGGAAATTTTCCAGAGAGTGAGTTTTTGACCGGTCGATCGGTCATAAACACCGATCGCTCGGTAGGCAACCGATCGATCGGTCATAACCACCGATCGCTCGGTCCGCGCGTTTTGCAGAATTTTCACTAAGGGCATTTTCGGCATTCGGGTGTTATACCCTTTCTTATATAGGATTGCCCGAGCCTTTAGGGCTCATTCTCAACCCTTAGAGTCTTTTGAGAGATAGAGAGAAAGGAGAAGGTTTTCCTAAACCTAGGGTTTCCATTTTGAAGAGAAATCAAAGGGGTTTGAGACCCTAGATCATCCTCAAGTCTATTTTCTCCAAGTCTCGGCTCAAGCTCGTGTGGGGCACTCTCCTCAAGCTAGGGCAGCAACTCACGGTCGTTTTGGAAAGGGGGATTTCTTCCTCACTTGATCAAGGTCGGTACTTCTTACTACCCTCCTAGTTATAGCTTCTCTTTCCCTTTATTTCTACTTGTTTTCTTTCACCTATATATGTGTTATGAGATTGGTGGTATGTATGGTAAATGGAGAGGGATGTTGGCGAATGGATGCCGTGTGGATGATGTAATGAATGAATGGGAAATGGCATTGTACTAATAATGAACATACAAGTGTGATGTGAGCATAACCCACATAGAAAAGCATGATCTAGGTTTAAGTGAATAATGAACACACCCCATGTTTGATGAAATGCCAAGGTGAACAAAATAAATGATAAATTAAGGGAACCATGTTTAATTGCCCTTGAAATTTGTTAGGGTTCATGATAGTGTGTTTCTTACATTTCTTAAAATGTGTAGATTATTAATTACTTGAATTGTTATATGCTATGCCTTGTGAATCACTCCAAATTGTCATATTCAATTCCAAATGCAAGTATGCACACGATCTCACGAGCACGCATGAAATGACGTGATTTACCGATGTTTTGAGTATGGGACGTAGAGGTGGGGCATATCCTAAGATATGTTTCACTTCGCTTTTGACAAGGGCAAGACAATCATGCATTACATAGGGAAAGGTCTCCCATCCCCTCGCATGACATGCATAGCATCGCATGACACGCATAGCATAGCATGGCATGACACGCATAGCATAGCATCACACATCACGCATGGATGCTAGTTGCGACGGGCTATGAACGGCAACTAGGCATTCACATTCCGCATGGATGCTAGTTGCGACGGGCTATGAACGGCAACTAGGCATTCACATTCCGCATGGATGCTAGTTGCGACGGGCTATGAACGGCAACTAGGCATTCACATTCTGCATGGATGCTAGTTGCGACGGGCTATGAACGGCAACTAGGCATACCCATCTGCATATAGGGTACTAGTTGTGACGGACTATGAACGGCAACTAGGCATGTGAACATGTTTAAATTATGAACAAGCAAGCATGATACTCGCATGACACGCATGACATGACATGACACGCATGATATGACAAGATAAGACAACATAACAAGTTTCAAGCACGGAAATGGTATTTTCAAGTCAAGTCAAGTGCACGATGTTTTCAAGAGGTTTCATCGGCTTTCTACGAAATACAAGCATGATTATAAATTGTTTTGCTTCCTTGTATGATATAAATTGTTCATGTTCTATATATGCAACTTGCTTCCTCCTTTATGTATGCTATCTGTATGCTATGACTACTGGTTAGTGCTTAGTACCCGCTGAGTATTCCATGCTCAGCCGTACTTCTTATGTCGGCAGGTGACGGCGGAGCAGCTGCTCCATTTGATATCTGTGCTCCGAGTCCATGGGTGGAGGAGGAGTACGTCGAGGAGCCTTTTGAGGAACCTCCAGTAGAGGGTTACCATTAGGTGGTTGTAGATTCTGAGTGGATTAGCTGTGGGTGAGATGAGAGATTATATCCGTGTATTTTGGCGGGTCTGTCCGCACTTTCTTCTGGTTACTTTTTGTATAAACTTGGACCATATGTATATACTTAGAGGTTTGTTAGACTTCCGCTGTGTTTTATAGTTATGTTTCCGCTATAATGTCTTCTATTGTATATGCTCTGTGGTTTTTGCAGGTTGGTTTGTCAAGCAAGTCATGTAAGTCATGATTGAGTCGTCCAAGATTCACTCTAACTCCTAGGGTGGGTTTTGGGACGCGACATCACTCACGACCGGAATAGCTGAGGAGTTTTGTGCTTCTGGGTCCGCTAAGCTCAAAGCTACCAAGTGAGCAATATCCGTTTCTATCAATCCTCAGAAATGAAAAGGCTTAACCCCTTTCGGCTTGAAATTCACCATCTTTTCATAACACGCAGCATGACCGTGGTGGTTTTCCAACCATTCCATCCCTAGGATGACATCAAAATCCAAGTCTTGGAAATCTAGACTGATGAGATCGGCCAACAGTTCATTCTCCCCCACTTGCACCACACAATCTCTAAATATTTTATCGGTATCAACTGACTTGCCGAGTGGAGTTGCAATGGTCAACTCCCGCTCTAACAGAGTAGCCTCAGTAAAAAAGCCCTTTGCAAATCTGGGTGAGACAAAGGAGTGAGTGGATCCTGTGTCGATCAACACTTGGGCTAGACATTCATTCACTAACAAAGCGCCTGTACGATCAAACACTAACATCAATAGATTTCACACAATAACATGCATCACACCTAGGTAACCCCTAGTATAAATAATCACATAACAAGCCATAGAAAATTTACACCACTTAAACACTAAGATTCTTGCGTACCTTGCATGACATCATCGGATGCACGTGCGTCTCTCTCTGATAAGGCGAAGACTCGGACCTGTGTGGCTGGGCGAGGAGCCCGTGTAGACTATGAGGCCCTCGAAGCCTGAGAAGAGCTAGGCTGAGATGTCTGCCTAATTAGGGGTCTACTCCCGGAAGACTGAGCTGGCAAATGACATCGGGGACAATCTCTAACCATGTGGTCATGGTCACCACAATGGAAACAACTTCCTGTAACCCTCTAGCATTCTCCCACTGGATGCCTCCTTCCACAAAGGGTGCAGATATCATGCGCATAGGTGGGAGGAGCATATCCTATAGCCTGAGTCATTACGGGGCGAGAAGTTTGAGCAAAAGCCGGGCGAAAAGCCGGTGGAGCAAAAGGGCGGGGAGCTTGTGGTGCCGAATATATCCTCTGTGACTGAGCCGGCCCTACAGACTGATACAAGCTAGTCCTTGCTCTTTACTCTCCTGAACTACTCGACTGTCCTTTCTCCATTCTTCTTCTTTTGAAGAACTCCTCGGAGTTCGACTCGGCCAAAAGTGTTTTGTCCACAACTTCTGAATATGTCTCGTGTCTAAACATTGAGACTCAGTTTTTGAGGTAGGCCTTCAACCACCTCTCAAATTTTTGGGCTTTCATAGCCTCGGTCGCTATCATATGTGGAGCAAACCGAGATAGCTCCAAATATTTGGCATTATAAGCCACTACTGACATATTACCTTGCTCCAAGGTAATGAACTCCACTTCCATCTTCTCTTTCATCCCGACCGGGAAGTACTTCTTGTTGAAAACATCCAAGAATTCCTCCCAAGTCCAGTCTTGACCTTGTCGGGTCAACTCTCGGGTCCGAAGTGCGGACTTCCACCAATGATCGGCCTCACCTTCAAGCATAAAGGCGGTCCAAGTAACCCTTTCCGCCTCCGTAGGCGCCAATACCGAGAATATCTTTACTAATTGCCGAATCCATCCTTCGGCAACAAGTGGTTCAATACTCCCACAAAAGGTTGGAGGCCTCATCCTCCGGAAAGCCTCTATCCCGACTTGTGCTCTATTAGGAGGAGCTGGTATAAGTGCGGCATTAGGTGAAGTGGCCGGTTGCCTTGCCGCTAGCATAGCCAAGGTCTCAGCTATTGAAGCGAAGGCTTGGGCAAAGTCAGGTTGATTATCACCCGATGGAGCATCATTTTCGTTGCCCCGTATGTTGTATCCGCGACACCGGGTATTGTGTCTCATGTTTTCTCCTGAGAATGGCAATACAACATGAGTCTAACTTGGACACGCATTTAGTAACAATTTCGCAGTAACAATTTCGCAATCCACTCAACATATATTCATCAAGCATATTTACTAAGCACAATTAATGCACACATGGTATTCAACACAACATTGTAACATACAATCTGTGTTCCTAGCGTAGGACTCTAAGTTTGGTTGAAACTCAACCTATTTTGATTAAGACTAACTTGTTAGTCTATACTTGGAATACAACTCTTTCATAACACCTAATGCCTTGTTCAGTAATGGTATCGAGTACTAAGAGACCCTAGGGACTCTAATGCCTAGAGCTCTGATACCACCTCTGTCGTGCCCCAAAATACCCCTTAGGAGTTAAGGGATACTTTAGGTATGACTATACGTACCTACCAAACCATCCTGTAATGAATAAGGTGAATATAATACTATCAGAATGATAATCAGAGCGCGGAAGCTAAACATAGGTTGCGGAAGCGTAAACTAAAATTTTCTTTTCTTTATAAGTTTGTATCCCAAGTGAAAAATATACATAAAACATAATCAAGTCTAAGGTGGATAGGCCCACCTATCAAAATGTCAAAATACATAAAGGACCCTCTCATACTCTCCCCTCAACAGTAGTCGAGGTATGACCACACGTCAAGGTCTCGGTCCACCTGAGACTATAGTGGAATAGACGGCTCTGTCTCCTCTATGTACTCTTCCTCGACCCAAGGCTCCGGGTCGAGGGCTACCTCAGTACCTACCGACATGAAAGTACGGCTGAGCATGGAATACTCAATGATTACAAGCTACTAGCTAACCATAACAATAATAAAACACAACAATAGTAATACAATGCAGAGCAGTAAGAGGAACATTACAAAAGAAACAATATTAAACATGGTACAATACAATCATCTTGACGTGCGTGCATGAATGCGAAAACTCCGATAAAACTCATGCTTGGAAATCCGCTTCATGTCTCAGTATGGCTTGAGAAAAATCATGTATGCATGCATGCATGAATGCCTTGTCATCATCTTGTAAACTTGCATCTTGTAACTTGTGAGCCAGAGGCTAGCACCCGAATTTCCCTGGGCTGCCAACCTCCTTGATATATGGTTTTCTTGTGAGCCAGAGGCTAGTACCCGAATGTCCCTGGGCTACCAACCTCCTTGAAAATACATAAATTTTAGTTACTTGTTTAGTTTTCTTGTGAGCCAGAGGCCAGTACCCGAATGTCCCTGGGCTACCAACCTCCTTGACATGTAGTGTTTTGGGTTTTCTTGTGAGCCAGAGGCTAGTACCCGAATGTCCTTGGGCTACCAACCTCCTTGACATGCAATGTTTTCTTGTTGATTATTATATGCATATGCTCTTGAAATCTCGGTTCATGCATACATGCGTGCTCGTGTTCATAGCAATGGTGACAATCACTGAAAAGCGGATAGCAAGAGAAATATGACATCACAATTCGATTCATAGTATAAGCATAGGTAAACTTGAGTAATCTACATGGCATTTGATCAATTCATCAGTCATAAGAACACATGCCTAAGACCTACTTCCATTTTCTTCATTTAAGTCATTTATTCATAGTTTAGGTATTTTGTCAAATACATAACATGCCATGTTCCATAATAGTTCATCTTCTTCTTCTTAGTGCATATTTTCCATCCAACCATCAAGGTGAGTTCATTATTGGTAAAATCCCCTTCTCCTCTCTTTCGATCTCTCAAAATCTCCTAAGTATAGTGAATGCAGCCCTAAGACTCGGGCAAACCTTAAGAGAAAAGGGTTTAAGCCCCAAAAGATGAAAAAGCCCGTACTGAAATTTCTGCAAAATGCAAAGACCGAGCGATCGGCGGTTATGACCGATCGATCGGTTGCCTACCGAGCGATCGGTGTTCTTGACCGAGTGACCGGTCAAAAACATGATCTTTGAAAAGTTTCCCCATACAAAAAAGTTAACCAGTCGATAGCCTCCGATCAATCGATTTGGACCAATCGATCGCTACAATGACCGAGCGATCGGTGCTCTGCAGGTCCCGACTATTTTGACCATATCTTTTGACTCGCTCGTTGGATTTTGATGATTCAACTTGCGTTGGGTTCGTCTTTCGGAAAAGAACATTTCTGATATTTCAAAATTTTTAATTTCTCCCTTATTTATTAATTAGACTACAAGAAAGGCCAATTAGCTACAAAAGTACCATTCATTAAATATAGAAAAGTCTGGGGTGCTACAAAAAGTCTCTTATTGGCTTTCGAGAGCATATATGTCCAACAATCTCCCACTTACACTCTAAACCAATTAGATGTAATGCCCATCTTCTCAGTGATGTTTCTCAAACACCAGCTGAAGCATAACTTAATATACATGGGTCTGTCATGTCTGCTTTACCAGAACTATTGTAGTGATGTAATAACACATGCAACTCTTGCAAATTTATTATCGATAACCACAATCTTAAAAGTCTAAACAAAAATGATACTGTCCAACAGTTATTTTCAGAAGTTAACATGCTTGTGCTTTACCATTATGCAATGCTCCGGACTAATCTGACCAATATCTTATCACATCAACATGTGATGAATATTCGGTCTAGTACAAGTATGTTGTTTCATGATATCACATATCTAAGAGAAACAGATTCTATCCCATATAGGTAGAAACTCTTTTATTGGAATCTTACTTGCACAAAAACATGATTGTTATTGGGAGAATAACAATATCCTTTTCCTTTTATCTCTAAACCATTTAGGACTAAGAAAACATGTTGTCAAAGTTTTTGTCCTTCATTGCTAAATTGTTAGATCAAATCTAAGAGAACATTAATATTCATATTTCATTCACAATGAAAAGAATATTATTTTTGCATAGAGCCAGGAAAGTAATTATGCTCCCACTAACCAATTTACACACAAATGATACTTTCATTCTTAGATGAAAATCAAACAGTTTGATTATTTCATCAGAATAAAAGTTAGTCCAACTACAGATTCTGGTGTACTATTTAGGTATAGTGAGAGTAGAGAATTGATCTCTATCAATTCTCATAGTTACTGATCTATTGGGCTTCCGCTTCTAGAACAATTCTTGATTCAGTTTCTCTACTAGGAAACTTGTATTCCTGTTTACAAATATCTTTTGTTATCCAGGAATAGAGACTAAATGTCTCTAATGCGAATCCCAAGCTCATCTTCCATCAAATCATATCCACTATAATTCGATTTAACAACACCATCATGCTATGGTTTGTTATGGGAATTATCTGAGACAAGATGTAATGAGAGTAAATTATGAAATTTCTATTAAGAGGTACTCTTCTGAATCATGGAAGACTTACCTAGCTGTTTCTTTATTTCAATGCGGAATTCCTTGAACTTTTCAAAGAAGGTGAAATAAAGTTAGCTACCTCTTAATGGAAGATTCATATAATTACGATCATCCAACTTTTGTCCCATTCGCAAGTAGAAGTTTTATCTACTCAGATTTCTCCTTCTCCTTAAAAAACATGCAACTATTGCACTTATGCAAGATCATACCAAGCATTAGGAGCTGGAGGTTCCAACAATTAATTGGACTTGATGAGTATATAAGCTGGACAATCCTTCCAAAGGCTTGTCCTGAATCTAGTGACCAATTGCTTCACTATGAAGCACAATCCTTATACTTTCCTTTCTTCTCTGAAGAGCCCTTGTCCATACTACCAGAATACATTTCCAATGGAAAATCTTGGATTTCTTTCCTTTGCATAAATACTCAGGATTTCGAAAATCCAACTCTTTTGAACATCTTTACAACTAGCATTGAACTCTTCAAAGGTTCTTAGCCATATGCAACATGTAGGATTTCAGAATATCTGATTTCCTATTTGTTCAACATAACTATATTAAAGGACTCCGGGAGTTTGTCGAGAATCATATCCTCTGATCCCATAAATTTATTTCAATTTATCTCAGCACCAAGAATTGGGATTTATGAATCTAATGATCTCTATCATATTCTTTGTGACTGAGTTTCCCTAGTCAACTTGGTGTCCACCTGTCCTTTTATATAGTAAGCTGCCTAGTAGCCCTATAGTATTCAGTAAATGTCTCAAATGAGATTTAACATTAGTAGTGAGAACTTAGGCAATTCTTTAGATGGTAAGCACAAACTTGAGATTCCTTTTCCATTCTAAACACTTTGAATTGGTCAAGAGATTCTCATTAAAGTCATGGTAATGTGGTTATAGAATGACATGACAATAAAACATACATCATAATATTTCACACATAATAATATCATTAGATCAGGGCTTTCGATCTTTAATGATACTACTCATCATTCAATCAAATTTCATAGAGCCCTCAATCTATAAAATTAGGAAATATGTTACTTCGTATTTCTGATGAGCATTGGGTGCCTTATAATACACATGCAATCTTCCATGCTAGGATAGTACCACACATGCACTACAAGGTGAATAGTAGTTATCCATCTCTGAACATCTCATGCATAACTCCTTATGTAAATCAGTGATTCCCAATTTTCTTGTGACCTCCAAGGACAACATAACTGTCACTGTGTCAGCCGTCATGTTCCTTGGTTAAGTAAAACCCATTATTCTCGGTTGTCATATGATCAAGTATGAATATGCCCCCATGCTAGTTGACATTCCCTATCAGGCCACACACATTCTTATCTACTATAGAAATAAAGCACTAGAAGTTTAATTTAGACTGAATTATATCTGATTCCTGTTAGAGAGACAAGACTCAGGCTAATTAATTCCTAGTCTTATTGATAATGGAAGGTCATAGGGTAACATTATCCCGTAGGATAGATTAGCCCATTTAATTCACTTAATGTTTTTCTTGAGGGAAAACAGAATATTATGAACAAATTATACATCTAATGCATATATCAAAAGCATTCACAATATTTATCATTGTATCACATGTATAGAACAATATACAAAATCATCATATGATAATAAATCAAATTTTGTTTAATTAGATCAAACTAATTCCAATGAACTCCCACTAGCCCCAGAAATCTTAATGGATCTAATCCAAGGGTACAAAGGTTATTTTTAACATCAGTGGGCTTTAAATGGTTCATTCATCCATATGATGGACCATTGGTCATACCAAGCACCATGGGCTCAAGATAAGAATTATAAAGAGTCCATGTGCATCACTAAAGCCCATAAGTCAAAATGGACTATATTACCCTTTAATTCTCTACGAATTATTTTTAGCACATTAGAGTTCACCAACCCTAAGTCTAAAAGAAATTATCAAAGTCTTTAAACAACTCTCGAAGACCTCTACTAGGGTCTATAAGTGTCACTCAACCACTTCCCATAATCGTGAATATTGTTAGCTTACATCTATGCCAATTAAGGCACAATTATCTCATAATCATGTAAGTAACATATTCCACGTAAAAATTTCAACATGGATTACATGCATCACGTCCAAAAGGGCTATAATAATGTGTTTTATTTAAACACAAACTTTTTATGTTTCAACAAAACAAATATTGTGGGGTTTGATCCAATTATCCCAAATTTGCACAAAAATGATAATCACATTATCACAAGGGTTATAAACTTTTCTAAGCAAGTAAAAGCTATAACAAATCATCACATGAAATACATAATATAGCCGCATAATAGGTCCACATGATCATGCTATCTTAGAAATCCTACAACTACTATTATAGAACGCCTTCCAAGATTTATTCTCCATGCGATCACCATCATCTTCTATCATCATTATGATTTCTGCATAGAGAAAAACCAGCAACTCCTAATACTAAGATTACATCATATTCAAAATAAGAAACCTTGAGAAACCACCCAAAATAGGGTGCTCAAGGGGATTATAACCCATAAGAAGAAAGGGAAGAGAGAGAGAAGAAGACATGATCATGGAACCCATCAACCATTCAACAAGAATATATATTAACAATTCATCAACTATGAATAATAATATGACTTGACAAATTACTTAGAAAGTCCATAACCTCAACAAGGGTTTTTTCTAACCTAAGGGGAACTCTTTCCCATATGGTTAAGGTCTCTATTAACATTTAATAGAAAAACCTTAGAGCAAAGAAAGCAAGCATATCTAGAATGAATTCTTAGGGTTTTTAGATCATCATTAAAAGAAAACAATTTTCCTTTAATGCTTGGAAAATCATTAAGAGAAACAATTTCTCTGAGATTTAATCTAACCCTAAAATTGATCCTCATATTCCTCAATTGATAAACAAATAGAAAACACCGTATTAAATTCGGCTAGACTAGGGATCTAATCCCTTCCATATTATTTTGATCTAATAACTATTAAAAGACTAAAATAAAAATCAGCAAATTGCTAATTTTAATATCACTTTATATTGATTCCAAAAATAAATTCAAAATCAATAATAGGTAAATTCAAAATTTTCCATAATGGCCAACTGCTTTAGGGATTATTTGATTTAACAATTAAATAAAATAATATCCTAAACAATAGTATTAAATGTCCATAAAATAATTGATCTCTATCAATTAAAATTCACTTGAGATAAAACGCTGCATCTCAACCAATGACATTTATGTAATTACTTGATTAACTATTAATCAAATAAAAACTTATAAATACTATGTAGCCGGTTATTCTGAGCACATGTAATTGATCCAAATCAACTACAATAATTATGGTATTATTCCCATAAAATTTTTAGGGAACCATAAAAGATATCATAATAACATTTAATTAAATGATAGCCCGTGGACTCGAAGTAGATAATTAAACAATTTAATTAAATCTCTGCCCGTGCTCTCAAATCAAATAATTAAACTATTTAATTAATTGATAGCCCATTAAACGAATTAATAGCATCCCATGCTCCCAAATCAAATAATGGAATTTAGGAAAAAATTGAAAGCCTATTGGAAAATTAATTTAGAAAACTCCTTTTCCGGCTTTAGATTTTTGACTCAAGTTTTGACCCTTAAAACGATTGATTCTGGAAAAATTTCTTCACGAAAGATGTAGATCTTTTCGATGGCTTCGAAACAATGTACTGACGGACCTAAATCGGACTTACAGTCACAAAGTTATGGCCGAAATACCAAAACTGTATCGATTCTTCTAATCAAATACAAATCCCAAAAGATTATCCAATAATCAAGAATCTAGAAGATTGATTCATTAGGGTAACCCAAAATTCATGGGGAGGCAATCTTGATATAAATCTTGATTAAAATCAATAAAATCAAAGAGAAGCATAGCCAAGACTCTGATACCACTGAAAGTATGCTTCTTTTTAATTTTAGAAACACAATTCTTGGGGGGCATACATCGAATCCCAAGATCTGACTAAGATTCTAATTGATTTTATTCAATGAAGGTAGGAATAATATTCACCTTTGCGACTTTGAAATTGTTAAGTCAAATCCACGTTAGAATAGTACTTGCAAAACTTCACAAGTGTCAAGTCTCCTGTCGATTCACACGAACTTTCTTTTTCCTTTAAAGCTTTTTCTAATGGAAGCTAATGGCCCTTCCAAATTTCCAGCTCTAGGATCTTGAAATAAAGATCCAATCTTTATTATCAAGAACATTTCTTGAGGATCAAGATCCTTGATTTTCTTCTTCTTGATTATTCAAAAATTAGCATACATAAGAGAAGAAAGGGTAGAGGGGTGACCGTACACTTCAAAGATAGAGGAGTGGGAGGGCGTGACATTGAGGAAAGGATAAAATAAAATTCTGGAAATTTTATTGTGTCCCAAGCCTTGGACGTCCACCTCTTTATATATGAGAGCTTGGGTTGCTTGCAACTCAAGAGTTCACTTTCTAATCCAATTAGAATTCGTCAATTTGTTTCCAATTCTTGATTTCTCCTAATCCAATTAGGAATAATCATTAATAGAAACTAACCTTATCCATTAGTGTCCAACTAATCTTATCCTTATCCTAATCCAATTAGGATTCCTTGATCAGTAAGAAACTAATAGAATCCTTGTCCAACAATGCATATTTAATTAGTAACTAACTCTAACTAACTAACTAACCTTATCCAATAAGGAGAGTAGTTATTAGATACTAATTAAATAATAATAACAATTATTATTATATAACACCTCCATGAAGTTGGCGTCCCATCCTAGGTGGGTCCCACTCCACACGTCCCCAATGGGTTCTAAACCCTATTGGTCACTTTAACTAGTCTTTTAAAATATTTCCCAATGGGTCCTACCCATTTGGTTTTTCACATCCAATGTGATTCCACCTTTAGAGCTTCACTATACCATATTGTGATTACTTAGAGAAATTAATAAATTTAATTAATAATTAAATTAAACACTTTAAGAAGGTCCTTGTGTGTGGGATCTAAAGGGATCTCCTATTTCTAGTTGTGGGACCAAGTACTCAACCTTTTAGTTAAAGCATTGTTACTAGGAAACACCTTTCCTAAAACTCCATTAGGATCATAGAATGTTATCTAAGTCCCTGGACTTCCACCAATCACAATTAATGTCCATTAACACAATGTGATTAACCTCTAGAAATTAGAGAATTGCTTGTAAGTACCATCTCACAATATATTTACAAATAAATCCTTCCACATTCCGATATCACTTGTAAGCTTACCGGATTGGAACAATTCCACTGTCTTAGTCCGTAGCTTATGAATAGAACCCTTTCTCATGATTACTTTTTCATTGAACTGAACCTCCAAAAACTTTTGAAGAAACATTAGAAAAGAACTGACATATATATTTATATATACTTTTCCATATTAAAAATATCAACTTCGATAAAAACCATTTTACCGAAAAGCACTAGTACTGGATTTAACAGTTCAGTTCAACAAGTATCACCTTGATATCATTATCTCCAATTAAGGAGTTGTGGATTCCTTATTGAGTGTTTACACACTTCTCCAAAAATTGTGTACATGACCCAACATACCCGGAGTTAGTCCTGTGTATTGGACATTGCCGATTGGCACATCAAAGCCATATAGACAAATGTCTGAGAAGATGTTAACCTCTCAGGTCAAAGGACAATTTGTCAAATGGATAACCCTAATACAATCTGACAGTGTATTCTATAGGGTATCCACTAGTGACCCCGTTCAGTATTATGTACTTGCTACATATACTCACATGTTAGTCAAGAGTCACCACTCTCTGTGAATGAGATTCATCACACTATCTCATAGAACTACACATGTGCAAGCCATGATGAAGTACGGCGCCCAACCAGTACTCTAGAGGATTCGAACAATATTAGGTTTACAAGGAACCGGAAAATCATATCTCCTCGCAACCTTTACATGATTTTCCTACAATCTTACCTATGGAACTTTATGTCATCATCAAATGAGACAGTAATTTATATAAATACCCTTCATAGTTGGTTGTGTGAATATGATGCTTGTCTAATCAACATAGAAAAGTCTCTTATTGGCTTTCGAGGGCATATATGTCCAACAGGTAGAAGATCTACCGACATTAATTTTTGGCCTGAATTCACGTTGTCGGTAGATCTTCAACCGACCTCTGTGAGTTCCGAGTTTGCAAGCTGCAAACGCCTTGCACACTCCACCCTTGCCTCAAGCCTTCACCTCAAGCCTCTTAGTCGACCTCCACCAGGTCCAACCACCTTCTCCTTAATCCCCTTTAGGTCCTTAGATCCTTCCCTATAAAATCAAACCACCCTTACGGCTTGAAGAGGCTAAATTTTGAAGGTAAATCCCTGCTGCAAAAACCGTGTTCTCTAGCCCCCCCCCCTCTCCTTTGGCTTTAATCCCAGGACCCCCTGGACCTACCCCTTCCCTCCCCTGTTCGCGTAGCACCACTAGGGCGTACCACCACCGTGCACCAGTTCACCTCCCATTTCGACAGAAGCAGAGCACTCGGGTAGGGCCATCCCCTACCCTCATTTCACTCTTTTGTGCATCAATGTGAGCCCCTGGTCCTCTCCAGGGGACGTTTTTTTTACTTTTTTTGGTTATTGCTTAGTGTAAACAGCCCCCCACAGGGTGTTCACCCACCTAAAACATAGGTGTGGTGAACCCCTTTCGGGTATAGTACCTCCCGTGAGCTTGCAAACCACCCCAGGACCTTCTAAGGGTCCCTTAACTCATAAGGGAACCCTTAGACACCTTTGAGGACAGCCCCTTGACCACCATCCCTGTTTCAAAGAAAACTAGGAATGGCGGTAATCTCAGTACTGCCATTCCTGGTAGTTTTGGTTGAGCTTTGTTTTGGCCTACCTAGGTGGGCCCTGGTCCATGTCCAGGGCCCAAACTGAACTTCTCTAATTTCCCTAGACCAGACCTGGTCCTTCCAGGTCATGGGGTTAAGCCTAACCCCAGTTAAATCCCTGAAAATCAAATTGTGCATTACTGGCAGTAGTTCTTCTACTGACAATCTTGTTTTGGCCTAATTTTGTCTTGGCGGTAGAATAACTACCGCCAATATGCTATTACTGTTACAATGGCTTTGCAGGCTTGTGGGCCCACTCCAGGCATCCCCTGGGGCCCACACCTGACCTAAATCACTCCCAGGAGTCCACCCTTCACTCTCCTGACCTCATTTCACCTCGGGTTACACTTTAACCCTAGTTAAGCAGAGGCAAAAAACTGATTAAAAAACACTGTCCATAATGTCGGTAATTCAATTACTGACATTAACTTTGTTTTTCTTCTAGGCTCTTACAAGGGTCCAAGCCTAGTAGGAGGCCACTCTAGGCCCTGCCTAGCACCCTGGGCCCACCTTAGACCGTACCAGACCCTTAACCACGGTTAAATACACCTCCGGTTAACATTTAACCGCGGTTAAGTACCCCTTAACCCCACAAACTTTTAGAAAATTAAACGGAAATTCCTAAAATCAATCGAACCATAATCCTGACTTTGGCCCTCTCCCTAACCCTAGTTAGCAACCCTAACCACAATTAGACCCCCTTTAACCACGGTTAGCAACCCTAATCATAGTTATTTTCAGTTTACGGTCTACCGGGCCTAAAAACCAAGTCTACCGGACTCACCTCGGCCTACCGGGCCTCCCCTTAGCCTACCAGGCCACACATCACATCCTTTTAACTGTGGTTAGCAACGCTAACCATAGTTAGTTCTGCTTAACCCCGGTTAGGAACCCTAACCTGGGCCGGACTCGACCCTAGTCTACCGGACTACCCCCTAAGCCTACTGGGCTTGAATACCATACACTTGCTCGATCAACCAAACCCTAGTCTACCGGACTACTCCATGTTAGCCACCCTTGGTACATACACACACGACCCTAGCCTTGGCACAGGCTCACGTGGCAAAACTACGCTCGGTGTGATCTCATCCTGTGAGTACGTAGGCAGTCCAACATGGGCCCGAACCCAATTAGCTTTTCCTTTCTTAGATTAGTGTTAACTTAAACACTTCGGAATTCTAATCCAGATGAACTTTAAATTGGCTTAAACCCGGGGAGTACGGAACCGTTGTAAAATGGAAGCCTCGGGGTGCTTAACACCTTCCCCGGACTTAACCGAACCCCTTACCCTGATCTCACATACAGACCAAGACCTTATCCAAACCCAGGGGACTTATCCATTTTGAATGAATAGGTGGCGACTCTATACGAAAAAACCATTTTCACACCCATGAGGGTACACAGGTAAATTCAAACCATCGTGAGTGAAGAAATTCTGCACTCACAGCTCTGGCGACTCTGCTGGGGAATTTCGGTTAGGGTTCAACTAGGAACCCGGATTTAAGCCAACTAAACCTTAATCTTGATTAAAATGCCTAAGTGTTTAACTCAACACTAATCATTTTACATCTCTTGGTTAATTGTGTACTGTGCATCCATACATGTCATAGTAGTGTAATTATCCAATTCAACCCAGTAGACAGGCTTATTACGTTAACGGCTGGTGGATGATCATCCTCAGTGTCAGTGACTTAAACGTCTTAGAGGTCCACGGAGTTACTCATGTTGGCTGATTACCCTAGGGATGGATTATGAATGCTCTCGCTTACACCAATCATCCCTTTTTATGTATGTTCTATACCAGGGAATCACATATACGGTGTTAAGTGATCCCCCCATCCTGCTAGGAACACAATTGCATCAAACTAGCATTCATACATGTAGTCTAGGCCGAGGTATAGTCTACAAGCAGCCCACCCAGGGAGAGCTACCATAAACCCTAACCTGCTTCCACCCTATACCTATCCCCAATCATGGTTGACTAAACCTGTGCTTGTAATAAACTACATCTAACCCTACTTCCCGACATAGCATATGGGGTCCAAATCCCAAGCAGACAGGCCTTCACTGGGCCTGTCCCAACCTTGATCTGATAGGTCCCTTGATTTCCAACAACCTGGGCTAAAGCACGTCAGACCTCCATCTGTCTGCCCTATCGGATCACATGTACCTTGTCGCACCCAATCAAAATCAAAAATCAAAATCGTGCATCGTCATTTTGCATCACATCTACATACATAGTGCACTCACAAAGTCTGTACATTCTTTGTCCAGGTAGATGGCAGGTCCTTCAGGGATTGTTCAGTCATTGGGTCAACCATCAAGACCCCGTACATCTAACTTCTCAGGGTGCATGTGATGACAACCTACAGGAAGCAATTGGGGCTTTCACCTCGAGTCAGTGTCTCGTTTGGGCTCAGTACTACAAAACAGGAACTATCCCGGACCTATCCGTGGTTAACCCAGACTCACACCTTATGAACGCTGCTATCCAGGTTCTTGCATATCAAGCCTGCTTGCTTGCAGCCCGATCCTAACGGCTCTTTTGATGGGATACCCGTGTACTTTCTCGAAAAGAGGTACAAGTGCAAGTGGAACCCTGACTCTTTTGTAGCAAAACTTCCCGGTCTCAATGCCCTTGCACTAATAGCCATGTCTCAACTGGTATTCCTAAGGTGTCATTCACTTGTCGAAGTAGTTCTGGTCGGAATCGTCAAGGATATGCACAACTCCTGCTCAGTTATACCAGTCATCCTAGCCGAGCTTCTCAAGGTTCTCAACCAGTCGGCAGACCGTAAAAAGGGCATCTTTCATGCCAGTACACCTCTCCTACACCTCTGGTTGGTAAGTCATTTGCCTACAATCATATCGGTACCGAACGGCATCCGCGATGCATACAGTCTACCTCAGAAGATTTCTCAGAATCAAGGACCGATAGTAACTACAAACGTTGGAGAGCTCTACCAGCTTCTCCAAGACCTATCAGAGGAAAAAATTACTTGGCAATGCGATTGGCTTGTGCTGAATAGGCTACCTCATGTTGTCATCACCGGCAGACGATGCATGATTCTTGCTGGTCTAACAGGCTCCGCAATCTATACACCACTCCAAGTCCTCCGACAGTTTGGATCCCTCAGCGTATCCCAGTGATAGACCAGCTGGAAAATGATTTGATTACTTTCACAGTGCACTCTGACAACCTCACCTGATGCTTCCAGTCAGCTTGGTGCAGCTCCAGATGAGACCAATGGCTAGACTTCATGGTTACATCAGGACCATCGACCAACTCAGCATACCGATAATGGGTGGATAATCCTGACATTCTACCCGGCATGCCTGCACCCAGGGAACTGCCTACACCAGTCGCAGCTCCATCACAAGGAACTATACCCTTAGCGGAAATGGTGGTTCATTGGACAGACTTCTTCCTGGAGAGACAGCTCCAGATCCAGTAGAAATAGAAAAGGCTACGGAAAGCCCAGCGTGCATTCAGGCAGCAGGAAGTGGAACAAGGTCGTGAACTCCAAGCCATGCAAAAACAGGTTGAACAATTGGAGCAGACAATCCAGTCTCTTCACAGGAGACGCAGAGGCGACGCCAGGGAAGCAGCCATCATCCGGGCCCAACTTCACTTCCACCAAGAGCAGCTTGATAGTGCAAAGACGGAGATGACCTCCTGTATCCAACAATCTGGATACCGCATGTTCAACGCTACTGAAACCCTTACGCACATGGAGGTTGAAGTCACATCCCTCCAGCAACAGATCATGGATCTCAAGGGTGTAGCCCAACCACTTGACTTTGCGATCCCTGAAGGGCCTACCTAGGATCGAGTCTTTTCTTTCTTCTTTTGAGTCACACAATCCCTGTACTCACTGCACTCTTCATGCATAAATGAAAACCCTATTTTTCTAGCATATGCTTCTTGTCATCATGCATAACCATGATTAGCCGTTGTATTTCTTTCAGTTGCATGAGTCGACCTGTGACTCACTCTTTGACTGCGATTCTCGCAGAAGCAGCAGCTGCAGACACCGTCTTGACAAAAATACCAATCACAGAGATACTCCCTTGCATAGCCCAATCAGAGAGCAGCTCTTACACAACACAATCAGAAAGCAGTACAGGGTCGATGGCGGAACCTGCAATCAGCACCAGCGAACCATTGAGATCTTACAGTCACATGACAGGGACGGAGCAGCCATGCAGTCAAAACTTGACAGTGTTCTGGAATCCTTGAAGATTCTGATTGGTACCTGAACCGAAGAACCCTCTGCCCGGATCCCGACTAGAGAACCAACCGAGAAACCTATACTAGAGCCTTGTCCTCCCCCCTTCATCATACCTGACCCCATACCCACAACAGGTAGAGGAGAGGACTATGACCAATATGAAAAACAACCCAAGGCCTCACACGTCAATCAGGACCGGCCATCATGCTCAGATCCCACTCCATCCTTACAGGACGAAATCAAGCAAATGAAAAAGGAGATGAGAAGAATGAAGGGTGCATCCACCAGTACAAGTCTATCACTGGAAGACTTAACTTTCTCATCATGGGATGCTATTCTCGCAAGTTTCAAGGTCCCGAACTTTGACAAATACGATGGCTCGGGCTGTCTAAAACAACACCTGTAATTGTACCTAGGGGACATGCTCCAGCACAACAAGAATCAGCCTCTACTCATCCAGTACTTCCAGAAGAGTTTGAAAGGGCAGCCCTCATGGTGGATGTCTATTGACAAGCAAAAGGTCAAGACTGGGCAAGATGCCATGGACAGCTTCGTAGAGCAGTACTCCTTTAACCAGGAGCTCCACCCTCAGAGGAGCCAGCTTGAGCAGTCAAGCCAGCGTAACAACGAATCATTTTTGGAGTACGCCACCCAGTAGAGGAAAATGGCAACAAAGCTCCTGACACCTATATCGAGACGGCCATCAAGAGCTGGGTCATTCATTCCAGTCTAGGACTTGATCCCCCCAAGGCGACAGCCTCGTCCAGTAGAAACATCGATCCCCGGGACCACAGAAAGAAGGAAAATGTACACATGGTTGCTTTTACAACACCCATCCTACTATCAGCTCCAGTAGCTCAGTAGCAGTCAGTTATCAGGAATACCCGGCCAGCCTGACCAACCCAGGGGCAAAACCATCCTCCCAGAAACTTTACCCCTCTTCCATACACACTCAGCCAGTTGTTGGAATTCCTCACCAAGCAGGGTCTTCTCGAGTTGAGAGACCCCACACCTCTTCTACCTCCAGATAAACAAAGCAAGAATTACAATACCGATCATCACTGCGCCTTTCACAGAGGCCCAGGCCATGCTACAGACTATTGCATAAGCCTGAAGTGTGCCATCCAAGACCTCTTGGATGACAGAAGGGTTGAGATGGCTCCCAGCAACACCAACATCAATCAGGTGTCACTCCCCCCACATAATAATCAAGTCAACTTTATCCAGTGGGAAGAGCCCGGGGTAGGGCAGCTAGGACCCAGCACACCCGCAGTGAATGACGGCATCATCAAGCCCTCGTACCGCTCACCTGTCATAATCCCCTTCCCCCAGTTATACCTACAAACCATTTAGTCTCTGACTCCGATATATATCCTCGAATAGATCATCTACACAATTCCTTGCCCTGCAAATTGGCCTACAGCTCCAGCTCAAGCCTCAATCCCTTCAGGCCCTGTCCGGATCCCTTATATCCTAGAGCCTCCCTTCAACCTCAACCGAGTACCTGCTCCCCGCTCTCTCATCCTTGAGAGCGAGAGCATAGCCAACCTAACTAAATCTGGCTGGGTATATCAACCTCCTGTAACTGAGCTGGCAAAGGTGAAGAATGCAGAGAAAGAGAAAGCAGGGTTGTCAGACCCACAAAAGGAAGTAACTGATTCAGCGATTCTATTAAAGATCCTAGAAAAAGCAGAGGAGTTCAATATCACTCAGCAACTGAGCAAGGTCTCAACACAGATATCTATCTTGGGTCTTCTTCTCACTTCAGAGCATCACAGGAAGCAACTGCTCTGAGTATTCGGCAATGCCCATGTAACACCAGACATAACGCCCGAGAAATTGGGATAAATGGTAGGGCAAATCCTCGAACCCAAAGTCATCTCTTTCACAAAAGAGGAGATACCGGACAGCGACAGGGACCACACCTGGGCTTTGTACATCGCAGTTCAGTGCATGGACCGAACATTGTCATCAGTGCTCATTAATAATGACTCCGGCCTGAATGTCTGCACACTCTCCACACTGCAAAACCTGGGCCTGAACCTCAGTTAAGTGAAGAAAAGACCTATGACCATCAGGGCCTTCGATAACACCACCAGGCAAAACCTAGGTGACATCAACCTAACCATCGGGGTCAGACCTGCTTAGTTCTCAACAAACTTTCAGGTTGTGAACGTGCCAGCCTCTTTCACTCTGCTCCTAGGGAGGCTATGGATCCATGCAGCCGGAGCCATTCCCTCATCTCTGCACCAAAGAATCAAGTTCATCCAGGATGATCGTCTGGTTGTCATTCCTTCTGAAGAGTTGGTAAGTTCCTTTGGGGACGTCCAGGAGCTGGGGCAAGGCACTGCCTTCATGACATTCCAGTTCGAGTAGGTTAGTTTTATCGCCCAGGTAGAACAGCAAAGCAAGCAAGCAGTGCCACCATTTGTCAGAATGATGGCCAGAATGAACTACCAGCCTGAAAATGGTCTCGGTGCCAGGAATCAGGGCATGAAGAAGAGATACACACCTCCTCATTATACACCTCCCTATGGTTTGGGGTACAAGCCCAGATACGAGGATTACCTCTCCAAGCTGACTAAGAGGAGCAGACAGTCGGCGAAATCTGAGCCCCGACCACACATCTCTGTGAACTGCCCCGTGGGAATCTTCAAAACCTACCTAGAAACCTCTGCCGCACCCGTTGCCTTAACACCCAGCCCAATGTCGATTCTTCAGGGATTCCAGATCCAGAAGTGTTTAGCATGGCCCAGATGTTCGACGAGCTGATTGTCGAAGATGCTACTGAAGCAGAATATCCAGCGGGAGAGCAGGTTTGCACCCTCTCTAATGACGCCGAAGCATCCTCCAATCACCAGCCACTGATTCGTTGGTGGACTGAGGCTCTCACTATCGAGGCCAACCAGGGCTAGGGCAAGCACAGTGCAGGACAGGTTGGTCCGAGACAGTAGTGAACCAGCATCACCCTTCTCCTTCATCTACCTCTCTTGTGCTCCCATTTGTAAAATCCAAAAGTTAGGCCACTGTCGGCCTCTTTTTGTTTGAGTCTTTTTGTAACAAGTCATCATTTTGTCAATGAAAATCAGATTATTTTTTACTCAAAAAATCATGTTTTCAAAAAAACATTTCATATCGGCTAATGACGAAATCACACGAACTCTTCCCCTGGAAGGCCTAGTGTCCTAAAGCTACCACAAAATCATCATCATCAAGTGTGCTAAACTGAAGTTAATTGATTTACCAGGAAATTACCTCTGACAAGGCTACCCCTCAAACGCTCCTCGAACTCTCCGAAGTAGAATATGACTCAGAACAGGAAGAGGAACCACCTCAGGAAATTCTGGACCTTCTTGAGCACAACGAAGGACTCCTATAGCCAAACAGGGAAGATACTGAAACAGTCAATCTGAGATCCGCAGACAACCTCCGGCTAGTTAAGATCGGCACAAGCATGAGCCCGCAACAGAGAGAATATATGATCAATTTCCTAAGAAGCTACAGTGATGTCTTCACCTGGTCATATACAGACATGCCTGCCCTAGACCCAGTATTGGTGGTACACAGACTACCCCTAAACCATGATTTCAGACCAGTAAAGCAGAAATTGAGACGGATGAGGCCTGAATGGTCGTAGAAGGTCAAGGAAGAAGTTGAAAAGCAGATCAGCGTAGGTTTCCTGACAGTTATAATCTACCCTGAGTGGTTAGCCAATATCGTATCGGTACCCAAGAAGGACGGCAAGGTCCGCATGTGTATTGACTACCAGAATTTGAACAGTGCAAGCCCCAAAGATAACTTTCTTCTCCCGCACATCGACATCCTAGTCAATAATATTGCTGTGCACGAGACTCTCTCATTCATGGATGGTTTCTCCGGATACAACCAGATCAGAATGGCAGAAGAGGACATGGAGAAAACCTTCTTCATCACACCTTGGGGCACATTTAGCTACAAGGTCATGCCCTTCAGACTCAAGAACGCGGGGGCCACTTACCAGAGGGCCATGACAGCTTTGTTCCATGACATGATACACAAGTCCATTGAAATATATGTGGATGACATGATCGTCAAGTCTCCTACTGCCGAGCAGCACCCAGAAGACCTGAAGAGACTCTGCGATAAACTCCGAGAGTACGGCCTGAGAATGAATCCAGCCAAAAGTGTCTTTGGAGCCTCATCAGGAAAACTCCTTGGCTTCATAGTCAGCAAGAGAGGCATTGAGGTCGATCCAGCTAAAGCCAGAGCTATCATCGAAATGCCAGCACCCCAAACTGAAAAGAAGATCCATGGTTTCCTGGGTAGAATTCAGTACATCAGCAGATTCCTTTCTCAACTCACTTCGATATACGAGCCGATCTTTAAGCTTCTCCGGAAGAACACACCGACAATCTGGACAGCAGAATGCCAGGGAGCCTTTGGCAGAATAAAGCAGTATCTCCCGAATCCTCCAGTACTTGTGCCTCCTACACCAGAACGGCCATTGCTTGTAGCACCCCGGATTTTTTCTATACTTAATGAATACCGTTTTCGTAGCTACTTGGCCTTCCTCATAGTCTAATTAATAAATAAGAGAGAAATTAGAAATTCCGAAATGTCAGAATTGTTCCTTTTCGAAGTACGAACCCAACACAAGTTGAATCATCAAAATCGAACGAACGAGTCAAAAGATATGGCCAAAACAGTCTGAACCTACAGGCAATCGTAGCTCGGAAGGCACTAAGGACGTAGCTCGGAAGGCACTAAGGACGTAGCTCTGATAGCGTGCTCTGACAACGTGCTTTGATAAGGCACAGTCAACGCATAGACAACGTACTCTGATAACGTAGCTCAAGCTTTGATAACGTATACGTTGTGCATCCGTTGTGCAACAGACAATAGGTACGTTGTACAGCAAACAACGTGTACGTTGTACAGCTCACGACGGGCATGTTGTACCTAAGACAACGGACAACGAGCTCAGCACTATGCACAACACAACGTGACAACGAGTTCAGCGCCCTTCACAGCACAACGTACTCGGCACTATTCACAGCACAACGTGTTCGGCACTATTCACAGCACAACGTGTTCAGCACTATTCACAGCACAATGTGTTCGGCACTATTCACAGCACAACGTGTTTGGCACTATTCACAGCACAACTTGTTCGGCACTATTCACAGCACAACGTGTTTGGCACTATTCACAGCACAACGTGTTTGGCACTATTCACAGCACAACTTGTTCGGCACTATTCACAGCACAACGTGTTTGGCACTATTCACAGCACAACGTGTTTGGCACTATTCACAGCACAACGTGTTCGGCACTATTCATAGCACAACGTGTTTGGCACTATTCACAGCACAACGTGTTCGACACTATTCACAGCACAACGTGTTTGGCACTATGCTCAACGTATTCGGCACTCGTGTTTTTGCAGAAATTTCAGTAAGGGTATTATGGTCTTTTGGTCGGTTCACTCTTACCTTAAGAGTTTAACCCGAGCCTTTAGGGCTCATTCTCAACACTTAGAGGATTTGGGGGATTAGAAGAGAGGAGAAAGGGTTTCCTAAGCTAGGGTTTTGCTTTTGGAGAAGAATCAAAGGGGTTTTGAGACCCTAGATCACTTCAAGTCCGGTTTTTCTCCAAGATCACGGCTCAAGCACTCGTGGAGAGCGTTCTCCAAGCTAGGGCAGCAACCCAAGCACGTTTTTGAAAGGGGTTTCTTCCCCAACTCAAGTCTCCTTCAAGCAAAGGTGTTCTTCTTTCAAGTTGGAGCTTCAATCAAGGTTTCTACCAAGGATCAAGCCTTGATCTAAGGTTAGTACACCCTACTAACTTCCCCTAGCAAAAATCTAGGTTTTCTATATAAAAATGTGATTCTTTATATTATGTTTTCCTTTTTATGAAATGTGTTATCCCCCATTAAATATAAACAAGATAATGGAAAAGGTGTGGATGTGTGGATGGAATGTTGGATGTGGCGATTGGATGCCGAGATGTATGTTGTGTGATGTGTGCGATGGAAATGGTGGATGGGTATTTTACCAATAATGAACTTACCTTGATATTTGGATGGAAAATATGCGCTAAAAAGAACAAGAGGAATTATTAAGAAACATTGCATGTGTTGTGTTTGAAAAAATGCCTAAACTATGAATAAACGACTTAGATGAAGAAAATGGAAATAGGTTTTATGCATGTGTTCTTATAGACGATGAATTGATCCAATGTCATGTGAATTACTTAAGTTACCTATGCTAATATTATGAATTGAATTGTAATGCCATATCTCTTTTGTTAAGCGCATTCCCACGATTGTTATTATTGGCTCGCACATGAGCACGCATGATAGCATGAACCGAGATTTCAAGAGCATGTGCATATAATAAACAACAAGTGCATTGCATATCAAGGAGGTTGGTAGCCCAGGGACATTTGGGTACTAACCTCTGGCTCACAAGTGCATTGCATATCAAGGAGGTTGGTAGCCCAGGGACATTCGGGTACTAACCTCTGGCTCACAAGTGCATTGCATATCAAGGAGGTTGGCAGCCCAGGGAGATTCAGGTGCTAGCCTCTGGCTCACAAGTTACAAGATGGAAATTTACAAGATGATGATCATGCATTCATGCCTGCACGCATACATGATTTCTACAAGGCATACCGAGACATGACGTGGGTTTTCAAGCATGGGTTTTATCAGTGTTTTGCATTCATGCACGCACGTCTAGATGATTGTATTGTACCATGCCAAACACTGTTTAGTTTGTGATACTTCTATTGCTGCTTTATATGGTATTACTATTACGTGTGTTATTATTGTTATGGCTAGCTAGTAGCTTGTACTCGCTGAGTATTCCATGCTCAACCGTACTTTCATGTCGGCAGGTGCACGAGCCCCTCTTGACATCTGTGATCAGGGTCCTTGGATAGAGGAGGACTACGGGGAGGAAGAACCGTATGAGGATCTAGTAGTCGAGTCTCAGGCGGAGGCGAGAGACTTAGACCATTGGCCCCACGGGGGTGACTATTGAGCAAGATAGTGTTGGGTCTTATGTATTTTTATATTTTGATAGGTGGGCCTGTCCACCTTAGACTTAGACATGTCTTGTATTTATGTTAACTTGGAATACTATTTTGGATCATCAGAAGAAATGAAAATTTGTTTACGCTTCCGCATATATGTTAGCTTCCGCGCTCTGATTATCGTTGTTAGTACTGTATTTTATCTTGTGCATTACAGGATGGTTTGATAGGTACGTAGTGTGACACCTAAAATATCCCTAAACTCCTAGGGGGTATTTCGGGGCGTTACATTGCTACTCTACATATCGGTACAAGAGACCTCCATGGGGTCCGTCCTGGCATAACATGATGAGACAGACAGAACAAGCCATCTACTACATCAGTAAGCGTCTGCTTGGGTATGAAGAGCGGTATAGCCCTCTTGAAAAGACTTGTCTGGCATTGGTCTGGGTTACTCAGCGTCTTCGCCACTATCTGCTTTCCTACCAGATAATTCTGATCTCCCGGATGGACCTACTCAAGTACCTATTGAAAAAGCTAGCCACCACCGGAAGAACTGCCCGATAGCTTATGATGTTCTCTGAATTCGACATCACGTACATGACACAGAAGTCAATTAAGGGGCAGGCGATAGCAAATCACCTTGCCCACAGTCCGGCACGGGACTACGTTTCTGTACATGATCAGTTTCCAGATGAAGCCATCTTGTATGCAGAAGCAGACAAACAAAAGTACTCCGGCTGGGCGTTATACTTTGACGGAGCTGCCAATAATCATGGGCACAGGATAGGAGCAGTCCCGATCTCACCTAAGGGAGCACACCTCCCTATTGAAAGTATGCCTCTTTTCAATTTTAGAAACACAGTTCTTGGCGGGCATACATCGAATCCCAAGATCTAACTTTGTGACTTTGAAATTGTTAAGTCAAATCCACATAAGAATAGTACTCGCAAAACTTCACATGTGCCAAGTCTCCTGTCGATTCACACGAACCTTCTTTTTCCTTTAAAGCTTTCTCTAATGGAAGCTAATGGCCTTTCCAAATTTCCAGCTCTAGGATCTTGAAATAAAGATCCAATCTTTATTATCAAAAACCTTTCTTGATGATCAAGATCCTTGATCTTCTTCTTCTTGATTATTCAAAACTTAGAACACGCAAGAGAAGAAAGGGGAGAGGGGTGATCGTACAACTCTAGAGAGAGGGAGGCTTGGGCGTGAGGTTTGAGGAGAGGGAGAGAGATCCAAAAATCTGGAAATTTTCTTATATCACAAGCCTTGGACGTCCACCTCTATATATAGAAGAGTTTGGGTTGCTTGCAACTGAAGACTCTTAATCCTTATCCAATAAGGATTCCTCAATTCTTTCTATTCTTGATTTCTCCTAATTAATTAAGATTAATCATTAATAGAAACTAACCTTATCCATTAGTGTCCCACTAATCTTATCCTTATCCTAATCCAATTAGGATTCCTTGATTAGCAAGAAACTAATAGAATCCTTGTCCAACAAGGAATCTTTAATTAGTAACTAACTCTAACTAACTAACTAACCTTATCCAATAAGGATATTAGTTATTAGAAACTAATTAAAATAATAACAATTATTATTCCTCATGGACTGGGCGTCCCACCCTAGGCGGGTTCCACCCCACACACTCCTAAGGGTTCTAAACCCCTATTGGTCACTTGAATTATTCTTTTATAATAATTTCCAATGGGTCCTACCCATTTGGTTTTTCACATCAGATGTGATTCCACCTTTTAAAGTTTCACTATACTATATAGTGATCACTTAGAGAAATTCATTAATTTAATTAATAATTAAATTAAATACTTTAAGAATGTCCTTGTGTGTGGGATCTAAATGGATCTTCTATTTCCAGTTGTGGGACCAAGTACTCAACCTTTTTGGTTAAAGCATTGTTACTAGGAAATACCTTTCGTACACTCCATTAGGATTATAGAATTTTATCTATATCCCTGGACTTCCACCAATCACAATTAATGTCTATTAACACAATGTGATTAACCTCAAGAAATTAGAGAATTGCTTGTAAGTACCATCTCACAATATATTTACAAATAAATCCTTCCACATTCCGATATCACTTGTAAGCTTACCGGATTGGAACAATTCCACTATCTTAGTCCCTAGCTTATGAATAGAACCCTTTCTCATGATTACTTTTTCATTGAACTGAATCTCCAAAACACTTTTGAAGAAACATTAGAAAAAAAATGACATATATATATTTATATATACTTTTCTATATTAAAAATATCAACTTCGATATAGACCATTTTATTGAAAAGCACCAGTACTGGATTTAACAGTTCGGTTTAACAAGTATCACCTTGATATCATTATCTCCAATTAAGGAGTTGTGGATTCCTTATTGAGTGTTTACACACTTCTCCAAACATTGTGTACATGACCTAATGTACCCGGAGTTAGTCCTGTGTATTGCACATTGCCGATTGGCACATCAAAGCTATATAGACAGATGTCTGAGAAGATGTTAACCTCTCAGGTCTAAGGACAATTTGTCAAATGGATAACCCTAATACAATCTAACAGTGTATTCCATAGGGTATCCACTAGTGACCCCGTTCAATATTATGTACTTGCTACATATACTCACATGTTATTCAAGAGTCACCACTCTCTGTGAATAAGATTCATCACACTATCTCATAGAACTACACATGTGTAAGCGATGATGAAGTACGGCGCCCAACCAGTACTCTAGAGGCTTCGAACAATGTTAGGTATACAAGGAACCGGAAAATCATATCTCCTCGCAACCTTTGCATGATTTTCCTACAATGTTACCTAGGAACTTTATGTCATCATCATATGAGACAGTAATTAATATAAATACCCTTTATAGTTGGTTATATGAATATAATGCTTATCTAATCAACATAGAAAAGTCTCTTATTGGCTTTTGAGGGCATATATGTCCAACAATCTCCCACTTGCTCTCAAAGACAATTAGATGTAATACCCGTCTTCTCAATGACGTTTCTCAAACACCAACTGAAGCATAACTTAATATACATGGGTCTTTCATGTCTGCTTTACCACAACTATTGTAGTGATGCAATAACACTTGCAACTCTTGCGAATTTATTATCGATAACCACAGTCTTAAAAGACTAAACAAAAATGATATTGTCTAACAGTGATTTTCAGAAGTTAACTTGCTTGTGCTTTACCATTGTGCAATGCTCCGAACTAATTTGACCAATATCTTATCACATCAGCATGTGATGAATATCCGGTCTAGTACAAGTATACTGTTTCATGATATCACATATCTAAGAGAAACAGATTCCATTCCATAAAGGTAGAAACTCTTTTCTTGGAATCTTACTTACATAAAAACAAGATTGTTATTGGGAGAATAACAATATCATTTTCCTTTTGTCTCTAAACCATTTAAGACTAAGAAAACATGTTGTCAAAGTTTTTGTCCTTCATTGCAAAATTGCTAGATTAAATCTAAGAGAAGAATAATATTCATACTTCATTCACAATGAAAAAAATATTATCTTTGCATAGAGCCATGAAAGTAATTATGCTCCCACTAACCAATTTGCACACAAATGATACTTTCATTTTTAGATGAAAATCAAACAGTTGGATTACTTCATCAGAATAAAAGTTAATCCAACTACAGATTCTAGGACCTGTGGGTTCTAGTGTACTAATTAGGTATAGTGAGAGTGGAGAGTTGATCTCTAACAATTCTCATAGTTTTCGGCCTATTAGGCTTCCGCTCCTAGAACAATTATAGATTTAGTTTCTCTACTAGGAAACTTATATTCCTGTTTACAAATATCTTTTGTTATCCAGGAATAGAGACTAAACATCTCTAATGCAAATCCTAAGCTCATCTTCCATCGAATCATATCCAATATTGTAGAGCCCCGAAACTTTTTGTATATGTCTTGGTATGTGTGCCAAGGCATGATGCCTTTGTAATCTCAAATTCGTGAAATGAGAATTTGGAAACTTTGAGAAGTTTTGCAAGAATGCTATAATTAATTAAATAAATTGTCTAATAACAAACTATAAGACTTAAAGAGGTCCTAAGCATGTTTAGAAAAGGTAAAAAGGGAAATAGGATAAGTCTAAACAGTGGAATGAGTGAAAAATGGACTCATTAGAAAAGTTTGCAGAGCACCGATCGCTCGGTCTATTGCAGGGATCGATCGGTCCACAACTGATCGATCGGAGGCTATCGACTGCTTGAAAATTTTTTATGGAGAAATTTTCCAGAGAGTGTGTTTTTGACCGATCACTTGGCCAAGAACACCAATCGCTCGGTTAGGCACCGATCGATCGGTTCTAACCACCGATCGCTCGGTCTTCACGTTTTTGCAGAATTTTCATTAAGGGTGTTTTCGTCTTTTGGGCGTTTCACTCATGCCTTAAAAGCTTTGCCCGAGCATTTGAGGGTTCACAAACCCTAAATAGAGACCTTGAGAGATAGAGAGAAAGGAGAAAGAGATTTCTAGCTTAGGGTTTGCTTTTGAGAAAAAATCAAAGGGTTGAAGGCCCTAGATCACTTCAAGCTCGTTTTTCTTCAAGTTCTCGGCTCAAGCTCGTGAGGAGCTCTTTCCCCAAGCTAGGGCAGCGACTCACGCACGTTTTTGCAAGGGGTTTCTTTCTCTATACAAGGTCGATACCTTTTGCTACCCTCCTAGTTCATATCCCCCATTCTTTTATTCCTTTTATTGTTTTCCTAAAGTATGAATCTATTGGGATGTTAATGGAATGGTTGTGTGAGGATGAATTTGGGCGAATGGATGCCATGTGAATGATGTGATGAATGAAATGGGGAGGGCATTGTATCCATAATAAACATACATGTGTGATGTGAACATCAATCCACCTAGAAAAGCATGATGTAGGTTAAATACATAATGAACACACCCCATGTTTTGATGAAATGCCAAGGTGAATAAAATGAGTTGGAAATTAAGAGATGCATGCTTAATAAATTATGGAAATTCATAGGGCCTATGATAGTGTGCTTTCTTACTTTCCCCAAATCGCATGAATATTGACTAGCTCAAACTATTGATGTTATATGTATTGTGAATTACCCAATTGTCATATTAAAATTCAAATGCAAGTATGCACACGATTCCACGAGCACGGCATGCATGACATGATTTACCGAGGTTTTTTTTCAAGAACGAGAATTAGAGATGGGACATATCCTACAATATGTTTTACTTCACTTTTGGCAAGAACAAGAATCGCATGCATAAGAAGGGTTTCCCTTCCCTCGCAAGAGCATTTAGGAAGAAGGGTCTCCCTTCCCTCACAAGTAGTTTATTTTCCGAGCGAGCAAGATACATGGCATGGCAAGCATGAGTATTTAGGAAGAAGGGTCTCCCTTCCCTCACAAGTAGTTTATTTTTCAAGCGAGCAAGATACATGGCATGGCAAGCATGAGCATTTAGGAAGAAGGGTCTCCCTTCCCTCACAAGTAGTTTATTTTCCAAGCAAGCATGAACACGATTATTTTCCAAGCAAGCATAACATGGCATGACATGCATGACACGATATGATTCGACAAGACAAGACAGACAAGACAAGATTTCAAGCAAGCAACAAGTATTTTAAGTCAAGTCAAATGCACGACTATTTCAAGAGGTTTTATCGGCTTTTCTATAATGCGAGCATGAATATAAATTGCTTTACTTTCTTGTTATGATTTGAATTGTTTCTAGCGTTATAATATGAATTGTTCTCTACTTTATATATTGCTATGGTTATGCTATGACTGTTGGTTAGCATTTGGTACACGCTGAGTATTCCATGCTCAGCCGTACTTCTTATGTCGGCAGGTGATAGCGGAGCGGCTACTCCTTTTGATGTCTGTGCTCCTGGCCCATGGGTGGAGGAGGAGTACGTCGAGGAACCTGTAGAGGAACCTCCGGTAGAGGGTTATTATTAGACGTGGTAGATTCTGAGTGAATAGCTGTGGGTGAGTTGAGAGAGGTATATTCATGTATTTTGGCGGGCCTGTCCGCACTTTCTTTGGTGTATTTTCTTTTTGTATAAACTTGGATCATGTATATGTATATACACAGAGGTTTGTGGTCAAGTCTTCCGCTGTGCTTTATAGTTTATGTTTCCGCTATTATTGTCCTCTATTGTGTATGCTCTGTGGGTCTTTTGCAGGTTACTTTGGTCAAGCAAGTCATGAAAGTCATGATTGGTCGCCCAAGATTCACTCTAACTCCTAGGGTGGGTTTTGGGGCGCGACAGAAGTGGTATCAGAGCTTAGGCTTTAGGTCTCTAGGGTCATTTAGAATCTAATACCACGGCTTGACAAGAGCATATGTTAGGAAACAAGTTAGGAAGGAAGTAAGTCGGAAGTGAGTCATGATCCAATTGTAAGACTAAACTTTAGTCTTAGTCAAAATGGTTGCTTTAACCAAGTACAAGTCTTAGGAACGCTAGAACACCAAGGTATAATATTATAAATACACCGATAGTTGTGATGCAATGTATATTAGTATTATACAACTAATACGAATTGAATTATTGTGAAATGGAACTCTGATAAATTATGGTTTCAAGTTAGACTCATGTGGTGCTATTGTTCTCAGGACTTTAGTCATGAGAGGGGGCACACGGGGTCATGGACCACATACCAGAGCTTCGTCTTCTTCTCGAGATGAGGTTGAGCAGCCAGACCTCTCTCAGGTCTTAGGCTCTATTGCTGAGACTCTCGCCATCCTGGCGGCTCGGCAAACTATACCATCATCAGCGGCACCTACTCCACCGCCTACAGCTCCAGTACATCGTACCGTTGGGGTTGAGGCATTCAGGAGATTGAGGCCTCCATCATTCCATGGGAGTGTGGACCCTCTTACTGCGGAGGCTTGGATCCTCCAAGTGGAGAAGATATTTGCGGTTCTCTCTCTGACAGAGGAAGAGAAAGTAGCATGGGCTGTTTTCATGCTAGAGGGCGAAGCCCACCATTGGTGGTTGTTCGCCTTGAGGACGCGAGATTTGACCATGCAAGGTCAACCTTGGACTTGGGAGGAGTTCAAGGATACTTTTTATAAAAAATACTTCCCTGATGGAGCACGGGAAAAGAAAGAAAGAGAGTTCATCAACCTAGAGCAAGGTTCGATGACTGTGGCCGCTTATGAGGCTAAGTTCTCTGAGCTTTCTAGATTTACGCCTCACATGGTTGCTACCAAGGCAATGAAAACAAGAAGGTTTAAGCAAGGGCTCAAGGATGTTATCATGGAGAAGGTTTCGGTTTTCAGACATGCTACCTACCCTGAGGTAGTAGACAAGGCCTTATTAGTCGAGGCCAATTTTGAAGCGGTGTCTAAGAAGAGGGAGTTAGCGAGAGGCCAACCTAGTAGTTCAGTACCTCTAGAGAGGCGGGCTCGTACCGGCCCTTATTAGTACACGTGGCCAGCACAACCTATGAGGCCATCTTATACACCTCCAGTTCCACGGTCGTACGTGCCTCAGGCACCGCGACCTCAGGCTCTTCCGGCTCCACGACCAGTTATAACTCAGGTGGCG
The DNA here is from genome assembly GCA_015143295.1 of Tetracentron sinense. Lineage (NCBI taxonomy): Eukaryota > Viridiplantae > Streptophyta > Magnoliopsida > Trochodendrales > Trochodendraceae > Tetracentron > Tetracentron sinense. The sequence continues at coordinate 7,402,172 of CM026572.1, read as the reverse complement.
AGGTACGCTCCACCTCTGGCCCCTCTGACTTACACATATGAGGTCTGCACTTCATACGGCCGAAGGCATCTGCAGGAGATTGCCGAAGAGATGGGGTGGATGTTATCATTGCGGTCGCCAGGGCCATATGATCAGGGATTGCCTTACTCGACATCTGCTAGGCCAGTCTCAAGGGATTAGGCCCCCAGCATGCCCAGCAGGATCATACCAGGCGTTCTCTCAGCCTGCGCGTTCTGCACCTCCACCTTGCCAGGTGAACCAGGGGCGAGTTTTTGCCTTGACAGAGGGTGATGCACTTGCATCTGATGATGTAGTGCAAGGTACGCAGTTGTAGTTTATTTAATTTTCCTTAAATTTTTGTTATGGATTATTCGATTGTGTACGTATATGGCATGATTATATGTATATATACCGATATGTATACACTATTGATGCATGGATTGACTTAGCTAGTTAATTTTTCAGGAACCCTGTTAGTCAATGAATGTATGGCTAAAGTATTGATCGACACCGGGTCTACTCATTCATTCGTATCATCGAGTTTCTCTCAAGGTTTTTTCTCTGAGCCTAACTAGCTGGAACCGGAGTTAGCCATTTCGACTCCTCTTGGCAAGACAATATTGGCGGATAAAGTGTATAGAAAAAGTGTGGTTCAAGTGGGGAGCCACGAGTTGGCGGTTGATCTAATCATCCTTGGATTTCAAGACTTCGATGTCATCTTGGGAATAGATTGGTTAGCAACACTTCATGGGCATGTGGCTTGTTTTGAAAAGATAGTATTCTTCCGGCCAGGGGAAGGCAAGCCATTTCATTTTCGGGGGTTGAGAAGTAGAGATATTGCCCGTTTTGCGGCATTGAGCCTAGCGAACCCCGATGAAAAGGACTCTTCGACTATTCCAGTCGTGAGTGAATTCCTGGATGTATTTCCAGAGGAGTTGCCAGGATTGCCTCCAGACAGGGAGATTGAGTTTGTGATCGAGCTTGCACCAGGCACATCTCCTATTTTCAAGGCTCCGTATAGGATGGCCCCTATTGAACTCAAGGAGTTGAAGACTCAGTTGGAGGAATTGCAAGGCCATGGTTTCATTCGACCAAGTGTCTCACCGTGGGGTGCCCCGGTGTTATTTGTTAAGAAGAAGGATGGCTCAATGCGGATGTGCGTCGATTACCGACAATTAAAAAAGGTCACTATAAAGAATAGGTACCCATTACCTGGGATTGATGACTTGTTCGATCAGTTGAAGGGAGCAAATTTTTTCTCTAAGATCGATCTTCGGTCCGGTTACCACCAGTTGAAGATCAAGGTCGAGGATGTGCCTAAAACTGCTTTTCCGACTGGATACAGACACTACAAGTTCTTGGTGATGCTTTTGGTCTCATAAATGTGCCGACAGCCTTTATGGATTTAATAAACCCGGTGTTCCAGCTATACCTGGATCGATGCGTGATCGTGTTTGTCGACGATATCTTGGTGTATTCCCAGACACGGGAAGATCACATGCGAGACCTTCATCTTGCTTTGGAAATGCTGAGAGAGCACAAGCTATATGCCAAACTCAGTAAGTGTGAGTTTTGGTTGGAAGAGGTAGCATTCCTAGGCCACGTCTTTTCTGCGGTAGGCATATCGGTAGATCCGAAGAAGATAGAGGCAGTCATGAGTTGGGCGAGGCCCAAGAGTGTCACAGAAATACACAGCTTTCTTGGGTTGACAGGCTACTACAGGAGATTCGTAGAGGGTTTCTCAGCCTTGCAGCACCGCTCACTTATTTGACAAGGAAGAATACAAAATTCGTGTGGAGCGATAAGTGCGAGATCAGTTTCACGGAACTGAAAAAGTGGCTTACCACGGCCCCCGTCCTTACAGTGCCATCCGGACATGGCGGGTATGAGGTGTACAGTGATGCCTCACACGTTGGACTTGGGTGCGTTCTCATGCAGCACAAGAAGGTCATTGCCTATGCATCAAGGCAATTGAAAGAGCATGAAAAGAATTTCCCCACGCACGACTTGGAACTTGCTGCAGTCGTGTTTGCACTTAAGATTTGGCGTCATTACCTTTACGGGGTAGAATTCTATGTGTTCACAGATCACAAGAGCCTCAAGTATCTCTTTTCCCAAAAGGAGCTGAATCTAAGGAAACATTTTGGATGGAATTTTTGAAAGATTATGACTACACCATTCAATACCACCTGGGCAAAGCAACTGTAGTGGCGGACGCCTTGAGTAGAAGACCTCTGGGTTTGTTGGCCCACATGTTGGTTCAGGAATGGAAGCTATTGGAAGATTTGGAAAATCTGGACATCAGTGTGAATGATACAGTTCGCGGTCCTGTTCTGGAAAATGTCACGGTTCGGCCATACATTATAGATTTGATTCAAGAATACCAAGCCACGGATGCTGAATTGTTGGCTTATCGGGACAAGGAAGTTGTCAAGGGTAGCGAAGACTTTTCTCTCACTAGTCAAGGTACTATTACGTTTAAAGGAAGGCTATGTGTTCCAGCCAATGCAGATCTTCGACGAGAGATCATGGATGAAGCACATTGTTCGAAGTACCCAGTGCATCCTAGGGGTACAAAGATGTACCGGAATCTCAAGAATCACTATTGGTGGCAGAATATGAAGAGGGAGGTTGCGGAGTATATAGCACGGTGTTTAGTGTGCCACCAGGTGAAGGCAGAGCACTTGAGACCCACAGGTCTATTACAGTCTCTCCTGATTCCCGAGTGAAAATGGGAGCACATATCCATGGACTTCATTGTTGGGTTGCCAAAGACGGCAAAGAACTCAGATGCGATATGGGTTGTGGTGGACCGTTTGACAAAGTCCACGCTCTTCTTGCCCTACCGGACTACTTTCAACTCTAGTCAGTTGGCCGCACTGTATATCAAGGAAGTGGTACGGTTGCACGGGGTGCCAGTCAGTATCGTCTCAGATTGGGATCCAAGATTCACATCAAGGTTCTGAAAACGTTTTCAGGAAGCTATGGGTTCCCGACTTGATTTCAGCACCGCCTTTCATCCACAAACGGATGGATAAACCAAGAGGGTGAACCAAGTCATTGAAGACATGCTTCGGGCATAGATGTTGGATTTCAAGGGCAGTTGGGAAGGACACTTACCTTTGGTCAAATTCGCCTATAACAATAGCTATCAGGTGAGCATCCAAATGGCTCCATTTGAGGCCTTATATGGGCGAAACTGTAGGTCTCCTCTCTATTGGGATGAAGTAGGAGAGAGAAAGGTGCTAGGTCCGGAGTTGATTGAGCAAACTGCGGGTATAGTCAAGATCATCCGGGATCGGTTAAAAGTCGCTCAAGATCATCAAAAGAGCTATGCAGACACATGCCGTAGGGACTTGGAATTCCAGGTTGGGGATCAAGTCTTTGTGAAGGTATCCCCTAGCAAAGGGATTATGAGATTTGGCTGGCGAGGCAAGCTTAGTCCTCGGTATGTTGGACTGTTTGAGATTATCACGAGAGTTGGTGAAGTTGCTTACAGGGTAGCTCTTCCACCTCACATGGCCGCGGTTCAAAACATTTTCCATGTGTCTATGCTTCGGAAGTATATTGCGGATCCTTCGCATGTCATAGACTTGAAGCCGTTGAAAATTCGAGAGGATCTCACTTTGGTTTAGAGGCCGGTTCATATATTGGATCAGAGAGATCAAGTCCTTCGCAACAAAACAATTCCGTTGGTTCTCTTGCAGTGACAACATCATGCTCGAGAAGAGGCTACATGGGAGCGTGAGGTCGAAGTCAAAGCGAAGTATCCCGAGTTCTTTTAATAGGCTTGTATATGACTTGTAATTTTGTTTTGGTTTGTAATGCATGTGTCGACCAAATTTCGAGGATGAAATTTTTATAATGGGGGAGGATGTAGAGCCCCGAAACTTTTTGTATATGTCTTGGTATGTGTGCCAAGGCATGATGCCTTTGTAATCTCAAATTCATGAAATGAGAATTTGGAAACTTTGAGAAGTTTTGCAAGAATGCTATAATTAATTAAATAAATTGTCTAATAACAAACTATAAGACTTAAAGAGGTCCTAAGCATGTTTAGAAAAGGTAAAAAGGGAAATAGGATAAGTCCAAACAGTGGAATGAGTGAAAAATGGACTCATTAGAAAAGTTTTCAGAGCACTGATCCCTCGGTCTATTGCAGGGATCGATCGGTCCACAACCGATCGATCGGAGGCTATCGACTGCTTGAAAATTTTGTATGGGAAAATTTTCCAGAGAGTGTGTTTTTGACCGATCGCTCGGCCAAGAACACCGATCGCTCGGTTAGGCACCGATCGATCGGTCATAACCACCGATCGCTCGGTCTTCGTATTTTTGCAGAATTTTTATTAAGGGTGTTTTCATCTTTTGGGCGTTTCACTCATGCCTTAAAGGCTTTGCCCGAGCATTTGAGAGTTTATAAACCCTAAGTAGAGACCTTAAGAGATAGAGAGAAAGGAGAAAGAGATTTCTAACCTAGGGTTTGCTTTTGAGAAGAAATCAACGGGGTTGAAGGCCCTAGATCACTTCAAGCTCGTTTTTCTTCAAGTTCTCGGCTCAAGCTCGTGAGGAGCTCTTTCCCCAAGCTAGGGCAGTGACTCACGCACGTTTTCGCAAGGGGTTTCTTCCTCTATACAAGGTCGGTACCTTTTGCTACCCTCCTAGTTCATATCCCCCATTCTTTTCATCCTTTTATTGTTTTCCTAAAGTATGAATCTATTGGGATGTGAATGGAATGGTTGTGTGAGGATGGATTTGGGCGAATGGATGCCATGTGAATGATGTGATGAATGAAATGGGGAGCGCATTGTATCCATAATAAACATACATGTGTGATGTGAACATCAATCCACCTAGAAAAGCATGATGTAGGTTAAATACATAATGAACACACCCCATGTTTGATGAAATGCCAAGGTGAATAAAATGAGTTGGAAATTAAGAGATGCATGCTTAATAAATTATGGAAATTCATAGGGCCTATGATAGTGTGCTTTCTTACTTTCCCCAAATCGCATGAATATTGACTAGCTCAAACTATTGATGTTATATGTATTGTGAATTACCCAATTGTCATATTAAAATTCAAATGCAAGTATGCACACGATTCCACGAGCACGGCATGCATGACATGATTTACCGAGGTTTTTTTTCAAGAATGAGAATTAGAGGTGGGACATATCCTACGATATGTTTTACTTCACTTTTGGCAAGAACAAGACTCGCATGCATAAGAAGGGTTTCCCTTCCCTCGCAAGAGCATTTAGGAAGAAGGGTCTCCCTTCCCTCACAAGTAGTTTATTTTCTGAGCGAGCAAGATACATGGCATGACAAGAATGACCATTTAGGAAGAAGGGTCTCCCTTCCCTCACAAGTATTTTATTTTCCAAGCGAGCAAGATACATGGTAGGGTAAGCATGAGCATTTAGGAAGAAGGGTCTCCCTTCCCTCACAAGTAGTTTATTTTCCAAGCAAGCATGAACACGTTTATTTTCCAAGCAAGCATGACACGGCATGACACGCAGGACATGACATGACATGATCCGACAAGAAAAGATTTCAAGCAAGCAACAAGTATTTTAAGTCAAGTCAAATGCACGACTATTTCAAGAGGTTTTATCGGCTTTTCTATGATGCGAGCATGAATATAAATTGCTTTACTTCCTTGTTATGATTTGAATTGTTTCTAGCGTTATAATATGAATTGTTCTCTACTTTATATATTGCTATGGTTATGCTATGACTGTTGGTTAGCATTTGGTGCACGCTGAGTATTCCATGCTCATCCATACTTCTTATGTTGGCAGTTGATAACGGAGCGGCTGATCCTTTTGATGTCTGTGCTCCTGGCCCATGGGTGGAGGAGGAGTACGTCGAGGAACCTATAGATGAACCTCCGGTAGAGGGTTATTATTAGAGGTGGTAGATTCTGAGTGAATAGCTATGGGTTAGTTGAGAGTGATATATTCATGTATTTTGGCGGGCCTGTCCACACTTTCTTGGGTGTATTTTCTTTTTGTATAAACTTGGATCATGTATATGTATATACACATAGAGGTTTTTGGTCAAGTCTTCCGCTGTGCTTTATAGTTTATGTTTCCGCTATTATTGTCCTCTATTGTGTATGCTCTGTGGGTCTTTTGCAGGTTATTTTGGTTAAGCAAGTCATGAAAGTCATGATTGGTCACCCAAGATTCACTCTAACTCTTAGGGTGGGTTTTGGGGCGCAACAAATATAATTCGATTTAACAACACCATCATGCTATGGTTTGTTATGGGAATTATCTGAGACAAGATGTAATGAGAGTAAATTATGAAATTTTTATTAAAAGGTACTCTTCTCAATCATGGAAGACTTACCTAGCTGTTTCTTTATTTCAATACTGAATTCCTTGAACTTTTCAAAGATGGTGAAATAAAGTTAGCTACCTCTTAATGGAAGATTCATATGGTTACGATCATCCAACTTTTGTCCCATTCCGAAGTAGAAGTTTTATCTACTCAGATTTCTCATTCTCCTTAACAAACATGCAACTATTGCACTTATGTAAGATTATACCAAGCATTAGGAGCTGGTGGTTCCAACAATTAAGTTGGACTTAATGAGTACACAAGCTGGACAATCCTTCCAAAGGTTTGTCCTGTATCCAATGACCAATTGCTTTACTATGAAGCACAATCCTTATACTTTCCTTTCTTCTCATAAGAGCCCTTATCCATACTACCAGATTATATTTCCAATGGAAAATGTTGGATTTCTTTCCTTTGTATAAATGCTCGGAATTTAGAAAATCCAACTCTTTTGAATATCTTTGCAAGTAGCATTGAACTCTTCCAAGGTTCTTAGCCATATGCAACATGTGGGATTTCAGACAATCTGATTTCCTATTTGTTCAACATAACTATATTAAACGACTCCGGGAGTTTGTCGAGGATCATATCCTCTAATCCCATAAATTTATCTTAATTTTTCTCAACACCAAGAAATGGGATTTATGAATCCAATGATCTCTATCATATTCTTTGTGACTGGGTTTCCCTAGTCAACTTGGTGTCCACTTGTCCTTTTATATAGTAAGCTGCCTAGCAGCCCTATAGTATTCAGTAAACATCTCAAATGAGATTTAACATTAGTAGTGAGAACTTGGGCAATTCTTTAGATGGTAAGCATAAACTTGAGATTTCTTTTCCATTCCAAACACTTTGAATTGGTTAAGAGATCCTCATTAAAGTCTTGGTAAGGTGGTTATAGAATGACATGGTAATAAAACATACATCATAATATTTCACACATAGTAATATCATTAGATCAGGGCTTTCAATCTTTGATTATATTGCTCATCATTCAATCAAATTTCATAGACCCCTTAATCTATAAAATTAGGAAATATGCTACTTCATATTTCTGATGAGCATTGGGTGCCTTATAATACACATGCAATCTTCCATGCTAGGATAGTATTACACATGCACCACAAGGTGGATAGTAGCTATCCATCACTGAACATCTCATGCATAACTCCTTATGTAAATCAGTGATTCCTAATTTTCTTGTGACCTCCAAGGATAACATGACTGTCACCTATCAACCGTCATGGTCCTTGGTTAAGTGAAACTCATTATTCTCGGTTGTCATATGATCAAGTAGGAATATGCCCCCATGCTAGTTGACACTCTCTATCAAGCCATACACATTCCTATCTACTATAGAAATAAAGCACTAGGAGTTTAATTTAGACTGAATTATGTCCCATTCCTGCCAAAGAGACAAGACTCAGGCTAATTAATTCCTAGTCTTATTGATAATGGAAGGTCATAAGACATTATCTTGTAGGATAGATTAGCCATTTAATTCACTTAATATTTTTCTTGAGGGAAAACAGAATATCATGAACAAATTATACATTTAATGCATATATCAAAAGCATTCACAATATTTATCATCGTATCACATGTATAAAACAATATACAAAATCATCACATGATAATAAATCAAATTTCATTTTAATTAGATCAAACTAATTCCAATGAACTCCCACTAGCCCCAGAAATCTTAATGGATCTAATCCAAGGGTACAAAGGTCATTTTTAACATCAGTGGCCTTTAGATGATTCATTCATCCATATGATGGACCATTGGTCATACCAAGCACCATGTGCCCAAAATAACAATTATAAAGTGTTCATATGCATCACTAAAGCCCATAAGTCAAAATGGACTATATTACCCTTTAATTCTCTATGAATTATTTTTAGCACATTAGAATTCACCAACCCTAAGCCTAAAAGAAATTATAGGAGTCTTTAAACAACTGTTTAAGACCTCTACTAGGGTCTATAAGTGTCACTCAAGCACTTCTCATAATTGTGAATATTGTTAGCTTACATATATGCCAATTAAGGCACAATTATCTCATAATCATGCAAGTAACATATTCTATGTAAAAATTTCAACATGGACTACATGCATCACGTCCAAAAGGGCTATAATAATGTGTTTTATTTAAACACAAACTTTTTATGTTTCAACAAAACACATATTGTGGGGTTTAATCCAATTATCCAAAATTTGTACAAAAACAATAATCATATTATCACAAGGGTTATGGACTTTTCTAAGCAACTATAAGTTATAACAAATCATCACATGAAATACATAATATAGCGGCATAATGGGTCCACATGATCATGCTATCTTAGAAATCCAACAACTACTCTTATAGAACGCCTTCTAAGATTTATTCCCCATGCGATCACCATCATCTTCTATCTCTAATATGATTTCTGCATAGAGAAAAACCAGCAACTCCTAATACTAAGATTACATCATATTCAAAATAAGAAACCTTGAGAAACCATCCAAAATAGGGTGCTCAAGGGGAGTACAACCCATAAGAAGAAATAGAAGAGAATAGAGAGAGAAGAAGAAGGCATGATCATGAAACTCATCCACCATTCAACAATAATATATATTAACAATTCATCAACTATGAATAATAATATGGCATGAAAAATTACTTAGAAAGTCCATAACCTCAACAAGGGTTTGGCTAACCTTAGGGAAACTCTTTCCCATATGGTTAAGGCCTCTATTAACATTTAATAGAAAAACCCTAGAGCAAAGAAAGCAAGCATGTCAAGAATGAATTCTTAGGGCTTTTAGATCATCATAAAAAGAAAACAATTTTCCTTTAATGCTTGGGAAATCATTAAGAGAAACAATTTCTCTAAAATTTAATCTAATCCTAAAATTCATCCTCGTATTCCTCAATTGATAAACAAATAGAAAACACCATATTAAATTCTGGTAGTCTAGGGATCTAATCCCTTCCATATTATTTTAATCTAATAACTATTAAAAGACCAAAATAAAAATCACCAAATTGCTAATTTTTAATATCACTTTATATTGATTCCAAAAATAAATTCATAATCAATAATAGGTGAATTCAAAATTTTCCATAAGGGCCAACTGCTTTAAGGATTATTTGATTTAACAAATAAATAAAATAATACCTTAAACAATAGTATTAAATGTCCATAAAATAATTGATCTCTATCAATTTAAATTTACTAGAGTTAAAACTCTGTATCTCAACCAATGACATTTTTGTAATTACTTGATTAACTATTATTCAAATAAATACTTATAAATACTATGTAGCTGGTAATTCTGAGCACATGTAATTGATCCAAATCAACTACAATAATTATGGATTATTCCCATAAAATTTTTAGGGAACCATAAAAGATATCATAATTAATATTTAATTAAATGATAGCCCGCGGACTCGAAGCAGATAATTAAACAATTTAATTAAATCTCAGCCCGTGCTCTCAAATCAAATAATTAAACTATTTGATTAATTGATAGCCCATTAAACGATTTAATAGCATCCAATGCTCCCAAATCAAATAATGGAATTTAGGAAAAATTTGAAAGCCTCTTGGAAAATTAATTTAGAAAACTCATTTTCCCGTTTTAGATTTTAGACTCAAGTTTTGACCCTCAAAACGATTGATTTTGGAAAAAATTTCTTCACAAAAGTTGTAGATCTTTTCGACGGCTTCGAAACGATGTACTGATAGACTTAAATCAGACTTACAATCACAAAGTCATGGCCAAAATATCGAAACTATATTGATTCTTGTAATCAAATACAAATCCAAAAATCCATGAATCAATTTTAATTGAAATAAGTTTTAATCTCCAAGGGCGCTTAAGCAAGGGTGTTGAACACCATGGGATTTATTAATTAACATTTAATAAATAAAATCCCATCAATATATGCTAGCCGAAATTTCAATGGGTATCTAAGTGGTCTAAATCAAACGGAAAACTTGCCCTGGGCTCTCAAGAATAAATTAAACAATTTAGTTTAATATAAAAATGATCTCTAAATCCCTAAAGGTCTTTAACCAAATTTATATCTCTATATACCTATCCCTAATAGAATTAAGAGAGGTTTTGAAATCATCCAAAACTGAAATTAGTATCACACTAATTTCTAATGGCTTGATTACTCCCTCAATAACTATAGGGGAGGCAATCTTGATATAAATCTTGATTAAACTCAATAAAATCAAAAAGAAGCATAGCCAAGGCTCTGATACCACTGAAAGTATACCTCTTTTTAATTTTAGAAACACAGTTCTTGGGGGGCACACATCGAATCCCAAGATCTGACTAAGATTCTAATTGATTTTATTCAATGAAGGTAAGAATAACATTCACCTTTGCGACTTTGAAATTGTTAAGTCAAATCCACATAAGAATAGTACTCACAAAACTTCACAAGTGTCAAGTCTCCTGTCGATTCACAAGAACCTTCTTTTTCCTTTAAAGCTTTCTCTAATGGAAGCTAATGGCCTTTCCAAATTTCCAGCTCTAGGATCTTGAAATAAAGATCCAATCTTTATTATCAAGAACCTTTCTTGATGATCAAGATCCTTGATCTTCTTCTTCTTGATTATTCAAAACTTAGAACACACAAGAGAAGAAAGGGGAGAGGGGTGACCGTACAACTCTAGAGAGAGGGAGGCTTGGGCGTGAGGTTTGAGGGGAGGGAGAGAGATCCAAAAATCTGGAAATTTTCTTATGTCACAAGCCTTGGACGTCCACCTCTATATATAGGAGAGTTTGGGTTGCTTGCAACTCAAGACTCCTAATCCTTATCCAATAAGGATTCCTCAATTCTTTCTATTCTTGATTTCTCCTAATTAATTAGGATTAATCATTAATAGAAACTAACCTTATCCATTAGTGTCCCACTAATCTTATCCTTATCCTAATCCAATTAGGATTCCTTGATTAGCAAGAAACTAATAGAATCCTTGTCCAACAAGGAATCTTTAATTAGTAACTAACTCTAACTAACTAACTAACCTTATCCAATAAGGATATTAGTTATTAGAAACTAATTAAAATAATAACAATTATTATTCCTCATGGAGTGGGCATCCCACCCTAGGCGGGTTCCACCCCACACGTCCCTAAGGGTTCTAAACCCCTATTGGTCACTTGAATTATTATTTTATAATAATTCTCAATGGGTCCTAACCATTTGGTTTTTCACATCTAATGTGATTCCACCTTTTAGAGCTTCACTATACCATATAGTGATCACTTAGAGAAATTAATTAATTTAATTAATAATTAAATTAAATACTTTAAGAAGGTCCTTGTGTGTGGGATCTAAAGGGATCTCTTATGTCCGGTTGTGGGACCAAGTACTCAACCTTTTTGGTTAAAGCATTGTTACTAGGAAACACCTTTCCTACACTCCATTAGGATTATAGAATTTTATCTATATCCCTGGACTTCCACCGATCACAATTAATGTCCATTAACACAATATGATTAACCTCCAGAAATTAGAGAATTTCTTGTAAGTACCATCTCACAATATATTTACAAATAAATCCTTCCACATTCCGATATCACTTGAAAGCTTACGGGATTGGAACAATTCCACTGTCTTAGTCCCTAGCTTATGAATAAAACCCTTTCTCATGATTACTTTTTCAAAGAACTGAACCTCCAAAACACTTTTGAAGAAACATTAGAAAAGAACTGACATATATATATTTATATATACTTTTCCATATTGAAAATATCAACTTCGATAAAGACCATTTTATTGAAAAGCACCAGTACTGGATTTAACAGTTCGGTTCAACAAGTATCACCTTGATATCATTATCTCCAATTAAGGAGTTGTGGATTCCTTATTGAGTGTTTACACACTTCTCCAAACATTGTGTACATGATCCAACGTACCCGGAGTTAGTCCTGTGTATTGGACATTGCCGATTGGCAAATCAAAGCCATATAGACAGATGTCTGAGAAGATGTTAACCTCTCAGGTCTAAGGATAATTTGTCAAATGGATAACCCTAATACAATCTCACAGTGTTTTCCATAGGGTATCCACTAGTGACCCCGTTCAGTATTATGTACTTGCTACATATACTCACATGTTAGTCAAGAGTCACCACTCTCTGTGAATGAGATTCATCACACTATCTCATTGAACTACACATGTGCAAGCTATGATGAAGTACGGCACCCAACCAGTACTCTAGTGGCTTCGAACAATATTAGGTTTACAAGGAACCGGAAAATCATATCTCCTCGCAACCTTTGCATGATTTTCCTACAATGTTACCAATGGAACTTTATGTCATCATCATATAAGACAGTAATTAATATAAATATTCTTTATAGTTGGTTATGAGAATATGATGCTTATCTAATCAACATAGAAAAGTCTCTTATTGGCTTTCGAGGGCATATATGTCCAACACCTATCTCAGTCAAGTTGAAGTTCAGATGCTCCAACAATGAGGCAGAAAATAAGTCATGCATCGCCGGACTGAAAGAAGCCTTGGACATCGGGATTGAAGAGGTAGACGTCTACGGTGACTCATCTTTAGTAATCTGTCAGGCGAATGAATCTTGGGCCATCCGAGAAGCAAGGCTAGTCCCGTACTTGGCCTACCTCAATATGCTAATCAGTCAATTCAGAAGAATCAGCTTCAGTCACCGGTCCAGGAACCAGAACAGATTTGCCGACGCACTGGCCACTCTTGCTTCCATGGTACAGATCCCTACAGACATCATGCTCTGGCTAATCGAAATTCAACAACAGGATCAGCCTGCCTATTGCCTTCAGATTGAGGAGGTATCAGACAATAAGCCTTGGTATGCAGACATCAAGCAATATCTCAAGGACGGGACCTTCCCCCTCAATGCTATCAAAACAGACCACTGGGCAATCAGAAGACTGGCCATTCAGTTAATCCTATCAGGGGGCATCTTGTACAAAAGGTCGCCGAACCTACTCTGGCTTAGATGCCTAGATACCAGTGAAGCAGCACGGGTAATCGAAGAAGTTCACGGAGGAACTTGCGGCCCACACATGAGTGGGTTGATGTTATCTAAGAAGATTTTGAGGCTGGGCTACTACTGGTCTACCATGGAATCAGACCATTGCAAGCACGTGCAGAAGTACCACCAGTGCCAAATCTATGCCAACAGGATAAATGCACCGCCGGACAGGCTGCATAATCTCACCGCTCCTTGGCCATTCTCAGCTTGGGGGATCGACGTCATCAGACCTATAGCTCCGAAAGCATCAAACGGACATCGATTCATTCTGGTAGCAATCGATTATTTCACAAAATGGGTCGAAGCAGCTTCTTATGCTAGCGTCACAACCTCAGTGGTTCAGCGTTTTCTGAAAAGGGATATCATCTTCCGATATGGGGTCCTGTATGAGATTGTAACAGACAATGCTCTCAACTTCTGCAACAAAGGGATGACTGATCTCTGCCAGAAATTCAAGATCCAACATCAAAACTCCATGCCATACAGGCCACAGACTAATGGTGCAGTTGAAACCGCCAACAAGAACCTGAAGAAAATCATAAAGAAGATTGCCACCAAATACTCTGCCTAGCATGAGATGCTCCCTTACGCCCTCATGGCCTATAGAACGTCCATCTGAACCTCAACAGTGGCAACACCATTCTCTCTGACCTATGGTATGGAAGCAGTCCTCCCCGTCAAAGTACAGATTTCATCACTCCGGGTGTTAATGGAAGCAGAACTCTCAGAAGCAGAATGGGCATAGACCCGGTATGAGCAGTTGAATCTGATTGAAGAGTGGCAACTAAAAGCCATCAACCACTCTCAGGCCTATCAGAGGCCCATACGTCGTCCGAGACAAATTCTCAAGCGGTGCCCTTCGACTCGGACATATGGATGACGAAGACCTCTCAGAACTCGTCAACATGGACAAAGTCAAAAGATACTACACTTAGGGTCTAGATCTGATAGGCGCTTTGCACTTGTAGTTTTTTCGGGAAATGACAAGAGGCCATCCTTAGCACACTCTTCATCCCTCCTTCCTGTAACCCACTTACAAATCAAATAGAATTCGCTAGTTAGCCCCTCGAACCTGACATCCATTCTTTCATTACACATTTCCAGGGACACCCTCCCTCGCCCTCAGCGGCATAAGCCTGAACTACGTCATGACCTGATCATGCAAAGGGTACATAGGCAACCTGCCAAATCAGGTGCGGTCACAAATGGGGTATCCACTCCCCGAATCTCCCCAGACAGAGTCCCACTTTCCCCAAAGGAGTCATCAACTCTCCACAAACAAAGTCCCTCACTCCCTAAGCAGAGAAAAACTCTCCCGGCTTCCCAGGTGAGTCGACACAAAGGGTACAAAATTTCTATCAAAAGAAAACCCAAAATAGAAGTTGAAACATTTCAACAGTCAAAGACTCCTCACTGAGGCAATCTCTCCGGACTCTTTACCCAACAGAAGAACCTTTTAGAGACAACCTCTCCTAAAAAACAATCCTTGGGCAGAGACAACCTCTCTATCCTCAGCAGAGACAATCTCTCTCATTGCCCAGTGAAGCAAAAAAAAAAAAAAAAACAAAGAATGTCCCTCCGCCGGGAAACCTAGAAAGTATAAAGTCTCCAGAGAGTGGAAATCGATTATATCAAAACCAAAACCTCCAAGGGAGTGCAAATCAACAACAAACAGGAGAAATCTCAGGGTGTCCTAAACATCGGTCCCCCAGCCTACATTTCGTCCCACTACCAAGTCCTTCTAGAACCCCTAGAAGTTACGAGTGCAAGCGCAGTATCACATCTGTATCCCCAACAGAAATATCTGTTAGACATGTATGCCCACAAAGCCATTCCGGAATTGTATTTATCTATTTTAAATCAATAAATGCATATTTTACATTCACACATTGTCTTCTACATTGGGTAATATATCGAAATTATCTCATTGGATGAGACTACTTTGTCCCTTAGCTAACATTGTGGGAAAACCATCCAAATTAGTTGATAACTAATTGCTAAAGAGATAAGGTTTTTCGTGTTCCTTGTAAACCTAAAATTGTTCTAAGTTAATCAGGATGCATCTGGATAATGTATTCCTAATAACTTACACATTGTTAGTTCCATATGATGGAGTGATGAATCTCAATCACTGAGAGAAGGGTCTCTTGACTAAGATGTGGATATAAGTAAGAAATACTTATATTGCAATTGGATCACTCAGTGGATACCCTTAGAAATATACTGTCTTTATATTTAGCGTAGTCCATTTGACAGATTGTCCTTAACCTGAGAGGTCGACATCTTCTCTAGTATTTGCCTATGTAGCTTTGATGTAGCCAATCGTCAATGTCCAACACACAGGACTAATTATGGGCTCGTTGGGTTATGTACGTTGTACTGGAAGAAGTGTGTGTATGCTCGACAAGGATTCCACTACTCTTACAGAGTAAATAATATTGAGTTGATACTTGTCAAAACCGGACTTGAAAAACCCAGCACTGGTATTTATCGATGAAATGGTTTTATCGAGGAATTTATTTTCTGTATAAAAGAAATGTAATAATAATTATTATTTCTTTTAAAGAATTTTTAAAAATGTTTTGCAAGTCCAAGTTTGACTAAAAGTATCAAAGAGAATGGGCTCTCAATATAAGCCAAGGATTAAAGACAGTATTAGATATTGTCCCGTAAGCTTATAACAATATTAGAAGTTGAGAGACTGATCTGTAAACAAATCTTGAGATAGAAATACCTGCAAGTAATTCTCTATTTTCTGGGGGGTTAATCACAATGTGTTAATGGACATTAATTGTGATTGGTGGAAGTCCAGGGATATAGATAACATTCTATTATCCTAATGGAGTGTAGGAAAGGTGTTTCTTAGTAACAATGCTTTAACCAAAAGGTTGAGTACTTGGTCCCACAACCGGAAATAGGAGATCCCTTTAGATCCCACACACAAGGACTTTCTTAAAGTATTTAATTTAATGATTTATTAAATTAATTTATTTCTCTAAGAAATCACTATATGGTATAGTGAAGCTCTAAACGGTGGAATCACATTAGATGTGAAAAACCAAATGGGTAGGACCCATTGGGGAATATTTTAAAAGAATAATAAAAAAGACCAAAGGGTTAAGAACCCATGATGTGGCGTGTTGGAATGGGGCCACCTAGGGTGGGACGCCCACTTCAAGGTGGATATAATAATTGTTATTATATTTAATTAGTTTCTAATTAACTAAACTACTTATTGGATAAGGTTAGTTAGTTAGTTACTAATTAAAGATTCTCTATTTGTTAGAGATTCTATTAGTTTCTTGCTAATCAAGGAATCCTAATTGGATTAGGATAATGATGGGATTAGTTGGACACTAATGGAGAAGATTAGTTTCTATTTTGATTATTCCTAATTAATTAAAGGAGAAATCAAAAACGAAACTAATTGAAGACTTCTAATTGCATTAGAAAGTGGAGTCTTGGGTTGCAAGCAACCCAAGTATTTCCTATAAAGAGGTGGACGTCCAAGGAGTTGGACACAATTAATTTTTTCCAGAATTTCCAAATTTGGAAATTTTTCTTCTCCCCTCAATCTCACGCCCCCCCTCTCCAATTAGTGGTGTACGGTCAGCCCACTCTTCCCTCTTTCATTGTTCTCTTGTGTTCTTGCTTTGAATATCAAGAAGACATTCAAGAACCAATCTTAATGATAAAAGATTGGATCTTTTATTCAAGATTCCTAGAGCTGGATATTTGGAAGGGCCATTAGCTTCCATTAGAGAAAGCTTTAATGAAAAAGAAGGTCCGTGTGGATTGCGAAGGAGACTTGGCACTTGTGAAGTTTTGCCGGTATTGCTTTTATCGTGGATTTGACTTAACAATTTCAAAGTCGCAAAGGTATTGTGATTTTTACTCTCATTGAATAAAATCAATTAGAATCTTAGTCAAATCTTGGGATTCGATGTACGCCCCCTAAGAATTGATTTTCTAAAATTAAAAATTGGCATACTTTCAGTGGTATCAGAGCCTTGGCTATGCTTCTCTTTGATTTTAGGGCAGAACCAATTTTTATTATATCATATTACGCTCCCTATAAATTTCGGGTACCCCTAGTGATGAATCTTTATGATTCTTGATCACTTCTTGATTATAAGATAATCATTAGTAAGGCTAAGGGGTTCCCCTGTTATTATTGAGAGAATAAAAATGAAGCCCCTAGAAATTAGTGTGAGACTAATTTCAAGTTTGGATGATTCCAAAGCCTCTCGAAATTTAGTAGGGACAAATATTTAGTGATATCTAAATCTTGATTATAGCCCTTAAGGATTTAGAGATCCTTTTTAGTAGTAAATTAAATTGTTTAATTTATTCTGAGAGCCCCAGGCTAGCATAAATAATATATAATATATTTATCATGATAAATAAATATTATTTTATGTGTTGGATGGGTTCCACAAATCATACCTCCTTCTCTTTCCCCTCCCCTCCCCTTGTTCTTATTTTTATAATAGGGTTGCTGATTTACAATGGACTAAATCAACCGACAGAGATGCCCGGAGAACCATTACAAGATAGAAAATTGTAGTAGGGCTTTATTTAATTCCCCTATTATAATTAAATAAGGTCGTATGATTTTTGTGAACCCATTGTGAGATTATAATATGATTATAATTATTATATTATTATTCATGTGATGATTAATAATTTTTCCTTTAGCCCGGAAGTTGTGATAGTTGAGATTATCGCTTTTATAATAATTGTATTTTACTTCTATTAATGGATTGCGTTTAATTATAAATTGTTTATATTTAGACACAATACATTACTAGTACTCTTTTGGACGTGGAGTTTGTGACCCATGCGGAGATTTTTACGTAAAATCTTTGCATACGAGATTATTGGATAATCGTGTCTGAAAAGACAATAATCGTAGATGGATCACTAAACTGACATCCAAATACCCTAAGGATATAGGGATGAGTAGGTTTTGATTATAAGATGAAAATCCTAATGATCAAAACCCCTTGTGAGGGCTAGTGGGAGTTTATCACTCCTTGATAATCCTATTATCGAAAATTTTCATAATTCATATGATGAATACTTGAATAATGATATGATCATGCCTGTTTAATATTGTTCCCTTCAAGAAAAATATTAAGTGATAATAAATGGGATTATTAATCCTAAGGCCTTCCATTATCAATAAAGACTAGGAATTAATTAGCCTGATTCTTGTCTCTCTGATAGGAGTTTGATATAATTCAATCTAAATTAAACTCCTAGTACATTATTTCTATTATAGATAGGATTGTATATGGCCTGATAGGGAGTGTCAACTAGCATGGGGGCACATCTCTACTTGATCATATGATAACCGAGAATAATGAGTTTCACTTAAACAAGGAAACATGGCGGCTGACACAGTGACAGTCATGTTGTCCTTGTAGGTCGCAAGAAAATTGTGAATCATTGATTTACATAAGGAGTTATGCATGAAATGCTTAGTGATGGATGGTTACTATCTACCTTGTAGTGCATGTGTGATACTATCCTAGCATGGAAGATTACATGTGTGTTATGAGAATCCCAATACTCATCTGGAATAAAAGGTTTATTCCCTAATTTCATATACTTAAGGGAATGATGAAATTTGAAGAAAGATGAGAGGATCATCAGATTTTAAAATCCCAAAAATCCGATGAATATGTGTGAAAATAAAAGTAATAATTTATACTTATTTGATTGTGTAGATATAAGCCATGAATCCCCTTTTCAAGATTCTAGAAGAGAATTGGTTCACTGGTCCAAATTTTGTGGACTGGAAAAGAAACTTTGACATTGTGCTTATCTCTCAGAAGATAGCTTATGTTCTCACATCCAACTATCCAGAATTTGATGAGGCAATTCAAACCCCTGAGGCAGTTGAGAAAGCCTTAAAGTGGCATGAGTCAAATAGTTTGACCAAATACTACATACTTGCATCCATGTCGAATGTACTTCAGCAACAGCACGAGGGTTTTGCTACAGCTAATAACATATTGACTAATCTCAGGGAGATGTTTGGGGAACAAAACAGAACTGCTAGGCAGTTGGCAATGAAAGGACTGATGGGGACCAAGATGTCTGATGGTAGCCCAGTTCGGGAACATGTTGTCAAGATGATGGGGTTCATTAATGAACTCTTGACCCTTGGAGCGGATCTTGATCAACAGAGTCAAACGGATGCGATCCTGAACTCTCTCCCAGAATCCTTTTCTGCTTTTATGTTGAATTTCAGCATGAATAAATTAGAGACATCTCTGCCAGAGCTCCTAAACATGTTGCAAGGAGCTGAGGACCTTATGAAGCATACTAAGCTCTATGCAAATATGGCAGAAGGAGTTGGACCTTGAAGGCCCACGCCTAAGGGCAAAACCCAGAAAAAGAAGAAGTCTAATTTCTCCAGGTTCCTCAAAGGCAAAAAGGGTAAGAACAAGAAAGCTTCTGTGAAGAAAGACAAGGAAAAGAATCAAAATGTCTGCTTCTATTGCAAGAAACCAGGTCACTGGAAGAGGAATTGCAAAGTTTACTTAGCATCCCTCAAGGACAAGCCTTTAGAAGGTATGTCAGATTCTTTCATCATTGAATCCAATTTTATTATTGGTTCCTCAAACTCTTGGTGTGTAGATAGTGGATCTACCTCATATATTTGTAATATGTTACAGGGGTTTCAGGAGAGCAGAAAGCTCAGTGATGGGGAAGTCAAAATAAGGATAGGAACGGAAGCAAGTGTTGCTGCGATCGCCATTGGAAATTATATTTTAGAATTTGCTTTTAATAGTATTTTGGTTTTAAAAGACTGCTTATATATGCCAGACATGCGTAGAAATTTGGTTTCTGTTTCTAGTTTAATCATTAATGGTTATTCAATGCATTTTGATACTAATGTAGTTATCAAATACAATAATAGTTTTATTGTTTTCGGCACATTGTCTAATGGTCTTTATCATCTTGATCATGTAAGCAATTCTTGTAAATAACATTGAGGATAAAGAGTCCACCAATGTGACACCTCAGAAAAGAGGTAGAGAGTCTGTGAATCCAACATACTTCTGGCATATCAGATTAGGCCATATCAATTTGGATAGGCTCAATAGATTGGTAAAGGATGGTCCTTTAAACCATTTACATGTTGAACCTTATCCAACTTGTGAACCTTGTTTGCAAGGTAAAATGACCAAAAGGCCATTTACAGGCAAACCTATGAGAGCCACAAGTATATTGGAATTAATTCACACTGATGTATGTGGACCCATGAATCATTCAACCAGAGGTGGCTTTGTCTACTTCATTACATTCACAGATGATTTTTCTAGATTTGGTTTCATATATCTAATGAAACACAAGTCGGAATCTTTTGAAAAGTTTAAAGAATTCTGGAATGAAGTAGAAAAGCAATCAGGTAAATGTATTAAAACTCTCAGATCTGACAGAGGAGGAGAGTACCTCTCAAATGAGTTCATGGATTATCTTAGAGACAATGGAATTTTATCCCAATGGACTCCCCCAAGAACACCCCAGCTGAATGGTGTTTCAGAAAAAAGAAATCGAACCCTATTGGATATGGTTCGTTCAATGATGAATAATACTGATTTACCAGTATCTTTTTGGGGATATGCATTAGAGACTGCAATCTATCTATTGAATAGGGTACTTTCTAAGTCTATTTCTAAAACTCCATTTGAGCTATCGAATGGGCGAAAGCCTAGTCTAAAGCATGTCAGAGTATGGGGTTGTCCTGTTCATGTGCAAAAGCAGAACTTCGACAAGTTAGAAAGTAGGACTGAGAAGTGTCTATTCATAGGATACCCAAAAGAAACTCATAGATATTATTTCTATAATCCTAGCGAACAAAAGGTGTTTGTGAGCAGGAATGCCATTTTTCTAGAAGAGGATATGATCCTCAATAGAAAAGATGGATTTAGAATTGATCTTGAGGAGCAAAGTCAGGATAAAGTGACAATGGTTAATCCCATCTTAACTGAACCTTTAGATACACGATAGCCTAGGAGAAGTGCACGAATCAGTAGACCTCCAGATAGATTGTCTTATCAGCATGAGGTATATTCTATGGAATTGGATTCCTTAGATGATGATCCTTACACTTATCAAGAAGCAATATGTGATATTGATTCTGATTCTGATAATTGGAAAAAGGCCATGGAATCTGAAATGGACTCCATGTACTCAAATGGTGTCTGAACCCTGGTTGAAAAGCCTGAGGGAATTAGACCTATTGGGTGCAAATGGATCTACAAGAGGAAACGTGGATCCGATGGAGAGGTAGAGACCTTTAAAGCAAGACTTGTAGCGAAAGGGTATAGTCAAAGAGTTGGTATCGACTATGAGGAAACCTTTTCACCAGTAGCAATGCTAAAGTCCATTAGAATTCTGTTATCAATTGCAGCCTTTTATGATTATGAGATATGGCAGATGGATGTCAAAACCGCATTCTTGAATGGAAACATTCAAGAGGATATTTATATGGACCAGCCCGAAGGTTTTGAACTCCATGGCCAAAATAATAAAGTCTGCAAATTGATAAAATCTATTTATGGCCTTAAGCAAGCTTCTCGGAGTTGGAATATCCATTTTGATGAATCAATCAAATCGTTTGGTTTTCAACAAAACATGGATGAGTCATGTGTCAAAGAAGGTCAGTGGAAGTGCAATAACTTTCCTAGTTCTTTATGTAGATGATATTCTACTCATTGGGAATGATGTAGGAATGTTATCAACGGTTAAAATCTGGTTGTCATGTAACTTTGCAATGAAAGACCTCGGTGAAGCTTCCTATATTCTTGGTCTTAAATTGTTTATAGATCGAAAGGAAAGGATGCTGGGATTATCCTAAGTCAATTAGATTGGCAAGAATTGATACATGTCATGCAGTGAGTTTCACGATTAGATATCAATCTAACCCTGGTCTTTTGCATTAGACAACAGTTAAGCATATTTTCAAGTATTTAAGGAGGATTAAATTGTCTAGCTTACAGTATGGATAAAAGAGTTCATCCAATACAGTATGGATAAAAGGGTTTATCCAAGCATAGCATGGATAAAGAGTTTATCCAGGCACTTGATGTTGTTTCCTTGATACAATCTCCTACCATATATTATGGTGATAGTAGTAGTGCTATTACTCAAATCTAGAGCAATTCAGAGGACTAAGCACAATGAAAGGAGATTCCATGTGATTCGAGACAATTAGATTGTCAAGATTGGAAACATCGAGTTATCCAAGAGTGTGTCAGCGGACAACATGGCGGACCCATTTACTAAAGCACTACCTCAAAAGGTGTTTGAGAAACATCTAGAGTTGATGGGTGTTAGATACATAGGAGATTAGCTTTGAGTGCAAGTGGGAGATTGTTAGACATGTATGCCCACAAAGCCATTCCGGAATTGTATTTATCTATTTTAAATCAATAAATGCATATTTTACATTCACACATTGTCTTCTACATTGGGTAATATATCAAAAGTATCTCATTGGATGAGACTACTTTGTCCCTCAAGTAACATTTTAGGAAAACCATCCAATTAGTTGATAACTGATTGCCAAGGAGATATGGTTTTTCTACTTCCTTGTAGACCTAAAATTCTTCTAAGTTAATCAGGATGCATATGGACAATGTATTCCAACTAACTTACACATTGTTGGTCCCATATGATGGATTGATGAATCTCAATCACTGAGAGAAGGGTCTCTTGACTAAGATGTGGATATAAGTAAGAAGTACTTATATTGCAACTGGATCACTCAGTGGATACCCTTAGAAATATACTGTCTTTATTTTAGGGTAGTCTATTTGACAGATTATCCTTAACCTGACAGGTCAACATCTTCTCTAGTATTTGCCTATGTAGCTTTGATGTAGCCAATCGTCAATGTCCAACACACCGGACTAAATACGGGCTCGTTGGGTTATATATGCTGTACTGGAAGAAGTGTGTGTACGCTCGAAAAGGATTCCACTACTCTTACAGAGTAAATAATATTGAGTTGATACTTGTCAAAACCGGACTTGAAAAACCCAGCGCTGGTATTTATCGATGAAATGGTTTTATCGAGGAATTTATTTTCTGTATAAAAGAAATGTAATAATAATTATTATTTCTTTTAAAGAATTTTTAAAAATGTTTTACAAGTCCAAGTTTGACTAAAAGTATCAAAGAGAATGGGTTCTCAATATAAGCCAGGGATTAAAGACAATATTAGATATTGTCCCGTAAGCTTATAACAATATTAAAAGTAGAGGGACGGATCTATAAGCAAATCTTGAGATAGAAATACCTGCAAGTAATTCTCTATTTTCTGGGGGTTAATCACATTGTGTTAGTGGACATTAATTGTGATTGGTGGAAGTCCAGGGATATAGATAACATTCTATTATCCTAATGGAGTGTAGGAAATGTGTTTCTTAGTAACAATGCTTTAACCAAAATGTTGAGTACTTGGTCCCACAACCGGAAACAGGAGATCCCTTTAGATCCCACACACAAGGACTTTCTTAAAGTATTTAATTTAATGATTTATTTCTCTAAGAAATCACTATATTGTATAGTGAAGCTCTAAATGGTGGAATCACATTAGATGTGAAAAACCAAATGGGTAGGACCCATTGGGGAATATTTTAAAAGAATAATAAAAATGACCAAAGGGTTAAGAACCCATGATGTGGCGTGTTGGAGTGGGCCCCACCTAGGGTGGGACTCCCACTTCAAGGTGGATATAATAATTGTTATTACATTTAATTAGTTTCTAATTAACTAAACTACTTATTGGATAAGGTTAGTTAGTTAGTTACTAATTAAAGATTCTCTATTTGTTAGAGATTCTATTAGTTTCTTGCTAATCAAGGAATCCTAATTGGATTAGGATAATGATGGGATTAGTTGGACACTAATGGATAAGATTAGTTTCTATTTTGATTATTCCTTATTAATTAAAGGAGAAATCAAAAAGGAAACTAATTGAAGAATTCTAATTGGATTAGAAAGTGGAGTCTTGGGTTGCAAGCAACCCAAATATTTCCTATAAAGAGGTGGACGTCCAAGGAGTTGGACACAATTAATTTTTTCCAGAATTTCCAGACTTGGATATTTTTCTTCTCCCCTCAATCTCACGCCCTCCCCTCTCCAATTAGTGGTGTATGGTCAACCCACTCTTCCCCCTTTCATTGTTCTCTTGTGTTCTTGCCTTGAATATCAAGAAGACATTCAAGAACCAATCTTGATAATAAAAGATTGGATTTTTTATTCAAGATTCCTAAAGCTGGATATTTGGAAGGACTATTTGCTTCCATTAGAGAAAGCTTTAAAGAAAAAGAAGGTCCGTGTGGATTGCGAAGGAGACTTGGCACTTGTGAAGTTTTGCCAATATCGCTTTTATCGTGGATTTGACTTAACAATTTCAAAGTCGCAAAGGTGTTGTGATTTTAACTCTCATTAAATAAAATCAATTAGAATCTTAGTCAGATCTTGGGATTCGATGTATGCCCCCCAAGAACTGTTTTTCTAAAATTAAAAAGAGGCATACTTTTAATATCATCCTCAAACCACCAGAGAAGCGCCATCCAGGGCAATGAAGGGAGAAGAACTATTTTTCCAGCATAAACAAAGCTCCCCCAGTAAGTCCCATGCATGAGTGAATACCGGCAATGGCCTCATTGCGCAAAAATCACGCGATCCCCAGACCTAGTCTTGTGACCAGGGGTAAAAATGGGACAAAAATCAACCAGCTTCGCAGGCATAAGGAAAACCGACAACGGCCTCATCGCGTAAAAATTATGCGAACCCCATGACTTTGTCATTCCAAGGGTAAAAAAGGGAGAAAAAGCTGAAGAGCAGTTTGACAACAGAATCCTGCAGCAGTCAGACTAGCCAGATAAATCACCTGTAGTGATCCCCGGTAGATGGCATGGAAGAGCAGTTTTCCCGACACTAGTCTCCAGCAGAGTTCAGATCCCCAGCAGTGATCTACAACGGTGTCGTATCCCCTATCTAGCAAATTCCCAGTAATGGTCTACAATGGTATTACATTCCCCAGCGGATCCCCAAGCAGAGGCATCCAATTTGCTCCCCAGCAAGCTTCTCCCCAGTCAGAGTCTAATCTCCAGTAGTGACAAGGCAAACAGGTCTACCCACGAACTTCCCCAGCGGTGGAAAAACCTCTTCTGGGTCATACTCCACTCTCCAAGAGCGAAAGGCAGAATACATGATCCCCAAAGCCCTGTCTAAGGCAACTTCCTAGCAAAACTGATAGCTAGTTGAACATTCTTTCTATTGAAATCAAAAACTTTTTACAAAGGACCAAAACCTTTTATAAAATATTTTCAAAACAACTCCTTGGTATCCCGACCAGATCATACCAGCCTGCACTGAGCAGTCCTAGCAAGACAAAGCAGAAGAAGCCGACACCATGCTTCCCCGCAAGTCGCAATCAGCAGAGTCATGGGAAAGCATCCTCGTCTTTATCCCCTGCATGACATCCCTGCATAGCGTCACACCTCGTGTGGCCAAACTCCTCAGCATCATCTTTGATCAAAATTCAGCGCCTCTCGCCCATTTCATCATCCGGTTAGTGCCACTTGGACATGCCGCACTCTTTCGACACCCCTGTGTGTCCTCGACATCCCGTGTATACCTTTACAGTGTATACCACCTACATGTCCTCTTCTTTGCGACACCCCCGTGTGTCCTCGACATCCCGTGTATACCTTTACAGTGTATACCATCGGCATGTCCTCCCTTTCGACACCCCCGTGTGTCCTCGACATCCCATGTGTACCTTTACTGTGTACACCACCCGCATGTCACCCCTGCAGTACCCTCTGTGCTCTCAACACCCTGTGTGTCTTTTCTATCAAACTCGATCGAATCCCTCCGAGCTATGCCATCCCTGCATTCATCACTCCCCAGTGAGTAGTCTGAACTACTCGCTCTTCCCATCAGTGGCCACGCCACTACATTGCGCTCACCATTTTCACTGCATGCATACATGTCATCATTATGCATCCCTGTTATCCGAGTTCGGTGTAAAAATAGGATGATTCCAGTCTTTGCCGTTCGAATCACCAACCTTGGCATTCTCCAGCAAAGAGGGGCAGCTGTAAGCACCCAATTTTTACACCCCATCGAGTTGTAGTTAAAGTCCCTTTCAACTATGGTTATCCCCTGCCACCTTAAACCTAGGTAAGCCTTTAGATAGCCTTAGGACTCACCCCTAAGCCAAACCCTACCCTTAGGACTAAACCCTAGGTGAACCCTAGCTACATCCCAATTAAACCCTAGGACCATGCCCTAGACTTAATCCCCAAAACCTAGCCCTAGAGCCCTTAGGGCTTGAAACTCAAAGCCTTGGCCCATAAGGTCTATACGACAGGGTGGGCCCACAAAGGCCCAAAAACCCTAAGCCAAGCCTCCAGAACCGAGTGTGTATGTGTCAGGCCCACTCAAAAATAAAAACTCAGAATGTCGGGAGAAGATCTATCGACATTAATTTTTGGCCTGAATTCACGTTGTCGGTAGAACTTCTACCGTCCTCTGTGAGTTCCGAGTTTGCAGGCTGCAAACACCCTGCACACTCCACCCTTGCCTCAAGCCTTCACCTCAAGCCTCTTAGTCAACCTCCACAAGGTCCAACCATCTTCTCCCCCTTCTCCTTAATCCCCTTTAGGTCCTTAGATCCTTCCCGATAAAATCAAACCACCCTTACGGTTTAAAGAGGCTGAACTTTGAAGGTAAATCCCTGCTGCAAAAACCATGTTCCCTAGCCCCCCCTCTCCTTTGGTTTTAATCCCAGGACCCCCTGGACCTACCTCTTCCCTCCCCTGTTCGCGTAGCACTACCAGGGCATACCATCACCGTGCACCAGTTCACCTCCCATTTCGACAGAAGCAGAGCACTCAGGTAGGCCATCCCATACCCTCATTTCACTCTTTTGTGCATCAATGTGAGCCCCTGGTCCTCTCCAGGGGACGTTTCTTATGTTTTTTGGTTATTGCTTAGTGTAAACAGCCCCCCACAGGGTGTTCACCCACCTAAAACATAGGTGTGGTGAACCCCTTTCATGTATAGTACCTCTCGTGGGCTTGTAAACCACCCCAGGACCTTCTAAGGGTCCCTCAACTCATGAGGGAACCCTTAGACACCTCTGAGCACAGCCCCTTGACCACCATCCCTGTTTCAAAGAAAACTAGGAATTGCGGTAATCTCAGTACCGCCATTCCTGGCAGTTTTGGTTGAGCTTTGTTTTGGCCTACCTAGGTGGGCCCTGGTCCATCTCCAGGGCCCAAAATGAACTCCTCTAACTTCCCTGGACTAGACCTGGTCCTTCTAGGTCATGGGGTTAAGCCTAACCCCAATTAAATCCCTGAAAATCAAATTGTGCATTACTGGCGGTAGTTCTTCTACCGACAATCTTGTTTTGGCCTAGTTTTGTATTGGCGGTAGAATAACTACCGCCAATATGCTATTACTGTTACAGTGGCTTTGCAGTCTTGTGGGGCCCACTCCAGGCATCCCTTAGGGCCCACACCTGACTTGAATCACTCCCAGGAGTTCACCCTTCACTCTCTTGACCTCATTTTGTTTTTCTTCTAGGCTTTTGCAGGGGCCTAGGCCTGGTAGGAGGCCACTCTAGGCCCTGCCTAGCCCCCTGGGCCCACCTCAGACCGTACCAGACCCTTAACCACGGTTAAATACATCTCTGGTTAACATTTAACCGCGGTTAAGCACCCCTTAACCCCACAAACTTTTGGAAAATTAAACCAAAATTCCTAAAATCAATCGGACCATAATCCTGACTTTGCCCCTCTCCCTAACCCTGGTTAGCAACCCTAACCACAATTAGACCCCCTTTAACCACGGTTAGCAACCCTAATTGTAGTTATTTTCAGTTTACGGCCTACTAGGCCTAAAAACTAAGTCTACCTGACTCACCTCAGCCTACCGGGCCTCCCCTTAGCCTACCGGGCCACACATCACATCCCCTTAACTGTGGTTAGCAACCCTAACCATAATTAGTTCGGCCTAACCCCGGTTAGCAACCCCAACCTGGGCTGGACTCCATCCTAGTCTACCGGACTACCCCCTAAGCCTACCGGGCTTTAATACCATGCACTTGACCCTCCTCCGTCAACCAAACCCTAGTCTACCAGACTAGTCCATGTTAGCCACCCTTGGTGCACACACACATGCCCCTAGCCTCGGCACAGGCTTACGTGTTAGAACTACGCTCGATCTGATCTCACCCTGTGAGTACGTAGGCACCCAACACGGGCCTGACCCTAGTTAGCTTTTCCTTTCTTGGATTAGTGTTAACTTAAACACTTCGGCATTCTAATCAAGATTTACTTTAAATTGGCTTAAACCCGGGGAGTACGGAACCGTTGTAAAACGAAAGCCTCGGGGTGCCTAACACCTTCCCCGGACTTAACCGAACCCCTTACCCTGATCTTACTCGCAAACCAAGACCTTATCCAAACCCAGGGGACTTATCCCTTCTGAATGAATAGGTGGCGACTCTAAACGAAAAAACCCTTTTCACACCCGTGAGGGTACACAGGTAAATTCAAACCATCGTGAGTGAAGAAATTCCACGCTCACACTACTCTTAAGTCGCGTCAAGCCGTTTTAATGTCGCGTCGAGTCGTTTTATGTCGCATCGAGTCGAAACGGTGTGAACCCGCATGATGTACTGCACGGGCGAGGGCAGGTATTAGACCCCACGGGTATTTACCCGGATGCTGACGCTAATTTCTCGGACACGCCTAATCAATCCAGATTAGTACTAATGCACTCAATTAGACCACTTACGATTTATTAATAAAATCGGGACGCAATAATAGTGTAATAATTTTTTCTTAATTTAATAATAATTAATCTAATTTCATATTTTATTATTTAATGATTTATTAATCCAAGTATTTAAAATTAATATATAAATTTTTCAATGAGAATCCTAACTTTACCCGGTGAAACTTGTCAGCTAATCTTGACGACTGATTCTTGCACCAGACCTGCAAATTTTTAAAATTAGAAGTTTGGGACTGGTATTTTATATGCATTATCACATTGTAGCCCAAGAATTAACAGCAGTCAAACTTCATTAACTAATATGTGTCCATACATCCCTAACACGATTTTCGAGAAATAAAATTATAGGTCATTATAGAACCAAAACCTAGACAGTGAGAGTGTCAAGTTGAGGTTATTCCCTCTATCCCTAGAAGATCACGCCACTGTGTGGTTGAATTCTCTTCCACAAAATTCCATCACAACATGGGATGAGAAGTCTACAAAGTTCATGGCCAAATTCTACCTAATCGCCAAAACTGAGAAAATTAAGGATGTGATTAGAAATTTTAGGGGTAAAGCAGAGGAGGAATTAAAAGATTTCATGATCTTCTTGTCAAATGTCCACACCACGGGATTGACAAAGCTCAAACATCCTCCCCCTCCCCCTTAAAAGAATTTCATCCTCAAAATTACATGTCTTACGTAAACAGGTGGGAGTATTTTTCTCGAACTTCGTCTTCGCGTTCCCATGTGGCTTCCTAGACTGAGTAATGTTGTCAACGCAAGAGTACTAAACGGATCTTCTTTGTATGCAACACTTGCTCCTTCTGGTCTAGAATTTGAGCAAGTTGTTCAATGAGAGTCAAATCTTCACGAATCTCTAAAGGCTCAAAATCAAGAACATGAGATGGATCTGGAATGTACTTCCTCAACATAGAAATATGGAAGACATTGTGGACGTGTTGCGCCCCAAAATACCCCCTAGGAGTTTAGGGATACTTTATTCGTGACTATGCTTAACCTATCAACCCTATCCTGTGATGAACAAGGTAAAACATACAATAATAGAACATGAATCAGAGTGTGGAAGCTTAAATACAATGCAGAAGCATAAACTAACCTTTTCTTTTCTTTTCTTTTCTTTCTTCTATAAACCATATTAGTATTCCAAGTTAAATACAAAACATCCTAAGTACAGGTGGACATGCCCACCATCAAAATACAAAAGGGGTAAACCTCATAGACTTTCTCTACTAACAGTAGTCTAAATAGGGCCACACATCGAGGTCTCTATCCTCCTGAGATTGCATAGGGATAGGCGGCTCCCTCTCTTCCACGTATTCTTCCTCAACCTAGGACTCAGGGTCAAACGCATCCGCCAGACCTGCCGACATGAAAGTACGGCTGAGTATGGAATACTCAACGAGTACAAGCTACTAGCTAACAATAGTAATAACAAACACGATAGAAACAATGAGATATAATTCATCACATCAATTTAAAACAATCATAACAACAGATGACATCCATAGCATCAAAGTTAAATCAATGTAATAATCGTGACATGCATGAGTGAATGCGAAAACTATGATAAAACTCATACTTTAAAAGTCATGTCTTGTTCTAGAAAATAGTCTTTCCCTTTTTTCAAAACTTGCTTGTCATGTTAAAACTTGTTCTTGTCTCGTGGGAATCACATGTATCTTGTCTTACTTGGAATCACTTGTCTTGCTTGTCTTACTTGTCATGACTTGACTTGTTTTCTTGTGAGCCAGATGTTAATGCCCTTGTACCAACTTGTGAGTCGGGAATGTAAATTCCCTTCAGTGAATATATATATATAGAAAATGGTACACCAACATCCTTGACCGGCCCTTTGTCCTGCTTGAACAACTTGTTTTCTTATGAGCCAGGTATGACATATCTTGTGATACACCCTACCCTTGACCGGCCCGATGTCTAGCTTTATTAACTTGTTTTCTTTTGAGCCAGGTATGACATATCTTGCGAGATGCCCTACCCTTGACCGGCCCGATGTCCGGCTTTATCATTCGTAGCGTGAATCACATGTCTTGTCTTCATTTGTTTTTATATATACTTATACTTTAGAAAACTCGGTTCATGCGTGCATGCCTGTGTGTGTAGCACTTGTGGTGATCATGATGACATGTACATCTAAAGGAATGGCATATGGCATTTCAATTCTTAATAAAACATAAGGAATTTAGATAAGCATAATAAGCATTGGATCAAGGTTAACACCATAGGAAAGATTTCTCAATTTATACTTGCATTATTATTCTTTAAATTGGTTAATTTCTCATTTGTGCATTTCATCAAACACTTGGTGTGCAACTTATTCACAATCATTTATTTGTGTTTTTAAGTTCACGCATTTCATCCGACATTACACGTGTGTTCATTATGTGTACAATGCCCTTCCAACGTTCCACCACACCACATACACCACCACACATGGCATCCAATCGTCTCAACCCATTCACATCCCACACCATTTATTATCTTGTTCATTTTGGAGAAGTTAAGGCATTATAACAAGAAAAGAGAAAATATGGGAGATCAATACACTACATTCATAATGAAATCTAGGTTATTACCAAGGGAGTTAGTAGGGTGTACTAACCTTTGAGATCAAAGCTTGATCTTGAAGAAACCCTTTGATTTGGAACCTTCAAGCTTTATGGAGGATTTCCCCAAATCTCCTCTTCTCCTCTTTCTCCTCTTTCTCCTCTTTCTCTCCCTTAAGTCTAAGAAATCCCCAAATGGGTTCTCATTTAGAAGCCAAGGGATTAAAACCCTTAATTTCGGAATCTGCACACGTGTGCGATTGATCACAGATCCAATGCGATCGATCGCACCTGAGGGTGATCAGTCACACATGAACCCACAAGTTTTGGTCTATTTTTTTCCCTGTATGCGATCGATCGCTCACCCTTACGATCGATCACAGGTCCCGGCGATTTATCGCACCTGCATGTGATCGATCGCACCTAACCTGCGATCGATCACACTCCCTAGATTTTGATTTCTTCCCCCTGTAGACCCATAAGGGTGTTTCCAACCTCATTTTCACCATCCTTAGGGTCCTAAACCGCCTCTTACACACTGCACATATGTCGTTAATATCAAATTTCTCATAAGACACCAAATCCCAATACGGGGAGAGCCAATTGGCTTTGAATATACTATTTATTAACCATAAAATTTTCCAGGTGCTACAGGACGCCTTCCATTTGAGGAGGTAAGGCCACTCGATAAGCAACTTCTCCAACTCTGTAGAGAATCCCAAAAGGGCCTACATATCTCAAACTAAGCTTTCCACGCTTACCGAATCGCATAACTCCTTTAGTAAGCGATATCGTGATAAAGATATGGTCTCCAACTTGAAATTCTAGATCTCTCCTGCGTGTGTCAGCATAACTCTTTTGTTGACTTTATGCAGTCTTTAGTCTTTCCCTGATCACTCGGATCCTATCAGCAGTCTGCTCAATGAGTTCCGGACCCAAAAACTTCCTTTCTCCAACTTCATCCCAACATAGAGGTGCATGACAACTTCTTCCATAGAGCGATTCAAACAGTGCCATTTGAATGCTTGCTTGGTAACTATTGTTGTAGGCGAACTCAATCAAAGGTAAATGTTCATCCCAACTACCTTGAAAATCCAACATGCAGGCTCGCAACATATCTTATATGATTTGATTTACTCTTTCTGTCTGTCCATCTGTTTGAGGATGGAATCCTGTACTAAATTCTAAACGAGAACCCATGCTTGTTGGAAACTTTTCCAAAATCTGAAAGTGAATCTTAGATCTCGATCAGGTACGATGCTGACTGGCACTCCATGCAGGCGAACAACTTCTTTAATGTAGAGGTTTGCCGGCTGATTAGAGTTGAAAGTGGTAATATAAGGAAGAAAATGAGCTGATTTAGTCAGTCGATCCACTACAGCCCAAATCGCATCAAATTTCTTCGCAGTTTTTTGCAAACCCACGATAAAGTCCATTGAGATGTTCTACCCCTTCCATTCCGGAATAGGAAGAGGAAGGAGAAGTCCGACAGGTCTTCAGTGTTCGACCTTTACTTGCTAACATACCAAGCACTTGGATAGTATACTTGGACCTGTGTGCCTCATCCATAATCTCTCTTCGTAATTCTTCATTGGCAGGAACGCACAATCTTCCTTTGAAAATAATAGCACCATTTCCATTTATTGAGAAATCTTGATCGCCATTCCTAGCTAATTTGTCTCGATATGCCAATAGTTCCTAATCTGACCACTGAAGATCTCTAATCCTATCTAAAATGTTCAGCCAAACTATGATGTTGGCCAGTAAGGCTCCTGATGCACCAATACTGAAACTTGTTTCGTTGTTGGCCATATCTTCCAATAGCTTCCACTCTTAGACCATCATGTGAGGTAATAGTCCAGAAGACTTTCTACTAAGGACATCTGCCACCGCATTTGTTTTACTAGGATGATAAATGATAGACCAATCATAATCTTTAAGAAATTCAACCCATCGATGTTGCCTTAAATTCAGCTCTTTCTGCGAGAACAAATACTTCAAACTTTTGTAATCTGTGAAAACCTCAAACTGTTCACCGTATCGATAATTTCTCCAAATTTTAAGAGCAAATACTACCGCAGCTAACTCTAAGTCATGAGTGGGATAATTATTCTCATGATCCTTCGACTGTCGGGAGGCATAGGGGATAATCTTCCCATGCTGTATAAGGACACATCCCAATCCTATATGTGAAGCGTCACTGTATACTACAAATCCTCCACTACCCGAAGGAATTGTCAATATCGGTGTCGTAGTGAGACGCTTCTTTAATTCATAGAAACTCTTCTCGCAATCCTCATTCCACAAGAACTTGGCATTCTTTCATGTCAATTTAGTAAACCAAATTGGAAAATCCTTCGATAAATCTTCGATAATAATCTCTAAGTCCCAAGGCTCCGGGTCAAGGGCTTCCTCAATACCTGTCGACATGAAAGTACGGCTAAGCATGGAATACTCAACGAGTACAAGCTACTAGCTAACCATGACAATGATAAAACACAACAACAGTAATACAATACAGAGCAGTAAGAGGAACATCACAAAGAAAAAATGTTAAGCATGGTATAGTACAATCATCTTGACGTGCGTGCATGAATGCAAAAACTCTGATAAAACTCATGCTTGGAAATCCGTTTCATGTCTCGGTATGGCTTGAGGAAATCATGTATGCGTGCATGCATGAATGCCTTTTCATCATCTTGTAAACTTGCATCTTGTAACTTGTGAGCCAGAGGCTAGCACCCGAATCTCCCTGGGCTGCCAACCTCCTTGATATATGGTTTTCTTGTGAGCCAGAGGCTAGTACCCGAATGTCCTTGGGCTACCAACCTCCTTGATATATAGTTTTCTTGTGAGCCAGAGGCTAGTACCCGAATGTCCCTAGGCTACCAACCTCCTTGATATATGGTTTTCTTGTGAGCCAGAGGCTAGTACCCGAATGTCCCTAGGCTACCAACCTCCTTGACATGCAATGTTTCTTGTTGATTATTATATGCACGTGCTCTTGAAATCTCGGTTCATGCAAACATGTGTGCTCGTGTACGTGACAGTGGTGACAATCATGGGAATGCGGATAACAAGAGAGATATGGCAGCACAATTCAATTCATAGTATATGCATAGGTAACTTGAGTAATCTACATGGTATTTGATTTATTCATCATTCATAAGAGCACATGCATAAGGCCTACTTCCATTTTTCTTCATTTAAGTCATTTACTCATAGTTTAAGCATTTCATCAAACACATGACATGTATCGTTCATCTTATTCTTTTTAGTGCATGTTTTCCATTCAATCATAAAGGTAAGTTTGTTATTTATGAAATGCCCATCCTCCATTTTTCCTTTCACACACCACACACATCCATACATTTCGGCATCCAATCGCCTCAATCAACACCCCATACACATCCATACCCCTTTTCTTATCTTGTTTAGATTTATTGGAGATGATACATTTCATAAGGAAGAACCATAATATCAAGAGTCACATTTCACAATAGAGAACCTAGATTATTGCTAGGGGAAGTTAGTAGGGTGTACTAACCTTGAATCAAGATTTGACCTTGAAGAAACCTTAAAATAGAACCCCAAATGGTAGGGAAAACCCTTGCTTGAAGAAGGCTTGAGTGGAGGAAGAAACCCTCTTGAAATTACCGTGGGAACGCTGCACTAACTTTGGAGGAGAAGCTCCACGTGTGCTTGAGGCTTGGCTTGGAAGGAAAACCAACTTTGTGAAGATTTCTTGGATGTTCAAACCCTTGATCTATTCACCAAGGATGCCCTAGGAGAAAATCCTCTTCTTCTCTCTCCCTCTCTCTCAAAATACTCTAAGTATAGTGATGAAGCCCTAAGGCTCGGGCAAAGCCTTATAAGAAAGGGTTTAACCCCCAAAAGACGAAATAGCCCTTACTGAAATTTCTGCAAAACGCGATAGACCGAGCGATCGGTGGTTATGATCGATCGATCGGTTGCCTACCGAGCGATCGGTGTCCTTGACCGAGCGACCGGTCAAAAACATGCTCTCTAGAAAATTTCTCCATACAAAAAAGTTGACCAGTCGATAGCCTCCGATCGAACAGTTTTGGACCGATCGATCGTTACTCAAGACCGAGCGATCGGTTGCTCTACAAATCTGCTGCTTAGTTCACTTTTCACCCATTCTTACTACTTGAACCTTTTCCTCTTCTATTCTAATCTCTCCTAAAATTGCCTAGGACATTTTCGAGACTTATAGACATTTTTAAATAATTAATTTAATTAATAATAGCATTCTTAGCAAAATTCCTCAAAGCTTCAAATTCTCATTTCATGAATTCTTTTGAGATTACATATGTCTCATGCCTTGACACACATCCCAAGGCATATACAAAAGTTCTGGGGTTCTATAGATCCAAGATGGATCTCTATATAAAGGGATGGACGTCTACTTTGTGGAGGCACTTAATAATTTCCAAATTTTCAGAAATCCCTCTCCTCCCTCAATCTCATGCCCCTCTATCCCTTCTCCCAAGGTGTACAATCACACCTCCCCTCCCCTTTCTTCTCTTGTTTTTCTAGTTTAGAAATAGAAGAAGAAT
This sequence comes from Tetracentron sinense, assembly GCA_015143295.1. Taxonomy (NCBI): domain Eukaryota; kingdom Viridiplantae; phylum Streptophyta; class Magnoliopsida; order Trochodendrales; family Trochodendraceae; genus Tetracentron; species Tetracentron sinense. The sequence goes on along the minus strand of CM026572.1, from coordinate 7,365,789 downwards.
ATCAAGGGTTTTGTTCATCAAGAAAGGTTCTTTATTAATAAAGATTGGATCTTTATTTCAAGATCCTAGAGCTGAAAATTTAGAAGGGCCATTAGCTTCCATTAGAGAAAGCTTTAAAGAAAAAGAAGGTCTGTGTGGATTGCGAAGGAGACTTGGCACTTGTGAAGTTTTGCCGGTATCACTTTTATCGTGGATTTGACTTAACAATTTCAAAGTCGCAAAGGTGATTGTGATTTCTAACTTCATTGAATTAAAATCAATTAGAATCTTAGTCAGATCTTGGGATTTGATGTATGCCCACCAAGAACTGTTTTCTAAAATTAAAAGATGCATACTTTCTGGGACATGTCGGGGAGTGGCACTCGGTTGGAGATTGTCAACTGTCTGTTGGGGAGTTGTGACATCTACCAGAGATTACTGTCTATTGGGGAGTTGGGAAAATAGGTCTTCTCCCTTCATTGCCCTGAACAGCATTCTATTGATGATTCACTTAGGATGTAGATGCAATACTGCGCTTGCACTTGTAGTTTCTAGGGGATCTAGAAGGACTTAGAGTAGGAAGAAATGTAGGCTAGGTGACCAAAGTTTGGGATACCTTGGGATTCCTCCTGTTGCGGTTGATCTTTACTCTTTTGGGGACTTCTCCTGTTGTACTCTCTCAGGGATTTGTACATCGGGATTCCCGTCGAAGTTTGATTGATTTTTTTTGCTCCATTGGGAAATTTAAGAGAGGTTGTCTCTCTTGGGGAGAGTTTCGAAAGAGGTTGTCTCTACTTGGGGATTGTTTTTCAGGAGAGATTGTCCCTAAAGAGTTTCTACTGGGAGAAAGAGTCCAAAGAGGTTGTCTCTGTGGGGAGTCTCTGACTTTGAGAATATTCCAAAGAGTTTCTTTTGCTCTGTTGGACTCTGTAGGGGGGTTTTGAGAGACTTTTGTCCCACTGGGGAGTCAGCGAGGTATGATTCTCTTTTAGTGATCGCACCTGATTTGTCAGGTTGCCTATGTACCCTTTGTAGGATCAATTCATGACGTAGTTCAGACAAATGTCATAGAGGCAGGAGGGTGTTCCTGAAAAGGTTATATGAAAGAATGGTTGTTATCTCGAAGGGACTAACTAGCGGATTTCATTAATTTTGTAAAAGGTTTACATTGTTGGGGATAGGGAGTGTGCCAAAGATGGCCTCCTGTCATTTCCTAAAGAATCTACGAGTGCATAGCGCCTATCAAATCTAGACCCTAAGTGCAGTATCATTTGACTTTTTCCATGTTGACGGGCTCTAGGAAGTCTTCGTCATCCATACGTCTGAGTCGAAGGGCGCCGCCAGAGAATTTATCTTGGACGGCGTATGGGCCTTCGTAGTTAGGAGTGAACTTGTTCCTCGGGTCAGGGCAGTTTAGCAACATTTTTCAGAGAACCAGGTCACCGATTTTGATGCTTCGAGGCTTGACTTTCTTGTTGAATGCCTTAGCCATGCGCCTCTGATAGGCCTGAGAATGGTTGATGGCTTTCAGTCGCCGCTCTTCGATCAGATTCAACTGCTTATACCGGGTCTGTGCCCATTCTGCTTTGTGATTTTTGCTTCCATTAAAACCCGAAATGATGGAATTTGTACTTCGATGGGGAGGACTACTTCCATACCATAGGCTAGAGAAAATAGTGTTGCCCCAGTTGAAGTTCAGATGGACGTTCTATAGCCCATGAGTGCATATGGGAGTATCTCATGCCAGGCAGAGTAATTGGTTGTCATCTTTTTTATGATCTTTTTCACTTTTTTGTTGGCGGCTTCAACTGCACCATTGGTCTGTGGACTGTATGGCGTGGAATTGTGATGCTGTATTTTGAATTTCTGGCAGAGATCTATCATCCCCTTGTTGTAGAAGTTGAGGGCATTGTCTGTTACAATCTCAAACAGGACACCATATCGGCAAATGATGTCCTTTTTCAGAAAACGCTGAACCACTGAAGCTGTGACGTTGGCATAGGAGGCTGCCTCGACCAATTTTGTGAAGTAATTGATTACAACCAGGATAAATTGATGTCCATTGGATGCTTTCGGAGCTATAGGTTCGATGACATCGATGTCCCAAGCCAAGAATGGTCACGGAGCAGTGAGATTGTGCAGCCTGGTTGGCGATGCATTGATTCTGTCGATATAGATTTGGCATTGGTGGCCCTTCTGTACATGCTAGCAATAGTCAAATTCTATTATAGACCAGTAGTAGCCTAACCAGGGTATCTTCTTGTAGAGCATCAACCCATTCATGTGTGGGCCGCAAGTGTCGCCCCGGACTTTTCCATACTTAATGAATAGCACTTTCGTATCCAATTGGCCTTTCACATAGTATAATTAATAAATAAGGGAGAATTTTAAAATTTAGAAATGCCAGAAATGTTCCTTTTCGAAAGACGAATCCAACATAAGTTGAATCATCAAAATCTGACTAACGAGTCAAAAGATATGGCCAAAAGACCTAAGTGGAGAAAATGAGGAAAATCAGCAAAATAGGCAAAACCCAGACCAACCAGTCGACCGCTCCATCCACCGGTCGACCGCTAGCCTACCGGTCGACCGCTCCTCCGGCATTTTGCCTATTCAGTCTGTTTTGGCCGAAATTTTAAGGATAGAATGGTCATTTCACCACCCCACTTTCTATATAAATCCCAAATTCGTGGGTGAGGGTTTCATAAACCCTCAAGGATTGTATTGGGAGATTAGAGAAGGGAGAGAAAGGAAGAGCTAGGGTTTTGCTCAAACCCATCTCAAGCAAGGATTTTTATACTCCAAGGACCAAATCTCATCTTCCCTCAAGTTCTCCTCCAAGTTTAAAGGTTAGTACACCCTACTAACTCCCATTAGCAATAACCTAGGTTTTCCATTTTGTTGATGATTCTTGATTCCATGTTTTCCCTCCTTTTGAAATGTGCTATTTCTATAAAATGTAGACAAGATAATAAGAAATGTTGTGATGTGTGGATGATGAGAGGTTGAAGCGATTGGATGCCGAGTGGATGTGTATGATGTGTGACATGGATAATGGTGGAAGGGCATTCTACAATAATGAACGAACCTTGATGTCTTGATGGAAAATATGCACTAAAAGAGGAATGAAATAAACAAGGAATGTTGCACATCGTGTGTTTGATAAAATGCCTCAACAAGGGTTAAATGAATTTAATCAAGAAAATGGAAATAGGATTTTTGTAAGTTTTCTTATAGATGATAAATTGTTCAAAGGCGCTACATGTCGTCTAAATTCTCATATGATTACGTTAAGAATTGAATTGCTACACTCATGTGATCCTCCTATTCAAGCATGTCATCATGTCCACTACAAATGCTACACACACACACCCACGCATGCATGAACCGGGTTTCCAAGATGTATTTATGTCGCGCCCCAAAACCCACCCTAGGAGTTAGAGTGAACTTTGGACGACTAATCATGACTTGCTTGACAACTAACCTGCAAAACCCACAGAGCATATACAATAGAGGATATAAACAGCGGAAACATACTCTAACACAGCACAGCGGAAGACTACCAAACCTCTATGTATATACATACGCAAATCCAAGTTTATACAAAAAGTCACCAAAAGAAAGTGCGGACATGCCCACCAAAATACATGAATCTAACTCTCATCTCACCCACAGCTAATCCACTCAGAATCTAACACCACCTACTGATAACCCTCTACGGGAGGTTCCTCCAAAGGCTCCTCGACGTACTCCTCTTCCACCCATGGACCAAGAGCACAAACATCAAATGGAGCAGCAGCTCCCTCAGAACCTGCCGACATAAGAAGTACGGCTGAGCATGGAATACTCAGCGGGTACTAAGCACTAACCAACAGTCATAGCATACGGATAGCATACATGAAGCATGTGTAATTCATATATATAAGACAGAAACAATTATATCATACAAGGAAGTAAAGCAATTCATAATCATGCTTGCATTTCGTAGAAAGCCGATAAATCCTCTTGAAAACATCGTGCACTTGACTTGACTTGAAATATCTTTTCGTACTTGAAAGTTTGTCTTGTCTATCTTGCTTGATTCTTGTATGTCGTGTCATGTCATGCATGCTTGCTTGTGATCATGTAACTTGTGAGATGCACTTGTGAGATGCACTTGTGAGATGCCTTGAGAGGGAAGGGAGACCCTTCTTTATGCAATGCACTTGCGAGGGAAGGGAGACCCTTCTTCATGATATGAATGTACTTGCGAGGGAAGGGAGGCCCTTCTTCATGATATGCACTTGTGAGTGAGGGGAGACCCCTCGTGGAATGTTGGTTCTTGTCTTCTTGTGAAAAGCGAGGTAAAACATATCGTAGGATATGTCCCACCTCTAACCATGTTCTTGAAAACCTCGATCAATCATGTCATGCATGCCGTGCTCGTGGGAACCGTGTACATACTTGCATTCAAATTTAAAGATGACATTTGGGTAATTTCACAACACATATAGCATCAAAGATTGAGTAATGTAATATTCATAGCATTATGGGAAAGCAGGAAACACACTATCATAAGCCCTAGCAATATTCAGAATTCATTAGGCATGCACTTGCGAATTTACAGCTTACTTTATTGACCTTGGCATTTCATCAAACATGGTATGTTCATTATGGATTTACCCTACAACATGCTTTTTTAGATGGGTTTTTACTCAAATCATACATGTATGTTCGTTATTGGAAATCAATCGCCCATTCACCATTCACCATTCACCATTCACCATTCACCATTCATCCATTCACCATTCACCATCCAATCGCCCATTCCATCTCCATTCCCCATTCACCATTCATCATTCATCAATCTCATAGCACATGTGTAAATGAAAGGAAATCAAAAGAAAAGAAGGGGAAAGAAGAACTATAACTAGGAGGGTAGTAAAAAGTACCGACCTTGAAGAGATGAGGAAGAAATCCCTCTTCCAAACTACTGTGAGTTGCTGCCCTAGCTTGGATCACGAGCTCCACGAATGTTTGAACCGAAATCTTGAAGAAAACCGGACTGGAGGTGATCTAGGGTCTCAAAACCCTTTGATTTCTCTCCAAAATGGAAACCCTAGGTTGGAATCGCCTTCTCCCCTTTCTCCTATTCTCTCAAACTCTCTAAGTGTCAAATGATGCCCTAAAGGCTCGGGTTAAACTCTTAAGGTAAAAGTGAATTGACCAAAAGACCATAATACCCTTACTGAATTACTGTAAAAACACGAGTGCTGAGCACGTTGTGCTGTGAACAGTGCTGAACTCGTTGTGCTGTGAATAGTGCCACTCGTTGTGCTGTGAATAGTGTTGAACACGTCGTGCTGTGAACAGTGCCGACTCGTTGTGCTGTGAGTAGTGCCACTCGTTGTCCGTTGTGAATAGTATCAACCACGTTGTCCATTGTGAATAGTATCAAACACGTCGTCCGTTGTGATTAGTATCAACCACGTTGTCCGTTGTGAATAGTATCGACCACGTTGTCCATTGTGAATAGTACCAAACACGTCGTCCGTTGTGAATAGTATCAACCACGTTGTCCGTTGTGAATAGTATCGACCACGTTGTCCATTGTGAATAGTACCAAACACGTCGTCCATTGTGAATAGTATCAACCACGTTGTCCGTTGTGAATAGTATTAACCACGTTGTCCGTTGTGAACAGTGCTGAACACGTTGTCTGTTGTCTTATGTACAGCGTGCCCGTGGTGCTGTACAACGTACCCGTTGTGAGTTGCACGACGTACCCGTTGTCTTATGTACAGCGTGCCCGTGGTGCTGTACAACGTACCCGTTGTGAGCTGCACGACGTACCCGTTGTCTGTTGCACAACGGATGCACAACGTATACGTTCTCAGAGTACGTCCTTAGCGCATAACCGAGCTACGTCCTTGCCTACAGGTCCAGACTGTTTTGGCTATATCTTTTGACTCGTTCGTCCGATTTTGACGATTCAACTTGCGTTGGGTTCGTACTTCGAAAAGGAACATTTCTAATGTTTCAGAATTTCCAATTTCTTCTTTATTTATTAATTATAACTCTTTAAAGGCAAAATGACAACGAAAGTGTCATGTATTAAGCATGAAAAAGTCTGGGGCTCTACAATTTATACATGATAAATTAAACAAGAAAGCAAGCATATGACAAGGAGGTTGGTAGCCCAAGTGAAGGGTACTAGCTTCTGGCTCACAAGAACAAGAAACAAGAACATGTCAAGGAGGTTGGTAGCCCAAGTGGAAGGGTGCTAGCCTCTGGCTCACAAGTGAAAGGAAACAAGTACATAACAAGGAGGTTGGTAGCCTAAATGAAGGGTGCTAGCCTCTGGCTCACAAGAGAATGGAATGTCAAGGAGGTTGGTAGCCCAGGGATGTGTGGGTGCTAGCCTTTGGCTCACAAGTATACAAGGCAAGAATGAAACAAGAACAAGGCACGAATGCATGATTTTCACAAGCAATACCAAGACATGAAAGAGGTTTCCAAACATGAGTTTTACCGAAGTTTTCGCATTCATGCACGTATTTTAAGATAATTATATTGCGTCATGTTCCATGTTATTCATCTTATGCTTCTAATATTACTTTAAATCGATATTTTGTATTGTGTTCACTGTTGTTATGCTATCACTATTGCTATGGCTAGCTAGTAGCTTGTACTCGCTGAGTATTTCATGCTCAACTGTACTTTTATGTCGGCAGGTTCTATAGATGTCCTTGACCCTGAGCCTTGGGTAGAGGAGTACATAGAGGAGAGGGAGCCATCTATTCCGTTACAGTCGCAAGCGGATAGAGACCTCAACGTGTGGCTGTACCTCGATTACTGTTGAGAGGAGAGTGTTATCGAGTTCCTTTTGTATTTTGATAGGTGGGCATGTCCACCTTTACTCTGATTATGTTTTGTATATGGTAACTTGGAATACTTTTTTGGAGTTATAGAAGAAAAGAATAAGTTAGTTCCCGCTTCCGCACACATGTTATAGCTTCCGCGCTCTGATTATCATTGTCATTACATCATGTTAGCCTTGTTTATTACAGGATGGTTTGGCAGGTATATATAGTCACACCTAAAGTATCCCTTAACTCCTAAGGGGTATTTTGGGTCGCGACAGCAAGTTCCTCTGTGAACTTCCTTAACTACTTGTGCTGCTTCATGAGTGTTGAGGCATTTGAGCCAGATTAGGTCTGGCGATCTTTTGTACAAGATTCCTCTAGAGATGACAAACTGAATGGACAGCCTTTTGACTGCCCGGTGGTCTATTTTGGTAGCATCGAGTGGGAAGGTCCTGTCCTTGAGGTACCGCATGATGTCTGTATACCAATGCTTTTTATCAGATACTTCTTCGATCTGAAGGTAGTAGGCAGGTTGATCCTATTGCTGAATTTCAAATGGTCAAGCATGATGCCCCTGGGGATCTATAACATGGAGGCGAGACTAGCCAGTGCATCAGTAAATCTATTGTGGTTCCGGGACCTTTGACTGAAGTTGATTCTTCTTAACTGAGTGATTAGCACGTTGAGGTAGGCCAGGTACGGGACTAGCCTTACTTCTCAGATGGCTAAGATTCATTTGCCTAACAAATTACCAAGGATGAGTAATCGTAGATGTCTATCTCCTCAATCCCAATGTCGTGGGCTTCATTCAAACTGGCTATACACGCCTCATACTTTGCTTTATTATTTGAACACCTGAATTGTAGCTTGACTGAGATACGGAGGTGTGCTCCCTTAGGTGAGATCAGGACTGCTCCTGCCCCATGTCCATGATTATTGGCAGCTCCATCGAAGTATAACTCCCAACTGAGGTATTCTTGTTGCTCTTCTGCTTCTGCATACGAGATGGCTTCATCTGGAAATTGATCGTGTACTGAGACGTAGTCTTGTGCTGGACTGAGGGCCATGTGATCTGCAATCGCTTGCCCTTTGATTGACTTCTGAGTCATGTACGTGATGTCGAATTCAGACAATATCATGAGCCATCGGGCTATCCTCCCCCCAGTAGTGGCTGGTTTTTCAAGTAGGTATTTAAGTGGGTCTATCCGGGAGATCAGAATTATTGGGTAGGAGAGCAGATAATGCCAAAGATGTTGAGTAGCCCAGACCAGTGCCAAACAAGTTTTCTCAAGCGGGTTGTACCTGTTGGACATATATGCCCTCGAAAGCCAATAAGAGACTTTTCTATGTTGATTAGACAAACATCATATTCACACAACCAACTATAAAGGGTATTTATATTAATTACTGTCTCATATGATGATGACATAAAGTTCCTTAGGTAACATTGTAGGAAAATCATGCAAAGGTTGCGAGGAGATATGATTTTCCGGTTCCTTGTAAACCTAATATTGTTCGAAGCCTCTAGAGTACTGGTTGGGCGCCGTACTTCATCATGGCTTGCACATGTGTAGTTCTATAAGATAGTGTGATGAATCTCATTCACAGAGAGTGGTGACTCTTGACTAACATGTGAGTATATGTAGCAAGTACATAATACTGAACGGGGTCACTAGTAGATACCCTATGGAATACACTGTCAGATTTTATTAGGGTTATCCATTTGACAAATTGTCCTTAGACCTGAGAGGTTAACATTTTCTCAGACATTTGTCTATATGGCTTTGATGTGCCAATCGGCAATGTCCAATACACAGGACTAACTCCGGGTACGTTGGGTCATGTACACTATGTTTGGAGAAGTGTGTAAACACTCAATAAGGAATCCACAACTCCTTAATTGGAGATAATGATATCAAGGTGATACTTGTTGAACTGAACTGTTAAATCCAGTACTGGTGCTTTTCAGTAAAATGGTCTTTATCGAAGTTGATATTTTTAATATGGAAAAGTATATATATAAATATATATGTCAGTTTTTTTCTAATGTTTCTTCAAAAGTGTTTTGGAGGTTCAGTTCAATGAAAAGTAATCATGAGAAAGAGTTCTATTCATAAGTTAGGGTATAAGACAGTGGAATTGTTCCAATCCCAGAAGCTTACAGGTGATATCGGAATGTGGAAGGATTTATTTGTAAATATATTGTGAGATGGTACTTACAAGCAATTCTCTAATTTCTGGAGGTTAATCACATTGTGTTAATGGACATTAATTGTGATTGGTGGAAGTCCAGGGACTTAGATAACATTCTATGATCCTAATGGAGTTTTAGGAAAGCTGTTTCCTAGTAACAATGCTTCAACCAAAAAGGTGAAGTACTTGGTCCCACAACCGGAAATAGGAGATCCCACACACAAGGACCTTCTTAAAGTATTTAATTTAATTTATAATTAAATTAATTAATTTCTCTAAGTAATCACTATATGGTATAGTGAAGCTCTAAAAGGTGAAATCACATTAGATGTGAAAAACCAAATGGGTAGGACCCATTGGGAATTATTATAAAAGAATAATTCAAGTGACCAAGAAGGGTTTTGGAAACCCTTTAGGCGTGTGGAGTGGGACCCACCTAGGGTGGGACGCCCACTTTATGGAGGAAGTTTTATTTTAATTAGTTTCTAATTAATTAACACCTTATTGGATAAGGTTAGTTAGTTAGTTAGTTACTAATTAAAGATTCCCTAATTGTTAGGGATTCCATTAGTTAGTTACTAATTCAAGATTCCTTATTGGATAAGGATAAGATTAGTTACTAATGGATAAGGTTAGTTTCTTTTAAGATTAATCCTAATTGGATTAGGAGAATAATCAATAAAGGAAACTATTGAGGAATCCTAATTGGATTAGGATAAGGTTAATGAATTATAATTGGATTACAATTCAAGCAACCAAGAGAGAACTTATATAAAGGATTGGATGCCCAGCCCTTTAAGATACATAATTCTCCAGAATTTATTCTTCTCTCCCTCTCCTAAAAACCTCACGCCCTCCCCTCTCTCTCCTTGAGGTGTACGGTCACACCCATCTCTCTCTTCTGTTGTCTTCTTGATTAGATCTTGAGGAAAAGCAAGAATTCATCTTGTTTATCAAGAAAGGTTCTTGATCAATAAAGATTAGATCTTTATTCAAGATTCCTAGAGCTGGAAATTTGGAAGGGCCATTAGCTTCCATTAGAGAAAGCTTTAAAGGAAATAGAAGGTTCGTGTGAATCGACAGGAGACTTGACACTTGTGAAGTTTTGCGAGTACTATTCTAACCTGGATTTGACTTAACAATTTCAAAGTCGCAAAGGTGAATGTTATTCTAACCTTCATTGAATAAAATCAATTAGAATCTTAGTCAGATCTTGGGATTCGATGTATGCCCCCCAAGAACTGTGTTTCTAAAATTAAAAAGAGGCATACTTTCATTGGTATCAGAGCCAGGGCTATGCTTCTCTTTGATTTTTGAGTTTAATCAAGATTTATATCAAGATTGCCTCCCCTATGAATTTTGGTAGCCCTAATGAATCAATCTTCTAGATTCTTGATTATTGGATAATCATTATTAGGCTTAAGGGATCCCCCTCTAGTTATTGAGGGAGTAATCAATCCCTTATAAATTAGTGTGATACTAATTTTGGTTTTGGATTTTTTCAAAACATCTTTTCATAAGGGATAGGTATTTAGAGATATCTAAATCTTGATTATAGCCTTCAAGGATTTGGAAATCCTTTTAGAATATTAAATTAAATTGTTTAATTTATTTTAGAGAGCCCAGGACAAGTTTTCCCTTTGATATATACCACTTAGATACCCATTGATATTTTGGCTAGCATATATAGATGGGATTTTATTTATTAAATGTTAATTAATAAATCCCATGGTGTTAGACACCCTTGCTTAAGTTTTCTTGGAGATTAAAGCTTATTTCGATTAAAATTGATTCATGGATTTTCGGATTTGTATTTGATTAGAAGAATCGATACAGTTTCGGTATTTCGGCCATAACTTTATGACTGTAAGTCCGATTTAGGTCTGTCAGTATATCGTTTCGAAGCCGTCGAAAAGATCTACAACTTTCATGAAGAAAGTTTTTCCAGAATCAATCGTTTTGAGGGTCAAAACTTAAGTCAAAAATCTAAAGCAGGAAAAGAAGTTTTCTAAATTAATTTTCCAAGAGGCTTTCAAATTTTTCCTAAATTTCATTATTTGATTTGAGAGCATGGGATGCTATTAAATCGTTTAATGGGCTGTCAATTAATTAAATAGTTTAATTATTTGATTCGAGAGCACGGGCTGAGATTTAATTAAATTGTTTAATTATCTGCTTCGAGTCCACGGGTTATCATTTAATTAAATGTTAATTATGATATCTTTTATGGTTCCCTAAAAAGTTTATGGGAATAATACCATAATTATTGTAGTTGATTTGGATCAATTACATGTGCTCAGAATGACTGCCTGCATAGTATTTATAAGTTTTTATTTGATTAATAGTTAATCAAGTAATTACATAAATGCCATTGGTTGAGATACAGAGTTTTATCTCAAGTAAATTTTAATTGATAGAGATCAATTATTTTATGGACATTTAATACTAGTGTTTAGGGTATTATTTTATTTAATTGTTAAATCAAATAATCCCTAAAGCAGTTGGCCATTATGAAAAATTTTGAATTCACCTATTATTGATTTGGAATCAATATAAAGTGATATTAAAAATTAGCAATTTGCTGATTTTTATTTTGGTCTTTTAATAGTTATTAGATCAAAATAATATAGAAGGGATTAGATCCATAGCCTAGCCGAATTTAATATGGTGTTTACTATTTGTTTATCAATTGAGGAATGTGAGGATGAATTTTAAGGTTAGATTAAATTTTAGAGAAATTGTTTCTCTTAATGATTTTCCAAGCATTAAAGGAAAATTGTTTTCTTTTAATGATGATCTAAAAACCCTAAGAATTCATTCTTGTCATGCTTGCTTTCTTTGCTCTAGGGTTTTTCTATTAAATGTTAATAGAGACCTTAACCATATGGGAAAGAGTTTCCCTAAGGTTAACAAAACCCTTGTTGAGGTTATGGACTTTCTAAGTAATTTGTCATGCCATGTTATTATTCATAGTTGATGAATTGTTAATAAATATTCTTGTTGAATGGTGGATGAGTTCCATGATCATGCCTTCTTCTTCTCTCTCTGTTCTCTTCTCTTTCTTCTTATGAGTTGTACTCCCCTTGAGCACCCTATTTTGGGTGATTTCTCAAGGTTTCTTATTTTGAATATGATGTAATCTTAGTATTAGGAGTTGCTGATTTTTCTATGGAGAAATCAAATTGAAGATCGAAGATGATGGTAATCGTATGGAGAATAAATCTTAGAAGGCGTTCTACAAGAGTAGTTGTAGGATTTCTAAGATAGCATGATCATGTTGACCCATTGTGTGGCAATATTATGTATTTCATGTGATGATTTATTGTAGCTTTTAGTTGCTTAGAAAAGTCCATAACCCTTGTGATAATGTGATTATCGTTTTTTGTGCAAATTTTGGATAATTGGATCAAACCCCACAATATGTGTTTTGTTGAAACATAAAAGGTTTGTGTTTAAATAAAACACATTATTATAGCCCTTTTGGACATGATTCATGTAGTCCATGTTGAAATTTTTACGTGAAATATGTTACTTGCATGATTATGAGATAATTATGTCTTAATTGGCATAGATGTGAGCTAACAATATTCACGATTATGAGAAGTGCTTGAGTGACACTTATAGACCCTAGTAGAGGTCTTAGAGAGTTGTTTAAAGACTTCCATAATTTCTTTTAGACTTAAGGTTGTTGAACCCTAATGTGCTAAGAATAATTCGTAGAGAATTAAAGGGTAATATAGTCCATTTTGACTTATGGGCTTTAGTGATGCACATGGACACTTTATAATTATTATTTTGGGCCCATGGTGCTTGGTATGACCAATGGTCCATCATATGGATGTATGAACCATTTAAAGCCCACTGATGTTAAAAATGACCTTTGTACCCTTGGATTAGATCCATTAAGATTTCTGGGGCTAGTGGGAGTTCATTGGAATTAGTTTGATCTAATTAAATGAAATTTGATTTATTATCATGTGATGATATTTGTATATTGTTTTATACATGTGATACAATGATAAATATTGTGAATGCTTTTGATATATGCATTAGATGTATAATTTATTCATGATATTCTGTTTTCCCTCAAGAAAAATATTAAGTGAATTAAATGGGCTAATCTATCCTACGGGATAATGTTGCCCTATAACCTTCCATTATCAATAAGACTAGGAACTCTCTCTGACAGGAATCGGACATAATTCAGTCTAAATTAAACTCCTAGTGTTTTATTTCTATAGTAGATAGGAATGTGTATGGCCTGATAGGGAGTGTCAACTAGCATGGGGGCATATTCCTACTTGATCATATGACAACCGAGAATAATGGGTTTCACTTAATCAAGGAACATGACGGCTGACACAGTGACAGTCATGTTGTCCTTGGAGGTCACAAGAAAATTGGGAATCACTTATTAACATAAGGAGTTATGCATGAGATGTTCAGTGATGGATAATTACTATCCACCTTGTAGTGCATGTGTGGTACTATCCTAGCATGGAAGATTGCATGTGTATTATAAGGCACCCAATGCTCATCAGAAATATGAAGTAGCATATTTCCTAATTTTATAGATTGAGGGGTCTATGAAATTTGACTGAATGATGAGCAATATCATCAAAGATCGAAAGCCCTGATCTAATGATATTATAATGTGTGAAATATTATGATATATGTTTTATTTTCATGTCATTCTATAACCACCTTACTAAGACTTTAATGAGAATCTCTTGACCAATTCAAAGTGTTTGGAATGGAAAAGGAATCTCAAGTTTGTGCTTACTATCTAAAGAATTGCCCAAGTTCTCACTACTGATGTTAAATCTCATATGAGATGTTTACAGAATACAATAGGGCTGTTAGGCAGCTTACTATATAAAAGGACAAGTGGACACTAAGTTGACTAGGGAAACCCAGTCACAAAGAATATGATAGAGATCATTGGATTCATAAATCCTAATTCTTGGTGTTGAGATAAATTGAGATAAATTTATGGGATTAGAGGATATGATCTTCAACAAACTCCCGCAGTCCTTTAATATGGTTATGTTGAACAAGTAGGAAATCAGATTGTCTGAAATCCCACGTGTTGCATATGGCTAAGAACCTTTGAAGAGTTCAATGCTACTTGCAAAGATGTTCAAAAGAATTGGATTTTCTAAATCCCGAGCATTTATGCAAAGGAAAGAAATCCAAGATTTTCCATTGGAAAGGTATTCTAGTAGTATGGACAAAGGCTCTTCTGAGAAGAAAGGAAAGTATAAGGATTGTGCTTCATAGTGAAGCAATTGGTCATTAGATACAAGACAAACCTTTGGAAGGATTGTCCAGTTTGTATACTCATCAAGTCCAACTTAATTATTGGAACCTCCAGCTCCTAATGCTTGGTATGATCTTGCATAAGTGCAATAGTTGCATGTTTGTTAAGGAGAAAGAGATATCTGAGTGGATAAAACTTCTACTTGGGAATGGGACAAAAGTTTGATGATCATAATTATATGAATCTTCCATTAAGAGATAGCTAACTTTATTTCACATTCTTTGAAAAGTTCAAGGAATTCCGCATTGAAATAAATAAATAGCTAGGTAAGTCTTCCATGATTGAGAAGAGTACCTCTTAATAGAAATTTAATAATTTACTCTCATTACATCTGTCTCAGATAATTCTCATAACAAACCATAGCATGATGGTGTTGTTAAATCGAATTATATTGGATATGATTTGATAGAAGATGAACTTGGGATTCGCATTAGAGACATTTAGTCTCTATTCCTGGATAACAAAAGATATTTGTAAACAGGAATACAAGTTTCCTAGTAGAGAAACTGAATCTAGAATTGTTCTAGAAGCGGAAGCCCAATAGACCAATAACTATGAGAATTGATAGAGATCAACTCTCTACTCTCACTATACCTAAATAGTACACTAGAACCCACAGGTCCCAGAATCTGTAGATGAACTAACTTTTATTTTGATGAAGTAATCAAACTGTTTGATTTTCATCTAAGAATAAAAGTATCATTTGTGTGCAAATTGGTTAGTGGGAGCATAATTACTTTCCTGGCTCTATGCAGAGATAATGTTCTTTTCATTGTGAATGAAGTACCAATATTATTCTTCTCTTAGATTTGATCTAGCAATTATGCAATGAAGGACAAAAACTTTGACATCATGTTTTCTTAGTCCTAAATGGTTTAGAGATAAAAGGAAAATGATATTGTTATTCTCCTAATAACAATGATGTTTTTGTGCATGTAAGATTCCAAGAAAAGAGTTTCTACCATTATGGGATGGAATCTGTTTCTCTTAGATATATGATATCATGAGAAAATATACTTGTACTAGACCGGATATTTATCACATGTTGATATGATAAGATATTGATCAGATTAGTCCGGAGCATTGCACAATGATAAAGCACAAGCATGTTAACTTCTGAAAATGACTGTTGGACAGTATCATTTTTGTTTAGTCTTTTAAAACTATGGTTATTGATAATAAATTTGCAAGAGTTGCAAGTGTTATTGCATCACTACAATAGTTGTGGTAAAGCAGACATGACAGACCTATACATATTAAGTTATGTCTCAATTGGTGTTTGAGAAACATCACTGAGAAGATGGGCATTACATCTAATTGGCTTAGAGTGCAAGTGGGAGATTGTTGGACATATATGCCCTCGAAAGCCAATAAGAGACTTTTCTATGTTGATTAGACAAACATCATATCCACACAACCAACTATAAAGGGTATTTATATTAATTACTGTCTCATATGATGATGACATAAAGTTCCATAGGTAACATTGTAGGAAAATCATGCAAAGGTTGCGAGGAGATATGATTTTCCGGTTCCTTGTAAACCTAATATTGTTCGAAGCCTCTAGAGTACTGGTTGGGTGCCGTACTTCATCATGGCTTGCACATGTGTAGTTCTATGAGATAGTGTAATGAATCTCATTCACAGAGAGTGGTGACTCTTGACTAACATGTGAGTATATGTAGCAAGTACATAATACTGAACGGGGTCACTAGTGGATACCCTATGGAATACACTGTCAGATTGTATTAGGGTTATCCATTTGACAAATTGTCCTAAGACCTAAGAGGTTAACATTTTCTTAGTCATTTGTCTATATGGCTTTGATGTGCCAATCGGCAATGTCCAATACACAGGACTAACTCCGGGTACGTTGGGTCATGTACACTATGTTTGGAGAAGTGTGTAAACACTCAATAAGGAATCCACAACTCCTTAATTGGAGATAATGATATCAAGGTGATACTTGTTGAACTGAACTGTTAAATCCAGTACTGGTGCTTTTCGGTAAAATGGTCTTTATCGAAGTTGATATTTTTAATATGGAAAAGTATATATATAAATATATATGTCAGTTCTTTTCTAATGTTTCTTCAAAAGTGTTTTGGAGGTTCAGTTCAATGAAAAGTAATCATGAGAAAGAGTTCTATTCATAAGTTAGGGACTAAGACAGTGGAATTGTTCCAATCCCAGAAGCTTACATGTGATATCGGAATGTGGAATGATTTATTTGTAAATATATTGTGAGATGGTACTTACAAGCAATTCTCTAATTTCTGGAGGTTAATCACATTGTGTTAATGGACATTAATTGTGATTGGTGGAAGTCCAGGGACTTAGATAATATTCTATGATCCTAATGGAGTTTTAGGAAAGCTGTTTCCTAGTAACAATGCTTCAACCAAAAAGGTGAAGTACTTGGTCCCACAACCGGAAATAGGAGATCCCACACACAAGGACCTTCTTAAAGTATTTAATTTAATTTATAATTAAATTAATTAATTTCTCTAAGTAATCACTATATGGTATAGTGAAGCTCTAAAAGGTGGAATCACATTAGATGTGAAAAACCAAATAGGTAGGACCCATTGGGAATTATTATAAAAGAATAATTCAAGTGACCAAGAAGGGTTTTGGAAACCCTTTAGGCGTGTGGAGTGGGACCCACCTAGGGTGGGACGCCCACTTTATGGAGGAAGTTTTATTTTAATTAGTTTCTAATTAATTAACACCTTATTGGATAAGGTTAGTTAGTTAGTTAGTTACTAATTAAAGATTCCCTAATTGTTAGGGATTCCATTAGTTAGTTACTAATTCAAGATTCCTTATTGGATAAGGATAAGATTAGTTACTAATGGATAAGGTTAGTTTCTTTTAAGATTAATCCTAATTGGATTAAGAGAATAATCAATAAAGGAAACTATTGAGGAATCCTAATTGGATTAGGATAAGGTTAATGAATTATAATTGGATTACAATTCAAGCAACCAAGAGAGAACTTATATAAAGGATTGGATGCCCAGCCCTTTAAGATACATAATTCTCCAGAATTTATTCTTCTCTCCCTCTCCTAAAAACCTCACGCCCTCCCCTCTCTCTCCTTGAGGTGTACGATCACACCCATCTCTCTCTTCTTTTGTCTTCTTGATTAGATCTTGAGGAAAAGCAAGAATTCATCTTGTTCATCAAGAAAGGTTCTTGATCAATAAAGATTAGATCTTTATTCAAGATTCCTAGAGCTGGAAATTTGGAAGGGCCATTAGCTTCCATTAGAGAAAGCTTTAAAGGAAATAGAAGGTTCGTGTGAATCGACAGGAGACTTGACACTTGTGAAGTTTTGCGAGTACTATTCTAACCTGGATTTGACTTAACAATTTCAAAGTCGCAAAGGTGAATGTTATTCTAACCTTCATTGAATAAAATCAATTAGAATCTTAGTCAGATCTTGGGATTTGATGTATGCCCCCCAAGAACTGTGTTTCTAAAATTAAAAAGAGGCATACTTTCATTACCTTCCTTCATACTCTAGCAGGTGTTTACTGATGTAGTAGATAGCTTGCTCTGTTCTGCCTGTCTCATCATGTTGTGCCAAGACGCACCCTATGGAGGTCTCTTATTTTGAGATGTATAGCAGTAGGGGCTGTCCCGGTGTAGGAGGCACAAGTACTGGAGGATTGAGAAGATACTACTTTATCCTGTTAAAGGCTTCCTGACACTCGACTGTCTATACTATAGGTACATTCTTCCAGAGAAGCTTGAAGATCGGCTCGTATATCAAAGTGGGCTGAGAGATGAATCGACTGATGTACTAAATTGTGCCCAGGAAACCACAGATCTCCTTTTCAGTTTGGGGAGTTGGCATTTCGATAATGGCCTTGGCTTTGGTTGGATCGATTTCGGTACCTCTTTTGCTGACTATGAAGCCGATGAGCTTTCCTGATGAGGCTCCAAAGATGCATTTGGCTGGATTCAGTCTCAAGCCGAACTCACGGAGACTACCACAAAGTCTCTTCAACTCTTCAGGGTGTCGTCTGGCAGTTGGAGATTTAACGATCATGTCATCCACATAGATCTCAACTGACTTATGGATTATATCATGAAACAGTGCCGTCATGACCCACTGGTAGGTTGCCCCTACATTCTTGAGCCCGAAGGGCATGACCTTGTAGCAGAATGTGCCCCAAGATGTTATGAAGGAGGTTTTCTCCATGTCTTCTTCTGCCATTCTGATTTGGTTGTATCCAGAGAAACCATCTATGAATGAGAGTGTCTCGTGCCCAGCAGTATTATCGACCAGGATGTCGATATGTGGGAGAAGGAAGTTGTCTTTCAGACTGGCGTTGTTCAAATTCTGGTAGTCGAAGACATTCAAACCTTACCATCCTTCTTGGGTACTGGTACAATGTTAGCTAACCATTCAGGATAGGTCACTACTACTAGGAAGTCTGCACTGATTTGCTTTTTAACTTCTTCCTTGACCTTCTGCGATCATTCGGGCCTTATTCGTCTCAATTTCTGCTTAACTGGTCTGACTTCAGGGTTCAGGGGCATTTTGTGTACCACCAATGCTGGGTCTAGGCCTGGCATGTCTGCATATGACCAGGCGAAGACATCACTATAGCTCTTCAGGAAGCTGATCATGTCTGTTCTTTACCGCGAGCTCATAGTTGTGACGATCTTGACTAGCTAGGGACTATCTGCGGATCCCAGGTTCACTGTCTCGGTGTCCTCGATGTTCGACTGTAATAGCCCTTCACTGTGTTCTTGGAGGTCCAGAATCTCCCAAGGCGGTTCCTCTTCTTGTTCCGAGTCATATTCAACTTCTGAAAGTTCAAGGAGGGTTTCGGG
Source organism: Tetracentron sinense (assembly GCA_015143295.1). Taxonomy (NCBI): domain Eukaryota; kingdom Viridiplantae; phylum Streptophyta; class Magnoliopsida; order Trochodendrales; family Trochodendraceae; genus Tetracentron; species Tetracentron sinense. Next base: position 7,346,604 of record CM026572.1, on the reverse strand, counting down.
GGTAGACTTAGTATAGGCGATTTCCTGACAAATCAAATAACTTTGTTTAGCATGCTTATATTTTTTATTTTTGTTGGCTTCAAGACACTGGGCCTTCCAAGCAAAGAGTCCATGTGAGTTCATCATCAGCCGATATGAAAAAAATTTTGTTGTTTTTTTTTTTTGAAAAACAAGGTTTTAAGTCGAAACATCCGATTTGTATTGATAAAACATGACTGTTTACAAAATGGACTCAAACAAAAAGAGGCCGACAGTGGCCTGACATTTGGATTTTGCTCATGGGAACAAAAGAGAGATAAAAGGAGGAGAAAGATGGTGCTTCAGGTACTGATTGCTCGAACCAACCTACACTGTAACTTGTTTGCCCCGGCCCTGAATGGCCTCGACAGTGAGAGCCTCGGACCACCAATGGATCAATGGTCAGTGACTGGAGGATGTTTCGGTGCTGTTGGAGAGGGTCTAGACTTGCTCTCCCGCTTGATTTTCTGCTTTGGAGGCATCTTCGACAGTCAACTCGTCGAACATCTGGGCCATGCTGAATACTTCTGGATCGGGAATCCCATAAGACTTGGAATCGAGCTGAAGGCATGGGTACTAGCAACAAGTGTAAATGAGGTATCCGGGTAGGGTTCAAAGGTTCTAACTGGGAAGGTTATGGAGATGTGAGGTCGGGGTTCTGCTTTCACCCAACGATTGTTCTTCCTAGTTAGCTTAGAGAGATAGTCCTCGTACTTGGGTTTATACCCTAGTCCGAACGGAGGAGTGTACCGAGGAGGCGTGTATCTCATTTTCATCCCTTGATTCCTGACTCTTAGGCCTAGCCCTGGTTGATAATTCATTCTGGCCATCATCTTGACAAATGGCGGGATTGCTTGTTTGGTTCGCTCTTCTGCCTGAGCAATGGAACTAACTTGCTCGAACTGGTAAGTCATGAAGGTTGTACCCGACCCTAGCTCTTGGATGTTCCCGAAAGAACTGGCCATCTCTTCTGAAGGAATTAAAACCAAGTGGTCATCTCAAATGAACTTGATCCTCTGATGGAGAAAGGAGAAAATGGCTCTGGCTGCGTGGATCCACTGCCTTCCCCAAGGGCAAGGTAAATGATGCTGGTATATTCACGACCTGGAAGTTTGTTGTGAACTGAGCTGGTCCAATCCTGATGGTCAAATCAGTATCACCCAGGTTTTGCCTAGTAGAGTTGTCGAATGCCTTGATGGTCATTGGTCTCTTCTTTACTTCGCTGAGATCTAGACCCAAGCTTTGCAATGTTGACAGGGTGCAGACATTTAGGCAAAAGTCATTGTCGATGAGCACTGAAAATAGTGTCCTATCCATGCATTAAACTGCAATGTAAAGATCCCAAGTATGATCTTTGTTGTTGTCTGGTATTTCCTCTTCAATGCAGGAGATGATTCTTGATTCAAGTACTTGCCTTACCATGTGCCCTAATTTCTCGGGCGAGATGTCTAATGTGACATGGGAATTGCTGAATACCTAGAGCAACTGTTTTCTATGATGTTCAGAAATCAGAAGTGTAGGGGGATCTAGATAAAAATTTATGCGGAAACTGGATCCCCTAGATCTTAACACCATAGAAAGCATTAAAATTATCTAAGAGTTTTAGTCATATCACCTCGGTGAATGCTTTTCACCAGTAAAGCTTAATCCACTCGAACCGTCAGAACTCTTTGTAGAGATTTCTCCGAAAAAAATACTAGAAGCTCAATCCTTGTTCTTCGCTATCCCCACAAAGCTTTAGAATCTCCTTTTGGAATTATATAAGAAAGAGGAAGAAGATGGAGTAATGATATTGACCTTCTATCACCAAAAGTACTAAGGTTCAAAACCCTAGATTTGCAAAACCCAACTTGCACCACCTATATAGCTCACGAAAATCCCTAGCGGTCTCCCTAGGGTCTCACGGTTTTGAGAGAGAGAAGAGAAAAAATTCTGGAGAAAAGTGTTTAATGGTCTAGGGTGTTGGGGTATATATAGACTAGGATCCTATCCTAATCCTACTCCAACTTGATCTTATCTAATAGGATTTATTAATTAATAATAACTCTTACTATTAATTAATTAAACTCCTACTTAACCTATAACTACTTTAGTTATAGTAATCCTACTAATTAAAGAGTCCTTATTGTAAGAGGATTCCTTCATTAAAAGGGATAAGTCAACATCCTACACAAGAGAAGGAAACCTAGTCAAACTAGGAGACCAACACCAAGGGGGGGCGTGAGCTTCTATGGGGCGTGGGTTTTGAGGAGTTAAAACTCCTTTTTGTAATCCAATTACAATTCCATCTTAATCCTAATTGCAATCCAACAATTGGATTTTAATTCCATTATAAAAGGAATTATATTTCAATAATTATTCAATTAAACAAATCCTAATCCAATTAGGATTCCTCAAGTGGGCGCCCTACCCTAGGGTTTAAACCCATTGGCTTTGGCCCATATTAAAGGTCCATTTTAATGGGTTTATGGATATGGGTCAAACCCATTTCCCCTTTAATTATGTTAATTAAATAATTGCTAAAATAATCCATATGTTTAAATTAACAATTAATTTAAACAATAGATTAACTTTTAATCTATTTAATTAAATGATTAACTTTTAATCAGTTAAAATAATTGATTAACTTTTAATCAATTATTGAGCTTGTATTTCTTATATAAGCACCTCCACAGATTGCTCAGGGACATTCTTACCCTGGTTTATCCAATGTTATCCCATTAACCCTAAACGGGAATTACATCGGAATTGCAAGTGACGTGAGATATCCATGTTGCAATTAAATCCCAATGTATTAACATTAACCGTTACGGATCCTGCCACATGAACTTTTAAATTTGATTTATCCTTCCAAATACATTATCCCTAATGGACCTTCGAGATTGACATACTATCTAACTCATAGCCTATTGCAAATCATCCGAGTTTCCAAGACTTATGATTAAGCCATGAGATACAATTTCTCATGAAAAACATTTTGAGAAAATCCTTTTATAAGTATAATACCTTTTAATAAAAGTATATTTCAAAAATTATTTTGTTTTCAAAATCACATGCGCAGGATTTGAACTTAATCAACTGTTTTACCCGGAACTTGGATAATCTCTCAAATTAATGAGCATGGATTTCTTGTTTGAAATTCATAATGACTCGAACAACTTTCTGACTATCCAACTGTCACTGTATTGTATTCTCTAAGTTAGAAAATACATTGGTGGTATCAAAACAGTCAGATCACTGCTTAGTCATAGATGAACTCATTAGATCTAAGGATCATCGAAACCGTTCAATGTGAATAAGAGACCAACTATCTTATAGTATGTTTATGCAAGAGGTCTCTCATTGAATGCAATCAATCAATGTACATTTAAGCACCCATATGCTAATGTATAGTCTTCACTACAATAGTTCGAGATAGAACTACATCTCAACTATTGAGAACATCTTAGCATTCTGGCAGCCATATAAGTGAAGTGCCTAGCTTTACCCATAGATGTGACTATATAAGGTATAAGGAACCGGAAAGTTATATCTACCTGTGATAATCTAATCACATAACTTTCCTATAATATATCCTATAAACCTTTATCGATATCTTATATCGTATAGATCATCTCATGATCATGGTCAATTACCCATAAGGAATACACAATAGATTAAGAAGAAGCATTTATTAATCAAATTAATAAGGTTTTAACAATCTAAATGACTTTTCTGAGCATCATGTCTAACAATCTCCTACTTGCCCTAAAAGTCAATGTGTCATAGATTTCAATCTGATACTATCTAAGTGTGTTAAAAATACTTTATCTAATAAAGCCTTAGTCATCGGGTCAGCAACATTAAGTTGATACCTAATCTTTGTAACAAGTACATCTTGCCCATTAATGATCTCAGAAATGAGATGATACTTCCACTCAACATGTTTCATCTTCTTGTGGTTCCTAGATTCTTTGTTATGGGCTACTGCATCATTACTATCACAGAAGAGAGTGATAGGTTTGAGTGTTGAAGGAACATTTCCTAGCTCTTGGAAAAACCTTCTGAACCAGATTGCTTCTTTTGCTGCTTCTGAAGCTACAATATATTCTACTTCTGTAGTGGAGTCAGTAATACTCTTCTGCTTTATGCTATGACAACTGACAGCAGCACCACCCAGTATGAACACATACCCAGATGTGGAAGCTCTATTGTGTGGATCAGATTGGAAATCAGAATCAGTATAACCCAGTCCTACTAAATCTTCTGATTGAAAGGTAAGCACATAATCCCTAGTCCTTTTCAGGTCCTTCATAATGTGCTTCACTGCAGTCCAATGATTAACACCTGGATTGCTTTGGACCCGACTAACAACTCCTACTGCATGACAGATATCCGGTCTAGTACATAACATGGCATACTTAAGGCTCTCAACTGCCGAAGCATAAGGGCACCTCTTCATCTGCTCGATCTCATCAGCTGATGTAGGGGCCATCTTTTTAGACAAAGTGACACCATGTCAAAAAGGAATGAATGTTGTCTTACAATCACTCATACTGTACCTAGACAATATCTTGTCTATATAGGAAGTTTGGCTCAATCCCAACATTCGACATTTTCTTTCTCTCAGAATCTTTATTCTGAGAATATATGATGCCTCTCCCAAGTCTTTCATTGAGAAATGCTGAGAAAGCTATATCTTGACTGATGACAACATCCCTACATCATTCCCAATGAGTAGGATGTCATCTACATAATGAATTAGGTATACTACCGCTCTCCCACTGTCCTTGTAAATACAAGTTTCTTCCAAATTCTTTCGGAATCCAAATTCTTTTATCGAAAGATCAAATCTTTGATTCCAGCTTCTTGAAGCTTGTTTCAAACCATATATCGACTTGTTGAGCTTGCATACCATGTTCTCCTGGTTAGTTGCAATGAAGCCCTCTGGTTGCTTCATATAGATGTCTTCATCTAACATTCCATTAAGGAAAGCATTTTTGACATCCATTGGCCATATCTCATAGTCATGGTGTGCAGCTATAGCTAGCAATATCCTGATGGATTTAAGCATAGCTACAGGTAAAAAGGTATCCTCATAATCAACTCCTTGAATTTGAGTATAACCTTTTGCAACAAGTCTAGCTTTATAGGTCTCTACGTTACCATCGGCACCCTTCTTCCTTTTGTAAATCCATTTGCATCCAATTGGCCTTATACCTTCTGGTGGATCTACTAAAGTCCAGACACCATTGTCATATATGGAATCTATTTCAGCATTCATGGCTTTATTCCATTGAGATGCATCTACATCCAATGTAGCTTCCTGATAAGTATTAGGATCTGTATCATCATCATCAGGGGTAACTAGATCAACTTCATTATTGTAATACTGAAGTCTATCCGGTGGTCTAGAAACTCTTTTAGACCTTCTCAGTGGAACAAAATTAGGAGAAATAAATGTGGAAGGATTAGGTTCAGGTTGGACACTGGCTGTTGAAACAAGGCTTTTCGGCCATTGAAACGAATCACCCTATTTCAATACTTTAATTTAATCTGAATCCTGCATACATATGAGAATGGTATAGGGCTTGTGTCGGATGTCAAATCCTCACTCGGGGTTAGTTAGTTAGTGCAACAAAGAAAATAAAAACAATAAAATAAAGAAAAGATTAAAATGGTGGAGTGGTGAGAATGATGGAATAATGGGATTTTTTTAAAAACACTTTTGTTTGAGAAATTATTAAGGTCTACCACTATCCATGAAACAAGAATAAAACATAATTAAACATGAGAAAAAAAAATAACATTTATTTAGAATGATTCATTAAATTAAAAAAGTACTTACAGTACTTGAAGACAAAGAAATTGCAAGAACATTCGAAAGTAAAGCTGTAAAAATAGTGAGATTGAGAGCTTTCTTCTTCACTTTCTTTCTTTTTCTCCTTCCTTTGCAAGAGTCACCAAAGATGGAGATATATCGAGAGATAGAGAGAGAACAAAAGATCCGTAGGTGAGAGAGAAGAGGTTAGATGATAGAGAGTGGGGTGAGAGAGAGAGAGAGAGAAAAGGGGTTGAGAAATGAGAGAGATGAGAAGAGAAGTTAGCGGGGAAGGAACCATTTTTTAGAGGAAGAGATGGTGTAGGTTTTATAGGATCATAGTTAGGGTTTGGAGAGAAAGAGGGTGTGATGGGATGGACAACTAGGATTTCGTAGAGAAAAAGAGAAATTAGGGTTGCACTTTTGAAAAGTGAGTTGTTAGGATGGGAGAGAAATTAGGAAAGAATGTAAGAAATGGAGGGGATTAGGGTTTTGAAAGAAAATGAGATGGGTGGAGGATTAGAGTTTGGTGATATGGGTGGCTAAGATTTAGGCTAGAAGGTGGTGGCTAGGTTTAGGAAAAAGAGATGGGATTAGGGTTTTTGAACCAACTAGGGTTTTGAAAAGTAAGGATAAACGGCTAAGATTATTAAGGTTGGACGAATAGGATTAGGAGAGAGAGATTAGGGTTTTGAGAAATAAAAGAGAAAAAGAAGAGAAAATGATAGCAGAGGGTTTTGAACCCTGGTCTCTAACACAGACTCTCATAGATTTCACCAACTAAGCAAGCTTTTCTCATTTGTCTTGTATAGTGATCTTTATTACTCAAGTCCTCTTTCTTGGAAATCAACTCTTCAGCTCCCTAGGCCTCATTCTGTAATTGTGATCTCTTAGCTTAGCCCACACTTAGCCTGCATCTACTTGGTATAGTCTGTTGGCTCTTTAGTCTTCGGTAATGGGCTTTGATGCTTAACTACGGCCTCTGGTCCTTGAGAATCGTCCAGTTAGGGTTCCTGAGACAAGTAAGACACGTAATGAGAGTTCATCGAAATGGCACAGTATCTAGACGTTCAGAAATGTGTTTAAACTATGCAAATATACCATTTTGACCAGAAAATTATGTTTTATGCAATGGAGAAAACTCTTATATAGAAAAGTTTGTAAAAATAAAAGTTTTACGTAGGAGAGTTCAATAATTCTCAAAGGATAATCGTGAAAAAAAAACACTTTTAAGCGAATATCACAACCCCCAACCAGCATATTGCTAGTCCTTGACAATTAGTGCGAAAAAATGGAGCTTGAAAGGGTTTGGCAGATGCAACACATTGTTTCTCATTACTCAGAGAAAACTCCATTTGTCAAATTATTTCAAGGATGTAACAAAATATTTACAAGTTAAGACTCAGTCAGTAAGTTTCAGCAAGAATATAGATGGATAATCAGCACAAAGAAAAGTCAAATTCAGCATGTGTGTGTGCTCAACATCATCATTATTCGGCAGCAAAGATTTTTAGATCACCTCTAAGATTGTATGTCTTGACCTCAATTCTCACTTATATACCACTCAGAAATGAATCGCTCGGAAATGGTTTTATTTCTTTTCTCTTAAGTTATATGTGAGGAGATATGTTGATAGAAACATGCAAATTTCTCACATATTTTGTCTAGAAGGGAGGACATTATAAAATCAAAAGATCTCATGATAGGAATATCATGTCACTCGGGAACGTTAGATCAAACTCTATAGTTTCTCTTTCTCCATTCTCCACATCCTATGATTATGCTAACCCAAAATCAAGTAGGACTTTACTAGGTTGTATGGAGGCTTGGGATTGGTTTAGAAAAAAAAAGGGGACACAGGGATTCAAAGTTCTGAGAGGATATCTCAATATTTTTTACAATTTTTCCTGAGGGAGTAACACCAGTTCCTTTTTCTTTTCCTTCTTTCATTTTTTGATCTTTTTGAGAATGCTCAATATTTTTTTTCAGCTTTCCATATTTTCTTTTCAGTTCGAACTCACTTGGTTTTTCTTTCCTTCTTGATTTCTATCTTTCATGGTGTACCCATACCACTTACTCTTTTATCCTTCTCAGAAATAGGGTCGCGAGTCATATTTCATATCTGGATTGGGTTTTCGGTTAATGGGTTGACAAGAAAAGGTTTTCATTAAAGGCTCAAAAGGGTTTTCTACAGATGTAAAAGTTTAGTAAGCTAAAAAGTCTGAAAGGTTACAAACATGGCCTATATCATTTTCTAGGGTTGCACTAGCATGTCTAATGTCTTGAATGGATACAGAGAAAGTTCTTTTGTAATGACCCAATGTTTGATGTTGTTCCGAGTTTAATGATCAAATCAAGAATTAATGAGATCTCTCAAAGGAATATGTGTGGGCTGGAAGAACTTGTGAGTCAACTTGTGACTCGGGAAATTTTTTTTGTATAACCCTCTGAAATGATGAAATGCTCAAAAGCTCACTGGGTTAGGTCTCCTCAAATATTCTTCTAGGATCTCTAGAGAATCTGAACTTAGGATGACTCTGATGTTGATTTTGTGCAATTTTGTGCCGAATCTGAATTTTCTAAGCATCTCAATCCAAAGTAGTACTGAACTAAGTGCTAACTTGTATTTCAAAAGATGACATCCCTTTCAATAAGTAGACTAACGGTTAGTTTTGGTCTCATCATTGTAAAGTTACTTGAAAACATTTTTGAAAGTACTAGAAAAACTCTTTTTTTTTTTTTTTTTTAATAAAAAGAAAATAAGCCTATATATCCTACCAGCAAAACCCAGAGTTCTACCTCCTAGGCGGCCTACGGGACAGGCCGAAAACTTTCACATTCTCTAAAGCTCCAAAGAGTTAGCAAAAGAAAACAATTTTTTTTTGTTTTTTTGTTTTTCAAAGGGAAAACATGAGTTTTGGAAAATACCACCCCCAAACAAAAGATAGCACCATCCTCGGTGCTTATGACCGAGACAAAAAGATATGACTGTGGACTACAAGATGCAAAAGTTGAGGAAGGGTATTACCAGCTTGGCAGAAATTGTACACTGGTAGGTATCTGCAAAAGTAATGAGACCCGTACAACTTGAAAATAGTGCCAAAATATATGCAAGATAATCATGCGACTTATGAATCTCGGAATTGCTTTTCCGACAGCGCTAAATTTAACGTATTCAGCCAGACACAAAGGGGGTACATAAATGCACCCCCAAACAAGTTGGAAACATGGAGAGACTGAGTAGGTCATCAGTCTTCACAGAGAGGATCGATAAGATCGATCTCAACCAACACCAACCAATGGCTTTGGAATGACCCCCGTAGGTTGTATGTCCTTTAAGCTTAACGGTTGAGAGACGGAGAATCTCAAGAGATGCACACTAGCTCCTAGGACTAGCAAAGTCGTACAGATGAAATCGTTTGTTATGATGCACTGAACGGTAGGGCTTTCAGGATCCTTGAATTTGAACACAGTGACCTTTTCAACTAGAAATGGATCCTTAGATGCTTGTGTACACAGCTTAACTATGCATAAGTCTTTGAGGAACTTTGCATAGTGTGGAATCTGCTTGAACGAGATATTGATTGGTAAGTTTTTCAAGACTTCTTTGACCTCTAAAATTTTTTGGTCCCGATTATTCTAGACAAGCCTTTCTGGGAAAGGTGGTTTCAACGGACAAATGGGCTTGTCCTCAGGATGAGGTATCTGCACAGAAATATCAGATTTGGGTGCAGACGTAGAAGCATCAAAGTTGGATGTGAAATTGGGATTCTCTGATCTAAGGTTAGAAGGTGGTGCTTTTGAGGGCACCAAGGATGGTGGTACTCCTATATCAATAGTTTTACCTGAACAGAGGGCGGTATCAACTTGGATCTCTCCTTGAAAATTCTGGTTCTTTGACTGTAATTCGACTTCAGAAACTATCTCTTGTTCAATCGGATTTTGAATTGTTTGGCTTGGGAAGTTACCTATCTTGCTCTCAGCTTCTAATTGATCTAGACGTTGTTCTAGACGTTGAAGGTCTTGTTCTTGCCTGGTCATAAACTGGGAGAGAAGGTCTTCTAGACCAGGTTTAGGAGTAGATTGTGGAGGTGTAGAGAAGGGAAGCTCAGGTACCAATTCACAATTAGAGCTCATCAATGTATAATCATTGTAGGACTAAGGAGTCGGGAGGGCGCTCTGTTGGTCAAAATAAGAATTTTGGGTGAATTGCTGGTACAACGGCTGTGAGTACTGCCCATCATACTGTAAATCAGATTGGTTAAACCCGGAATGATATGTGCTATGGTATGGTTGCTGTTGTGGAACAAACTCTTGCTCCCAAGAGAAACTGGAATGATGATTCCAAGTATCCCGATGATAAGTTTGGCAATAAGAATTTGGGTTATAGGAGTCATGGCAATAGAAATTTTGGCTATAGAAATTTGCATAAGTCTCAATAAGAGGCTTTTCTGCTACCATGGAGAGGATGAGGAAGGTGAAGAAGCTGAGGCTAATTCCCGGATTCAAATGACTCTCAGATCGAATCAAACGTTGATGGGCCAAACCCAACTGGGCATATGTTTGAAGAAACTCGCCCAAGACCTGGTAAAAAGTTGCCAAAGGAGACACTAACCTGAGTGACTCTATATGATGCGCAAAGAACACAAAGATAACCCTAAGCCAAAGCTAAACAATCAACAGTTTTCTGGGCTTTATCTTTTTTCTGTGTTGGCAAACAGGTTATGACAGTGGGCGGAATCACTGATTTTATCTTGTTTAATCCACCGGACTGACTTGCACTCTAGGGTTCTCACAAAGGTTTCACTCGCAAGCTAACCTTCCAGTACTAACACGAGTTAACTACAAGAGAATCCGTAGCCTAGACAGACGTGTCGCACAATGGCAAGCTTAAGTACGTCCCAGACTAGCCAGATCAGTCAAGTAGTTTGACAAGTGTATTCCCGAAAGAATAAGTTGGGCTAGGTTGTGTTCCTAAGTCAACAAGCACAGTTAACCAACAAGATTTTGAGGAGGCCACTTAAGAGCTCAGTATACTAAACTAGTAGGGACCTGTGGGTATATTAGGAAACAGGGACCCGCGCTCGTGGTCTTATTCGACTAAAAAATGAAGGATTCACTGATTTTGTGATGGTCCTATGAACACCGAGCTAAATTTGGCTCTAAATCTTGGTTCATTTTATTAAATTGCTTTCAGGTTCACACAGCTGAAGTGATGAGGTGGGTGATGAAATCCCACCAGTTTCAAGTAGAGAACTGGGTTTGCTCTTTAATTAATGTATTTTTCGGCCATCCACGCAGTTCGAAAAAGTTGTACAAAAGCAAATAAACAATCACCACCTAGATGCTCGGTCAACACTCGGGATCGCTTTCAAGCGAGGTATAGAACACGTACCTACCCGTGGGCTATGCCACGGGGTCACCTCCGTGAGGTAGGGAGGGGTAATGGGCTTGGGCCCACTCCGAGCTAGTACTCTCTACTCACACTCCTTCCCTACGCACAAGTTAGTGCACAATAAAATATAGGTCACATGATTGGGAATTAATTTTGGAAGGTGGCTACCTTTAAGGGGTTGCACACAACATTCAGTTAATTAGGCAGATTAATTAATTTCCAAATTTGGGTTTTAATTCAAACTTAGTAGTTTCCTAAAGTAGGGAACTACTATTTCTAAATTTTTCTGCAAGTTTTGGAAACCTTCCAATTTAAATTGGTGAAATCAGGGCAAACTTCCCAAAATGGAATTGTGTTAAAGATAGACTTTTTCCACTATAAAGATTTAGAAATTTTTTGAAAATTAGAAATTTCCAAAAAAATATGCTAAATCTCTAAAAGATATGGGAAAATGCCTAAAATTAACAAAATTCTTATTTGAAAAGTCTCCAAAAGTAATAATTCCCAAAATACTAATCACCTAAAAAAAACATAATGTAAATCTAAACCTAACACTTTTATTTTTTTTCACTCAAGGGTTGCTAAGCCCTTGAACACATATCTAAAAATAATAATGAAAAAAATGTAGAAAGTCCTAAATTATTACAAGTTGCACTCGGCCATCCGAGGCTTAAAAAAAATAAAAATAAGAATAACCAAGTAGAAAAGAAAGAGAAGAAGGGGATCCCAAATTCCTTGCTGTTTTTTTATTCCTGAAAATTTTTCTTCTTTCTTTATGCACTTCCTTCACCCGAGCGGCAACGGCGCCATTTGAAACAAGGCTTTTCGGTCGTTGAAATGAATCACCCTATTTCAATATTTTAATTTAATCCGAATTCTGCATACATATGAGAATGGTATAGGGCTTGTGTCGGTTGTCGAATCCTCACTCGGGCTTAGTTAGTTAGTGCAACAAAGAAAATAAAAATAATAAAATAAAGAAAAGATTAAAATGGTGGAGTGGTGAGAATGATGGAATAATGGGATTTTTTAAAAAACACTTTTGTTTGAGAAATTTGTAACAACCCCAAAATCCTACAAGGCTAAAATAGGACTTTGGGATCGCCACATTACTTAAACCTGCTTAAAATCCATGACATGCAAGGCACACTAACACGAGTCTCCAAAATGAGGATAATAAAATTTCCGATATATCAACTGTAACTAACTAAATAGCACGAGTCTATAGTCAACAAATACAACCCACTAAAACCAAAGAGTCTGATACACAACTATAAAAGTCTACTAAGCAACATCTACTCAAGTCTAATACACTCTCTCAATCAAATGAAATAAAAACTAAGAGGTGTAGCCACCCAAGTCTTTGGCTCCCTCCTCAGAAGGCTCACCTTCACCTCCTTCCTCTGCATATGTTTCCTCAACCCACGGCTCCGCCGTGTACTCCTGCTCTAAACCTGCCAAGACGAAGTCCGGCTGAGTACAAAGGTACTCAGTGTATATAAAATCCAACCAACAATAATAATATACATGTACTTAGTTAGAAACATACCCAATAACATAATAACATAATCAGAGTGCGGAAGAACGTGTGCGCATATACATCATTCATCACCTTGACTCGTGTACTTGTGAGAATCTTAGACTTGGAAGACAATACACTTATGAGTTGCTTATGCTTATAAGACCACGTGCTTGTGAGATGCTTATGCTTATGCACTTATTCAGATCATACAATGATGTGACATGCCGTTCTTGGCGGACACGGACCATGTCTAAGAATCAAATGGTTGACATGCCGTTCTTGGCGGATACGGACCATGCCTAAGAATCAAATGTAATTGACATGCCGTTCTTGGCGGATACGGACCATGTCATGCTTATGCTTATTCAGAATGTCATACGTATGCCATGCTCATGCTTGTGGTCCACATATGTGACTTGTGAGACTCTTATCTTAACATACACGTGCATATGTGCTTAAGTGTCAAAATTAACATTCGAGTTGGTAATCGCTTAGATTCCGATCTCCCACCATAGAAACTCCACTATACTGTCCCATACCAAATAGTTAGAGAATTCCCGGTTTGAGAGATGTTCCTCTAAGTTCTTACCTTCCCGACTATCAATTTCCATGCAAATAATTAGACATACTTAATAAACAATTCACATATACCTATCTTCTCATAATTCATATCGCAATTCATAATCAATTTACCACCATTTCATAAGAGTATAATAGCATTTATTCTTTCAAGCATTTTCACAAACACCTTGTGTACGCATAATATGAATCCATTTCCCTTCTATATTTTCAAGCATTCATCAAACCATAATTCATCCATACAATCAATTCACTATTCACATCCACATATTAATCCCATCCTCCATACATTCTATCCACATTTCCATCCACATTTCCATCAATAATTAGCTTACTTCATAGAAAATTTGGGAAAAATGCATTTAATTTCTATTCTATCATTTCTATCAAATTAATATTCACAAAAAATTAAAATAAAGTTGATTAGGATAGTATATCGACCTTAAGAATCCTTCCCTTGGATTCAAAACGCTCCCGAGGAGATTTGGAGAAGCTTTGAGGACGATCTCCAAGCTTTCCTCTCAATCTTCTAGCAACCTCCTTCTTCTCCAAGCAACCCTCTCCCTCAAACCCTAGGTTTTCTCCATCTTTTTGCCAAATTAGGTTAGAAATAGGTAGAGTTTTTAATATTTCGAGTAGGACCCCCTATTTATAGCCCCAAGGTCTGAGAACAAAAAGACCAAAACGCCAATACTAAAATTCTGTAAAAATCACGAAAGACCGAGCGATCGGTGTTTATGACCGATCGATCGGTGCTCTTGACCGAGCTCTCGGTCAAAAAAGCACTCTCTGGAAATTTTCCCCATACAAAATTTTGGACCAGTCGATAGCTACCGATCGATTGGTTTTGGACCGATCGATCGCTACTTCTGACCGAGCGATCGGTTGCCTACAGATTTTTGACCTACTCTACTGTTTTGGCCATAACTTTTGACTCGCTCGACGGATTTTAACGATTCAACTTGGGTTGGATTCGTCTTTCGAAAACGAACATTTCTGGCATTAGAATTTCCAAATTTTCCTTTATTTATGGACCCAATTGTCCCCAAAGTTGACTGATCTGCAATTCCATTAGACAAAACCTCGGAAAACCCATTTTTGACTTGGCTTAGACTAAAAATGAGGAAAAACATTAAACATGAACCTCGAAGAGGGTTCCAACACCTTTTTAATGGTTCAAGAATCACTCAATTCCAGTAAACGGTGCCAAAACTAGAGCTTCCTAAAGTTTAGGGTGTGATATGACATCCCTCTGTTACAAGTTTGATTAAGCCTAGTTTACACCACACCAAATAAATATATAATACAATAAACATCAAAACATCACAAGGACTATAATACCCCTAATACAATGAAGTAAAAACATGAAAAAAATTCGGGTCTCTACATAATTATTAAGGTCTACCACTATCCATGAAACAAGCATAAAACATAATTAAACATGAGAAAAAAAAAACTAACATTTATTTAGAATGATTCATTAAATTAAAAAAGTACTTGCAACACTTAAAGACAAAGAAATTGCAAGAACATTCGAAAGTAAAGCTATAAAAATGGTGAGATGGAGAGCTTTCTTCGTCACTTTCTTTCTTTTTCTCCTTCCTTTGCAAGAGTCACCAAAGATGGAGATATACCGAGAGATAGAGAGAGAACAAAAGATCCGTAGGTGAGAGAGAAGAGGTTAGATGATAGAGAGTGGGGTGAGAGAGAGAGAGAGAGAGAAAAGGGGTTGAAAAATGTGAGAGAGATGAGAAGAGAAGTTAGGGGGGAAGGAACCATTTTTTAGAGGAAGAGATGGTGTAGGTTATATAGGATCATAGTTAGGGTTTGGAGAGAAAGAGGGTGTGATGGGATGGACGGCTAGGATTTCGTAGAGAAAAAGAGAAATTAGGGTTGCACTTTTGAAAAGTGAGTTGTTAGGATGGGAGAGAAATTAAGAAAGAATGTAAGAAATGGAAGGGGATTAGGGTTTTGAAAGAAAATGAGATGGGTGGCTAGGATTAGAGTTTGGTGATTTGGGTGGCTAAGATTTAGGCTAGAAGGTGGTGGCTAGGTTTAGGAAAAAGAGATGGCATTAGGTTTTTGAACCAACTAGGGTTTTAAAAAGTAAGGATGGACGGCTAAGATGATTAAGGTTGGACGAATAGGATTAGGAGAGAGAGATTAGGGTTTTGAGAAATAAAAGAGAAAAAGAAGAGAAAATGATGGCAGAGGGTTTTGAACCCTGGTCTCTAACACAGACTCTCATAGATTTCACCAACTAAGCAAGCTTTTCTCATTTGTCTTGTATAGTGATCTTTATTACTCAAGTCCTCTTTCTTGCAAATCAACTCTTCAGCTCCCTAGGCCTCATTCTGTAATTGTGATCTCTTGGCTTAGCCCACACTTAGCCTGCATCTACTTGGTATAGCCTGTTGACTCTTTATTATTCAGTAATGGGCTTTGATACTTAACTACAGCCTCCGGTCCTTGAGAATCGTCCAGTTAGGGTTCCTGAGACAAGTAAAAGACATAATGAGAGTTCATCAAAATGACACAGTATCTAGACGTTCAGAAATGTGTTTAAACTATGCAAATATACCATTTTGACCAGAAAATTATGTTTTATGCAATGAAGAAAACTCTTACGTAGAAAAGTTTGTAAAAATAAAAGTTTTACGTAGGAGAGTTCAATAATTCTCAAAGGATAATCGTGAAAAACAAACACTTTTAAGCGAATATCAGTTGTGTTGTCTTTCATCTCATGAAATTCAACTTTCTTAAAGAGATCCATTTCTTCTTCCAAGAAAGTGGCATGAAGCCTAACAACCATTGTTTGGCCTGCCCTGGAGTAGAGATAGAAACCCTTAGTTTCTTTTGGATATCCTACAAAATTTCATTTCTCTTTCCTGGATTCCAACTTAGTGGGTTCGAGTTTGGGAATATGCGCAGGACAACCCATACTCTTAGATGTTGTAAACTAGATTTTTGCTCAGTCCACAATTCATAGGGTGTAAACGGAATAGACTTAGATGGAACCCGGTTCAGAATATAAATGGCAGTTTGTATAGCATATCCCCAAAGATATTGTCACGCCCCAAAATACCCCCTAGGAGTTTAGGGATAATTTAGGCGTGACACTTCGTACCTGCCGAACCATCCTGTAGTAAACAAGATAAATAAAGTACTAAACAATGATAATCAGAGCGCGGAAGCTAAACATAATTTGCGGAAGCGAAAACTAAAATTTTCTTTTCTTTATAATGATCCAAAATGTAGTATTCCAAGTTAACATAAATACAAAACACGTCTAAGTCTAAGGTGGACAGGCCCACCTATCAAAATATCAAAATACATAAGACCCAACACTATCTCGCTCAATAGTCACCCCCGTGGGGCCAATGGTCTAAGTCTCTCGCCTCCGCCTGAGGCTCGACTACTAGATCCTCATACGGTTCTTCCTCCCTGTAGTCCTCCTCTATCCAAGGACCTTGATCACAGATGTCAAGAGGGGCTCGTGCACCTGTCGACATGAAAGTACGGCTGAGCATGGAATACTCAGCGAGTACAAGCTACTAGCTAGCCATAACAATAATAACACACATAATAGTAATACCAAATAAAGCAGTAATAGAAGTATCACAAACTAAACAGTGTTTGGCATGGTACAATACAATCATCTAGAAGTGCGTGCATGAATGCAAAACACCGATAAAACTCATGCTTGAAAACCCACGTCATGTCTCGGTATGCCTCGTAGAAATCATGTATGCGTGCATGCATGAATGCATGATCGTCATCTTATAAATTTCCATCTTGTAACTTGTGAGCCAGAGGCTAGCACCCGAATGTCCCTATGCTGCCAACCTCCTTGATATGCAATGCACTTGTGAGCCAGAGGTTAGTACCCGAATGTCCCTGGGCTACCAACCTCCTTGATATGCAATGTTTGGTTTTCTTGTGAGCCAGAGGCTAGTACCCGAATGTCCCTGGGCTACCAACCTCCTTGACAATAGGTGATTTTTTTATTACTTGTTTAGTTTTCTTGTGAGCCAGAGGTTAGCACCCGAATTCTCCCTGGGCTACCAACCTCCTTGACATGCAATATTTTCTTGTTGTTTATTATATGCACATGCTCTTGAAATCTCGGTTCATGCTATCATGCGTGCTCATGTGCGTGCCAATAATAACAATCATGGGAATGCGCTTAACAAAAGAGATATGGCATTACAATTCAATTCATAATATTAGCATAGGTAACTTAAGTAATTCACATGACATTGGATCAATTCATCGTCTATAAGAACACATGCATAAAACCTATTTCCATTTTCTTCATCTAAGTCGTTTATTCATAGTTTAGGCATTTTGTCAAACACAACACATGCAATGTTTCTTAATAATTCATCTTGTTCTTTTTAGCGCATATTTTTCATCCAAACATCAAGGTAAGTTCATTATTGGTAAAATACCCATCCACCATTTCCATCACATACATCACACAACATACATCTCGGCATCCAATCGCCACATCCAACATTCCATCCACACATCCACACCTTTTCCATTATCTTGTTTATATTTAATGGGGGATCACACATTTCATAAGGAGGAAAACATAATATAAAGAATCACATTTTTATATAGAAAACCTAGATTTTTGCTAGGGAAAGTTAGTAGGGTGTACTAACCTTAGATCAAGGCTTGATCCTTGGTAGAAACCTTGATTGAAGCTCCAACTTGAAAGAAGAACACCTTTGCTTGAAGGAGACTTGAGTTGGAGAAGAAACCCCTTTCAAAAACGTGCTTGGGGTGCTGCCCTAGCTTGGAGAACGCTCTCCACGAGTGCTTGAGCCGTGATCTTGGAGAAAAACCGAACTTGAAGTGATCTAGGGTCTCAAAACCCCTTTGATTCTTCTCCAAAAGCAAAACCCTAGCTTAGGAAACCCTTTCTCCTCTCTTCTAATCCCCCAAATCCTCTAAGTGTTGAGAATGAGCCCTAAAGGCTCAGGTTAAAATTTTAAGGTAAGAGTGAACCGACCAAAAGATCATAATACCCTTACTGAAATTTCTACAAAAACACGAGTGCCGAACACGTTGAGCTGTGAATAGTGCCAAACACGTTGTGCTGTGAATAGTGCCGAACACGTAGTGCTGTGAATAGTGCCGAACACGTTGTGCTGTGAATAGTGCCGAACACGTTGTGCTGTGAATAGTGCCAAACACGTTGTGCTGTGAATAGTGCCGAACACGTTGTGCTATGAATAGTGCCGAACACGTTGTGCTGTGAATAGTGCCAAACACGTTGTGCTGTGAATAGTGCCAAACACGTTGTGCTGTGAATAGTGCCGAACACGTTGTGCTGTGAATAGTGCCGAACACGTTGTGCTGTGAATAGTGCAGAACACGTTGTGCTGTGAATAGTGTCAAACACGTTGTGCTGTGAATAGTGCCGAACACGTTGTGCTGTGAATAGTGCCAAACACGTTATGCTGTGAATAGTGCCGAACACGTTGTGCTGTGAATAGTGCCGAACACGTTGTGCTGTGAATAGTGCCAAACACATTGTGCTGTGAATAGTGCCAAACACATTGTGCTGTGGATAGTGCCGAACACGTTGTGCTGTGAATAGTGCCGAACGCGTTGTGCTGTGAATAGTGCCGGACACGTTGTGCTGTGAATAGTGCTGAACACGTTGTCCGTTGTCTTATGTACAACGTGCCCATCGTGAGCTGTACAACGTGCCCATCGTGAGCTATACAACGTACACGTTGTTTGCTGTACAACGTACCCGTTGTTTGTTGCACAACGGATGCACAACGTATACGTTATCAGAGCTAGAGCTACGTTATCAGAGTACGTTGTCTATGCGTTGTCTGTGCCTTATCAGAGCACGTTGTCAGAGCACGTTATCAGAGCTACGTCCTTAGTGCCTTCTGAGCTACGTCCTTAGTGCATAACCGAGCGATCGATTGCCTGCAGGTCCAGACTGTTTTGGCCATATCTTTTGACTCGTTCGTCGGATTTCGACGATTCAACTGGCGTTGGGTTCGTCTTTCGAAAACGCACATTTCTGACATTTCAGAATTTCTGATTTCTCTCTTATTTATTAATTAGACTATGAGGAAGGCCAAGTAGCTACGAAAACGGTATTCATTAAGTATAGAAAAATCCGGGGTGCTACATTCTCCCCCCCTTATAAAAATTTCATCCCCGAAATTTGGACAATACATACATGCACAAGACCATAAAAATTACAAGGGAGTGCCAAAGCCTTAAACAAATAACTGGGGATACTTTTCCCGCACTTCGGCTTCTCGTTCCCATGTAGCTTCCTCCCTTGAATGGTGTTGCCATCTCACTAAGACCAAGGGAATGGTCTTGTTACGCAAGACTTGATCTCTCCTATCCAAGATCTGCACCGGTTGTTCAACTAGGGTGAGGTCCTCTCGAATCTCTATCGGATCCAACTCGATGACATGAGAAGGATCCGGGACATACTTTTGAAGCATAGAGACATGGAATACATTGTGGACCGCCGTCATATGAGCGGGTAAAGCAACACGGTAAGCTACCTCACCGACTCGAGCAATGATCTCGAACGGACCCACATATCTCGGGCTAAGCTTGCCTCTCTTCCCGAATCGCATAACACCTTTGGTCGGTGAAATCCTTACAAACACAAAATCACCGACTCGGAATTCAAGATCTCTCCTTCGGTTATCGGCATAGCTTTTCTGTCTATCTTGTGCGGTCTTTAACCTCTCCTGGATAAGCTTGACCCTATCCGCGGTTTGTTCAATTAACTCGGGGCCCAAAATCTTTCTTTCTCCCACTTCATCCTAATACAACGGGGATCTACAACTCCTTCCGTACAAAGCCTCGAAAGGCGCCATTTGTATGCTTTCTTGATAACTATTGTTATAAGCGAATTCCATCAAAGGTAGGTGATCTTCCCAACTTCCCTTGAAGTCTAGCATACATGCTCAGAGCATATCTTCAATAACCTGAGTCACCCTCTCGGTTTGCCCGTCGGTCTGTGGGTGGAAAGCTGTGCTAAAGTCTAACCGGGAGCCCATTGCACCTTGAAAACTTTTCCAAAACCTGGTTGTGAATCTTGGGTCTCTATCCGACACAATACTCACTGGCACCCCGTGTAATCGGACTATTTCCTTGATGTATAGCTCCGCTAACTGATTGGAGTTGAATGTAGTCCGGTACGGTAAGAAATGAGCGGACTTCGTGAGTCTATCAACAACTACCCATATAGCATCGGTCTTCCTAACCGTCTTAGGCAACCCCACGATGAAGTCCATAGAGATATGTTCCCATTTCCACTCGGGAATAGGGAGAGACTGCAAAAGACCCGCCGGTCTCAAATGCTCCGCTTTCACCTGTTGGCACATCAAACACCGTGCCACATACTCCGCAACCTCCCTCTTCATGTTTCGCCACCAAAAGTGACTCTTGAGGTTCCGGTACATCTTCTTACCCCCAGGATGCATTGTGTACTTTGAATGGTGAGCTTCATCCATGATCTCTCTCCGAAGGTCTGCATTGGCTGGGACACAAAGTCTTCCCTTGAATTTAATAGCACCCCGGCTAGTGAGAGAGAAGTCCGTGCTACCCTTAGCAACTTCCTTGTCCTGAAAAGCCAACAAGTCAGCATCCGTGGCTTGATACTCTTGGATCAAATCTATAAGGTACGGTCGAACCGTAACATTTGCCAAAACGGGACTGAGGACGGAGTCATTCACACTGATGTCCAAATTTGCCAAATCTTCTAACAATCTCCATTCTCGCACTAACATGTGAGCCAACAACCCCGGTGGTTTCCTACTCAAGGCGTCTGCCACCACGTTTGCTTTTCCCAGGTGATATTGGATAGTGCACTCATAGTCTTTTAAGAACTCAATCCAACGTCATTGTCGTAAGTTTAACTCTTTTTGGGAAAAGAGATATTTGAGGCTCTTATGGTCCGTGTACACATAGAACTCCACCCCGTACAGATAATGTCGCCAAATTTTGAGTGCAAACACGACCGCCGCAAGCTCCAAGTCGTGAGTGGGGTAGTTCTTTTCATGCTCTTTCAACTACCTTGATGCATAGGCAATGACCTTCTTGTGTTGCATTAGGACACACCCGAATCCAACATGCGAGGCATCACTATACACCTCATACCCAAAAGGTCCAGATGGCACAGTAAGGACAGGGGCTGTGGTGAGGCGTTTCTTCAACTCTTGGAAACTTACTTCACATCGGTCACCCAACTGAACTTTGCATTTTTCCTTGTCAAGTAGGTGAGAGGTGCAGCCAAACTGGAGAATCCCTCCACAAATCTCCTGTAGTAGCCTGCCAATCCGAGGAAACTACGTATCTCCGTGACGCTCTTGGGCCTCTCCCAACTCATGACTGCCTAAACCTTGGCTGGATCTACAGAAATGCCCTCGGCTGACACCACGTGTCCAAGAAATACGACCTTCTCTAACCAGAACTCGCACTTACTCAATTTGGCATATAGCCTATGCTCTCTCAACATCTCCAGGGCAAGGCAGAGGTCTCGTGCGTGATCTTCCTGTGTCTGGGAATACACCAAAATGTCATCAATGAATACAATCACACATCGATCCAAGTAAGATCGGAACACCCGGTTCATCAAATCCATGTATGCCGCCGGTGCATTCTTCAGCCCAAAAGGCATGACAAGGAACTCGTAATGCCCATACCGAGTCCTGAAAGCCGTCTTCGGAACATCCTCCGACTTGATCTTTAGCTGATGATACCCCGACCTAAGATCAATCTTGGAGAAAAATCTCGCTCCCTTCAGTTGGTCGAACAAGTCGTCTATCCTTGGCAAGGGATAACGATTCTTGATAGTTACCTTGTTCAACTGGTGGTAGTCTATACACATTCTCATTGACCCGTCTTTCTTCTTTACAAAAAGGACCGGAGCTCCCCACGGCGAGACACTTGGTTGGATGAAACCAAGTTGTTGTAACTCCTCAATCTGTTTCTTCAATTCTTCCAGCTCTATAGGGGCCATTCTATACGGTGCCCTTGAAATCGGAGCGGTGCCCGGAGTAAGCTCTATAGCGAACTCAATCTCCCGATTCGGAGGTAACCCGGGAAGTTCCTCCGGAAACACATCTAAGAACTCACTCACAACTGGAATAGTCGAGGAGTTTTGTACTTCGGGATTCGCTAAGCTCAAAGCTGCAAGGCGAGCAATATCCCTTTCTCTCAATCCTCGGAAATGAAAAGGCTTAACTCCTTCCGGCTTGAAATTCACCATCTTTTCAAAACATGCAACATTCCCGTGATGGTTTGACAACCAATCCATCCCTAAGATGACATCAAAATCCAAGTCTTGAAAAGCTAGGATGATGAGATCGGCTAAAAGTTCATTCTCCCCCACTTGAACCACACTATCCCTGAATATCTTGTCCGTATCAACTGACTTGCCGAGTGGAGTTGCAATGGTCAACTCCCGCTCCAACGGAGTAGCCTCAGTCGAAAAGCCCTTTGCAAAACTTGGTGAGACAAAAGAGTGAGTAGATCATGTGTCTATCAACACTCGAGCGAGACACTCGTTCACTAATAAAGCGCCTGTGCGATTAAGTAACTAATATCAGTAGATTTCAAATAGTAACAAGCATCATACATAGGTAACCCTTAGTATAAATAACCGCATAACAAACCATAGAAATTTTATACAACTTAAACTCAAAATTCTCGTGTACCTTGCATGACATCGTCGGATGCACGTGCGTCTCTCTCCGATAGAGCAAAATCTCGACCCTGGGTGGCTGGACGAGGAGGCCGTGTAGATTATGAGGCCCTCGAAGCCTGAGAAGAGCTAGGCTAAGATGTCTGCCTCATCGGGGGTCTGCTCCCTGAAGACTGAGTTGGCACTTAACGTCGGGGACAATCTCTAACCATGTGGCCATGGTCACCACAATAGAAGCAACTTCCAGTAACCCTTCGGCATTCTCCCGCTGGGTGCCTCCTTCCACAAAGGGTGCATATGTCGTGCAAATAGGTGGGAGGAGCATACCCGTAGCCTGTGTCACTGCGGGGCAAGAAGTCTGGGCAAAAGCCGGGCGAAAAGCCGGTGGGGCAAAAGGGCGGGGAGCCTGTGGTGCCGAGTATATCCTCTGTGACTGAGCCGGCCCTGCGGACTGATACAAAGTAGTCCTCGCTCTTTTCTCCCCCGAACTACTCGACTGTCCTTTCTCTATTCCTCTCCTTTTAAAGAACTCCTCGGAGTTCGACTCGGCCAACAGTGCCTTGTCCACTACTTCTGAATATGTCTCATGTCTGAACATTGAGACTCGGTCCTTGAGGTAGGCCTTCAACCCCCTTTCAAATTTTCGGGCTTTCATAGCCTCGGTCGCTATCATATGTGGAGCAAACCGAGATAGCTCCGAACATATTACCTTGCTCCAAGGTAATAAACTCAACTTCCATCTTCTCTTTCATCCCGACCGGGAAGTACTTCTTGTTGAAAACATCCAAGAATTCTTCCCAAGTCCAGTCTTGACCTTGTCGGGTCAACTCTCGGGTCCGAAGTGCAGACTTCCACCAATGATCGGCCTCACCTTCAAGCATGAAGGCGGCCCAAGTAACCTTTTCCTCCTCCGTAGGTGCCAATACAGAGAATATCTTTTCTAATTGCCGGATCCATCCTTCGGCAACAAGCGGGTCAATACTCCCACAAAAGGTTGGAGGCCTCATCCTCCGGAAAGCTTCTACCCGGCTTGGGCTCGGTTAGGAGGAGCCGGTATAAGTGCCGCATTAGGCGGAGTGGCCGGTTGCCTTGCCGCCAACATAGCCAAAGTCTCGGCTATGGATGCGAATGCTTGGGCAAAGTCGGGTTGATCATCACCCGATGGAGTATCACCTCCATTACCCCTCGTGTTGTACCCGCGACCCCTGAGAATGACAATACAACATGAGTCTAACTTGGATACGCATTTAGTACAAGTTTCGCAATTCACTCAATACATATTCATCAAGCATATTTAATAAGTACAACACAAATAATGTACACATGGTATATAACACAATAGCATAACATACAATCCGTGTTCCTAGCGTAGGACTCTATGTTCGGTTGAAGTTCAACCCATTTTGACTAAGACTAACTTGTTAGTCTATACTTGGAATACAACTCTCTAAGGTGATTCTAATACCTTGTTCAATCATCCAAGTGACCCTAGGGACTCTAATGCCTAGAGCTCTGATACCACTCTGCAACGCCCCGAAATACCCCCTAGGAGTTTAGGGATATTTTAGGTGTCACACTACGTACCTATCAAACCATCCTATAATGCACAAGATAAAATACAGTACTAACAACGATAATCAGAGCGCGGAAGCTAACATATATGCGGAAGTGTAAACAAATTTTCATTTCTTCTGATGATCCAAAATAGTATTCCAAGTTAACATAAATACAAGACATGTCTAAGTCTAAGGTGGACAGGCCCACCTATCAAAATATAAAAATACATAAGACCCAACACTATCTCGCTCAATAGTCACCCCCGTGGGGCCAATGGTCTAAGTCTCTCGCCTCCGCCTGAGGCTCGACTACTAGATCCTCATACGGTTCTTCCTCCCCGTAGTCCTCCTCTATCCAAGGACCCTGATCACAGATGTCAAGAGAGGCTCGTGCACCTGCCGACATGAAAGTACGGCTGAGCATGGAATACTCAGCGAGTACAAGCTACTAGCTAGCCATAACAACAATAACACACGTAATAGTAATACCATATAAAGCAGTAATAGAAGTATCACAAACTAAACAGCGTTTGGCATGGTACAATACAATCATCTAGAAGTGCGTGCATGAATGCAAAACACCGATAAAACCCATGCTTGAAAACCCACGTCATGTCTCGGTATGCCTCGTATAAATCATGTATGCGTGCAGGCATGAATGCATGATCATCATCTTGTAAATTTCCATCTTGTAACTTGTGAGCCAGAGGCTAGCACCCGAATCTCCCTGGGCTGCCAACCTCCTTGATATGCAATGCACTTATGAGCCAGAGGCTAGCACTCGAATGTCCCTGGGCTACCAACCTCCTTGATATACAATGCACTTGTGACCCAGAGGTTAGTACCCGAATGTCCCTGGGCTACCAACCTCCTTGATATGCAATATTTTCTTGTTGTTTATTATATGCACATGCTCTTGAAATCTCGGTTCATGCTATCATGCGTGCTCGTGTACGTGTCCATAGTGACAATCATGATAATGGGAATAACCAAGATATGACATTATAATTCGATTCATGATATGAACATAGGTAACATAAATAGTTTGCATAACATTTGATCAATTTATCATTTATAAGAACGCATGCAAAAACCCATTTCTATATTCTTCATTGAGATCATTTATTCATAGTTTAGGTATTTTGTCAAACACTTTCATACATTATTCCTTAGTAGTTTATCTCCTTCTTTTAAATGCATATTTTCCATTCAATCACACAATGGTAAGTTTGTTATTTGTACTATGCCCATCCTCCATTTTCCAATCCACACATCATACATCACACATTCGGCATCCAATCGCCGTATCCAACCTCCATCCAAGCATCCCTACCCTTTCTTTATCTTGTTTATATTTATTATAGATGACACATTTTGCAAGGAATAAAACATACTAACAAGAATCATATTTCATAAGGAAAACCTAGATTTATTGCTAGGGTAAGTTAGTAGGGTGTACTAACCTTAGATCAAGGCTTGATCCTTGGTAGAAACCTTGATTAAAGCTCCAACTTGAAAGAAGAACACCTTTGCTTGAAGGAGACTTGAGTTGGGGAAGAAACCCCTTTCAAAAACGTGCTTGGGTTGCCCTAGCTTGGAGAACGCTCTCCACGAGTGCTTGAGCCGTGGTCTTGGAGAAAAAAAACCGGACTTGAAGTGATCTAGGGTCTCAAAACCCCTTTGATTCTTCTCCAAAAGCAAAACCCTAGCTTAGGAAACCCTTTCTCCTCTCTTCTAATCCCCCAAATCCTCTAAGTGTTGAGAATGAGCCCTAAAGGCTAGGGTTAAACTCTTAAGGTAAGAGTGAACCGATCAAAAGACCATAATACCCTTACTGAAATTTCTGCAAAAACACGAGTGCCGAACACGTTGAGCGGTGAATAGTGCCAAACACGTTGTGCTGTGAATAGTGCCGAACACGTTGTGCTGTGAATAGTGCCGAACACGTTGTGCTGTGAATAGTGCCGAACACGTTGTGCTGTGAATAGTGCCGAACACGTTGTGCTGTGAATAGTGCTGAACACGTTGTCCGTTGTCTTATGTACAACGTGCCCGTCGTGAGCTGTACAACATACACGTTGTGCTGTGAATAGTGCCAGACACATGGTGCTGTGAATAGTGCCGAACACGTTGTGCTGTGAATAGTGCTGAATACGTTGTCCGTTGTCTTATATACAACGTGCCCGTCGTGAGCTGTACAACGTACACGTTGTGCTGTACAACGTACCCGTTGTCTATTGCACCACGGATACACAACGTATACTTTATCAGAGCTAGAGCTACGTTATCAGAGTACGTTGTCTGTGCCTTATCAGAGCACGTTGTCAGAGCACGTTATCAGAGCTACGTCCTTAGTGCCTTCCGAGCTACGTCCTTAGTGCCTTCAGAGCTACGATTGCCTGCAGGTCCAGACTGTTTTGGCCATATCTTTTGACTCGTTCGTCGGATTTCGACGATTCAACTTGCGTTGGGTTCATCTTTCGAAAACGCACATTTCTGATGTTTCGGAATTTCTGATTTCTCTCTTATTTATTAATTAGACTATGAGGAAGGCCAAGTAGCTATGAAAACAGTATTCATTAAGTATAGAAAAAATCCGGGGTGCTACGACCTGATTCACCCTCTCGGTTTGCCCGTCGGTCTGTGGGTGGAAAGCTGTGCTAAAGTCTAACCGGGAGCCCATTGCACCTTGAAAACTTTTCCAAAACCTGGATGTGAATCTTGGGTCTCTATCCGATACAATACTCACTGGCACCCCGTGTAATCGGACTATTTCCTTGATGTATAGCTCCGTTAACTGATTGGAGTTAAAGGTAGTCCGGTACGGTAAGAAATGAGCGGACTTCGTGAGTCTATCAACAACTACCCATATAGCATCGGTCTTCCTAACCATCTTCGGCAACCCCACGATGAAGTCCATAGAGATATGTTCCTATTTCCACTCGGGAATAGGGAGAGACTGCAAAAGACCCGCCGGTCTCAAATGCTCCGCTTTCACCTGTTGGCACACCAAACACCGTGCCACATACTCCGCAACCTCCCTCTTCATGTTTCGCCACCAAAAGTGACTCTTGAGGTTCCGGTACATCTTCGTACCCCCAGGATGCATTGTGTACTTTGAACGGTGAGCTTCATCCATGATCTCTCTCCGAAGGTCTGCATTGGCTGGGACACAAAGTCTTCCCTTGAATGTAATAGCACCCCAGCTAGTGAGAGAGAAGTCCGTGCTACCCTTGGCAACTTCCTTGTCCCGAAAAGCCAACAAGTCAGCATTCGTGGCTTGATACTCTTGGATCAAATCTATAAGGTACGGCCGAACCGTAATATTTGCCAAAACGGGACTGAGGACGGAGTCATTCACACTGATGTCCAAATTTGCCAAATCTTCTAACAATCTCCATTCTCGCACTAACATGTGAGCCAACAACCCCGGTGGTTTCCTACTCAAGGCATCTGCCACCACGTTTGCTTTCCTCGGGTGATATTGGATAGTGCACTCATAGTCTTTTAAGAACTCAATCCAACGTCATTGTCGTAAGTTTAACTCTTTTTGGGAAAAGAGATATTTGAGGCTCTTATGGTCCGTGTACACATAGAACTCCACCCCGTACAGATAATGTCGCCAAATTTTGAGTGCAAACACGACCGCCGCAAGCTCCAAGTCGTGAGTGGGGTAGTTCTTTTCATGCTCTTTCAACTGCCTTGATGCATAGGCAATGACCTTCTTGTGTTGCATTAGGACACACCCGAGTCCAACATGTGAGGCATCACTATACACCTCATACCCAAAAGGTCCAGATGGCACAGTAAGGACAGGGGCTGTGGTGAGGCGTTTCTTCAACTCTTGGAAACTTACTTCACATCGGTCACTCCAACTGAACTTTGCATTTTTCCTTGTTAAGTAGGTGAGAGGTGCAGCCAAACTGGAGAATCCCTCTACAAATCTCCGGTAGTAGCCTGCCAATCCGAGGAAACTACGTATCTCCGTGACGCTCTTGGGCCTCTCCCAACTCATGACTGCCTAAACCTTGGCTGGATCTACAGAAATGCCCTCGGCTGACACAACGTGTCCAAGAAATGCGACCTTCTCTAACCAGAACTCGCACTTACTCAATTTGGCATATGGCCTATGCTCTCTCAACATCTCCAGAGCAAGGCGGAGGTCTCGTGCGTGATCTTCCCGTCTCTGGGAATACTCCAAAATGTCATCAATGAATACAATCACGCATCGATCCAAGTAAGATCGGAACACCCGGTTCATTAAATCTATGAATGCCGCCGGTGCATTCGTCAGCCCAAAAGGCATGACAAGGAACTTGTAATGCCCATACCGAGTCCTGAAAGCCGTCTTCGGAACATCTTCCACCTTGATCCTTAATTGATGATACCCCGATCTAAGATCAATTTTGGAGAAGAATCTCGCTCCCTTCAGTTGGTCGTACAAGTCATCGATCCTTGGCAAGGGATAACGATTCTTGATAGTTACCTTGTTCAACTGACGGTAGTCTATACACATTCTCATCGACCCGTCTTTCTTCTTTACAAAGAGAACCGGAGCTCCCCACGGTGAGACACTTGGTTGGATGAAACCAAGTTGTTGTAACTCCTCAATCTGTTTCTTCAATTCTTCCAGCTCTATAGGGGCCATTCTATACGGTGCCCTTGAAATCGGAGCGGTGCCCGGAGTAAGCTCTATAGCGAACTCAATCTCCCGATTCGGAGGTAACCCGGGAAGTTCCTCCAGAAACACGTCCATGAAATCACTCACGACCGGAATGGCCGAGGAGTTTTGTGCTTCTAGGTTTGCTATACTCAAGGCTGCAAGGCGAGCAATGTTCCTCTCTCTTAATCCTCGGAAGTTAAAAGGCTTACCCCCTTCCGGCTTGAAATTCACCGTCTTCTCAAAACACGCAACATGCCCGTGATGGTTTGACAACCAAAATCCATCCCTAAGATGACATCAAAATCCAAGTCTTGAAAATCTAGGACGATGAGATCGGCTAACAGTTCATTCTCCCCCACTTGAACCACACTATCCCTGAATATCTTGTCCGTATCAACTGACTTGCCGAGTGGAGTTGCAATGGTCAACTCCTGCTTTAACGGAGTAGCCTCAGTCAAAAATCCCTTTGCGAAACTAGGTGACACAAAGGAGTGAGTGGATCCTGTGTCGATCAACACTCGGGCGAGACACTCGTTCACTAATAAAGCGTCTGTGCCATTAAGTAGCTACTATTAGTAGATTTCAAACAACAACAAGCATCATACATAGGTAACCCTTAGTATAAATAATCACATAATAAACCATAGAAATTTTACACAACTTAGACTCTAGAATTTTTGCGTACCTTGCACGACATCGTCAGATGCA
This sequence comes from Tetracentron sinense, assembly GCA_015143295.1. NCBI lineage: Eukaryota > Viridiplantae > Streptophyta > Magnoliopsida > Trochodendrales > Trochodendraceae > Tetracentron > Tetracentron sinense. Next base: position 7,316,657 of record CM026572.1, on the reverse strand, counting down.
CGTGTGTCTCTCTCGGATAAGGCAAAGACTCGGCCTTGTGTGGCTGGGCGAGGAGGCCGGGTAGACTGTGAGGCCCTCGAAGCCTGAGAAGAGCTAGGCTGAGATGTCTGCCTAATCGGGGGCCTGCTCCCCGAAGACTGAGCTGGCAATTGACGTCGGGGACATTCTCTAACCATGTGACCATGGTCACCACAATGGAAGCAACTTCCTGAAACCCTCCGGCATTCTCCTGCTGGATGCCTCCTTCCACAAAGAGTGCAGACATCGTGTGAATAGGGGGAAAGAGCATATCCCGTAGCCTGAGTAACTGCGGGGCGAGGAGCATATGAGGTAGCCGGGCGAAAAGCCGGTGGAGCAAAAGAGCGAGGGGCCTGTGGTGCCGAATACATCCTCTGTGACTAAGCCGGCCCTGTGGACTGATACATGCTAGTCCTTGCTCTTTTCTCCCCTGAACTACTTGACTGTCCTTTCTCCATTCCTCTCCTCTTAAAGAACTCTTCGGAATTCGACTCGGCCAACAATGCCTTGTCCACAACTTCTGAATATGTCTCATGTCGGAACATTGAGACACGATCCTTGAGGTAGGCCTTCAACCCCCTCTCGAATTTCTGGGCCTTCATAGCCTCGGTAGCTATCATGTGTGGAGCAAATCGAGATAGCTCTGAAAATTTGGCTTCATAAGCCGCTACGGACATATTACCTTGCTCCAAGGTAATAAATTCCACTTCCATCTTCTCTCTCATTCCGACCGGAAAGTATTTCTTGTTGAAAACTTCCAAGAATTCTTCCCAAGTCCAATCTTGACCTTGCCGGGTCAACTCTCGGGTCCGAAGTGCGGATTTCCACCAATGGTCGGCCTCGCCTTCAAGCATAAAGGCGGCCCAAGTGACCCTTTCCACTTCCGTAGGTGCCAATACCGAGAATATCTTCTCGAGTTGCCGAATCTAACCCTCGGCGACAAGTGGATCAAGGCTTCCACAAAAATTTGGAGGCCTCATTCTCCGAAAAGCTTCTATCCCGGCTTGGGCTCGGTTAGGAGGAGCCGGTATAAGTGCCGCATTAGGCGGAGTGGCCGGTTGCCTTGCCGCCAACATAGCCAAAGTCTCGGCTATGGATGCGAATGCTTGGGCAAAGTCGGGTTGATCATCACCCAATGGAGCATCACCTCCATTACCCCTCGTGTTGTACCCGCGACCCCAGGTATTGCGTCTCATGATTTCTCCTGAGAACGACAATACGACATGAGTCCAACTTGGATACGCATTTAGTACAATTTTCGCAATTCGCTCAATACATATTCATCAAGCATATTTAATAAGCACAACACAATTAATGCACATATGGTATACAACACAACATCATCCATACAATCCGTGTTCCTAGCGTAGGACTCTAAGTTTGGTTGAGATTCAACCTATTTTGACTAGGACTAACTTGTTAGTCCATACTTGGAATACAACTAATGCCTTGTTCAATCATGGTCTCTAGTACTACGCGACCCTAGGGACTCTAATGCCTAGTGCTCTGATACCACCTCTGTCACGCCCCAAAATACCCCCTAGGAGTTTAGGGATAATTTAGGCGTGACACTTCATACCTGCCGAACCATCCTGTAGTAAACAAGATAAATAAAGTACTAAACAATGATAATCAGAGCGCGGAAGCTAAACATAATTTGCGGAACCGAAAACTAAAATTTTCTTTTCTTTATAATGATCCAAAATGTAGTATTCCAAGTTAACATAAATACAAAACACGTCTAAGTCTAAGGTGGACAGGCCCACCTATCAAAATATCAAAATACATAAGACCCAACACTATCTCGCTCAATAGTCACCCCGTGGGGCCAATGGTCTAAGTCTCTCGCCTCCGCCTGAGGCTCGACTACCAGATCCTCATATGGTTCTTCCTCCCCGTAGTCCTCCTCTATCCAAGGACCCTGATCACAGATGTCAAGAGGGGCTCGTGCACCTGCCGACATGAAAGTACGACTGAGCATGGAATACTCAGCGAGTACAAGCTACTAGCTAGCCATAACAATAATAACACACGTAATAGTAATACCATATAAAGCAGTAATAGAAGTATCACAAACTAAACAGTGTTTGGCATGGTACAATACAATCATCTAGAAGTGCATGCATGAATACAAAACACCGATAAAACCCATGCTTGAAAACCCACGTCATGTCTCGGTATGCCTCGTAGAAATCATGTATGCGTGCATGCATGAATGCATGATCGTCATCTTGTAAATTTCCATCTTGTAACTTGTGAGCCAGAGGCTAGCACCCGAATCTCCCTGGGCTGCCAACCTCCTTGATATGCAATGCACTTGTGAGCCAGAGGTTAGTACCCGAATGTCCCTGGGCTACCAACCTCCTTGATATGCAATGTTTGGTTTTCTTGTGAGCCAGAGGCTAGTACCCGAATGTCCCTGGGCTACCAACCTCCTTGACAATAGGTGATTTTTTTATTACTTGTTTATTTTTCTTGTGAGCCAGAGGTTAGCACCCGAATTCTCCCTGGGCTACCAACCTCCTTGACATGCAATATTTTCTTGTTATTTATTATATGCACATGCTCTTGAAATCTCGGTTCATGCTATCATGCGTGCTCATGTGCGTGCCAATAATAACAATCGTGGGAATGCGCTTAACAAAAGAGATATGGCATTACAATTCAATTCATAATATTAGCATAGGTAACTTAAGTAATTCACATGACATTGGATCAATTCATCGTCTATAAGAACACATGCATAAAACCTATTTCCATTTTCTTCATCTAAGTCATTTATTCATAGTTTAGGCATTTTGTCAAACACAACACATGCAATGTTTCTTAATAATTCATCTTGTTCTTTTTAGCGCATATTTTCCATCCAAACATCAAGGTAAGTTCATTATTGGTAAAATACTCATCCACCATTTCCATCACACACATCACACAATGTAGAGCCCCGGACCTTTTCACATTTAATGCATGACACTTTCGTTGCCATTTTGCCTTTAAAGAGGTATAATTAATAAATAAGGAAGAAATTGGAAATTCTGAAACTTCTAAAATGTTCCTTTTCGAAGTACAAACCCAACGCAAGTTGAATCGTCAAAATCGGACGAACGAGTCAAAAGATATGGCCAAAACAGTCTGGACCTGTAGGCAATCGTAACTCGGTTATGCACTAAGGACGTAGCTCGGTTATGCACTAAGGACGTAGCTCGGAAGGCACTAAGGACGTACTCTGATAACGTAGCTCTAGCTCTGATAACGTATACGTTGTGCATCCGTTGTACAACAGACAACGGGTACGTTGTACAGCAACAACGGATACGTTGTACAGCTCACAACGGGCACGTTGTACATAAGACAACGGACAACGAGCTCAGCACTATGCACAACCCAACGGACAACGTGTTCAGCACTGTTCACAGCACAACGTGTTCAGCACTGTTCACAGGACAACGTGTTCAGCACTGTTCACAGCACAACGTGTTCGGCACTGTTCACAGCACAACGTGTTCGGCACTGTTCACAGCACAACGTGTTCGGCACTGTTCACAGCACAACGTGTTCAGCACTGTTCACAACACAACGTGTTCGGCACTTTTCACAGCACAACGTGTTTGGCACTATTCACAGCACAACGTGTTCGGCACTCGTGTTTTTACAGAAATTTCAGTAAGGGTATTATGGTTATTTGGTCGGTTCACTTTTACCTTAAGAGTCTAACCCGAGCCTTTAGGGCTTCATTTCGACACTTAGAGAGATTGGGAGATAAGAAGAGAGGAGAGGGCGATTCCTAAATCTAGGGTTTCCATTTTGGAGAAGAATCAAAGGGGTTTTGAGACCCTAGATCACTTCAAGCTCGGCTCTTCTCCAAGATCTCGGCTCAAGCACTCGTGGAGAGCGTTCTCCAAGCTAGGGCAGCAGCTACACAGTCGTTTTGGAAAGGAGATTTCTTCCTCACTTGATCAAGGTCGGTACTTCTTACTACCCTCCTAGTTATAGTTCCTATTTTCCCTTTATTTCTTTTGATTTTCTTTTATTTACACATGTGCTATGAGATGGATGGTTGTGAATGGTGAATGGAGATGGAATGGGCGAATGGATGCCGTGTGGATGATGTGATGAATGAATGGGAAAGGGCATGGTACTAATAATGAACATACAAGTGTGATGTGAGCATAACCCACCTAGAAAAGCATGATTTAGGTTTACATGAATAATGAATAATGAACACACCATGTTTGATGAAATGCCAAGGTGAATAAAATGAGTTGTAAATTAGGAAATGCATGCCTAATAAGTTATGAATATTGCTAGGGCCTATGATAGTGTGTTTCCTTGCTTTCCCTAAATGATATGAATATTACATTGCTCAATCATTGATGTTATATGTGTTGTGAAATTACCCAAATGTCATGTTTAAATTTAAATGCAAGTATGTACACGGTTTCCACGAGCACGGCATGCATGACATGATTTATCGAGGTTTTCAAGAACATGGTTAGAGGTGGGACATATCCTACGATATGTTTTACCTCGCTTTTCACAAGAGAACAAGAACCAACATTCCACGAGGGGTCTCCCCTCACTCACAAGTGCATATCATGAAGAAGGGCCTCCATTCCCTCGCAAGTACATACATATCATGAAGAAGGGTCTCCCTTCCCTCGCAAGTGCATTGCATAAAGAAGGGTCTCCCTTCCCTCTCAAGGCATCTCTCAAGCGCATCTCACAAGGATATCTCACAAGTGTATCTCACAAGTTACATGATCACAAGCAAGCACGCATGACATGCATGACATGACACGTACGACACGACATACAATCAAGCAAGATAGACAAGACAAGCTTTCAAGTACGAAGAGATATTTCAAGCCAAGTCAAGTGCACAATGTTTTCAAGAAGTTTTATTGGCTTTCTACGAAATACAAGCATGATTATAAATTGCTTTACTTCCTTGTATGATATGAATTGTTTCCTGCTTTATGTATGTTATCCGTATGCTATGACTGTTGGTTAGTGCTTAGTACCCGCTGAGTATTCCATGCTCAGCCGTACTTCTTATGTCGGCAGGTTCTGAGGGAGCTGCTGCTCCATTTGATGTTTGTGCTCTTGGTCCATGGGTGGAGGAGGAGTACGTCGAGGAGCCTTTGGAGGAACCTCCAGTAGAGGGTTACCATTAGGTGGTTGTGGATTCTGAGTGGATTAGCTGTGGGTGAGATGAGAGATATACATTCATGTATTTTGGCGGGTCTGTCTGGACTTCCTTTTGGTTACTTTTTGTATAAACTTGGACCATATGTATATACTTAGAGGTTTGTTAGACTTCCGCTATGTTTTATAGTTATGTTTCCGCTATAATGTCCTCTATTGTATATGCTCTGTGGGTTTTTGCAGGTTAGTTTGTCAAGCAAGTCATGTAAGCCATGATTAGTCGTCCAAAGTTCACTCTAACTCCTAGGGTGGGTTTTGGGTCGCGACACACAACATACATCTCGGCATCCAATCGCTACATCCAACATTCCATCCACACATCCATACCTTTTCCATTATCTTGTTTATATTTAATGGGGGATAACACATTTCATAAGGAGGAAAACATAATATAAAGAATCACATTTTTATATAGAAAACCTAGATTTTTGCTAGGGAAAGTTAGTAGGGTGTACTAACCTTAGATCAAGGCTTGATCCTTGGTAGAAACCTTGATTGAAGCTCCAACTTGAAAGAAGAACACCTTTGCTTGAAGGAGACTTGAGTTGGAGAAGAAACCCCTTTCAAAAACGTGCTTGGGTTGCTGCCCTAGCTTGGAGAACGCTCTCCACGAGTGCTTGAGCCGTGATCTTGGAAAAAAACCGGACTTGAAGTGATCTAGGGTCTCAAAACCCCTTTGATTCTTCTCCAAAAGCAAAACCCTAGCTTAGGAAACCCTTTCTCCTCTCTTCTAATCCCCCAAATCCTCTAAGTGTTGAGAATGAGCCCTAAAGGTTCGGGTTAAACTCTTAAGGTAAGAGTGAACCGACCAAAAGACCATAATACCCTTACTGAAATTTCTGTAAAAACACTAGTGCCGAACACATTGAGCTGTGAATAGTGCCAAACACGTTGTGCTGTGAATAGTGCCGAACACGTTGTGCTGTGAATAGTGCCGAACACGTTGTGCTGTGAATAGTGCCGAACACGTTGTGCTGTGAATAGTGTCGAACACGTTGTGCTGTGAATAGTGCCGAACACGTTGTGCTATGAATAGTGCCGAACACGTTGAGCTGTGAATAGTGCCGAACACGTTGTGCTGTGAATAGTGCCGAACACGTTGTGCTGTGAATAGTGCCAAACACGTTGTGCTGTGAATAGTGCCGAACACGTTGTGCTGTGAATAGTGCCGAACACGTTGTGCTGTGAATAGTGCCGGACACGTTGTGCTGTGAATAGTGCTGAACACGTTTTCCGTTGTCTTATGTATAACGTGCCCGTCGTGAGCTGTACAACGTACACGTTGTTTGCTGTACAACGTACCCGTTGTCTGTTGCACCACGGATGCACAACGTATACGTTATCAGAGCTAGAGCTACGTTATCAGAGTACGTTGTCTGTGCCTTATCAGAGCACGTTGTCAGAGCACGTTATCAGAGCTACGTCCTTAGTGCCTTCCGAGCTACGGCCTTAGTGCCTTCCGAGCTACGATTGCCTGCAGGTCCAGACTGTTTTGGCCATATCTTTTGACTCGTTCGTCGGATTTCGACGATTCAACTTGCGTTGGGTTCGTCTTTCGAAAACGCACATTTCTGACATTTCGGAATTTCTGATTTCTCTCTTATTTATTAATTAGACTATGAGGAAAGCCAAGTAGCTACGAAAACGGTATTCATTAAGTATAGAAAAATCTGGGGTGCTACAGATATGAAGGAACATCGGCATAACTCATCATAAAGCGAACCATATCTAATAAGGTCTGGTTTCTTCTTTCAGAAACTCCATTTTGTTTAGGAGAGGCAGGACTGTCCATTGCGAGATAATCCCATTATCCCTTAAGTAATCCATAAACTCGTTGGTGAGGTATTCACCACCTCGATCTGATCGAAGTGTCTTTATGGATTTGTTAGTTTGATTCTCAACTTCTAATATGAATTCTTTGAACTTTTTAAAGGTGTCAGATTTGTGTTGCATCAAATAGACATATCCATATTTGGAATAGTCATCGGTAAATGTGACAAAATACCGATATTGACCTCGTGCAACAATATTAAATGGATCACATACATCACTGTGCATTAGTCTTAACTTTTATTCGGCTCTTCCTACCTTTTTAGGTTAAGGCTTCTTGGTTATTTTCCCTTCGAGACAAGACTCGCATGATGGGAGTGGTTCTACCTTGAGGAAGTCAAGGGGACCATCTATTACTAACCTCTTGATCCTATCAAGATTAATGTGACCAAGTCTCTTATGCCAAAGATAAGTAGACTCAATGCAATGCCTCTTCATTCCAGACTATCTAAATGATGAGACATTGTCACTTTATAGACATTTATTATTTACCAATGGAAATATTAAATAAAGACCATTAATGAGATTACTAGTTATCAAGACCATTCCATCTTTCTTAATTTCAACAATTGAATTAAAATTGATAGAGAATCCATAAAATAAGAGTCTACATACTAAAATCAAATTACGATATGCTGAAGGCACATAAAAGCAATCTTCTAAAATTAATGTCTTTCCATTAGGTAAATAAAGAGTAAACAAGCCGATTGACTTCACTGCAACATTTGCACCGGAGCCAACTTTAAGCTTCTGCTCCTATTTGGTCGGCTTTCTGGTTTCCTTAAACCCCTACAAACAATTGCAAACGTGTACAGTAGATCCAGAATCCACGCACCAAGAGTTAGGAGGTCCGTCCAGAAAGTTAGACTCAACAGTAATATGTACTTCAAAGTATCTCATACCTTGAGTACTTCCGCTACTGTCGCGACCCAAAATACCCCCTAGGAGTTAAGGGTAAGTTGACTCGTGACCGCCGTACCATACCTCCAGTATGATACATAAGGCACACGTGGAAACCTGTCAGAGTACCTGAATATACATAACGGAAACGAAATACAATGCACAGCGGAAAATAAAATACTAAACATAGCGGAAGCAAAAGAATACTCCTATAGCTTGGCTCAAGTAAGAACCAACAAGTATACAAGTGTGAGAAACCCAAAAGTGGAGTGGACAAACCCCACACTCACATAACAAAATGACACAAGTTCTAAGTCGGTCGATCAACAGAAATCGAAGTCACGACTCCTATCTAGAGCACCATCGTCATGATAGTGATCCATGGAAGGCTCCGGGTCACGGTACTCTTCCTCGACCCAAGGTTCGTCGCCACACAAATCGAATGGAACCCGAGCACCTGCCGATCATAACAATATCGACTGAGCATGGAATACTCAGTGTATACAAACTAAGAACAATAAAGCGGTTAGGCATGGAGCATACAAGACATGGAGAATGAAATCCGAACAATCCTTAAAGCATGGAAACCGTGAAAACATATATGAGATAATATTCGAAACCAAAACTGTAACCGTGTGAGTCAATCGATAATCATAGCCTTATGAGTTCTTGTGAGTTCATGGAGTTACTTAGAGTCATTATGATCCGTAGAGACATAGAGCATAGAGCAATACCGTAGAGCATTTCCATAGAGCATAACCTTAGAGATCTTAAAGCATTTCATTGTGATCCGTGGAGCTTGTGAGACGATCTTAGAGCATTATCATAGGGTTTTCTTGTGAGCATAGTAGGATCCTTAGAGCTTGTGAAACGATCTTAGAGAAATCATAGAGTTACTTAGAATCATTCATTATTCGTCTTTTCGTGAAAAACCTTTATTTGTACTTTGAGAAATCCATGGAAACCATCGGTTCATGCGAGGCATGCGAGCATATGCACTTAATAAGAGAAATCATCGTATTTAAGCATAGAATCCCTTAGAGGTATTTTATCAAACACTTAGAGTGCATCATAATAGTAATCCTTCATCCAAGTATATAATCACACCTTTTCATACATAGAATCAATACATCTAGATAGGGCATATATAAGAAGAATCATATCTAGTAACTAGTAGGATTGCAAGATTGTAGTAGAGTGTATCTACCTTGGTGAAATCAAAGATTTTGATTCCCAAAGGCTTGAACAAGCAATAACCTTGCGTTCTTGGTTGAGAATCACCAAGGGAAGTGGAAGAACCTTGATCTTCCACAAGCTTGATCAACAAGTAGTTCCTCTCCTTCTTCTCTCTCTCAAAATCTCCTAAGATAGGGCACAGAGGGTTTCTGAAACCCTAAGGCACGAACTCAGCCTATTTATAGGCAAGGGGTTGTGTTTAAAGTCTTAAACACCCTTAATGAAGAAAAATTGCGTATGACCGATCGATCGGTGGTATGGACCGAGCGATCGGTGGCTTACCGATCGATCGGTGTTATGACCGAGAGATCGGTCAAAAACACACTCTCTGGAATTTTTCCCCATACAAAAAAGTTAACCGTGCGATAGCCATCGAGCGATCGGTAGTGGACCGATCGATCGCAGGTAATGACCGAGCGATCGGTGCTCTGCGATGTCCGGACTGTTTCGACCATATCTTTTTACTCGCTTGTCGGATTTCGACGATTCAACTTGCGTTGGATCCGTCTTTTGAAAACGAACATTTCTGACGTTTCGGAATTGCCGATTTCTCCCTTATTATTAATTAGACTACGAAAACTATGAAAACGGCCAATTAGCTATGAAGGTGCTATTCATTAATGATGAAAAAGTCCGGGGTGCTACATTCTCCCCCCCTTACAAAAATTTCGTCCCCGAAATTTGGACGATACATACATGTGTAAAACTATAGCAAAATACAAGGGAATGCCATGGCCTTAAACAAATAAATGGGGGTACTTTTCTCGTACTTCGGCTTCTCGCTCCCATGTAGCCTCTTCCTTGGAATGATGCTGCCACTTCACTAGGACTAAAGGGATAGTCTTGGTTCGCAACACTTGATCTCGACGATCCAGAATCTGAACTGGTTGCTCAACCAACGTAAGATCCTCTCGAATCTCAACAGGATCAAGAGCGATGACGTGAGACGGATCCGAAATGTATTTTCTAAGCATAGAGACGTGAAATACATTATGGACCGCTGCCATGTGAGGCGGTAGTGCTACCCTGTAAGCAACCTCACCAACCCTTGTGATGATCTCAAATGGTCCCACATACCTTGGACTGAGCTTCCCCTTCTTCCCGAATCGCATGATTCCCCGACTCGGCGAAATCTTCACAAAGACCCGATCTCCAACTCGGAACTCTAAATCTCTACGGCGTATATCCGCATAGCTCTTCTGCCTATCCTGAGCACTTTTCAATCGTTCTCGGATAATTTTGACCCTTTCTGCGGTCCGCTCTATCAACTCAGGACCAAGAATCTTCCTCTCACCAACTTCATCCCAGTATAGCGGTGATCGACAACTCCGACCATACAGAGCTTCAAAAGGTGCCATCTGGATGCTTGCCTGATAGCTATTGTTGTAGGCAAACTCAACCAACGGCAACTGTTCCTCCCAACTACCCTGAAAATCCAGCATACAAGCTCGGAGCATATCCTCCACTACTTGATTCACCCTCTCCGTTTGTCCATCGGTCTGGGGATGGAAGGCGGTACTGAATTCTAAACGAGAACCCATAGCATCCTGGAAAGTTTTCCAAAACCTGGAAGTAAACCGAGGATCTCGATCAGACACGATAGAAACTGGCACACCGTGCAGTCGAACCACCTCCTTAACATATAGGGCTACCAACTGATTTGCATTGAAAGTAGTTCGGTACGGAATGAAATGTGCAGACTTAGTCAACCTGTCCACAATCACCCAAATAGCATCGGAGCCCTTCACCGTTCGCGGCAAACCCACAATGAAATCCATCGAGATGTTCTCCCATTTCCACTCCGGAATAGGAAGAGACTGCAAAAGACCTGCCGGCCTTTGATGTTCGGCTTTTACCTGCTGGCAAATCAAACATCTGGCGACGTACTCAGCGACTTCCCTCTTCATGTTTCGCCACCAGTAGTGCTTCTTGAGATTCTGGTACATCTTGGTACCTCCCGGATGTACCGTGTACTTTGATCGGTGAGCTTCATTCAAAATTTCATCCCTCAAAACTGTGTCGGCGGGGACACACAACCTGCCCTTAAATGTGATAGCACCATCATCATTTAAAGCGAACTCCTGATTGCCGTTACTCACCGACTTGTCTCGGTAAGCAAGCAACTCAACATCTGAATTCTGTAACTCCTTGATCTGGCTCAAGATCTGTGGCCTAACCACCACATTGGACATTATCGGCCCATAGGTGACATGCCTGAGAGTAGTGTCCAAATGACACATATCATATAATAACTTCCACTCTTGCACTCTCAATTGAGCCATAACTCCGTAAGGTTTTCTGCTAAGAGCATCGGCTACCACGTTAGCCTTACCCGGGTGGTACTGGATGGAACAGTCGTAGTCCTTCATGAACTCCATCCAACGACGCTGCCTCATATTCAACTCCTTCTGGAGGAAAAGATACTTCAAGCTCTTGTGATCTGTGAACACCACGAACTCTTCTCCGTAGAGGTAGTGACGCCAAAGTTTCAGTGCAAAGATGACTGCAGCGAGCTCTAAGTCATGTGTGGGGTAGTTTTGCTCATGCTCCTTCAGCTGACGAGAAGCATAGGCGACCACCTTTTTATGCTGCATCAAAACACATCCAAGTCCCACTAGTGAAGCATCACTATAGACTTCGAAACCACCGCTCCCAGATGGAACTGTAAGAACAGGAGCCGAAGTAAGCTTCTTTTTCAACTCCAAGAAACTAGCCTCGCACTTATCACTCCAAGTGAACCTCGTGTTCTTCCGTGTGAGATAGGTAAGCGGAGCTGCTAAACTTGAAAATCCTTCCACAAACCTTCTGTAATACCCTGCCAACCCGAGGAAACTACGAATCTCGGTGACACTCTTCGGCCTTTCCCAACTCATCACCGCTTCAATCTTTGCAGGATCAACTGAAATACCTTCAGCAGATACCACGTGTCCAAGAAAAGACACCTTGTTCAGCCAGAACTCGCACTTGCTCAACTTAGCATACAGACTATGCTCTCGAAGTGTCTGCAAGACCAGACGGAGATCTCTCGTGTGATCCTCCTGTGACTGTGAATACACAAGGATATCATCTACGAACACGATCACACATTGATCGAGAGACGATCTGAACACCCGATTCATCAAACCCATGAATGCTGCCGGTGCGTTAGTCAGTCCAAAAGACATGACCAAAAACTCGTAATGGCCGTATCGAGTTCGGAATGCTGTCTTCGGAACGTCCTCTTTCTTGATCTTCAACTGATGATAACCAGATCGAAGGTCAATCTTGGAGAAAAACTGCGCATCCTTCAATTGGTCAAACAAGTCGTCTATCCGAGGCAATGGATAACGATTCTTGATCGTGACCTTGTTCAATTGCCTGTAATCAATGCACAGACGCATTGATCCATCTTTCTTCTTCACGAAGAGAACCGGAGCTCCCCAAGGTGAAACACTTGGCCGGATAAAACCAAGGCCTTGCAATTCTTCTAACTGCTCTTTTAACTCCTTAAGCTCAATAGGGGCCATCCTATACGGAGCTCTCGAAATCGGAACTGTGCCTGGAGCTAGCTCAATCGCAAACTCGATTGCACGATCGGGAGGCAATCCCGGCAAGGTTTCTGGAAAAACATCCATATACTCACATACCACTGGAATGGGTGTGGAGTCTCGCACTTCTACACCCTCGAGACTAAGAGTTGCAAAGCGGGCAATGTCTCTTCTCTGAAGTCCCCTGAAATGAAACGGCTTTAACCCCACGGGTTTAAAATGCACCACCTTCTCGAAACACGCCACGTGTCCATGGTGAGTTGAGAGCCAATCCATACCTAGGATGACATCGAAATCCCAATCCTGAATTCCCAGAAGGATCAAGTCGACTGGCAACTCGTGCTGCATGACTTGTACAACACTATCCGGATACACTTTATCTGTCTCAATAGATTTTCCCAATGGAGTTGAAATGGACAACTCCCTAGGTAGCTTGCTTGGCTCGGACGTAAAGCCTTTGGCAAAGCTTGGTGAAACGAACGAGTGAGTGGATCCTGTGTCTATCAACACTCTTGCCAAACATTCATTTACGAGCAACGAACCTGAGCATTTGAATCATCCCAGTTATAACACAACTGTACATATAGATACAAACATCGCAAAACACCACATAGGACATATATAGATACGAATATATCATGGCAATATTAGAACTTTGACAAAGACTAGTTCGCGCGTACCTTGCACAACATCATCAGATGCCTGTGCGTCTCTATCAGTCATGGCAAAGACTCTGCCCTGGTTTGCCTGACGAGGCTGCTGGGTAGGCTGCAAGGATCTAGAGGCCTGAGATGAAGACCCCTGAAGTGAATTCTACCTGCCTGGAGGCCGAACTCCCTGTGATCCAGACTGTGACTGCTTGCGCGGGCAATCTCGAATCATATGGCCCACCTCGCCACAGTGGAAGCATCCACCTGACATTCTTCGGCAATCTCCAGTCTTATGCCGACGACCACATACGGCGCACTCCTCAAATGTCTGCGATGCGGAGGAAGCCGGAGGCATAACCCTCGTAGCTTGCGATGCCGTAGGACGCGGTGCCTGAGGCGCAAAAGAAGGTCTCTGAGCCGAAATCGGCTGGGAGAACTGGTACGGTGCAGTCCTAGTCCTCTTCTCTGAAGAACTACTCGTCTGACCCCGAGACATGTTCTTCCCGAAGCCACTGTCTCTTCTTCTCACGAAGTCTTCCGCATTCTTTTCGGCGATCTTTGCCTTCCCTACTATCTCTCTCCAAGACTCTACCTGGAGAATGGACACCCGATCTCGGATGAAAGCCTTCAAGCCCATCTCAAACTTCCTGACCTGTAGGTCTTCAGTAGCCACCAAGTGCGGAGCAAACCTGGACAACTCGGTGAACTTAGCCTCATACTCGGCTACGCTCATCGACCCTTGCTCCAAAAGCATAAACTCTCTCGCCTTTTGTTCCCGAATAAACCTGGGAAAGTACTGTTCCCTGAAGGTCTCTAAGAACTCCGCCCAAGTCCAGGGCACACCTGCCTTAGCAACATCTCTCTGCCTTTGGGCAGCTCTCCACCAGTGTTCGGCTTCACCTTCCATCACGAAGGAAGCCCATTCTACCCTTTGCTCATCGGTACAACGGAGAGCCCGGAAGGTCTTCTCCAGTTGCATAATCCAAGACTCGGCCACCATGGGGTCCAGAGTGCCATAGAATGTAGGAGGCCGCAGTCTCCTAAAAGCTTCGAGCCCCGCGGTGTGATGCACCGGTGTAGGCACAGGCGTGGACGGTGGGGTAGGCATAGGCCTTGCTGCCAACAATGCCAAAGTCTCGGCTATGGAGTCCATCGCATTCGTGAAGTACAACGGTTCCTCTTCTCTCGGAACTTCACTCTCGGCCCTCCGAGTATGGTAACCTCGACCCCGATTGCCACGTCTCATGATATCGAATCCTGAGATCAATTTGGCAAAACATGAGTCTAACTGGATACCAAACCTCACATATCATATAGCAATTCAATAATCATGAAATGCTATACCGCACATAGTATACATCGAGGTATATATACATCATCATATAATTATACTTTAGAGCCTATACTAGAACCTCACATAGGACCACATCAATCTCGGATCCTATACTGACCTAAAGATTCACTTGATACCGGTTATGTCGTGGTAACAAGCCTAAGACAACTGAGTCCTTCTGAGTTCTAAGTTCAACTCATAGGAATTACTTCCGCTTAGACCAAGCCTGAGTGACCTAACTAAGTCTATCATTAGATATAACTAGCTCTGATACCAAGTCTGTCGCGACCCAAAATACCCCCTAGGAGTTAAGGGTAAGTTGACTCGTGACCGCCGTACCATACCTCCAGTATGATACATAAGGCACACGTGGAAACCTGTCAGAGTACCTGAATATACATAACGGAAACGAAATACAATGCACAGCGGAAAATAAAATACTAAACATAGCGGAAGCAAAAGAATACTCCTATAGCTTGGCTCAAGTAAGAACCAACAAGTATACAAGTGTGAGAAACCCAAAAGTGGAGTGGACAAACCCCACACTCACATAACAAAATGACACAAGTTCTAAGTCGGTCGATCAACAGAAATCGAAGTCACGACTCCTATCTAGAGCACCATCGTCATGATAGTGATCCATGGAAGGCTCCGGGTCACGGTACTCTTCCTCGACCCAAGGTTCGTCGCCACACAAATCGAATGGAACCCGAGCACCTGCCGATCATAACAATATCGACTGAGCATGGAATACTCAGTGTATACAAACTAAGAACAATAAAGCGGTTAGGCATGGAGCATACAAGACATGGAGAATGAAATCCGAACAATCCTTAAAGCATGGAAACCGTGAAAACATATATGAGATAATATTCGAAACCAAAACTGTAACCGTGTGAGTCAATCGATAATCATAGCCTTATGAGTTCTTGTGAGTTCATGGAGTTACTTAGAGTCATTATGATCCGTAGAGACATAGAGCATAGAGCAATACCGTAGAGCATTTCCATAGAGCATAACCTTAGAGATCTTAAAGCATTTCATTGTGATCCGTGGAGCTTGTGAGACGATCTTAGAGCATTATCATAGGGTTTTCTTGTGAGCATAGTAGGATCCTTAGAGCTTGTGAAACGATCTTAGAGAAATCATAGAGTTACTTAGAATCATTCATTATTCGTCTTTTCGTGAAAAACCTTTATTTGTACTTTGAGAAATCCATGGAAACCATCGGTTCATGCGAGGCATGCGAGCATATGCACTTAATAAGAGAAATCATCGTATTTAAGCATAGAATCCCTTAGAGGTATTTTATCAAACACTTAGAGTGCATCATAATAGTAATCCTTCATCCAAGTATATAATCACACCTTTTCATACATAGAATCAATACATCTAGATAGGGCATATATAAGAAGAATCATATCTAGTAACTAGTAGGATTGCAAGATTGTAGTAGAGTGTATCTACCTTGGTGAAATCAAAGATTTTGATTCCCAAAGGCTTGAACAAGCAATAACCTTGCGTTCTTGGTTGAGAATCACCAAGGGAAGTGGAAGAACCTTGATCTTCCACAAGCTTGATCAACAAGTAGTTCCTCTCCTTCTTCTCTCTCTCAAAATCTCCTAAGATAGGGCACAGAGGGTTTCTGAAACCCTAAGGCACGAACTCAGCCTATTTATAGGCAAGGGGTTGTGTTTAAAGTCTTAAACACCCTTAATGAAGAAAAATTGCGTATGACCGATCGATCGGTGGTATGGACCGAGCGATCGGTGGCTTACCGATCGATCGGTGTTATGACCGAGAGATCGGTCAAAAACACACTCTCTGGAATTTTTCCCCATACAAAAAAGTTAACCGTGCGATAGCCATCGAGCGATCGGTAGTGGACCGATCGATCGCAGGTAATGACCGAGCGATCGGTGCTCTGCGATGTCCGGACTGTTTCGACCATATCTTTTTACTCGCTTGTCGGATTTCGACGATTCAACTTGCGTTGGATCCGTCTTTCGAAAACGAACATTTCTGACGTTTCGGAATTGCCGATTTCTCCCTTATTATTAATTAGACTACGAAAACTATGAAAACGGCCAATTAGCTATGAAGGTGCTATTCATTAATGATGAAAAAGTCCGGGGTGCTACAGCTACCCTTCTTAAGAGTTGCGAGGTAAGTCCTGCAATTCCTCTTCCAGTGACCTATTTTACCACAGTGGAAACACTTTCCATTGCCCTTGTTTTCCTTGCCCGCTTTTCCTGAAGAACCTTTGGCAACTCTTGCCTTACCCTTATTGTCTTTAAACTTTCATTTGCCTTTATTCCCTTTTCTAAACTTTTTAGATTTCTTAGAGGTATCAGGTTTATCGACGATTAAAGTTTCACCTTTAGTTGACTTTTTGATCAAATCTTCTGCAACCACAAGTGAGTTCATAAGTTCACTTAGTGGCATTTCACTCTTGTTAATGTTATAATTTAACATGAACGAATTGAAGGACGAAGGGAGTGACTGCAGAACAGTGTCAACTTGAGTGATGGCACCCATCTCTCCACCAAGAATTTTCAGTTCATTCAATAAGCCCATCATCTTTATGATGTGCTCCCTGACTGGAGTTCCCTCAGCCCTCTTAGTGTTAACAAGGGATTTCAACTTTACTTGTCGAGCTGACCTATTTTGCTCACCAAACATCTCGTGAAGGTTTTGCAAAATGTCAGAAGCTTATCCATGTGTTCATGCTAGCTTTGCAAAATGTTAGACATCGAAGCCAATATGTAACACTTGGTCATCTGATTGGACCTCTCCCATTGCTCTAACTCAGCCTTTTGGGCCGGTGAAGCATCTGGAGGAATTTCGGGCTTAGGTGTCTTAAGACATAGGTCAAGGTTATCCATGGCAAATACAATTCTAATCTTTCTTTTCCAGTCTACATAGTTAGTTCCAACTAACTTTTCACCACGAAGAATTTCAGCCAATGGGTGTAGGCCTGTCATGATCTAATCAAATGACAATATAGATAGTATGAGGGATCTATTGTATTCATTAATACCAATTAGATTATGGGTCTTTTTCTAATGGTATTGCCAATTTGGGAAGAATCAATTGGCATCGAAAACCTAGACACTGGCTTAATGTGATCCTGCCTTTAGACATATCATCACATCGCCTTGAATAGGCAGATAGATCCTATCTTCTCCAATTTCACAGATCTCATCTTGTGAATCCTAGAGCATTCGATCTTCTGCCTGATCTATAAGAGATGTTATACTCAAGCTTTAGCGTTATTATATAATATTGCTTATTCATGTGCCCACCTACCATGTACCTAATAAACACCTAATGAAAGCTCATGCTTTGGCATTATTGCTCCCACTATTTGCTTATTCAGTTTTCACCATATTTACTCATAGGTGAGAGGGATTGGGCCCGGCTTTGGCCTGTCAGCTTACTCACACTCCCCACTATAGTATCATATAGTGTACGGTAGAAGATCATAATACTTAGAAACTTGTCCCCAGTCTTATATACACATGATATATCAAAGGCAATTATTTCAACAGAATAATTAAACACATAAATAGATATCATCTCATGATAAAATAAACAGCAGTTATCATCTCATGATAATAAAACATTAATATAAGAGATTAATCGTTATGGGTCAGTAAATTAAAATGCATGGATGCAAGGGAATGTGATAAGAATAAAGGTAGCTTGCAAACTCATTCGCGATCCCTTCCCTTTATCATCTTATTGAGATCACATCGCAACATCCTCCTTCGTAGCATCTCCACCAATGCATTAAACAAAATTTAAATGGCATTAGGGAAACCAGTATTCTATTCGCCCTTTTCAGAGAAACCGAATGAATCTGCCCTTTACAGAATGCCAAAACCTACTACATATTATCCTCAAATATGAATGATAAACAATTTATCATAAACTATGACCCATAACTATAATCTCATATAAAATAGATGCTACATGGTGATGGAATACTTTTTCTTATTTTTTAAATGGATTTAAAATTTGATAACAATTATCAAATCGCCTGATAAAAATCTATATCTTATATAGATGAAACCCTGGAAAAAATAGAACAATTATATTTTCCATAAAACAATTTTCGTAAAATTATTTTTAAAATATAAGATAGAATTTTTCTTAAATTCTCTACAAAATTTAATTTCTTTCCCAAATGCAAGATCCTTTTTCGAATGCAAGACCCTTTCATATAGATTGGTTCTACTATTATCTGAGATTGGTTCTATTATTATCCAAGATTAAAATAAAAAATAAGAGAATCGAAAATCCTGAATATGAACATATCATAAATTAGGGTTTAGAATTTTTCAAATAAAATCTATTTATGGGAAAAATCATTTATTAATTATTTTAAACAATTAATAAGTATATCTTAAATGATCAAATCATTTAAAAGGAATTTCAAAATAAACTCTTTATTTCGAATTTAATTATATCACATATAATACTAGTTTTTAAATTTTATTTAATTATCAAATCTCATTCAATAGTATAATAAATATTTATTTATTCATCTCATGAACAAATAAAATAATAAAAACTACAAGCAATATTAAATAGATCTAAATTAATTCATCTCATGAATTAAATCATCCATTTAATTATCTTATCAAAATAAACAAAAAATACTCCTAACCATGAGCTCTGATACCACTTGTAGGGGGATCCGGATAAAAATTTATGCGGAAACTGGATCGCTTAGACCTTAACACCATAGAAAGCATCCAAATTGTCTAAGAGTTTTAGTCATATCACCTCGGTGAATGCTTTTCACCGGTGAAGGTTAATCCACTCGAACTGTCAGAACTTTTTGTAGAGATTTCTCCGAAAAGAATACTAGAAGCTTGATCCTTGTTCTTCGCTATCCCCACGAAGCTTTAGAATCTCCTTTAGACTTATATAAGCAAGAGGAAGAAGATGGAGTAATGATGTAGACCTTCTATCACCAAAAGTACAAAGGTTCAAAACCCTAGATTTGCAAAACCCAACTTGCACCATCTATATAGCTCACGAAAATCCCTAGCGGTCTCCCTAGGGTCTCACGGTTTTGAGAGAGAGAAGAGAGAAGAGAAAAAATTCTGGAGAAAAGTGCTTAATGGTCTAGGGTGTTGGGGTATATATAGACTAGGATCCTATCCTAATCCTACTCCAATTTGATCTTATCTAGTAGGATTTATTAATTAATAATAACTCTTACTATTAATTAATTAAACTCCTACTTAATCTATAACTACTTTAGTTATAGTAATCCTACTAATTAAAGAGTCCTTATTGCAAGAGGATTCCTTAATTAAAAGGGATAAGTCAACATCCTACACAAGAGAAGGAAACCTAGTCAAACTAGGAGGCCAACACCAAGGGGGGCCGTGAGCTTCTATGGGGCGTGGGTTTTGAGGAGTTAAAACTCCTTTTTGTAATCCAATTACAATTCCATCTTAATCCTAACTGCAATCCAACAATTGGATTTTAATTCCATTATAAAAGGAATTATATTTCAATAATTATTCAATTAAACAAATCCTAATCCAATTAGGATTCCTTAAGTGAGCGCCCCACCTTAGGGTTTAAACCCATGGGCTTTGGCCCATATTAAAGGTCCATTTTAATGGGTTTTTGGATATGGGTCAAACCCATTTCCCCTTTAATTATGTTAATTACATAATTGCTAAAATAATCCATATGTTTAAATTAACAATTAATTTAAACAATAGATTAACTTTTAATCTATTTAATTAAATGATTAACTTTTAATCACTTAAAATAATTGATTAACTTTTAATCAATTATTGAGCTTGTATTTCTTATGTGAGCACCTCCACAGATTGTTCTGGGACATTCTTACCCTGGTTTATCCAATGTTATCCCATTGACCCTAAACGGGAATTACATCGGAATTGCAAGTGACGTGAGATATCCATGTTGCAATTGAATCTCAGTGTATGAACATTAACCATTACAGATCCTGCCACATGAACTTTTAAATTCGATTTATCCTTCCAAATACATTATCCCTAATGGGCCTTCGAGATTGACATACTATCTAACCCATAGCCCATTGCAAATCATCCGGGTTTCTAAGACTTATGATTAAGCCATGCGAAACAATTTCTCATGAAAAATATTTTTAGAAAATCCTTTTATAAGTTTAATACCTTTTAATAAAAGTATATTTCAAAACTTATTTTGTTTTCAAAATCACATGCGCAGGATTTGAACTTAATCACTGTCTTACCCGGAACTTGGATAATCTCTCAAATTAATGAGCATGGATTTCTTGTTTGAAATTCATCATAACTCGAACAACTTTCTGACTATCCAACTGTCACTGTATTGTATTGTATTCTCTAAGTTAGAAAATACGTTGGTGGAATCAAAACAGTCAGATCAACGCTCAGTCATAGATGAACTCATCAGATCTAAGGATCATCGAAACCGTTCAATATGAATGAGAGACCAACTATCTGATAGTATGTTTATGCATGAGGTCTCTCATTGAATGCAATCAGTCAGTGTACATTTAAGCACCCATATGCTGATGTGTAGTCTCCATTACAATAGTTCGAGATAGAACTACATCTCAACTATTGAGAATATCTTAGCATTCTGGCAGCCATACAAGTGAAGTGTCTAGCTTCACCCATAGCTATAACTATATAAGGTATAAGGAACCGGAAAGTAATATCTGCCTGTGATAATCTAATCACATAACTTTCCTACAATATATCCTATAGACCTTTATCGATATCTCATATCGTATAGATAATCTCATGATCATGGCCAATTACCCATAATGAATACACAATAGATTAAGAAGAAGCATTTATTAATCAAATCAATAAGGTTCTAACAATCTAAATGACTTTTCTGAGCATCATGTCTAACAAGAAGAAGACCCAATATGGAGATCTGTGCCGGCACTTTATTCATCTACTGAGTAATATTAAGCTCCTCTGCCTTTTCCAATATTTTCAGTAATACTGTCGAGTGTACTGCCTCTCTTTCTGTGTCTGACACCCCTGCTTTCTCTTTCTTTACTCCCTTGGCCTTTGTTGGCTCAGTTGTAGGAGGTTGGTATACCCGGCCAAATCGGGTAAGGTTGGCTATGCTTTTGCTTTCAAGGATGAGGGAGCGAGGAGCGGATACTCAATTGAGGTCAAAAAGCGGAGGCGAGATGTAAGGGATCTGGACAGGTCCTGAAGAGGTTGAGGTTTGAGCTGGAGCTGTGGGCCAGTTTGCTGGGCAAGGGATGGTGTAGACGATCTCTTCAGGGACAGGGATTTGGGCTGGATACTAAATGATCAATATATTTTTTTGAGGAAGTGGGAGTATAACTAGGTGTTGGTAAGAGGGCCTGATAATGCCGTCATTGACTGCAGGTGAATGGGGCCTCGACTGCCCTGCCCCGGGCTCTTCCCACTTAATAAAGTTGATTTGATTGTTGTGTAGAGGCAGGGGCACCTGGTCGATGCTCTTGTTGCTGGGAGCCAACTCAAATTACCCTTATCCAAAAGATCCTGGATATCGCACTTTAAGCCGATGTAATAGTTTGTTGCATGTCCCGGGCATTGATGAAGGCATAGTGTTGATCAGCTTAGTAGTTTTTACTTCGTTTCCTGGAGGTAAAAGAGGTGTAAGGCCTCTCAATGTAAGAAGACCCTGCTTGGTCAGGAAACCCAACAATTAGCTGAGGGGATAGGGGAGAGGGGTAAAGTTTCTGGGGGAATGGTTTTGCCCTGGGTTTTGTCTATTTGGCCTAGTGTTTCTGGATGCTTGCTGAGTCTAAGCGGTGGGTGCTGGCAATCTGATAGGGGTTGTAAAAGATACCATCTAAACATCTTCTCTTCTTTTCTGGTCCCGGGGACCACTGTTTCTGCTGGCTGCTGTCGTCGTTGTCCTGGGGGGAGCAAGCTTGAAACTGGAGTGTGGCACTACTCTGGATAGCTGTCTCGATGCGGGCACCGGTCTTGACAATTGTGTCAAAGTCTACTACTGGCAATGCTACCATTAGGGTGGAGTAGGGCTGCTTCAGATTGCCCATGAATATGTTGTCATCTCCTCCTTGGGGATTAGAGTAGACACTTCTGCTGCCATTTTCCTCTAGCAGGTGGCATATTCCAGGAAGGATTCATTGTTGCACCAGTACATCTGCTCCAGTTGACTTTTCTGCTGTCGAAGCTCCTGATTGAAAGATTACTGCTCTACAAAGCAATCCATGGCATCCTGCCAAGTTTTGATTCACTGTTTGTCAACCGACATCCACCATGTAAGGGACTTCAGACTTTTCTGAAAGTACTGGATGAGCAGAGGCTGGTTGTCGCACCCCAAATACCCCCTAAGAGTTAAGGGATACTTTAGGTGTGACTATACTTAACCTGGTAAACCGTCCAGAAATGAACAAGGCATAACATAGTATAGAAGAGACATGATATAGAGTGAGGTAGCTAAAACAATACGGAAACGTAAACCAACTTTTTCTTTTATATATACCAGACCAGTATTCCAAGTTAGATACAAAATATAACCAGTAAAGGTGAACAGGCTCACCTATCAAAATACAAAAGTCATACTACTCTCTCTCTCTCTCAATAGTCCTTAGGGAATGGCTAGCTATCTAAGTCCCTCACCTCCCCCTGGGGCTCCCCTACTAGCTCTATATAGGGTTCCTCCTCGTCATAGTCCTCCTCGGCCCAGGGACCCGGAGCGCAAATGTTAAAAGGAATACGTGTACCTGCCGACATAAAAAGTACAGCTGAGTATCGAATACTCAGCAAGTACAAGCTCCTAGCTAACAATAGTAATAACAAGCATAGCATCATAAGCAATTATTTAAGAGAATACAGTTCATAAATCATTCTTTAAAGCAAGGTACAATATCAGCCGTCACATCAATTCTGAAGAAGGTAAAGCATCATTTATGGTTCTTATGAGTTTTGATGAGTCCTTGTGAGATTTCTTACTAGTTCTTCTAAGCTTATAAGTCTTATGAGATTTCTTACAACTTCTTGTGAGATTTCTTACTAGTTCTTCTGAGCTTATGAGTCTTCTGAGATTTCTTACGAGTTCTTGTGAGATTCTTGTGAGCAAGAGATTAGCACCCTTCACCCTAGGCTACCAATCTCTTTGACTATTCATCAACTTGTGAGCCTTTCTTGTGAGCAAGAGGTTAGTACCCGTACAACCCTAGGCTACCAACCTCCTTGGCAATACACTTATCTTATGAGTCTTTTCTTGTGAGCAAGAGGTTAGTACCCGCACAAACCTGGGCTACCAACCTCCTCGACATATCATTTACTTGTGAGCCTTTCTTGTGAGCAAGAGGATAGCACCCGCACAACCCTGGGCTACCAACCTCCTTGACATATCGTTTATCAATTTATGCGTATGAATTCTTACTTATTTTCCTTACATTTACTCTTATTCGTTTCATTTCTTAATGCTTATGAGAAAACTTCGGTCCATAAATGCATGTGTGCTTGTGTGTAGCAAGTTGTGGCAATCAAAATGGTATGAACACTTAGAGGATATCATATGGCATTTTACCTGTTCCATTAACATGTAATAAGCTTGATTCAACATACAGAGCATACTATTAAAACCACTAAAATTGGAGAAAACTCCTAAGCATAACATTCATAGCCTTGAGTTAAGTTTCCACACATAGCATTTCACACACGCATTTCATCAAACACCTATCATTCAACTTTTCTTTGAGTTTCTTAACGCGTGTTTTCATCGTTCACATTCATCAAACATCACATATGCATTCATTATGAGTACATTGCCCTTCCAAGATTTCCTATCACAACATCCATCCCCACGGCATCCAATCACCACAACCATCCACATCCCACACATCCATTTCTATTAACTTTTAATCTTCACATTTTAGGGAAAATGCTACGTTTCGAGAAGGAGAAAATACAAAATCAACAATAATCAAGGAAACCTAGATTATTATTAAGCTAAACTATTAGGTGTACTAATCTTGAGTATAAACTCTTAATCTTGAAGAAAACCCATTGATTTGAATCCCAACTTGGTGGAGGAAGATCCCAAGAAGATGATCCAAGCTTTCATGGGGAAGATCCAACCTTGATCTTGATCTCCAATCTCTTCAATCCAAACCCTCTTGAAAAATCCCTAAATCTTTCCTTCTTTCTCTTCTCCTATCTCTCTCTTAGGTTTTAGGTTAACCAAAACCCCCAAATGGCCTCCTATTTATAGGCCCAAGGGTTAAAACCCTTGATTTCGCATCTAAAAATAAATAAAGTTACGCGATGACGATCGATCGTAAGTGAATCCGAAAGTTACCCAATTTTTCCTCTCATGACGATCGATCGTCGCAACGCTGCGATCGATTGTCACTCCCCTTTTTCTCTAACCCTTAGACTCCTTGGGGTGTTTCCAACCTTGTTTTCATCATTCTTAGGGCATCGTACCCGCTGCACATGGGTCGTTAACATTCATTTCCTCATAAAATGCCAAATCTAAATATGGGGAGAGTTAATTAGCCTTTAATACACAATTCATTAGCCATGAAAGTTACGGGGTTCTATAGTGGTTCTTGTTCTGCTGGAGCATGTCCCCCAGATGCAACTGTAAATGTTGCTTCGGGTAGCCTGTGCCGTCGTACTTATCAAAGTCAGGTACCTTGAAGCCTGGTGGTACAGCATCCCCGGAAGAGAAAGTCAAGTCTTCTAATGAGAGACTGGGATTTGCAGATGCCCCCTTCATCCGTCTCATTTCTTCCTTCATCTGTTTAATTTCTTCGTGCTGGTCCCTGAGGGACAGAGTTGGGTCTGAGGATGATGGCCTGTCTTAATTGACATGGGAGGCCTTGGGTTGCTCATCATACTGATTATATTCTTCTCTTCCGCTTGTTACGGGTATAGGGTTAGGAATGATGAGAGGGATAGGCTGATGTGGCTCTAGATGAGCCTGTTCAGGGTTTCTCCGGTAGGGATTCGGATGGAGGGTTCTTCGGTTTGGATACCAGTCTTCAGGGATTCGAGAACACTGTCCAACTTTGCTTGCATGACTGTTATGTCCCGATCGTGAGCCTATAATATCTCATCGGTCCTCTGCTGTTGGTCTGAAGATTCTACCATTGATTCTAAGCTGCTCTCAGATAGGGGGTGTAAGGTACTATCTTTGTGACTGGCACCTCTGTCAGGACTGCTTTTACGGCTACTGCTTCTATGAGAATTGCAATCATAGAACGAGTCATGGGTTGGCTCATGCAAATTGAAAAAGATGCAACGGCTAAATATGAATATGCATGATGACAGAAGGAAGATACTAGAAAAGGATTCTTCATTGATGCATGCAAAGTGAGTACAGGACTGTGTGACTCAAAGAAAAGAAAAGGACTCGATTTTAGGCAGGTTCTTCAGGGATCGTGAAGTCAAGTGACCAGGGGACTCCATTTAGGTCCAAGATCTGCTATTGGAGGGATGTGACTTCGAATTGTTCGATACGGGAGGTCATCTCAGCCTTTGCACTATCAAGCTACTCCTGGTGGAAGTGCAGTTGGGCCATGATGACAACTGCTTCCTTGGCATTGCATTTTCGCTTCTTTTGATAAGACCGGACTGTCTGCTCAAGCTGCTCGATCTGCTCCTGCATAGCCTGAAGTTCACGGTCCCGCTCTGCTTCCTGTAGCCTAAATGCATGTTGGGCTTTCCGTAACCTCTTTTCTTTCAACTGGATCTAGAGCTGTCTCTCCAGGAAGATGTCTATCCAGGGAACCACCTTTTCAGCTAAGGGTATGGTCCCGTGTGATGGAGCTGAGACTGGTGTGGCTAGTTACTTAGGTGTCGGCATACTAGGTGGAATGTCTGGATTTTCTGCCCATAGTCTGTATGCTAAGTCTGTAGGTGGTCCTGATGTAACCACAAAATCTGGCCACTGATCTCGTCTGGAGCTTTGCTAAGCTGTCTAGAAGCAACGAGTGAGACTGTTGGAGTGTACTGAGAAGGTGATCTAATCATTATCCTACAAGTCAATGACTGGGATACATTGAGGGAGTCCAAATCGATGGAGGACTTGGAGTGGCGTATAGACGGCGGAGACTGTTATACCAATGAGAATCCTGCATCGCCTTCTGTTATAACAACATGAGGTAGCTTGTTCTGGGCTAGCCACTCGTATTACCATATGATCTCCTCCTTTAACAAGGTTTGGAGAAGCTAGTAGAGCTCTCCAATGTTTGTAGTTGCTATCGGACCTTGATTCTGAGAAATCTTTCGAGGTAGACTGTAGGGTTCACAGAGGTCGACCTGTACTGATATAATCGTAGAGAGGTGTCCTACCAACTATAAGTGCAAGAGAGGTGTACTGGCATGGAAAATGTAGCACCCCAGACTTTTTCATCCTTAATGAATACCACCTTCATAGCTAATTGGCCGTTTTTATAGCCTAATTAATAAATAAGGGAGAAATCGGAAATTCTGAAACGTTAGAAATGTTCGTTTTCGAAAGACGGATCCAACGCAAGTTGAATCGTCGAAATCCGACAAGCGAGTCAAAAGATATGGTCAAAACAGTCCAGACATACAGAAGACCGATCGCTCGGTCCAGTCAGCGATCGATCGGTCCATAACCGATCGATCGGTAGCTATCGCACGGTCAGAAATTTTGTATGGGGAAATTTTCCAGAGAGCATGTTTTTGACCGGTCGCTCGGTCAAGAACACCGATCGCTCGGTAGGCAACCGATCGATCGGTCATAACCACCGATCGCTCGGTCTTCGCGTTTTTGCAGAAATTTCAGTAAGGGCTTTATCGTCTTTTGGGGGTTAAACCCTTTCTCCTTAAGGCTTGCCCGAGCCTTAGGGCATCATTCACTATACTTAGAGAGATTTGGGAGATAAGAGAGAAGAGAATAGGGTTTCCTAAACCTAGGTTGCTTTTGGAGAAGAAATCAAAGGGGTGAAGACCCTAGATCGTCCCCAAGCACGTTTTCTTCAAGATTTCAACTCAAGCTCGTGTGGAGGTGCATTCTCCAAGCTAGGGCAGCACTCACTCACGTTTTGAAAGAGGTTTCTTCCCCCAACTCAAGTCCCCTTCAAGCAAAGGCTTCCTCCTTCCAAATAGAGCTTCTATTTCAAGGTTTCTTCAAGATCAAACCCTGATCTAAGGTTAGTACACCCTACTAACTTTCCCTAGCAATAACCTAGGTTTTCTAGTGTAAATGGTGATTATATATATATTATGTTTTTCCTTCCCTATGCATTGTATTAACTCAACAAATATAAACAAGATAAGGGGAATGGAATGAATGTGTGGATGGGAGATTGGATACGGCGATTGGATGCCGAATGTGTGATGTATGATGTGTGGGTTGTGGATTGGAAAATGGAGGATGGGCATAGTACAAATAACAAACTTACCATTGTGTGATTGAATGGAAAATATGCATTTAAAAGAAGGAGATAAACTACTAAGGAATAATGTATGAAAGTGTTTGACAAAATACCTAAACTATGAATAAATGATCTCAATGAAGAATATGGAAATGGGTTTTATGTATGCGTTCTTATAAATGATAAATTGATCAAATGTTATGCAAACTACTTATGTTACCTATGTTCATATCATGAATTGAATTGTAATGTCATATTTTGGTTATTCCCATTATCATGATTGTCACTATGGACACGTACACGAGCACGCATGATAGCATGAACCGAGATTTCAAGAGCATGTGCATATAATAAACAACAAGAAAATATTGCATGTCAAGGAGGTTGGTAGCCCAGGGAGGATTCGGGTACTAACCTCTGGCTCACAAGATAACCCCTAAAATACCTATTGTCAAGGAGGTTGGTAGCCCAGGGACATTCGGGTACTAGCCTCTGGCTCACAAGAAAACTAAACAAGTAATAAAAATCACCTATTGTCAAGGAGGTTGGTAGCCCAGGGAGGATTCGGGTACTAACCTCTGGCTCACAAGAAAACAAGTGCATTTCATAACAAGGAGGTTGGTAGCCCAGGGACATTCGGGTACTAACCTCTGGCTCACAAGTGCATTGCATGACAAGGAGGTTGGTAGCCCAAGGAAGGGTGCTAGCCTCTGGCTCACAAGAGAAATGAAACAAGAACATGACAAGGAGGTTGGTAGCCCCAGGAAGGGTGCTAGCCTCTGGCTCAAAAGTGAAATGCAAGAGAGAACATGACAAGGAGGTTGGTAGCCCAAGGAAGGGTGCTAGCCTCTGGCTCACAAGAGAAATGGAACAAGAACATGACAAGGAGGTTGGTAGCCCAAGGAAGGGTGCTAGCCTCTGGCTCACAAGAGAAATGAAACAAGAACATGACAAGGAGGTTGGCAGCCCAAGGAAGGGTGCTAGCCTCTGGCTCACAAGTATACAAGTCAAGAACAAATCAAGACATGAAATACAAGACAAGACACGACACACATACATGATTTGACCGAGACACGAAAAAGGTTTCCGAGACATGAGTTTTACCGAGGTTTTTGCATTCATATACGCATGTCAAGATATGGCTATGTATCTTATGCTTTCACTATTGCTTTAAATTAATATCTTGTATTGCTCACTGTTGTTATGCGTTCGTTATTGTTATGGTTAGCTAGTAGTTTGTACTCGCTGAGTATTCCATGCTCAGCCGTACTTTTATGTCGGCAGGTACCGTGGATGTCCTCGACCCCGAGCCTTGGGTCGAGGAGGAGTATGTAGAGGAGAGGGAGCCACCTATCCCATGGCAGTCTCAAGAGGATGGGGACTTGGATGTGTGGCCATACCTCGACTACTGTTGAGAGGAGAGTGTTAGAGAGTTCCTTTTTTTTTGTATTTTGATAGGTGGGCATGTCCACCTTTACTTTGATTGTATTTAGTATATGTTAACTTGGAATACTATATGGAGTAATAGAAGAAAAGAAAAAGTTGGCTTATGCTTCCGCACTTATGTTTAGTTTCTGCGCTCTG
Source organism: Tetracentron sinense (assembly GCA_015143295.1). Lineage (NCBI taxonomy): Eukaryota > Viridiplantae > Streptophyta > Magnoliopsida > Trochodendrales > Trochodendraceae > Tetracentron > Tetracentron sinense. The sequence goes on along the minus strand of CM026572.1, from coordinate 7,286,975 downwards.
ATTATCATTGTATTATATTATGTTTAGCCTCTTGCATTACAGGATGGTTTGACAGGTACACGTAGTCACCTCTAAAGTATCCCTTAACTCCTAGGGGGTATTTTGGGGTGTGACAGAAGATGCCCCTCCTGCGGTCTGCTGCCTGGTTAACAGTCTTGAGAAACTCTGTAAGAATGACAGGTACGATGGTTCTGGGGCTACAAATGTCCTCGATAATCTCCACCAGTACTGACTCAACGAGGGTGTGGCACCTCGAGAATACAAGCTGAGACATGGCTATTAGTGTAAAGGCATTGAGATCGGGAAGTTCCGCTGTGATGAGGTCAGGGTTCCACTTAGGGCAGTACAGTCCTTCCAAGAATTTTATAGGTATCTGGTCAAGAGTGTCATTAGGACCGGGCTGCAAGCAGGCAGGCTTGAGATGCAAGAACCTTCAAAGATTTGCTCAATAATTTGTCTTGTAGCGTGGTACTATGGTTTCACCGTCCATGTTTAACCTTAAAATGTGCTGAATTTCCTCCAAAGTCAGATACAGTTCGTTCTTACCGAAATGAAAGACCATGTATGAGGGGTTCTAACACTATATTGCAGTGTTTATAAGGCACGGGTCTAGTTTAACCATAGACAGGTCTAGGACAGATCCCAATTTGTAGTGCTGGGCCCAAGCAAGACGCTGACTAAGAGTGAGGGCTCCAATTGCATCCTGGAGGTTCTGATCACATGCCCCCTGAGAAGTCAGATGCACAGGCCGTGACGGTTGACCAGTTGTCTTAACGATCCATGAAGGACCTGTCATCTATCTGAAGAAGGATAGACTCGATGTGAGTGTATTGTAGATGCAAATGAAAAATGCATAAATGATGCTGATGATTGTATTTTTTTTTTTTTTTGATTTTTGATTGGGTGCGACAAGGCACATATAATCCGACAGGGCAGACGAATAGAGTTCAAGCATGCATTACCCGGGTTTTTGGAAACTGGCAACCTATCAGGTCAAGGTTAGGGATAGGTCCGGTGAAGACCTAATCGCCTGCGATTTGAAACCCATATGTTATGTTAGAAAGCGGGGTAGGATTTGTTTTATTACAAGCACAGGTTTGGCTCATTACATGCCCCTGGGTTGACGATTATCCAGGTAGAATGTGCTCGGGTAGTCAACCATGATTTGGGACAGGTATAGGGTGCAAGCAGGTTAGGGTTTAGGGTAACCCTCCCTGGATAGGCTGCTTGTAGATTATACCCTAGCGTAGGCTATATGTATGAATGTTGGTTTGATGCAAGTATATTCCTAGTAGGGTAGGGGGATCACTTAACACCGTATATGCGACTCCCTTGAAAAAGGAACGATTGGTGTAAATGGGAGTGTTCAGAATCCTTTACTGAAGGTAATCACCCACTAGGAGTAACTCTGCGGACCTCCAAGGCTGTTAAGCCACTGACACTGAGAATGATTATCCACCAACCGTTAGTGTAATACGCCTCACTAATGGATTTAATAGGATAATTACACTATTATGACATGTATGGGATGCATAGTACACAATTAGCCAAAAGATGTATAATGATTAGTGTTAAGTTAAATACTTAGACATTTTAACAATTTTGATGTTTAATTGGCTTAAACCTAGGTTCTGAGTTGAACCTTGATCCAGTTGGCACTGATAATCCCCAGCAGAGTCGACAGAGCTGTGAGTGCGGGTTTCGGAACTCTGATTTAATCTCACGGGTTTAGAGTCGTCACCTATTCATTCAGAATGGATAAGTCCCCGAGATTTGGATAAGGTCTTGGTCTGCGATTGAGATTAGGGTAAAAGGTTAGGTTAAGTCCGGGGAAGGTGTTAAGCACCCCAAAGCTTCCATTTTTTAATGGTTTTCTACTCCCTAGGTTTAAGCCAATTAATGTCAAAGTTTGTTAAAATGCCTAAATGTTTAAAATAAGACTAATGTAAGAAAGAAAAGCTAACTAGGGTCGAATCTGAGTTGGGTTGCCTATGTACTCACATTGGGGTGAGATTAGATCGAGCGTAGTTCTGGCCCATGAACCTGTGCCAAGGCTAGGGGTGTGTGTGTGAACCAAGGGTGGCTAATAAATCTAACCCGGAGGTTAGGGTTTTATTAATCGGGGTTGGTCAAGTGCATAATATGGGCCTGGTAGACCAAGGGGTAGTCCGGTAGACTAGAGTTTGGGCCCTATAGGTCAAGGCAAAGTTTGACCAAGGTTAGGGTTGCTAACCTGGGTTAGGTCAAACTAATCATGGTTAGGGTTGCTAACCACAGTTAAAGAGGAATGGTCAAGCCCAGTAGGCTGGGATTGGGCCCGGTAGGCCAAGGGTGAGCCCGATAAGCTGCAAGATAGGCCTGGTAGGCCAAAGATAGATTTAACAAGGTTAGGGTTGCTAACCCGGGTTAAAGGGGTATTAACCATGGTTAGGGGTGCTTAACCATAGTTAATAGGGTAGGTCACCATGGTTAGGACTGTTAACCATGGTAAAATGACCAAAGCAGGTTATTTTTTGGCATCTCAGAATATTTCTAATTTTTTGAGCATTTTTCTAGATTTTTTGTGGTCAAGGGTTACTTAACCATGGTTAAAAGTTAACCAAAGACTAGCTTAACCATGGTTAGGGGTCTAATCAGGATTGGGCCCAGGGAGCATGGTAGGGCTTAGACTGGCCTCCTACCTGGTCTAGGCCCTGTGCAAAGCCCAGAAAACAGAAAATCAAAAATGGAGATAATGGGATTACCTCCATTACAGACTCACTTTCAACCTGGGTTTGCGAAGCTGTAACTGAGGTTAGGTTTGATCCCTCAGGGTTCTGAACCCTAAGAGTGAAGCTTAAAGTCTAGGGAATACCCTGGGCCTTTGGTGGGCCCAGGAGGAAGTTAGGTATGGGTCCCACAATGGGCTGTATACACCCCAGTTGACTGACTGAAATGGCGGTAGATGGACTACCGCCATTAAGGTAACTCTTGAAGTGGGATCCAGATAAAAATTTATCTGAAAAATAGGATTCCCTAGATCTTAACACCATAAAAAGCATCTAATACTATCTAAAATTTTTAGTCATATCACCTCGGTTAATGATGTTCACCGGTGAATCTTAAATCCACTCGAACCGTCAGAACTCTTTGTAGAGATTTCTCGAAGAAATACTCGAAGCTCGATCCTTATTCTTCGTTATCCCCATGAAGCTTTAGAATCACTCTTTAGAATTGATGAAGCAAGAGGAAGAAGATGAAGTAATGGTGTAGACTTTCTATCACCCACAACCTTAAGGTTCAAAACCCTAAAGTAGCAAAACCCAACTAGAAACACCCTTTGAAGCTCACGAAATTCCCTAGGGGAGACCCTAGGGGCTCACGGTTTTGAGAGAGATGAGAGGGCTGGAGAATTATGAATCCCCCCCCCCCCCCACACGTTTTGGGTCTTGGGGTATTTATAGAATGGATCTAATCCATGTCCTACTCCAACTTGATCTTATCCCTTTTGAGTTATTAACTAATAATAACTCTTTTTATTAAAAAAACTCCCAGTTCGACTATAACTACTTTAGTTATAGAAATCCTACTAATTAAAGAGTCCTTTTCTAAAAAATATTTCTTAAATTAAAGGGGATTAGTCAACAACCAACAAAATGAAGGAATCCTAGTCAAACTAGGAAACCATAACCATAAAGGGGGGGCATGAGCTTCAAGGGGGCGTGAGCTTTGGGGAGTGTTATACTCCTTCTTGTAATCCAACTCCATCTTATCTTAATCTTACTTGCAATCCAACCATTGGATTTTAATTCCATAATTAAAAGAATTATTTTTCAATAATTATTTAAGTAACCAAGTCCTAATCCAATTAGGATTGCTAAAGTGGGCGCCCCACCCTAGAGTTTATAATCATGGGCTTGGACCCATATTAAAGGTTCATTCTTAATTGTTTATGGATATGGGTCAAACCCATTTCTCCTTGAATTAGGTTAATTAAATAATTACCAATATAACCCTCAAATTTAAATTAACAATTAATTTAAACCATAGATTAACTTTTAATCTATTTAATTAATGATTAACATTTAATCATTTTCTAAATAATTGATTAACATTTAATCAATTGTTTGAGCTTGTATTTCTTATGTGAGCATCTCCAAAGAATGCTCTGGGACATTCTTACCCTAGCTTACCCAATGTTATCTTATTGACCCTAAACAGAAATTACATCGGAATTGCAAGTGACGTGAGATATCGATGTTGCAAAGGAATCCCAGTGTATGAACATTAACCAATACGGATCCTGCCACATGAACTTTTTAATTTGATTTATCCTTCTAAATACATTATCCCTAATGGGCATTTGAGATTTTTAATACTATCTAATTCATAGCCCATTGCACATCATCCGGGTTTTCAAGACTTATGATTAAGCCATGAGAAACAATTTCTCATGAAAAACATTTTGAGAAAATCATTTGATAAGTACAATATCTTTGAATAAAAGTATATTTCAAAACTTATTTTGATTTCCAAATCACCTGAGCAGGATTTGAACTTAATAAATTGTCTTACCCGGAACTTGGATAATCTCTCAAATTAATGAGCATGGATTTCTTGTTTGAAATTCATCATGACTCGAACAGCTTTCTGACTCTCCAATTGTCACTGTATTGTATTCCCTAAGGTAAAAAATACGTTCGTGGAATCAAAACAATCAGATCACTGCTCAGTCATAGATGAACTCGTCAAATCTATCGAAACTGTTCAATGTGAATGAGAGACCAACTATCTGATAGTATGTTTATGCAAAAGGTCTCTCATTGAATGCAATCAGTCAGTGTACATTTAAGCACTCATATGCTGATGTGTAGTCTCCACTACAATAGTTCGAGATAGAACTATATCTCAACTATTGAGAACATCTTAGCATAGTGGCAGCCATATAAGTGAAGTGCCCAGCTTCACCCATAGTTGTGACTATATAAGGTATAAGGAAGTGGAAAGTCATATCTGCCTGTGATAATCTAATCACATAACTTTCTTATAATATTTCCTAAGGATCTTTATCGATATCTCATATCGTATAAATCATCTCATGATCATGGTCAATTACCCATATTGAATACACAATAGATTAAGAAGAAGTCGTTATTAATCAAATTAATAAGAGTCTAACAATCTAAATGACTTTTCTGGGCATCATGTCTAAAAACTCTAGGTTTGTTGTTATTTTAACCACGGTTAAGGTCAAGGGTGAGGCCTGGTATAACCACGGGAGGTAGAGTAAGGTCTGGGGGTTCTAACTAGGGCCTTGGATTGGACCAAGGCCTAACCTAATTAGGGTTAAAGGGCCTGCAACAGTAAGGTTTAAAAATGGCGGTAGTTATTCGACCGCCATTACCTTGTTTTTCTAGAAATCGATTTTTCCCTCACGGGGGGGTGCACCAGGGGTTACCAGGGGTTCCCTCATGACTTGAGGGACCACCAAAACCTAAGGGGAACTAACCATACATGGAGGGGGTGTTAGACCTGAGTTAGGCCTCAAGGGACTCCCCTATGCCTATGAGGAAGGTAAGGGGGCCCATCCTTGACTGGACAGTGACACAGCAGCAAGTAAATGAAATATGGGACCCCTGGAATAGGACCAGGGGTCCCTTACAATGATAAGCAAAAGCAAAAACAAGAGGGTAGGATTGCTACATACACTTATATAGTGGTTGAAGGCGGCTGAGCTGGGCTATAGTGGAACTTGGGGGAGCTAGTGGAGGCTTGGGACAGTGCCTGGAATGGTTTCAGGTGGAAGGCAAGAGCCTGGAGAGGTTGGACAGGGCTAGCCGAAGTGGAGCAAGGCTTCTTTGTGGGTGTTGAGGAGTGGTTTGAACTATGAAGAAGGTGGGGTATTTATAAGGTAAAGGGTAGGCCTTGGGGGCACTCTGGGGATTAAACTCAGCGTGGGGAACCAGCTGGAGGCAAGCCAGGGTGGCCAGGACGGTTTTTATACGCGATCTGCAAGTTTCAAGTAATGGCGGTAATCGAATTACCGCCATTCTCATTCTAGGCAAAAAGGCTAATGGCAGTAATTAGATTATCGCCATTTAAGGTTTTTGCTGAATTGGGCCCAACCCTCACACATGTGGGCCGAAAGCATTTTGCATTTTTCCAAAATGGGAAATGGTGGTAAATATATTACCGCCATTAAATAAATTTGAATTTTTAGGGCATGTAGGCTCCACTCTAACGGTCCCTAGGGTTTGTGGGCCCCTGTTTGGGCCCACAAGATGGTTCTAGTCTGATTTTTTGGGGGGGTTTTGGGCCTGAGATGGGCTTGGGTGGATCGTAGGGTTTTCCTAGGGTTTAACCATGGTTTACCTAGGGTTAAGCCTAAAGTTCAACTTAGTTTTCACCTAGGGTTTGACTTAGGATTAGTCCTAGGGTTCAGGGTTTTACCTAGGGTTAGACTAGGGTTTGACTTAGGATTAGTCCAAGGGTTTAGGGTTTTTCCTAAGATTTGACTTAGGATTAGTCCTAGGGTTCAGGGTTTTACATTGGGTTAGACTAGGATTTAGGATTTTTCCTGGGGTTTAGGATGGGGATAACCATGTTTAAAATTTTTTAACCATGGTTAAGGTAGGGGTGTAAAAATTGGGTGCTTACACCTATTATGTGATAGCTCTGAACACATGATAGAAAATTACCCCAGCTTACCAGCTATCAAGGCAGAGCAAGCCAATGCCATAAATAGGTATAGCACCTTCAGGAAACCCACATCGACTTTGTTCAGTCAGACATATCACCATGACAATAGGTTCCATCCAAATTTCTCATACAGACAAAATGAACCTATCCAATCACAGGGTGGTCCGCCCGGTTTCCAGAGGAATTACCAAACGCAAGGTATTTCCCAGTCTTCTTAGAATAATCATTCCATAGTGTCTCAGCCAGCTTACTCAACACCTCAACAATCTAACAACTGTAGAAGTCTAGTGTCGGATCCCATTACCAACTACTCTCCTCCAGTACCTTAGCAGACATCCAACCTGGAGAATTTGATGACTAACATGATGAAGCTATAGCAACAATTCATGCAACAATAGTTTTAGAAAAATTCAACCCAGGAAAGGACAAATCAAACAACCACCCAGACCATTGCAAAGATAGAAGTCCAAATTGTTAAACATGATCCCCAGAAAAGTCATTTAGATTGGAAAATTCTTATTAATTTGATTAATAGAGACTTCTTTTTTATCTATTGGGCATTCATTATGGGTAATTGACCATGATCATGAGATGATCTACACAATATGAGATATCGATCAAGGTCCTTAGGATATATTTTAGGAAAGTTATATGATTGGATTATCACAGGTAAATATAACTTTCCAGTTCCTTATACCTTATATAGTCACAACTATGGGTGAAGCTTGGCACTTCACTTACATGGCTACCACTATGCTAAGATGTTCTCAATAATTGAGATGTAGATCTATAGAGCCCCGGACTTTTTCATGCTTAATGCATGGCACTTTCGTAGCCAAATTGCCTTTAATGTAGTACAATTAATAAATAAGGAAGAAATTAAAATTTTCAACATGTCATAAATGTTCCTTTTCGAAGTACGAACCCAATGCAAGTTGAATCATCAAAATCCGACGAACGAGTCAAAAGATATGGCCAAAACAGTTTGGACCTGCAGATCACCGATCGCTCGGTCCATTGTAGCGATCGATCGGTCCACAACCGATTGATCAGAGGCTATCGACTAGTGCACTTTTTTGTATGGGGAAAAATTCCAAAGAGCATGTTTTTGACCGATTGCTCGGTCAATATCACCGGTCGCTCGGTAGGCAACCGATCGCTCAGTCCTGGTCACCGATCGATCGATCTATCGTGTTTTTGCAGAATTTCATTAAGGGCTTTTTCGGTATTTGGATGTTATACCCTTTACCTATAAGGCTCGCCCAAGTCTTGAGGGTTCATTCACAACACTTAGAGTATTTTGAGAGATAGAGAAAGAGGAGAAGGAGATTCTAAACCTAGGGTTTGCTTTTGAGAAGAAATCGAAGGGTTTGTCGACCCTAGATCACTTCAAGCTCGTTTTCCTTCAAGTTCAAGGTTCAAGCTCGTGAGGACTATGCTCTCCAAGCTAGGGCAGCAACTCACGCACGTTTTGCAAGGGGTTTCTTCCTCTATACAAGGTCGGTACCTATTACTACCCTCCTAGTCATGATTCTCCCCTTTTCTTTCCCTATTCCTTGTTCTTCATCATCTATAATTGTGCTACGATTTGGAATGTATGGATGGTGTGAATGGAGATGGTTATTGGCGATTGGATGCCGTGTGAATGATGTAATGAATGAGAAAGGGGAGGGGCATTGTACCAATAATAAACATACAAGCATGTGGTGAACATAAACCCACCTAGAAAAGCATGATGTAGGTTTAATGAATAATGTACACACCCCATGTTTGACGAAATGCCAAAGTGAATGAAATGAGTTGTAAATTAAGAAATTTCATGCTAAATTACTTATGTAACTTGTTAGGGATTATGATAGTATGAGTTCTTGTTTTCCCTAAAATGTCATGAATGTTTATTTGTTTAAAATTGCTATATACTATACCTTGTGAAATCCCCAAATGTCATATTTAATTCCAAATGCAAGTATGTACACGCTCCCACGAGCACGGCATGCATGACATTTTTTATCGAGGTTTTTTTTTCAAGAACGAGAATTAGAGGTGGGACATATCCTACGATATGTTTTACCTCGCTTTTGGCAAGAACAAGACTAGCATGATGCATTTAGGAAGAAGGGTTTCCCTTCCCTCACAAGTAGTTTATTTTCCAAGCGAGTATGATACATGGCATGGCAAGCATGATGCATTTAGGAAGAAGGGTTTCCCTTCCCTCACAAGTAGTTTATTTTCCAAGCAAGCAAGATACATGGCATGGCAAGCATGAACATTTAGGATGAAAGGTCTCCCTTCCCTCACAAGTAGTTTATTTTCCAAGCAAGCAAGATACATGGCATGGCAAGCATGAGCATTTAGGAAGAAGGGTCTCCCTTCCCTCACAAGTAGTTTATTTTCCAAGCGAGCATGATACATGGCATGGCAAGCATGATGCATTTAGGAAGAATCCCTTCCCTCACAAGTAGTTTATTTTCCAAGCAAGCAAGATACATGGCATGGTAAGCATGAACATTTAGGATGAAGGGTCTCCCTTCCCTCACAAGTAGTTTATTTTCCAAGCAAGCAAGATACATGGCATGGCAAGCATAAGCATTTAGGAAGAAGGGTCCCCCTTCACTCACAAGTAGTTTATTTTCTAAGCAAGCATGGCATGGCATGGCATGACACGTATGACATGACATGATACGACAAGACAAGACAAGTTTTCAAGCACGAAAAGGGCAATTTGAGTTAAGTCAAGTGCACGATATTTTTAAGGGTTTTATCGGCTTTTACGAAATGTAAGCATGAATATAAACTGTATTACTTTCCTGTTATAATCTGAATTGTTTCCTGCTTTATATATCTGTAACATTGTTGCTGTACTATGACTATTGGTTAGTATTTGGTACACGCTGAGTATTCCATGCTCAGCCGTACTTCTTATGTCGACAGGTGATAGTGGAGCGGCTGCTCCTTTTGATGTCTGTGCCCCCGGCCCATGGGTGGAGGAGGAGTACGTTGAGGAACCTGTGGAGGATCCTCAGGACGAGGGCCACTATTAGGTTGTGGTAGATTCTGAGTGGATAGCTGTGGGTGAGCTTGAGAGTTAGATTTATGTATTTTGGCGGGCATGTCCACACTTTCTTTGTCTTGATTTCTTTTTTATCAAACTTGGATCATGTATATACACAGAGGTTTGTTAGACTTCCGCTGTGCTTTGTTATATGTTTCCGCTATTGTGTCCTCTTTGTATATGCTTTGTGGGTTTTTACAGGTTAGTTCGTCAAGCGAATCATGCAAGTCATGATGAGTCATCCAAGATTCACTCTAACTCGTAGGGTGGGTTTTGGGGCGCGACAGAAGTGGTATCAAAGCCCAGGCTTTAGGTCTCTAGGGTCACTTAGAATCTAATACCACGGCTTGACAGGAGCATATGTTAGGAAACAAGTTAGGAAGGACGTCGGAAGCGAGTCGTGTTCCAAGTGTAAGACTAAACTTTAGTCTTAGTCAAAATGGTTGCTTCAACCAAGTACGAGTCTTAGGAACGCTAGAACACCAAGGTATAATATTATAAATACACCGATGGTTGTGATGCGATGTATATTAGTATTATACAACTAATACAAATTGAATTATTGTGAAATGGAACTGTAATAAATTGTGGTTTCAAGTTAGACTCATGTGGTGCTATTGTTCTCAGGACTTTAGTCATGAGAGGGGGCACACGGGGTCGTGGACCACATACCAGAGCTTCGTCTTCTTCTCGAGATGAGGTTGAGCAGTCGGAACTCTCTCAGGTCTTAGGCTCTATTGCTGAGACTCTCGCTATCCTGGCGGCTCGGCAAACTATACCATCATCAGCGGCACCTACTCCACCGCCTACGGCTCCAGTACATCGTACAGCTGGGGTTGAGGCATTCAGGAGATTGAGGCCTCCATCATTCCATGGGAGTGTGGACCCTCTTACTGCAGAGGCTTGGATCCTCCAAGTGGAGAAGATATTTGCAGTTCTCTCTCCAACAGAGGAAGAGAAAGTAGCATGGGCTGTTTTCATGTAAGAGCGCGAAGCCCATCATTGGTGGTTATCCGCCTTGAGGACACGAGATTTGACCATACAGGGTCAACCTTGGACTTGGGATGAGTTCAAGGATACTTTTTATAAAATGTACTTCCCTGTTGGAGCACAGGAAAAGAAAGAAAGAGAGTTCGTCAACCTAGAGCAAGGTTCGATGACTGTAGCCGCTTATGAAGCCAAGTTCTCGGAGCTCTCTAGATTTGCGCTTCACATGGTTACTACTGAGGCAATGAAGGTGAGAAGGTTTGAGCAAGGGCTCAAGGACGTTATCATGGAGAAGGTTTCGGTTTTCAGACATGCTACCTACCCTAAGGTAGTGGACAAGGCCTTATTGGTCGAGGCGAATTCCGAGGCCGTGTCTAAGAAGAGGGAGTTGGCGAGAGGCCAAGCCAGTAGTTCAGCACCTCCAGAGAGGCGGGCTCGTACCGGCCCTTATCAGTACACGTGGCCAGCACCACCTATGAGGCCATGTCGTGACCCAAAACCTACCCTAGGAGTTAGAGTGAATCTTGGACGACCAATCATGACTTTCATGACTTGCTTGACCAAAATAACCTGCAAACAAAACCCATAGAGCATACACAAAGAGGATGTAAACAGCGGAAACATACACTAACATAGCACAGCGAAAGACTTAATCAAAACCTCTATGTGTATAAACATATACATGATCCAAGTTGGTACAAAAGAAGAATACACAAAAGAAAGTGCGGACAGGCCCGCCAAAATACATGAATATATATATATATCTCTCTCAACGCACCCACAACTACATCACTCAGAATCTACTACCATCTAATAGTAACCCTCGACTGGAGGTTCCTCTAAAGGTTCCTCAACGTACTCCTCCTCCACCCATGGGCCAAGAGCACAGACATCAAATGGAGCAACCGCTCCACTATCACCTGCCGACATAAGAAGTACGGCTGAGCATGAAATACTCAGCGGGTACCAAATACTAACCAACAGTCATAGCATAAAATGGCAATACATAAATCAGGAGTAATTCATATATGTTAAACGGGAACAATTCATGTCATACAAGGAAGTAAAGCAATTTATAATCATGCTTGCATTTCTTAAAAAGCATATAAAACCTCTTGAAATCATTGTGTGCTTGACTTGACTTGAAATATCATTTTCGTACTTGAAAGCTTGTCATGTTTGTCTTGCTTAATCTTGTCGAGCGTGTCGTACGTGTCATGCCATGCCTTGCGTGTCATGCGTGCTTGCTTGTGATCATGTAACTTGTGAGATACACTTGTGAGATATCCTTGTGAGATGCACTTGAGAGGGAAGGGAGACCCTTCTTTATGCAATGCACTTGAGAGGGAAGGGAGACCCTTCTTTATGAGATACACTTGAGAGGGAAGAGAGACCCTTCTTTATGCAATGCACTTGTGAGTGAGGGGAGTCCCCTCGTGGTATGTTTGTTCTTGTTTTCTTGTGAAAAGCGAGGTAAAACATATCTTAAGATATGTCCCACCTCTAAACCTCGTTCTTGAAGGTACCGATAAACCATGTCATGCATGCCGTACTCGTGGAATCGTGTGCATACTTGCATTTGAAATTTAAGATGACATTTGGGGATTTCACAATGTATAGCATATAGCAAATTTAAACAAATAAACATTCAAAATATTTTAGGGAAAACAAGGCCTCACAATATCGAAAGTCCTAACAAGTTACATAAGTATTTAAGCATGCATTTCCTAAATTTATAATTCATTTCATTCACCTTGGCATTTCATCAAACATGGTGAGTACATTATTTGTTAAGCCTATCACATGCTTTTCTAGGTGGGTTCATATTCACAACATGCTTGTATGTTTATTATTAGTGCAATGCCCTTCCCGATTTCATTCATTACATCATATGCACGGCATCCAATCGCCAACACCCCTCTCCATTCACACCATTCACCATTTCAACTCATAATACATTTATGGATGAAAGAAAACAAGGAATACAAATAATAAGGGAAGAAAGAAAAAGCTATAACTAGGAGGGTAACAAAAGGTACCGACCTTGACAAACGAGGGAAAGAAATCCCTTCCAAAACGCCCATGAGTCGTTGCCCTAGCTTGGAGAAACTGCTCCTCGCGTGCTTGAACCGGAATCTTGAAGCAATCCAAGCTTGAGGTGATCTAGGGTTCACAAACCCTTTGATTTCTTCTCAAAAATCAAACCCTAGGTTTAGAAATCTCCTTTTCTTCTCTCTTCCCTCTAATATCTTCTAAGTGTGGTAAATTAGCCCTAAAGGCTCGGGCAATCCTATATAGGAAAGGGTTTAATGCCCAAAAGACAAAAACGCCCTTAATGGAATTCTGCAAAAACGCGAAGACCGAGCGATCGGTGGTTATGACCGATCGATCGGTGGTTATGACCAATCGATCGGTATATTGACCGAGCTCTTGGTCAAAAATCATCTCTCTGGAAAATTTCCCCATACAAAATTTTCAACCAGTCGATAGCCTCCGATCGATCGGTTTTGGACCGATCAATCGCTCCATGGACCGAGCGATCGGTGGCCTGCAAGTCCAAACTGTTTTGGCCATATCTTTTGACTCGCTCGTCGGATTTTGACGATTCAACTTGCGTTGGGTTCGTACTTCGAAAAGAAATATTTCTAACATTTCAGAATTTTCAATTTCTTCCTTATTTATTAATTGTACTACATTAAAAAGCAAAATGGCTACGAAAGTGCCATGCATTAAGAGTGAAAAAGTCTGGGGCTCTACAGACCATCTAATGCTCCTCCAGTCCCATGGTCGTACGTGCCTCAAGCGCCATGACCTCAGGCTCTTCCAGCTCCATGGCCAGTTGTACCTCAGGTGGCGAGGTACGATTCACCTCGGGCCCCTCCGACTTACACGTATGAGGTCTGCACTTCATGCGGCCTAAGGCATCCGACAGGAGATTGCCGAAGAGCATCGGGTGGATGTTATCATTACGGTCGCTAGGGCCATATGATCAGGGATTGTCCGAGTCGGCATTTGCCTAGCCAGTCTCAAGGGATTATGCCCCCAGCACGCCCAGCAGGATCATACCAGGCATCCTCTCAGCCTGCACGTTCTGTACCTCTACCTCGCCAGGCGAACCAAGGGCGAGTTTTTACCTTGACAGAGGGTGATGCACTTGCATCTGATGATGTAGTGCAAGGTACGCAATTGTAGTTTATTTGATTTTCCTTAAAATTTTTGTTATATATTATTCGATTGTGTATGTATATGGCATGATTATATGTATATATATACCGATATGTATACGCTGTTGATGCATGGATTGACTTAGCTAGTTAAAATTTCAGGAACCCTACTAGTCAATGAATTTTTGGCTCGAGTAGTGATCGACACCGGGTCTACTCATTCATTCGTATCGCCGAGTTTCTCTCAAGGCTTTTCCTCTGAGCCTAGCCAGTTGGAACCGAAGTTAGCCATTTCGACTCCTCTCGGCAAGACAGTATTGGTGGATAAAGTGTATAGAAACAGTGTGGTTCAAGTGGGGAGCCACGAGTTGGCGGTTGATCTAATCATCCTCGGATTTCAAGACTTCGATGTCATCTTGGGAATGGATTGGTTAGCAACACATCATGGGCATGTGGCTTGTTTTGAAAAGATGGTACTCTTCCGGCCCGTAGAAGGTAAGCCATTTCATTTTCGAGGGTTGAGAAGTAGAGATATTGCCCGTTTTACAGCGTTGAGCCTAGCGAACCCCGAGGCAAAGGAATCTTCGACTATTCCAGTTGTGAGTGAATTCCTGGATGTATTTCCAAAGGAGTTACTAGGATTGCCTCTAGACAGGGAGATTGAGTTTGTGATCGAGCTTGCACCAGGCACAGCTCCTATTTTCAGGGCTCCGTATAGAATGGCCCATATTGAACTCAAGGAGTTGAAGACTCAGTTGGAGGAATTGCAAGGCCTTGGTTTCATTCGACCAAGTGTCCCACCGTGGGGTGCCCCGGTGTTATTTGTTAAGAAGAAGGATGGCTCGATGCGGATGTGCGTCGATTACCGACAATTGAACAAGGTCACTATAAAGAATAGGTACCCATTGCCTAGGATTGATGACTTGTTTGATCAGTTGAAGGGAGTAAAATTTTTCTCTAAGATTGATCTTCGGTCGGGTTACCACCAGTTGAAGATCAAGGCCGAGGATGTGCCCAAAACTGCTTTTCGGACTCGATACGGACACTACGAGTTCTTGGTGATGCCTTTTGGTCTCACAAATGCACCGGCAGCCTTTATGGATTTAATGAACTGAGTGTTCTGGCCATACCTGGATCGATGCGTGATCGTGTTTATCAACGATATCTTGGTGTATTCCTAGACACGGGAAGATCACATACGAGACCTTCATCTTGCTTTGGAAATACTGAGAGAGCACAAGCTATACACCAAACTCAGTAAGTGTGAGTTTTGGTTGGAAGAGGTGGCATTCCTAGGCCACCTCATTTCTGCAGAAGGCATATCGGTAGATCCAAAGAAGATAGAGGCAGTCATGAGTTGGGCAAGGCCCAAGAGTGTTATAGAGATACCCAGTTTCCTTGGGTTGGCAGGCTACTACAAGAGATTTGTAGAGGGTTTTTCTAGCCTTGCTGCACCACTCACTTACCTAACAAGGAAGAATGCCAAGTTCGTACGGAGTGATAAGTGCGAGATCAGTTTCACGGAACTGAAGAAGAGGCTTACCACGACCCCTGTCCTTATAGTGCCATCCGGACATGATGCTTAATTATAAGGTGTAGAGTGATGCCTCGCATGTTGGACTTGGGTGTATGCTCATGCAACACAAGAAAGTCATTGCCTATGCATCGAGCAATTGAAAGAGCATGAAAAGAATTACCCCACATACAACTTGGAACTTGTCGCAGTCCTGTTTGCACTCAAGATTTGGCGACATTACCTTTACGGGGTGGAATTCTATGTGTATACGGATCACAAGAGCCTCAAGTATCTCTTTTCCCAAAAGGAGTTAAATTTGAGGCAACGGTGTTGGATGGAATTTTTGAAAGACTATGACTGCACCATCCAATACCACCCAGGCAAAGCAAACATTGTAGCGGACGCCTTGAGTAGAAGAACTCCAGGGATATTAGTACACATGTTGGTGCAAGAATGGAAGTTATTGGAAGATTTAGCAAATCTGGACATCATTGTGAATGATTCCGTCCGCAGTCCTATTTTGGCAAATGTCACGGTCCGGCCGTACATTATAGATTTGATCCGAGAATATCAAGCCACGGATGCGGAACTGTTGGCTTTCCGGGACAAGGAAGTTACCAAGGGTAGTGAGGACTTCTCTCTCACTTTCCGAGGTGCTATCACATTCAAGGGAAGGCTTTGTGTTCCGGCCAATGCGGATCTTTGACGAGAGATTATGGATGAAGCCCACCGGGCAAAGTACACGGTGCATCCAGGGGGTACAAAGATGTACCAGAACCTCAAGAGTCACTTTTGGTGGCGGAATATGAAGAGGGATGTTGCGGAGTATGTGGCACAGTGCTTGGTGTGCCAACAGGTGAAGGCAGAGCACTTGAGACCGGCAGGTCTATTACAGTCTCTCCCTATTCCCAAGTGGAAATGGGAGCACATATCCATAGACTTCATTGTTGGCTTACCAAAAACAGCAAGGAACTTGGATGCGATATGGGTTGTGGTGGACCGTTTAACAAAGTCCGCGCACTTCTTGCCTTACCGTACTACCTTCAACTCTAGTCAGTTAGCCGCACTATATATCAAGGAATTTGTTAGGCTACATGGGGTGCCAGTTAGTATTGTGTCAGATTGGGATCCGAGATTCACGTCCAGGTTCTAGAAGAGTTTTCAGGAAGCTATGGGTTCCCAACTCGATTTCAGCACCTCTTTTCATCTACAGACGGATGGACAAACCGAGAGGGTGAACCAAGTCATCGAAGACATGCTTTGAGCTTGTATGCTGGATTTCAAAGGCAGTTGGAAAGAGCACTTGCCTTTGGTTGAATTCGCCTATAACAATAGCTACCAAGTGAGCATCCAAATGGCTCCATTTGAGGCCTCGTATGGGCGAAGCTGCAGGTCTCCTCTCTACTGGGATGAGGTAGGAGAGAGAAAGGTACTTGGTCCGGAGTTGATCGAGCAAACTGCTGGTATAGTCAAGATCATCCGGGATCGGTTGAAAGTCGCTCAAGATCGTCAGAAGAGCTATGCGGACACGTGCTGCAGGGACTTGGAATTCCAGGTTGGGGATCAAGTCTTTGTGAAAGTATCTCCTAGCAAGGGGATTATGAGATTTAGCAGGCGAGGCAAGCTTAGTCCTCAATATGTTGGCCCATTTGAGACCATCACGCAAGTTGGTGAGGTTGCTTACAGGGTAGCTCTTCCACCTCACATGGCCGCGGTTCACAACGTTTTCCATGTGTCTATGCTTCGGAAGCACATTGCGGATCCTTCGCATGTCATAGACTTGGAACCGTTGGAGATTCAAGAGGATCTCACTTTAGTTGAGAGGCCGGTTCATATATTGGATCAGAGAGATCAAGTCCTTCGCAATAAAATGATTCTGTTGGTTCTTGTGCAGTGGCAACATCATGCTCGAGAAGAGGCTACATGGGAATGTGAGGCCGAAGTCAAAGCGAAGTACCCGAAATTGTTTGAATGAGTTTTTGTATGGGTTTTGTATATGACTTGTAATTTTGTTTTGATTTGTAATGCGAGTATCATCTAAATTTCGAGGATGAAATTTTTGTAAGGGGGGAGGATGTAGAGCCCCGGACTTTTTCATGCTTAATGCATGGCACTTTCGTAGCCAAATTTCCTTTAATGTAGTACAATTAATAAATAAGGAAGAAATTGAAATTTTTGAACGTCAAAAATGTTCTTTTTCAAAGTACGAACCCAACGCAAGCTGAATCGTCAAAATCCGATGAACGAGTCAAAAGATATGGCCAAAACAGTTTGATCCTGCAGATCACCGATCGCTCGGTCCATTGTAGCGATCGATCGGTCCACAACTGATTGATCGGAGGCTATCGACTGGTGCACTTTTTTATATGGGGAAAAATTCTAGAGAGCATGTTTTTGACCGATCGCTCGGTCCTAGTCACCGATCGATCGGTTTATCGTGTTTTTAGATAATTTCATTAAGGGCTTTTTCGGTATTTGGATGTTATACCCTTTACTTATAAGGCTCGCTCGAGTCTTGAGGGTTCATTCACAACACTTAGAGTATTTTGAGAGGTAGAGAAAGAGGAGAAAGAGATTCTAAACCTAGGGTTTGCTTTTGAGAAGAAATCAAAGGGTTTGAAGACCCTAGATCACTTTAAGCTCGTTTTCCTTCAAGTTCAAGGTTCAAGCTCATGAGGACTACGCTCTCCAAGCTAGGGCAGCAACTCACACATGTTTTGCAAGGGGTTTCTTCCTCTATACAAGGTCGGTACCTTTTACTACCCTCCTAGTCATGGTTCTCCCCTTTTCTTTCCCTATTCCTTGTCCTTCATCATCTATAAATGTGCTACGATTTGGAATGTATGGATGGTGTGAATGGAGATGGTTATTGGTGATTGGATGCCGTGTGAATGATGTAATGAATGAGAAAAGGGAGGGGCATTATACCAATAATAAACATACAAGCATATGGTGAACATAAACCCACCTAGAAAAGTATGATGCAGGTTTAATGAATAATGTACACACCCCATGTTTGACGAAATGCCAAAGTGAATGAAATGAGTTGTAAATTAAGAAATTTCATGCTAAATTACTTATGTAACTTGTTAGGGATTATGATAGTATGAGTTCTTGTTTTCCCTAAAATGTCATGAATGTTTATTTGTTTAAAATTGCTATATACTATACCTTGTGAAATCCCCAAATGTCATTTAATTCCAAATGCAAGTATGTACACGATCCCATGAGCACGGCATGCATGACATGTTTTATCGAGGTTTTTTTTTCAAGAACGAGAATTAGAGGTGGGACATATCCTACGATATGTTTTACCTCGCTTTTGGCAAGAACAAGACTAGCATGATGCATTTAGGAAGAAGAGTTTCCCTTCCCTCACAAGTAGTTTATTTTCCAAGCGAGCATGATACATGGCATGGCAAGCATGATGCATTTAGGAAGAAGGGTTTCCCTTCCCTCACAAGTAGTTTATTTTCCAAGCGAGCATGATATATGGCATGGCAAGCATGATGCATTTAGGAAGAATCCCTTCCCTCACAAGTAGTTTATTTTCCAAGCAAGCAAGATACATGGCATGGCAAGCATAAGCATTTAGGAAGAAGGGTCCCCCTTCACTCACAAGTAGTTTATTTTCTAAGCAAGCATGGCATGGCATGACACGTATGACATGACATGATACGACAAGACAAGACAAGTTTTCAAGCACGAAAATGGCAATTTGAGTTAAGTCAAGTGCACGATATTTTCAAGGGTTTTATCGGCTTTTACGAAATGTAAGCGTGAATATAAACTGATTTACTTTCCTGTTATAATCTGAATTGTTTCCTGCTTTATATATCTATAACATTATTGTTGTACTATAACTGTTGGTTAGTATTTGGTACACGCTGAGTATTCCATGCTCAGCCATACTTCTTATGTCAGCAGGTGATAGCGGAGCGGCTGCTCCTTTTGATGTCTGTGCTCCCGGCCCATGGGTGGAGGAGGAGTACGTTGAGGAGCCTGTGGAGGATCCTCAGGGCGAGGGCCACTATTAGGTTGTGGTAGATTCTGAGTGGATACCTGTGGGTGAGCTTGAGAGTTAGATTTATGTATTTTGGCGAGCATGTCCGCACTTTCTTTGTCTTGATTGCTTTTGTATCAAACTTGGATCATGTATGTATATACACAGAGGTTTGTTAGACTTCCGTTGTGCTTTGTTATATGTTTCCGCTATTGTGTCCTCTTTGTATATGCTTTGTGGGTTTTTACAGGTTAGTTCGTCAAGCAAATCATGCAAGTCATGATGAGTCATCCAAGATTCACTCTAACTCCTAGGGTAGGTTTTTGGGGCACGACAAGTTCTATCTCGAACTATTGTAGTGGAGACTACACATCAGCATATGGGTGCTTAAATGTACACTAACTGATTACATGCAATGAGAGACCTCTTGCATAAACATACTATCAGATAGTTGGTCTCTCATTCACATTGAACAGTTTCAATGATCCTTAGATCTGATGAGTTCATTTATAACTGAGCAGTAATCTGGCTATTTTGATTCTACTAAAGTATTCTCTACATTAGGGAATACGATACAGTGACAGTTGGATAGTCAAAAAGTTGTTCGAGTCATAATGATTTTCAAACAAGAAATCCTTAATCATTGATTTGAGAGATTATCCATGTTCCGAGTAAGACAGTCAATTAAGCTTAAACCCTGCGCAGGTGATTTGAAACAAAATAAGTTTGAAATATATTATACTTACAAAAGGTTTTTCTCAAAATGTTTTACATGAGAAAAAGTTTCTCATGGCTTAATCAAAAGTCTTGGAAACCCAGATGATGTGCAATGGGCTATGAGTTAGATAGTATAAATAATCTAAAAGGCCCATTATGAATAATGTAATTGGAAGGATAAATTGAATCAAAAAGTTCATGTGGTGGGATCCGTATTGATTTATGTTCTTACACTACTGGGATCCAATTGCAACATGCATGTCTCACATCACTTGCAATTCCGATGTAATTTCTATTTAGGGTCAATGGGATAACATTGAGTAAGCTAGGGTAAGAATGTCCCAGAGCAATCTGTGGAGATACTCACATAAGAAATACAAGCTCAAACAATTGATTAAATGTTAATCAATTATTTAAAATGATTAAATATTAATTATTGATTAAATAGATTAAAAGTTAATCTATGGTTTAAATTAATTGTTAATTTAAATTAAGGGATAATATTAATAATTATTTAATTAACCTAATTAAAGGGGAAATGGGTTTGACCCATATCCATAATTTCATTAAGAATAGACCTTTAATATAGGCCCAAACCCAAGGATTAAACCCCTAGGATGGGGCACCCACTTTAGTTCTCTAATTGGATTAGGATTTGGTTACTTGAATAATTATTGAATAACTGCTGGCTTTAATTTTCTGCCGCTGGGTTGACTGTAGAATATGTTCTGATTTATTGCCTTATAGCCCATTGTAAGGTCTTGAATGGTTATCAAGCTAATGAGAACCTTGGTTTGATATATTTCAGGTGTATGATGTTTGAGGACATGTAGTAAGCTTTAAGAATACCTTTTTAAGTATATGGGTATTTGGGATGAAGAAAATAAGAGTATAAAATACTCTTAAGTATCAACAAGGGTTATGCCTTTGAATACCCTCAACTTTAAGTAGCTCTAGTTCTCTCACCGTTGATTGAAATCGAGCGATTCTTGAATTTTTGGAAAGATATTGGAACCGTCTTCGAGGTTCATGTTGATCACTTTTCCATATTTTGGGTCGGGGTTGACTTAAAAGTTCGATTTTCAAAGTTGGATTGCTGAAAAATTGGGCTACTAAAATCCATTTTCAGACCTGTTGGCTTTAGAGCCCATTTAGGTAATTAAAAAATTAACATTTGGGTTTTCCCATTATACATAAAATTGTCCTCCTTTGAAAGACGAGTCCAACGCAAGTTGAATCGTCAAAATCCGATAAAGGAGTCAAAAGTTAATGCGCGAAATACCAAAGTGTAAAAATCTGGAAACTTCTTGTCGAAATTACGAACGATCATAGAAGACCCATGAACGATCGTAGGGAAGCTACGAAAGATTGTAGATGAGCTACGATCGATCGTAAGATCTCAGAAATGGGCAAACTCTCTGGACAAGTTACGATCGATCATAGGAAAACTACGAACGATCGTAGATAAGTTACGATCGATCATAGGTCGCGAATCAAATTTTCTTAAGTGCGTGTTTTCTAGGGTTTTAACCCTTGACCTATAAATAAGAGAGCTTTTGGTGGGTTTTGGGTTACCCTAAGCCTAAAGAGAGTTCTTAGAAGAAGAAGAAGAAGATTTGGGGGATTTCCAAAGGGGTTTTGGATTTAAGATCAAGAGGAGCACAAATCAAGGTGGTCGTTCCTCAATCAAGTTTGGGATTCTACTCAAAGGGGTTTTTCTTCAACATAGGAGTGGATTAAAAAGTAAGTAAACCTACTATCTAGCCTTGTTATCATACCAAAATAGGAAAAGATGATTAAATGGGTGATTTTAGCTTTAAGGTGATGCAAATAATAGATGTGGGATTTTGGGGTGAACTACACTACGATCAAATGAGTAAATGTGGATTTAAGATTTGGGGTTTTTTCAATAAAAGGGTGAATATGGCTATATTTGCAAGTGAATGTTATTATCCCTAAATAAATCATGATTGTAAGTATGATGTGATGAATTAGGCTTAAAAGCCATGGTCTTGATGATGTGATGAAATGAATGGCAATATGCTACGTTCTAGAATTATCCAATGATACTACAATGCTAATATGTCTTATATGAATTCATAGGAATTGTTTAAGGTTTTCAAGATATGTATATATGATGATGCTCACAAGTACTCCATGCACGATAAGTTTTGCATGATCAAGGTTTTTGCATAAGCATGTATTTCAAGAATCATAAACAAGGTTTTTCCATAGCAGTTCATAAGAAAGAAACATAAACATTGACAAAGCCAAACTTTGGGTTGGTATTCTAAGATCGGTTACTTCATGCTCACAAGGATCAAGTCCAAGATCTTGCATATATCTCCAAGGATCATAAGTTCACAAGAACAAGCTCACAAGAAGCTCACAAGGACTCACAAGCTCACAAAAAGCTCATAAGAACTCGTAAGCTTACAAGAAAGGCTATAAGTACTCGAAAGCTCACAAGAACTCATAAGAAAACACGAGGCTCATAAGCATTGATAAGAATTCATAAGCATGCATAAGACGGTTTGTTTTCCATGAAAAGAACAAGTTCTGTGAAAGATTTTCCATGACGGAGTTTTTAAACATCAACTTGTGTTTAGTATTCCTTACGCACTTATATGTAATATTATAATTATGATCGCACTGTTAGCTAGTAGTTTTGGCTCGCTAAGTATTCCATGCTCAGCCATACATATTATTTCAGCAGGTCAATTCGATATCCCCAACCTGGAGCCATGGGTTGAAGAAGAGTACAAGGAAGAAAGAGATCCGCCTATTCCGATGCAATCACAAGAGGATAGAGATCTAGATAAGTGGCCCTATCTAGACTATTGCTGAGAGGAGGGATAGTGAGATTCATTTTGTATTTTGATAGGTGGGCATGTCCACCTTTACATTTGTTATGTATGTACAAACTTGGAATACAAATGATATATATAGAAAAAAAAAATTTGGGTTACGCTTCTATACTTTGATTTAAGCTTCCACACTATTTATGATTCTATTATGTTATGTCTTTGGTATTATTACAGGATGGTTTGGTATCGGATATGGCACATCACGAACCAAAGTATCCCTAAATCGCAGGGGATATTTTGGGTCGCGACACCTTAACTCCAGTTAAGCACCTGTGTTGGCCTCCGGGCCCAACCCTTAGCCTACAAGGCTTACCCTTGGCCTACCGGGCCCAATCTTAGTCTACCGGACTAAATTCTAAGCCTATCGGGCTTATCCTTTGGCCTACCAGGTCTAAATCTTAGTCTATCAGACTAAACCCTAAGCCTATCGGGCTTATCCTTTGGCTTACCGGGTCTAAATCTTGGTCTATCGGACTAGTCCCTAGTATACTGGACTAACCCTAAGCTTACCAAGCTTAAACCATGCACTTGACCAAACTCAGTCAACCAAAACCTAACCTCCGGGTTAGACCACAAGCCACCCTTGGTGCACACACACACTCCCTTAGCCTTGACACGGGCTCATGTGCCAGAACTACGCTTGGTCTAATCTCACCCCATGTGAGTACATAGGCAACCCAATGCGGGTTCGACCCTAATTAGCTTTTCCCTTCTTGGATTAGTATAAACTAAAACTGAGGCATTTAAATAATAATTGACATTAATTTGGCTTATACCTAGGGAGTAGGTAACCATTACAAAATGGAGGGACCAGGGTGCCTAACACCTTACCTGGGACTTAACTGAACCTCTTACCTAGAACTCTAAAGCAGACCAAGACTTTATCCATTATCCAGGGGACTTATCACTTCTGAATAAATAAGTGGCGACTCCTAATCTCAAACCATTAACTGTGGGTAGGACGAAATCCGTACTCACAGCTCTGGCGACTCTGCCGGGGATACACTTCCATCTAAGGTTCAACCCGGAACCTAGGTTTAAGCCAAATAAACCTCAAAATTATTCAAATGTCTTAGAATTTAGTCTAATACTAATTCTTTTTATCTTTTGGGTGTATTTTGTACTGTGCATACCATACATGGCATAGTAGTGTAACAACCCATGAAACCCAGTAGACGTGCTTATTACGCTTACAGCTGCTGGATGATTATCCTCAGTGACATAAGCTTAACAGTCTTGGAGGTCTGTGGAATTACGTCTACTGGGTGATTATCCTTAAGGAAGGATTTTGAACGCTCCCACTTACACCAATTGTCCTTTTTCAAGAGAGTCGCATATACAGTGTTAAGTGACCCTTATCCTGTTAGGAACACGCTTGCATTATCCCAGCATTCTACATATAGAATTAGGATAGGGTATAGTTTACAAGTAGCCCACCCAAAAGGATACTCTAAACCCTAACCTACTTACACCATATACCCGTCCCCAATCATGGTTGAGTAACAGGGCACTTTACCCTGATAAGCACTCATCCAAGGGCATGTAATGAGTCATTCTTGTGCTTGTAACAAAACACATCCAACCCTGCATCCCGACATAGCATATGGGGTTCAAATCTCAAGCAGACAGGTCTTCACAAGACCTATCCCCAGCCTTGACCTGATAGGCCCCCGATTCCCAATAACCCGGGTAAAGCATACCGGACCTCTATCCAATTGCCCTATCGGATCACATGTACCCTGTCACACCCAATCAAAATCAAAAAAATCAATCATCTTGCATTTGCATACACAGTACACTTACACAGAGTCTGTATATTGTCCAGGTAGATGGCATGTCTGTTAGGGATTGTTCCGTCAATTGGTCAACCGTCATGGTCCGTGCATCTAACTTCCCAGGGGGCATGTGATAACAACCTCCAGAAAAAAATTGAGGCCCTCACTTTGAGTCAGCGTCTCGTTTGGGCTCAGTACTACAAAAGGGGAACCATCCTAGATCTGTCCATGGTTAAACTAGACTAACGCCTCTTAAATGCTGTTATCCAGTGTTGGAACCCATCATACATGGTATTCTGTTTTGGTAAGAACAAACTGTGTCCAACACTGGAAGAAATACAACGCATTCTAGGCTTAACCATGGAAGGCAAAGCTATAGTACCACACTACAAGACAACATACCAGGCAGACCTCTCAAGGTTTTTGAATATCAAGTCTGTCTGCTTGCAGCACGATCCCAGTGGCACTTATGATCGGATACCCATAAAATTTCTTGAGAAACGATACAGCCACAAGTGGAACCCTAACACCTTGACAGCTGAACTTCCCGGCCTCAATGCCTTTGCACCCTCGTCGAATCAGTACTGGTGGGGATTATTGAAGACATACGCAACTCCAGAATGGCTGTCCCAGTCATCCTAGCAGAGCTTCTCAGGGCTCTCAACCAAGTTGTGGACCGCAGAAAGGGCATCTTTCATGCCAGTGCACCATTCTTGCACCTATGGTTGGTAGCACACCTGCTCATAATCATACCGGTGCCCGCCAATCTCTGAGACACATACAGCCTACCTAGGAAGATTTCTCAGAATCAGGGCCAGATAGTGACTACAGACATCAGAACTCTTTACCAGCTTCTCCAGAACCTGATGGAGGAATATATCACATAGGAATGCGAGTGGCTAGTTCAGAAACATCTATCTCGCGTTGTTATAGCAGGAAGATGGTGCATGATCCTATCAAGTTTGACCAGCTTACCAACCTATGTACCTCTCCGAGTCCTTCACCAATTTGGACTCCCTTAGTGCATCCAGGTAATAGATAGACTGGGAGATGATTACATCGACTTCACAGTGCATTCTGAACGCCTCACTCGCCGCTTCCAAGCAGATTGGCGAAGCTCTAGGAGAGAACAATGGTTAGACTTTGTGGTTCAAACAGGACCATCAACTGATTCAGCATACCAACTATGGGTGGAAGACCCTGACATTCCATCTAGTATGCCAGCATCAAGGAAACTGCCGACACCAGTTTTAACTCTATCAAGAGGAACCATACCCATAGCTGAAATGGTAGTTTCCTAGAGAGATATATTCCTAAAAAGGAAGCTACAGATCCAGGAGAAGGAGAAAAGGATATGGAAAGCCCAATGAGAGTTCAGGCAGCAGGAGGCAGAGCAGAACCGCGAACTTTAAGACATACTGGAGCATGTTGAGCAGCTCGAGCAAACAGTCTAGTCTCTCCAGAATAAACGCAGGGGCGATGCTAAAGAGAAAGCCATCATCAGAGCCCAGCTGCACTTCTACCAAGAGCAGCTTGACAGTACAAAGGTTAAAATGACCGATCAGATCCGACAGTTCGGATTCCAAATGTTCAATGCTACGGAAACAATTGACAACATGGAGGTTGAGATCACATCCCTCCAACAACAGATCATGGACCTTAATGGTGTGCCCCAGCCACTTGACTTCGCGATCCCCGACGGACCTGCCTAGGATCGAGTCTTTTCTTTAAGTCACATAGTCCTATACTCACCAATTATGCATCAATAAAAAATCTTTTCCTGCATTCCCAGTCTCGTAAATCATGCATAATCGTGATTAGTCATTGCATTCTTTTCAGTTGCATGAGCTGACCCATGACTCACTCTATAACTGCAATTCTCGTAGAAGCAGCAGCCCTTGACGCAGTTTTGATAGAGGTACCAGTTACAGAGATAGTACCTAACACAGCCCAATCAAAGAGCAGCTCAGACTCAATGATAGAACTTGCAGATCAGTAACAGAGAACCAGTGAGATCTTACAGGCCCATGACAAAGACATCGCGGCCATCCAAGCCAAACTCGACAGTGTTCTGGAATCTCTGAAGATTTTAATTGGTGCCTGAACCGATGAACCCTCTACCTGGATCCCGACCGGTGAATCATCTGAGCAACCTATTCATGAGCCTCACCCTATTCCATTTATCATACCTAACCTTGGACCCGTTACAGGTGGAGGTGACATGGAGGACGAGCATTTTGATGGGGTGGAACAGCCTAAGGCCTCTCACATCAATTAAGACAAACCATCTTCTTCCGAACCAATGTTGTCTCTCCGTGACCAGCACGAAGAGATTAAATAGATGAAAGAAGAGATGAGAAGAATGAAAGGTGGATCTACCAACACCAGTCAGTCTTTAGAAGACCTAACCTTCTCATCAGGGGATGTTATCCCACAGGCTTCAAGGTACCAGACTTTGATAAGTATGATGGCAAATGCTGCCCAAAGCAACATCTACAGTTGTACCTGGGGGACATGCTCCAGCACAACAAGAACCAGCCTCTTCTCATCCAGTACTTTTAGAAAAGTCTAAAGGGGGCAGCCCTTACTTGGTGGATGTCTGTGGACAAACAGAAGATTAAGACTTGACAGGATGTCATGAACTACTTCGTGGAACAGTATTCTTTTAACCAGGATCTCCAACCTTAGAGGAGCTAGCTTGAGCAGATGAGTCAGCGTAACAATAAATCATTCTTAGAATACGCCACCCGCTAGAGGGAAATGATAGTAAAAATCCCGACGTCAATCCCTAAGGGGGAACTAGCAAGCATGTTCATGGGCACTCTGAAGCAGCCCTAATCCACTTTGATGGTCACTTTACCAGTAGTGGACTTTGGCACTATAGTCAAGACAGGTGTCTGCATAGAGACTGCTATCAAGAGTGGGGACATCCACTCTAGTTTAGGGCTTGCTCCCCCCAGGACAACTACCTGAGCCAGCAGGAACTGTTGTCCCAGGGACCTGAGAATGAAAGAAGATATACACATGGTGGCTTCCATAGCACCCACCAGATTGCCAGCTCCAACAGCTCAGCCACAACCAATCATCAGAAAAACTCACCCAGCCTGACCTAACCAGGGGCAGAACTATCAACAGGACCGACCTTGTCGCGCCCCAAAATACCCCCTAGGAGTTAAGGGATACTTTAGAGGTGACTACGTGTACCTGTCAAACCATCCTGTAATGCGAGAGGCTAAACATAATATAATACAATGATAATCAGAGCGCGAAAACTAAACATAAGTGCGGAAGCATAAGCCAACTTTTTCTTTTCTTCTATAACTCCAAATAGTATTCCAAGTTAACATATACCAAATACAATCAAAGTAAAGGTGGACATGCCCACCTATCAAAATACAAACGGAACTCTCTAACCCTCTCCTCTCAACAGTGGTCGAGGTATGGCCACACCTCCAAGTCCCCATCCTCCAGAGACTGCCATGGGATAGGTGGCTCCCTCTCCTCTATATACTCCTCCTCGACCCAAGGCTCGGGGTCGAGGACATCCACAATACCTGCCGACATAAAAGTACGGCTGAGCATGGAATACTCAGCGAGTACAAACTACTAGCTAACCATAACAATAGCGAAAGCATAACAATAGTGAACAATACAAGATATTAATTTAAAGCAATAGTTAAAGCATAAGATACATAGCCATATCTTGACATGCGTGTATGAATGCAAAAACCTCGGTAAAACTCATGTCTCAGAAACCTTTTTCGTGTCTCGGTCAAATCATGTATGTGTGTCGTGTCTTGTCTTGTATTTCATGTCTTGATTTGTTCTTGACTTGTATACTTGTGAGCCAGAGGCTAGCACCCTTCCTTAGGCTACCAACCTCCTTGTCATGTTCTTGTTCCATTTCTCTTGTGAGCCAGAGGCTAGCACCCTTCCTTGGGCTACCAACCTCCTTGTCATGTTCTTGTTCCATTTCTCTTCTGAGCCAGAGGCTAGCACCCTTCCTTAGGCTACCAACCTCCTTGTCATGTTCTTGTTTTGTTGTTGATTCAACATGTATAAATACAATCTTGGAAAACCCGGTTTCATGCATGCATGTGTACTCGTGTGCGTGCCAATAGTGACAATCATGGGGACACGTGTAACAAGAGGGATATCGCATCATATTTCAATTCATAGTATAACATGTAAGCATTTAGGTGATCAACATGGCATTTGGTCAAGTCATCATTTACAAGAATAATTACCTAAAGCTTACATCCATTTCCTTTATCAATTTCATTTATTCTTGGTTTAGGCATATTATCAAACATCCGGTGTGCAACATTTTAGTAGTTTTATTTCCCCTTTTTAGTGCATAAATTTCCAACACAACATCCAAGTATGTTCATTATTCATAGAGTGCCCTTCCACTGTCGCGACCCAAAACCCACCCTAGGAGTTAGAGTGAATCGTGGACGACTAAATCATGACTTACATGACTTGCTTGACAAACCACCTGCAAAACACCCACAGGGCATATACAATAGAGGATAACAGCGGAAGCATAACTATAAGACACAGCGGAAGTCTAACAACCTCTAAGTATATACACATGGTCCAAGTTTTAATACAAAGAAATTAAAACAATGAAAGTGCGGACATGCCCGCCAAAATACATGGATATAATCACTCATGCTCACCCACAGCTAATCCACTCAGAATCTAACACCACCTACTGATAACCCTCTACGGGAGGTTCCTCCAAAGGCTCCTCGACGTACTCCTCCTCCACCCATGGACCAGGAGCACAAACATCAAATGGAGCAGCAGCTCCCTCAGAACCTGCCGACATAAGAAGTACGGCTGAGCATGGAATACTCAGCGGGTACTAAATACTAACCAACAGTCATAGCATACGGATAGCATACATAAAGATGGAAACAATTCACGCATATAAAGCAGGAATGATTCATATCATGACAATAAAGTAAAGCAACATAATTCTTCATGTTGCATTCATAAAAGCCGGTAAAACCTTTGAAATCTTGTGCACTTGACTTGACTGAAATTACCCTTTTAATGCTTGAAACCTTGTCTACCGTATCATGCATGTCATGCTTGTATCATGCGTGTCATGCTTGTATCATGCGTGTCATGTCATGCCATGCTTGCTTGGAAAGTAAACTACTTGTGAGGGAAGGGAGACCCTTCTTCCTAGAATGCTTATGCTTGTCATGCCATGTCTTGTCATGCTTGCTTGGAAAAGTAACTACTTGTGAGGGAAGGGAGACCCTTCTTCCTAGAATGCTCATGCTTGTCATGCCACTTCTTGTCATGCTTGTGTCCTTTCACTTGTAAGATGTCCTTGTGAGATGCACTTGCGAGGGAAGGGAGACCCTTCATATAATATGTATGTACTTGCGAGGGAAGGGAGACCCTTCTTATGATAATGCATGATTGTCTTGTCCTTGCCAAAAGCGAGGTAAAACATATCGTACGATATGCCCCACCTCTAAACCGTGTTCTTGAAAACCCCGATAAAACATGTCATGCATGCGTGCTCGTGAGATCGTGTGCATACTTGCATTGGAATTAAATATGACATTTGAGGGATTTCACAATATGTAGCATATGCAATTTCAAACAAATAATCACTCATGACATTTTTGGGAAAATGAGAACTCACACTATCATAAGCCCTAACAAGTTACATAATTTAAGCATTCATTTTCTTGATTTTAACATTCATTTTATTCACCTTGGCATTTCATCAAGCATAGAGTGTGTCCATTATTTATTTAAACCTAAATCATGCTTTTCTAGGTGGGTTATACTCATATCACACTTGTTTGTTTATTATTGGAACAATGCCCTCCCCATTTTAATCATCACAACCCAACCATTGGCATCCAATTGCGCATTCCATCTCCATTCACCATTTACAACCATCCACCTCATAGCACATGTGTAAATAAAGGAAATTAAAGAGGAATAAAGTAAAGGAAAGAACTATAACTAGGAGGGTAGCAAGAAGTACCGACCTGAATAGGGAAGAAAACCTTTGCAAAAACGTGCGTGAGATGCTACCGAGCTTGGAGAACGTGGTCCTCCCGAGCTTGACCGAAGCTTGGGGTGATCTAGGGTATCAAACCCTTGATTTCTCCTTCAAGAACAAACCCTAGGTTAGGATCCCCTTCTCCTTTCTCTCTAACTCTCAAAAATACTCTAGGTGTGTGAATGAGAGCCCTAAAGGCTCGGGCAACCTTTATAGGTAGTGAAGAAACCCTAAAAATCCGATTAAAATTTCTGGATTCGCGATCTACGATCGATCGTAACCTGTCTATGATCGATCGTAAGTTGTACTACGATCCATCGCAAATTATCCACGATCGATCGTATATCGACCCGAAACTTTTGTCAATTCCTGAGATTCTACGATCGATCGTAACCTCTACGATCGATCGTAACTCACCTACGATCGTTCGTAGGGTGTGTACGATCGGTCGTAACTTGCAGCAAAATTCCATATTTTTCCTCCTTCTTGTTTCGGCCATAACTTTTGACTCGTTCGTCGGATTTTGACGATTCAACTTGCGTTGGATTCGCTCTTCGAAAAGGAACATTCCTGGCATTTTAGAATTTCCAAGTTCTACTTTTTTCATTTACCATTTTACCCCTAAGGTTAATCGATACGCAAGTGGGGGTTTAGAAACTCGGGTTTCCAATAGATTTAACCTCGGAAATCCAACTTTCCATTCAAGAACATGACTTTAACGCTTTAATACATGCCGGAAATCCAGGGTGCTACATCCACCATTTTCCATACCCACATTTCACCACGTCCAACGGCATCCAATCGCCTCTACATCCACCATTCATACATACAAGCCCACATTCACATTTATCTTGTTTAGGTTTAGGAAGTATAGCACATTTCAAGTAAGGGAAGATACAAGACCAACATCATAATGTCAAAGGGGAAAAACTAGATTATTGCTAAAGAAAGTTAGTAGAGTGTACTAACCTTGAATCGAAGCTTGATCTTGGTGTAGACCTTGATTTAAACTCCAACTTGGAAGAAGAAAGCCCTTACTCAAACTATACTTGATTGGGTAGTAAACCCTCTTGAAAATACCGTAGAGAGTGCTGCCCTAGCTTGAGAAGGGAACCCCACACGAGCTTGAGCCTTGAACTTGAAGCAAAACGGGTTGGGTGAGCTAGGGTTCTTAAACCCCTTTGATTCCTTCTCCAATGGAAAACCCTAGTTGCAAATCCCCTTCTCCTTTCTCTCTATCTCTCAAAATCCCTTAAGTGCTGTGAATGAAGCCCTAAAGGCTCGGGCAAGCCCTTATGGGTAAGGGTTTAAACCCCAAAAGAAGAAAAAGCCCTTAATGAAAATTCTGAAAAACACGAAGACCGAGCGATCGGTGGTTATGACCGATCGATCGGTTGCCTACCGAGCGATCGGTGTTATTGACCGATCGACCGGTCAAAAACTCACTCTCTGGAAAATTTCCCCATACAAATTTTTCGACCAGTCGATAGCCTCCGATCGATCGGTTTTGGACCGATCGATCGCTCCATGGACCGAGCGATCGGTGCTCTATTGGTCCCGACTGTTTTGGCCATATCTTTTGACTCGCTCGTCCGATTTCGACGATTCAACTTGCGTTGGATTCGTTTCTCGAAAACGCACATTTCTGACATTTCAGAATTTCTGATTTCTCCCTTATTTATTAATTACACTACGAAACGGCCAATTAGCTACGAGAGTGCCATTCATTAAAGATGAAAAAGTCCAGGGTGCTACATTCTCCCCCCCTTACAAAAATTTCGTCCTCGAAATTTGGACAATGCGTACTTTACAATTTAAAAAACTTAGCATAACAATTCGAAACAAAATTACAAGTCATACACAAAATCATTCAACCAACTCGGGGTACTTCGCCTTGACTTCGGCCTCACGTTCCCATGTAGCCTCTTCTCGAGCGTGATGCTGCCATTGCACGAGAACTAGCGGAATAGTCTTGTTGCGAAGTACTTGGTCTCTTCGATCCAAAATATGAACCGGCTTCTCAACCAAAGTTAGATCCTCTCGAATCTCAACCGAATCAGGCTCGATGACGTGAGAAGGATCCGGGATGTACTTCCAAAGCTGGGAGATATGAAACACGTTGTGGACCGCTGCCATGTGAGCGGGCAAAGCAACACGGTAAGCAACTTCACCGACTCGAGTAATGATCTCGAACGGACCCACATATCTCGGGCTAAGCTTGCCTCTTTTCCCGAATCGCATAACACCCTTGGTCGGTGAAATCTTGATAAACACAAAGTCACCGACTCGGAATTCAAGATCCCTCCTTCGGTTGTCGGCATAGCTTTTCTGTCTGTCCTGTGCGGTCTTCAACCTCTCCCGTATAAGCTTGACCCTATCCGCGGTTCGTTCAATCAACTCGGGGCCCAAAATCTTTCTTTCTCCAACCTCATCCCAATACAAGGGGGATCTACAATTTCTTCCATATAAGGCTTCAAAAGGTGCCATTTGTATGCTTGCTTGATAACTGTTATTGTAGGCGAATTCCACCAAAGGTAGGTGATCCTCCCAACTTCCTTTAAAATCCAACATACAAGCTCGGAGCATGTCTTCTATCACTTGATTCACCCTCTCTGTTTGCCCGTCGGTCTGTGGGTGGAAAGCCGTGCTAAAGTCTAGTCGGGAACCCATAGCATCCTGAAAGCTTTTCCAGAACCTGGATGTGAATCTTGGGTCTCTATCCGACACAATACTCACTGGCACCCCATGCAATCGGACTATTTCCTTGATTTAGCGCCGCTAACTGATTGGAGTTGAATGTAGTCCGGTACGGTAAGAAATGAGCGGACTTCGTGAGTCTATCAATAACTACCCATATAGCATCGGTCTTCTTGATCGTCTTCGGCAATCCCACGATAAAGTCCATAGAGATATGTTCCCATTTCCACTCGGGAATAGGGAAAGACTGCAAAAGACCTACCGGTCTCAAATGCTCCGCTTTCACCTGTTGGCACACCAAACACCGTGCCACATACTCCGCAACCTCCCTCTTCATGTTTTACCACCAAAAGTGACTCTTGAGGTTCCGGTACATCTTCGTACCCCCAGGATGCACTGTGTACTTTGAACGGTGAGCTTCATCCATGATCTCTCTTCGAAGGTCTGCATTGGCTGGGACACAAAGTCTTCCCTTGAATGTAATAGCACCCCGGCTATTGAGAGAGAATTCCGTACTACCCTTGGCAATTTCCTTGTCCCGAAAAGCCAACAAGTCAGCATCCGTGGCCTGGTACTCCTGGATCAAATCTATAAGGTACGGCCGAACCGTAACATTTGCCAAAACAGGACTGCGGACAGAATCATTCACACTGATGTCCAGATTTGCCAAATCGTCTAACAGTCTCCATTCCCGCACCAACATGTGAGCCAACAACCCCGATGGTTTCCTACTCAAAGCGTCTGCCACCACATTTTCTTTTCCCGGGTGATATTGGATCGTGCACTCATAGTCTTTTAAGAACTCAATCCAACGCCGTTGTCGCAAATTGAGCTCTTTTTGGGAAAAGAGATATTTGAGGCTCTTGTGGTCCGTGTACACATAGAACTCCACCCCGTACAGATAATGTCGCCAAATTTTGAGTGCAAACACGACCGCCACAAGCTCCAAGTCGTGAGTGGGGTAGTTCTTTTCATGCTCTTTCAACTGCCTTGATGCATAGGCAATGACTTTCTTGTGTTGCATTAGGACACACCCGAGTCCGACATGCGAGGCATCACTATACACCTCATACCCAAAAGGTCCAAATGGCACAGTAAGGACAGGGGCTGTGGTGAGGCGTTTCTTCAACTCTTGGAA
The DNA here is from genome assembly GCA_015143295.1 of Tetracentron sinense. Lineage (NCBI taxonomy): Eukaryota > Viridiplantae > Streptophyta > Magnoliopsida > Trochodendrales > Trochodendraceae > Tetracentron > Tetracentron sinense. The sequence goes on along the minus strand of CM026572.1, from coordinate 7,252,344 downwards.
ACTTACTTCACATCGGTCACTCTAACTGAACTTTACACTTTTTCTTGTCAAGTAGGTGAGAGGTGCAGCCAAACTGGAGAATCCCTCCACAAATCTCCGGTAGTAGCCTGCCAATCCGAGGAAACTACGTATCTCCGTGACGCTCTTGGGCCTCTCCCAACTCATGACTGCCTCAACCTTGGCTGGATCTACAGAAATGCCCTCGGCCGACACCACGTGTCCAAGAAATGCGACCTTCTCTAGCCAGAACTCGCACTTACTCAATTTGGCATATAGCCTATGCTCTCTCAACATCTCCAGAGCAAGGCGGAGGTCTCGTGCGTGATCTTCCCGTGTCTGGGAATACACCAAAATGTCATCAATGAATGCAATCACGCATCGATCCAAGTAAGATCGGAACACCCGGTTCATCAAATCCATGAATGCCACCGGTGCATTCGTCAGCCCAAAAGGCATGACAAGGAACTCGTAATGCCCATACCGAGTCCTGAAAGCCGTCTTCTGAACATCTTCCGCCTTGATCCTTAATTGGTGATACCCCGATCTAAGATCAATTTTGGAGAAGAATCTCGCTCCCTTCAGTTGGTCAAACAAGTCGTCTATCCTTGGCAAGGGAAAACGATTCTTGATAGTTACCTTGTTCAACTGACGGTAATCTATACACATCCTCATAGACCCGTCCTTCTTCTTCACAAAGAGAACCAGAGCTCCCCACGGCGAGACACTTGGTTGGATGAAACCAAGTTGTTGTAACTCCTCAATCTGTTTCTTTAATTCTTTAAGCTCTATAAGGGCCATTCTATATGGTGCCCTTGAAATCGGAGCGGTACCCGGAGCAAGCTCTATAGCGAATTCGATCTCTCTATCAGGAGGTAATCCGGGAAGTTCTTCCGGGAACACATCTAAGAACTCACTCACAACTGGAATAGCCGATGAGTTTTGTGCTTCTGGGTGTGCTATACTCAAGGCTGCGAGGCGAGCAATGTCCCTCTCTCTTAATCCTCGGAAGTGAAAAGGCTTACCCCCTTCCGGCTTGAAATTCACCATCTTTTCAAAACACGCAACATGCCCGTGATGGTTTGCCAACCAATCCATACCAAGAATGACGTCAAAGTTTAAATCTTGGAAATCCAAAATGATAAGATCGGCCACTAGTTCATTCTCCCCTACTTGAACCACACAATCTCTGAATATCTTGTTCGTGTCAACTGACTTACCGAGTGGAGTTACAATGGTCAACTCCCGCTCTAACGGAATAGCCTCAGTCAAAAATCCCTTCGCGAAACTAGGTGACACAAAGGAGTGAGTGGATCCTGTGTCGATCAACACTCGGGCGAGACACTCGTTCACTAATAAAGCGCCTGTGCGATTAAGTAGCTACTATTAGTAGATTTCAAACAACAACAAGCATCATACATAGGTAACCCTTAGTATAAATAATCACATAATAAACCATAGAAATTTACACAACGTAGACTCTAGAATTTTTTTGCGTACCTTGCACGACATCGTCGGATGCACGTGCGTCTCTCTCCGATAGGGCGAAGACTCGGCCCTAAGTGGCTGGGCAAGGAGGCCGGGTAGACTGTGAGGCCCTCGAAGCCTGAGAAGAGCTAGGCTGAGATGTCTGCCTAATCGGGGGCCTGCTCCCCGAAGACTGAGCTGGCAATCGACGTCGGGGACAATCCCGAATCATGTGGCCCTGGTCGCCACAATGAAAACAGCCTCCTGTAGCCTTCCGACATTCCCCTGCTGGATGCCTCCTTCCACAAAGGGTGCAGACATCATGTGAATAAGTGGGAGGAGTATAACCCGTAGCCTGAGTCACTGCGGGGCGAGGAGCATACGAGGTAGCCGGGCGAAAAGCCGGTGGAGCACAAGGGCGGGGAGCCTGTGGTGCCGAGTACCTCCTCTGTGACTGAGCCGGTCCTGCGGACTGATAAGACATAGTCCTAGCTCTCTTCTCCCCTGAACTACTAGACTGTCCCTTTTCTATTCCTCTTCTCTTAAAGAACTCTTCGGAATTCGACTCGACCAACAATGCCTTGTCCACAACTTCTGAATATGTCTCATCTCGAAACATTGAGACACGATCCTTGAGGTAGGCCTTCAACCCCCTCTCGAATTTCTGGGCCTTCATAGCCTCGGTAGCTATCATGTGTGGAGCAAATCGAGATAGCTCTGAGAACTTGGCTTTGTAAGCCGCTACAGACATATTACCTTGCTCCAAGGTAATAAATTCAATTTCTTTCTTTTCTTTCATCCCAACCGGAAAGTACCTCTTGTAGAAAACGTCCAAGAATTCTCCCCATGTCCATTCTTGGCCTTGTCGGGTCAACTCTCGGGTCCGAAGTGCAGACTTCCACCAATGGTCGGCCTCGCCTTCAAGCATAAAGGCAGCCCATGTGACCCTCTCTACTTCCATAGGTGCCAATACCGAGAATATCTTCTCAAGTTGCCGAATCCAACCCTCGGCGACAAGTGGATCAATGCTTCCACAAAAAGTTGGAGGCCTCATCCTCCGGAAAGCTTCTATCCCGGCTTGGGCTCGGTTAGGAGGAGCCGGTATAAGTGCCGCATTAGGCGGAGTGGCCGGTTGCCTTGCCGCCAACATAGCCAAAGTCTCAGCTATGGATGCAAATGCTTGGGCAAAGCCGGGTTGATCATCACCTGATGGAGCATCACCTCCATTGCCCCTCGTGTTGTACCCGCGACCCTGGGTATTGCGTCTCATGATTTCTCCTGAGAACGACAATACAACATGAGTCTAACTTGGATACGCATTTAGTATAATTTTCGCAATTCACTCAATACATATTCATCAAGCATATTTAATAAGCATAACACAATTAACGCACACATGGTATACACAACAATGGCATCACATACAATCCATGTTCCTAGCGTAGGACTCCATGTTCGGTTGAAGTTCAACCTACTTTGACTAGGACTAACTTGTTAGTCCATACTTGGAATACAACTCTTTAAGGTAATTCTAATACCTAGTTCAATCATGGTATCATTCCTATGTGACCCTAGGGACTCTAATGCCTAGAGCTCTGATACCACCTCTGTCGCGCCCCAAAATACCCCCTAGGAGTTAAGGGATACTTTAGAGGTGACTACGTGTACCTGTCAAACCATCCTGTAATGCAAGAGGCTAAACATAATATAATACAATGATAATCAGAGCGTGGAAACTAAACATAAGTGCGGAAGCATAAGCCAACTTTTTCTTTTCTTCTATAACTCCAAATAGTATTCCAAGTTAACATATACCAAATACAATCAAAGTAAAGGTGGACATGCCCACCTATCAAAATACAAAAGGAACTCTCTAACCCTCTCCTCTCAACAGTGGTCGAGGTATGGCCACACCTCCAAGTCCCCATCCTCCAGAGACTGCCATGGGATAGGTGGCTCCCTCTCCTCTACATATTCCTCCTCGACCCAAGGCTCGGGGTCGAGGACATCCACAGTACCTGCCGACATAAAAGTACGGCTGAGCATGGAATACTCAGAGAGTACAAACTACTAGCTAACCATAACAATAGCGAAAGCATAACAACAGTGAGCAATACAAGATATTAATTTAAAGCAATAGTGAAAGCATAAGCTACATAGCCATATCTTGACATGCGTGTATGAATGCAAAAACCTCGATAAAACTCATGTCTCGGAAACCTTTTTCGTGTCTCGGTCAAATCATGTATGTGTGTCGTGTCTTGTCTTGTATTTCATGTCTTGATTTGTTCTTGACTTGTATACTTGTGAGCCAGAGGCTAGCACCCTTCCTTAGGCTACCAACGTCCTTGTCATGTTCTTGTTCCATTTCTCTTGTGAGCCAGAGGCTAGCACCCTTCCTTGGGCTACCAACCTCCTTGTCATGTTCTTGTTCTATTTCTCTTGTGAGCCAGAGGCTAGCACCCTTCCTTGGGCTACCAACCTCCTTGTCATGTTCTTGTTCCATTTCTCTTCTGAGCCAGAGGCTAGCACCCTTCCTTGGGCTACCAACCTCCTTGTCATGTTCTTGTTTTTTTGTTGATTCAACATGTATAAATACAATCTTGGAAAACCCGGTTTCATGCATGCATGTGTACTCGTGTGCGTGCCAATAGTGACAATCATGGGGACACGTGTAGCAAGAGGGATATCACATCATATTTCAATTCATAGTATAACATGTAAGCATTTAGGTGATCAACATGGCATTTGGTCAAGTCATCATTTACAAGAATAATTACATAAAGCTTACATCCATTTCCTTTATCAATTTCATTTATTCTTGGTTTAGGCATATTATCAAACATCCGGTGTGCAACATTTTAGTAGTTTTATTTCCCCTTTTTAGCGCATAAATTTCCAACACAACATCCAAGTATGTTCATTATTCATAGAGTGCCCTTCCACCATTTTCCATACCCACATTTCACCACGTCCAACGGCATCCAATCGCCTCTACATCCACCATTCATACATACAAGCCCACATTCACATTTATCTTGTTTAGGTTTAGGAAGTATAGCACATTTCAAGTAAGGGAAGATACAAGACCAACATCATAATGTCAAAGGGGAAAAACTAGATTATTGCTAAAGAAAGTTAGTAGAGTGTACTAACCTTGAATCGAAGCTTGATCTTGGTGTAGACCTTGATTTAAACTCCAACTTGGAAGAAGAAAGCCCTTACTCAAACTATACTTGATTGGGTAGTAAACCCTCTTGAAAATACCGTAGAGAGTGCTACCCTAGCTTGAGAAGGGAACCCCACACGAGCTTGAGCCTTGAACTTGAAGCAAAACGGGTTGGGTGAGCTAGGGTTCTTAAACCCCTTTGATTCCTTCTCCAATGGAAAACCCTAGTTGCAAATCCCCTTCTCCTTTCTCTCTATCTCTCAAAATCCCTTAAGTGCTGTGAATGAAGCCCTAAAGGCTCGGGCAAGCCCTTATGGGTAAGGGTTTAAACCCCAAAAGATGAAAAAGCCCTTAATGAAAATTCTGAAAAACACGAAGACCGAGCGATCGGTGGTTATGACCGATCGATCGGTTGCCTACCGAGCGATCGGTGTTATTGACCGATCGACCGGTCAAAAACTCACTCTCTGGAAAATTTCCCCAAACAAATTTTTCGACCAGTCGATAGCCTCCGATCGATCGGTTTTGGACCGATCGATCGCTCCATGGACCGAGCGATCGGTGCTCTGCTGGTCCCGACTGTTTTGGCCATATCTTTTGACTCGCTCGTCCGATTTCGACGATTCAACTTGCGTTGGATTCGTCTCTCGAAAACGCACATTTCTAATGTTTCAGAATTTCTGATTTCTCCCTTATTTATTAATTACACTACGAAACGGCCAATTAGCTACGAGAGTGCCATTCATTAAAGATGAAAAAGTCCGGGGTGCTACAGACCTCCTAGAAAATTTACCCCTCTCCCCTACAAACTCAGCCAGCTTCTGGACCTTTTGACTAAACAGGACCTTCTCACCTTAAGAGGCCCTACTCCTCTCTTACTACATGACAAATAAAGAAAATTACAGACCCGATCATCACTGCACCTTTTGAAAGTATGCCTCTTTTTAATTTTGGAAACATAGTTCTTGGGGCGCATACATCGAATCCCAAGATCTGACTAAGATTCTAATTGATTTTATTCAATGAAGGTTAGAATAACATTCACCTTTGCGACTTTGAAATTGTTAAGTCAAATCCACATAAGAATAGTACTCGCAAAACTTCACAAGTGTCAAGTCTCCTGTCGATTCACACGAACCTTCTTTTTCATTTAAAGCTTTCTCTAATGGAAGCTAATGGCCCTTCCAAATTTCCAGCTCTAGAATCTTGAAATAAAGATCCAATCTTTATTATCAAGAACCTTTCTTGATGATCAAGATCCTTGATCTTCTTCTTCTTGATTATTCAAAACTTTGAACACACAAGAGAAGAAAGGGAATAGGGGTGACCGTACACCACTAGAGAGAAGGGCTGGGCGTGAGATTTGAGGAGAGGGGAGAGGTTTCCAAATCTGAAAATTCTGGAAAATTCAAGAATGCCCAAAGCCTTGGACGTCCATCCCTCTTTATAGGTGAGAGCTTGGGTTGCTTGCAACTCAAGAGTCCACTTTCTAATCCAATTAGAATTCCTCAATTTGTTTCTAATTCTTGATTTCTCCTAATCCAATTAGCATTAATCATTAATAGAAACTAACCTTATCCATTAGTGTCCAACTAATCTTATCTTATCCTAATCCAATTAGGATTCCTTGATTAGCAAGAAACTAATAGACTCCTTGTCCAACAAGGAATCTTTAATTAGTAATTAACTCTAACTAACTAACTAACCTTATCCAATAAGGATATTAGCTATTAGATACTAATTAAATAATAATAACAATTATTATTATTAATACCTCCTTGAAGTGGGCGTCCCACCCTAGGTGGGTCCCACCCCACACGCCTAAAGGGTTTCCAAAACCCTCTTGGTCACTTGAATTATTCTTTTATAATAATTCCCAATGGGTCCTACCCATTTGGTTTTTCACATCCAATGTGATTCCACCTTTTAGAGCTTCACTATACCATATAGTGATTACTTAGAGAAATTAATTAATTTAATTATAAATTAAATTAAATACTTTAAGAAGGTCCTTGTGCATGGGATCTAAAGGGATCTCCTATGTCCGGTTGTGGGACCAAGTACTCAACCTTTGGTTAAAGCATTGTTATTAGGAAACACCTTTCCTAAAACTCCATTAGGATCATAGAATGTTATCTAAGTCCCTGGACTTCCACCAATCACAATTAATGTCCATTAACACAATGTGATTAATGTCCAGGTTGGGGATCAAGTCTTTGTGAAGGTATCTCCTAGCAAGGGGATTATGAGATTTGGCAGGCGAGGCAAGCTTAGTCCTCGATATGTTGGCCAGTTCGAGATCATCGTGGGTGTTGGTGAGGTTGCTTACAGGGTAGCTCTTCCACCTCACATGGCCGCAGTTCACAATATTTTCCATGTGTCTATGCTTCGGAAGTACATTGCGGATCCTTCGCATGTCATAGACTTGGAGCCGTTGGAAATACGGGAGGATCTCACTTTAGTAGAGAAGCCGGTTCACATATTGGATCGGAGAGATCAAGTCCTTCGCAATAAAACTATTCCATTGATTCTTGTGCAATGGCAGCATCATGCTCGAGAAGAAGCTACATAGGAACGTGAGGCCGAAGTCAAAACGAAGTACCCGGGATTGTTTAAATGAGTTTTGTATAGGTTTTGTATGTGACTTGTAAATTTTTTTTGTTTTGTAATGAATGTAATCATCTAAATTTTGAGGATGAAATTTTTGTAAGGGGGGAGGATGTAGAGCCTCGGACTTTTTCATGCGTAATACATGGCACTTTTGTAGCCAATTTGCCTTTAATGTAGTACGATTAATAAATAAGGAAGAAATTGGAAATTCCGACACGTCAGAAATGTTCCTTTTCGAAGTACGAACCCATCGCAAGTTGAATTGTCAAAATCCGACGAACGAGTCAAGAGATATAGCCAAAACAGTTTGGACCTGGAGAGCACCGATCGCTCGGTCCATGGAGCGATCGATCGGTCCAAAACCGATCGATCGGAGGCTATCGACTGGTGGAAAATTTTGTATGGGAAAATTTTCCAGAGAGCTGATTTTTGACCGGGAGCTCGGTCAATTCACCTGTCGCGCCCCAGAACCCACCCTAGGAGTTAGAGTGAACTTTGGACGACTAATCATGACTTGCTTGACAACTAACCTGCAAAACCCACAGAGCATATACGATAGAGGACAAAACAGCGAAAACATGCTCTAACATGGCATAGCGAAAGTCTACCAAACCTCTATGTATATACATAATCAATCCAAGTTTATACAAAAAGAATCCAAAAGAAAGTGCGGACATGCCCGCCAAAATACATAAATCTGACTCTCGTCTCACCCACAGCTAATCTACTCAGAATCTACAACCACCTATTGGTAACCCTCTACTGGAGGTTCCTCCAAAGGCTCCTCGACATACTCCTCCTCCACCCATGGACCAGGAGCACAAACATCAAATGGAGTAGCAGCTCCCTCAGAACCTGCCGACATAAGAAGTACGGCTGAGCATGGAATACTCAGCGGGTACTGAATACTAACCAACAATTATAGCATAAACATGGCAATACATAATCAGGAGAAATTCATATTTGTCACACGGAAACAATTTATATCATACAAGGAAGTAAAGCAGTTTATAATCATGCTTGAAACTCGTAGAAAACCGATAAATCCTCTTGAAAACATCGTGCACCTGACTTGACTTGAAATATCTTTTCGTGCGTGAAAGCTTGTCTTGTCTATCTTGCTTGATTCTTGTATGTCATGTCATGTCATGCATGCTTGCTTGTGATCACGTAACTTGTGAGATGCACTTGTGAGATGCCTTGAGAGGGAAGGGAGACCCTTCTTTATGCAATGCACTTGCGAGGGAAGGGAGACCCTTCTTCATGATATGCACTTGTGAGTGAGGGGAGACCCCTCGTGGAATGTTGGTTCTTGTCTTCTTGTGAAAAGCGAGGTAAAACATATCATAGGATATGTCCCACCTCTAACCATGTTCTTGAAAACCTCGATAAATCATGCCATGCATGCCGTGCTCGTGGGAACCGTGTACATACTTGCATTCAAATTTAAAGATGACATTTGGGTAATTTCACAACACATATAGCATCAAAGATTGAGTAATGTAATATTCATAGTATTATGGGAAAGCAGGAAACACACTATCATAGTCCCTAGCAATATTTATAATTTATTAGGCATGCATTTCCAGATTTTCAGCTCACTGTGTTCACCTTGGCATTTCATCAAACATGGTATGTTCATTATGGATTTATCCTACAACATGCTTTTCTAGATGGGTTTTACTCAAATCATACATGTACGTTCATTATTGGAACAATGCCCTTCCCCATTTGTTCATCACACACAACCATTGGCATCCAATCGCCCATCCCATCTCCATTCACCATTCACCATTCACCATTCACCATTCACCATTTACCATTTACTATTTACCATTCATCCATCTCATAGCACATGTGTAAATGAAAGAAAATGAAGAGGAAAGAAGGGGAAAAAGGAACTATAACTAGGAGGGTAGTAAAAAATACCGACCTTGAAGAAATGAGGAAGAAACCCCTTTCCAAAACGACTGTGTAGCTGCTGCCCTAGTTTGAGGAGATGCTCCTCACGAGTTTGTGCCTTGATCTTGAAGAAAAACGGGCTGGAGGTTGATCTAGGGTTTCAAACCCTTTGATTTCTCTCCCAAATGGAAACCCTAGGTTGGAATCGCCTTCTCCTCTTTCTTCTATTCTCTCAAACTCTCTAAGTGTCGAATGATGCCCTAAAGGCTCAGATTAAACTCTTAAGGTAAGAGTGAACTGACCAAAAGACCGAAATACCCTTATTGGGATTTCTGTGAATAGTGCTGTGAATAGTGCCAACTCGTGGTGCTGTGAATAGTGTCAACTCGTGGTCGGTGAATAGTGCCACTCGTGGTGCTTGTGAATAGTGCCACTCGTGGTGCTTGTGAATAGTGCAAACTCGTGGTGCTTGTGAATAGTGCCACTCGTGGTGCTTGTGCCACTCGTGATGCTTGTGAATAGTGCCACTCGTGATCCGTGAATAATGCCACTCGTGGTGCTTGTGAATAGTGCTACTCGTGGTGCTTGTGAATAGTGCAAACTCGTGGTGCTTGTGAATAGTGCCACTCGTGGTGCTTGTGAATAGTGCCACTCGTGATGCTTGTGAGTAGTGCCACTCGTGGTCCGTGAATAGTGCCACTCGTGGTGCTTGTGAATAGTGCTACTCGTGGTGCTTATGAATAGTGCCACTCGTGATGCTTGTGAATAGTGCCACTCGTGGTCCATGAATAGTGCCACTCGTGGTGCTTGTGAATAGTGCCACTCGTGGTCCGTGAATAGTGCAACTCGTGGTGCCATGAATAGTGCCAACTCGTGGTGGCGTGAATAGTGCCAACTCGTGGTGGCGTGAATAGTGCCACTCGTGGTCCGTGAATAGTGCAACTCGTGGTGGCGTGAATAGTGCCAACTCGTGGTGGCGTGAATAGTGCCACTCGTTGTCCGTGAATAGTGCAACTCGTGGTGCCATGAATAGTGCAAACTCGTGGTGGCGTGAATAGTGCCAACTCGTGGTGGCGTGAATAGTGCCAACTCGTGGTGGCGTGAATAGTGCCACTCGTGGTCCGTGAATAGTGCAACTCGTGGTGCCATGAATAGTGCAAACCCGTGGTGGCGTGAATAGTGCCAACTCGTGGTGGCATGAATAGTGCCAACTCGTGGTGCCATGAATAGTGCAAACTCGTGGTGGCGTGAATAGTGCCACTCGTGGTCCGTGAATAGTGCAACTCGTGGTGCCATGAATAGTGCAAACTCGTGGTGGCGTGAATAGTGCAAACTCGTGGTGGCGTGAATAGTGCAAACTCGTGGTGGCGTGAATAGTGCCAACTCGTGGTGGCGTTGTCAAGGGTGACGAACCCGTTGTCACGTCGTCTCATGTACAGCGTGCCCGTGGTGAGTTGTACAACGTACCCGTGGTGAGCTGTACAACGGATGCACACAGTATACGTTTTCCTACAGGTACAGACTGTTTTGGCCATATCTTTTGACTCGTTCGTCCGATTTTGACGATTCAACTTGCGTTGTGTTCGTACTTCGAAGAGGAACAATTCTGGCATTTCGAAATTTCCAAATTCTTCCTCATTTATTAATCATACCTCTTAAAAAGGCAAGATGACAACGAAAGGGTCATGTATTAAGCATGAAAAAGTCTGGGGCTCTACATCCTCCCCCCCTTACAAAAATTTCGTCCTCGAAATTCAGACACTACTTGCATTACAATTCAAAAAGAACATTACATGTCATATACAGACTTCACACAGAAACTCATTCAAGTAATTCTGGGTACTTTGCTTTGACTTCGGCTTCACGCTCCCATGTAGCTTCTTTCCGAGCATGGTGTTGCCATTGCACAAGAACCAAAGGGATTGTCTTGTTGCGAAGCACTTGATTCCTTCGATCTAAAATCTGGACTGGCTTTTCAATCAAGGTGAGGTCCTCTCGAATCTCCAACTGTTCCAAGTCTATGACATGCGAAGGATCCGCAAGATACTTCCGAAGCATGGACACATGGAAGACGTTATGAACTGCAGCCATGTGAGGTGGAAGAGCTACTCGATAAGCAACTTCACCAACCCGTGTGATAATCTCAAAAGGCCCAACATACCGAGGACTGAGCTTGCCTCGCTTCCCAAATCTCATGATCCCTTTGCTAGGAGATACTTTCACAAAAACTTGATCCCCTACTTGAAATTCCAAGTCCCTACGGCGTGTGTCCGCATAACTTTTCTGGCGATCTTGAGCGGCTTTCAATCGATCCCGGATGATCTTAACTGTGTTTGCAGTTTGCTCAATCAACTCCGGACCAAGCACTTTCCTTTCTCCTACCTCATCCCAATAGAGAGGAGACCTACAACTTCGCCCATACAAGGCCTCAAATGGTGCCATTTGAATACTTGCCTGATAGCTGTTATTATAAGCGAATTCAACCAAAGGCAAGTGCTCTTCCCAACTGCCTCTGAAATCTAACGTACAAGCTCGAAGCATGTCTTCAATGACTTGGTTCACTCTCTCGGTTTGTCCATCCGTTTGTGGATGAAAGGCGGTGCTGAAATCAAGTTGGGAACCCATAGCCTCTTGGAAACTTTTCCAAAATCTTGACGTGAATCTTGGATCCCGATCTGACACAATACTGACTGGCACCCCATGTAGTCTAACTACTTCCTTGATGTATAGTGCAGCCAACTGACTAGAGTTGAAGGTAGTACGGTAGGGTAAGAAATGAGCGGACTTTGTCAAACGATCCACTACTACCCATATCGCATCTGAGCTCCTTGCCGTCTTTGGCAAGCCAACTATGAAATCCATGGATATGTTCTCCCATTTCCACTCGGGAATAGGAAGGGAATGCAATAAACCGGCGGGTCGCATGTGTTCTGCTTTCACTTGTTGACACACCAAGCACCGTGCTACATATTCCGCAACATCCCTCTTCATATTCCCGCCACCAAAAGTGACTCTTGAGGTTCCGGTACATCTTTGTACCCCCTGGATGCACTGTGTACTTCGAACGATGTGCCTCATCCATGATCTCTCGTCGAAGATCTGCGTTGGCCGGAACACACAACCTTCCTTTGAATGTGATAGCACCCCGACTAGTGAGAGAGAAGTCCTCACTACCCTTAGCAACTTCCTTGTCCCGATAAGCCGACAATTCAGCATCCATGTCTTGATATTCTTGGATCAAATCTATAATGTACGGCCGAACCGTAACATTTGCCAAGGTAGGACCACGGACAGAGTCATTCACACTTATGTCCAGATTTGCCAAATCTTGTAGTAGCTTCCATTCTTGAACCAACATATGTGCTAACAACCCTTGAGGTCTTCTACTCAAAGCATCTGCCACTACATTTGCTTTACCCGGGTGGTATTGAATGGTACAATCATAGTCTTTCAAAAATTCCATCCAACGCCGTTGCCTTAGATTCAGCTCCTTTTGGGAAAAGAGATACTTGAGACTCTTGTGATCAGTGAACACATAGAACTCCATCCCATAAAGGTAATGACGCCAAATCTTAAGTGCAAACACGACCGCCGCAAACTCCAAGTCGTGCGTGGGATAATTCTTCTCATGCTCCTTCAATTGCCTTGATGCATAGGCAATGACTTTCTTGTGTTGCATAAGCACACATCCAAGTCCAACGTGTGAGGCATCACTGTACACCTCATACCCAAGAGGTCCGGATGGCACTGTAAGGACAGGAGCTGTAGTAAGCCTCTTCTTCAGTTCCGTGAAACTGATCTCGCACTTATCACTCCATACAAACTTGGCATTCTTCCTTGTCAGGTAAGTGAGCGGTGCTGCAAGGCTAGAGAAACCCTCTACGAATCTCCTGTAGTAGCCTGCCAACCCAAGAAAGCTGCGTATCTCGGTAACACTCTTGGGCCTCGCCCAACTCATAACTGCTTCGATCTTCTTCGGATCCACCGAGATACCTTCTGCAGAAACCACGTGGCCTAGGAATGCCACCTCTTCCAACCAAAACTCACACTTGCTAAGTTTGGCGTATAGCTTGTGTTCTCTTAGCATTTCCAAAGCAAGGCATAGGTCGCGTGTGTGATCTTCCCGTGTCTGGGAATAGACCAAGATGTCATCAACAAATACAATCACGCACCTATCAAGATATGGCCGGAACACCCGGTTCATCAAATCCATAAAGGCTGCCGGCGCGTTCGTGAGTCCAAAAGGCATCACCAAGAACTCGTAATGCCCATACCGAGTCCTGAAAGCAGTTTTGGGAACATCTTCCACCTTAATCTTCAACTGGTGATAACCCGATCGAAGATCTATCTTCGAGAAAAATCTCGCTCCCTTCAACTGATCGAACAAGTCATCAATCCTAGGCAAGGGATACCTATTCTTTATGGTGACTTTGTTCAATTGTCGGTAATCGACACACATTCGCATCGAGCCATCTTTCTTCTTAACAAACAACACCGGGGCTCCCCACGGAGAGACACTTGGTCGAATGAAACCAAGACCTTGTAATTCTTCCAACTGGGTATTCAACTCCTTGAGTTCAATAGGAGCCATTCGGTATGGAGCTCTGAAAACAGGAGCTGTGCCTGGTGCAAGCTCGATCACAAACTCAATCTCCCTGTCTGGAGGCAATCCTGGCAACTCCTCTGGAAATACATCCAGGAATTCACTCACAACCGGAATAGTCGATGAGTCCTTTGCTTCAGGGTTAGCTAAGCTCAACGCCGCAAAGCGGGCAATGTCTCTACTTCTCAACCCTCGAAAGTGAAATGGTTTTCCTTCTACCGGCTTGAAGAGTACCATTTTCTCAAAGCAAGCTACATGCCCATGATGTGCTGCTAACCAATCCATTCCCAATATAACATCAAAGTCTTGGAATCCAAGGACGATGAGATCAACCGCCAACTCGTGGCTCCCAACTTGGACCACACTATCTCCATACACTTTATCTGCCAATACTGTTTTGCCGAGAGGAGTCGAAATGGCTAACTCCAGTTCTAGCTGACTTGGCTCTACAGAAAAGCCTTCTGAAAAACTCGGCGAGACAAATGAATGAGTAGACCCGGTATCAATCAACACTCGAGCCAAACACTCATTGACTAGTAGGGCTCCTGAAATTTTAGCTAGTTACGTCAATTCAAGCATCAACAGTGTATACACATAGGTATATACATATATAGCATACCAAGTACGTACACATGGGATAAAACATAACATAACCATCACGAATAAGGAAAATAACTCCAAACGCGTACCTTGCACCACATCGTCAGATGCAAGTGCATCACCCTCTGTCAAGGCAAAAACTCGCCCCTGGTTCGCCTGGCGAGACTGTGGTGTAGACCGGGTAGTCTGAGATGACGCCTGATATGATCCTGCTGGGCGTGCTGGTGGACTAATCCCCTGAGACTGGCCTGATAAATGCCGACTGGGGCAATCCCTGATCATGTGTCCCTGGCGACCGCAATGATAACATCCACCAGATGCTCTTCGACAATCTCCTGCCGGATGCCTTTTGCCGCATGAAGTGCAGACCTCGTGTGTATAAGTCGGAGGGGCTGGAAGCGGAGCATACCTCATCGTCTGAGGTGCAACAGGCCGTGGGGCTGGAAGAGCCTGAGGTCTCGGTGCCTGAGGCACATACTGCCGTGGAGCTGGAGGCGCATAAGAAGGTCTCATCGATGGTGCTGGCCACGCATACTGATAACGAGTCCGCCTCTCTGGAGGTGCTGAACTGCTAGCTTGGCCTCTCGCCCACTCCCTCTTCTTGGACACTGTCTCTGAATTGGCCTCGACCAATAAGGCCTTGTCTACTACCTCAGGGTAGGTAGTATGCCTGAAAACGGGCACCTTCTCCATAATCACATCCTTGAGCCCTTGCTCAAATCTCCTCGCCTTCATTGCCTCAGTAGCAACCATATGAGGCGCAAATCTCGACAACTCTGAGAACTTGGCCTCGTATTGTGCCACCGACATCAAACCTTGCTCAAGGTTGATGAATTCTCTCTCTTTCTTTTCCCGTGCTCCAATCGGAAAGTACTTTTTGTAAAAAGTATCCTTGAACTCCTCCCAAGTCCAAGGTAGACCCTGCATGGTCAAATCTCTCGTCCTCAGTGCGGACAACCACCAATGGTGGGCTTCGCCTTCTAGCATGAAAGCTTCCCATGCTACCCTCTCCTCCTCTGTAGGTGAGAGGACCGTAAGGATCTTCTCCATCTGGAGGATCCATGCCTCCGCAGCAAGAGGGTCCACACTCCCATGGAATGGTGGAGGCCTCAATCTCCTGAATGCCTCAACTCCAGCGGTACGATGTACTGGAGCTGCGGGCGGTGGAGTAGGTGCCGCCGATGATGGTATAGCCTGCCGAGCCGCCAGTATGGCGAGTGTCTCAGCAATAGAGCCTAAGACTCGAGAGAGGTCCGGCTGCTCATCCTCATCCCGTGAAGAAGAGGAAGCTCTGGTATGTGGTCCACGACCCCGTGTGTTCCGTCTCATGACTCAAGTCCTGAGAAAATAATAACACCACATGAGTCTAACTTTAAACCACAGTTTACTTCAATGCCATTTCACAATAATCCAATTTGTATTAGTTGTATAATACTAATATACATCGCATTAAGTCATCAGAGTATTTATAATATTATACTTTGGTGTTCTAGCGTTCCTAAGGCTCGTACTTGGTTGAAACAATCATTTTGACTAAGACTAAAGTTTAGTCTTACACTTGGATCAAGACTCTCTTCCGACTTACTTTCTTCCTAACTTGTTTCCTGACATATGCTCTTGTCAAGCCGTGGTATAAGATTCTAAGTGACCCTAGAGACCTAAAGCCTAAGCTCTGATACCACTTCTGTCGCGCCCCAGAACCCACCCTAGGAGTTAGAGTGAACTTTGGACGACTAATCATGACTTGCTTGACAACTAACCTGCAAAACCCACAGAGCATATACGATAGAGGACAAAACAGCGGAAACATGCTCTAACATGGCATAGCGAAAGTCTACCAAACCTCTATGTATATACATAATCAATCCAAGTTTATACAAAAAGAATCCAAAAGAAAGTGCGGACATGCCCGCCAAAATACATAAATCTGACTCTCGTCTCACCCACAGCTAATCTACTCAGAATCTACAACCACCTATTGGTAACCCTCTACTGGAGGTTCCTCCAAAGGCTCCTCGACATACTCCTCCTCCACCCATGGACCAGGAGCACAAACATCAAATGGAGTAGCAGCTCCCTCAGAACCTGCCGACATAAGAAGTACGGCTGAGCATGGAATACTCAGCGGGTACTGAATACTAACCAACAATTATAGCATAAACATGGCAATACATAATCAGGAGAAATTCATATTTGTCACACGGAAACAATTTATATCATACAAGGAAGTAAAGCAGTTTATAATCATGCTTGAAACTCGTAGAAAACCGATAAATCCTCTTGAAAACATCGTGCACCTGACTTGACTTGAAATATCTTTTCGTGCGTGAAAGCTTGTCTTGTCTATCTTGCTTGATTCTTGTATGTCATGTCATGTCATGCATGCTTGCTTGTGATCACGTAACTTGTGAGATGCACTTGTGAGATGCCTTGAGAGGGAAGGGAGACCCTTCTTTATGCAATGCACTTGCGAGGGAAGGGAGACCCTTCTTCATGATATGCACTTGTGAGTGAGGGGAGACCCCTCGTGGAATGTTGGTTCTTGTCTTCTTGTGAAAAGCGAGGTAAAACATATCGTAGGATATGTCCCACCTCTAACCATGTTCTTGAAAACCTCGATAAATCATGCCATGCATGCCGTGCTCGTGGGAACCGTGTACATACTTGCATTCAAATTTAAAGATGACATTTGGGTAATTTCACAACACATATAGCATCAAAGATTGAGTAATGTAATATTCATAGTATTATGGGAAAGCAGGAAACACACTATCATAGTCCCTAGCAATATTTATAATTTATTAGGCATGCATTTCCAGATTTTCAGCTCACTGTGTTCACCTTGGCATTTCATCAAACATGGTATGTTCATTATGGATTTATCCTACAACATGCTTTTCTAGATGGGTTTTACTCAAATCATACATGTACGTTCATTATTGGAACAATGCCCTTCCCCATTTGTTCATCACACACAACCATTGGCATCCAATCGCCCATCCCATCTCCATTCACCATTCACCATTCACCATTCACCATTCACCATTTACCATTTACTATTTACCATTCATCCATCTCATAGCACATGTGTAAATGAAAGAAAATGAAGAGGAAAGAAGGGGAAAAAGGAACTATAACTAGGAGGGTAGTAAAAAATACCGACCTTGAAGAAATGAGGAAGAAACCCCTTTCCAAAACGACTGTGTAGCTGCTGCCCTAGTTTGAGGAGATGCTCCTCACGAGTTTGTGCCTTGATCTTGAAGAAAAACGGGCTGGAGGTTGATCTAGGGTTTCAAACCCTTTGATTTCTCTCCCAAATGGAAACCCTAGGTTGGAATCGCCTTCTCCTCTTTCTTCTATTCTCTCAAACTCTCTAAGTGTCGAATGATGCCCTAAAGGCTCAGATTAAACTCTTAAGGTAAGAGTGAACTGACCAAAAGACCGAAATACCCTTATTGGGATTTCTGTGAATAGTGCTGTGAATAGTGCCAACTCGTGGTGCTGTGAATAGTGTCAACTCGTGGTCGGTGAATAGTGCCACTCGTGGTGCTTGTGAATAGTGCCACTCGTGGTGCTTGTGAATAGTGCAAACTCGTGGTGCTTGTGAATAGTGCCACTCGTGGTGCTTGTGCCACTCGTGATGCTTGTGAATAGTGCCACTCGTGATCCGTGAATAATGCCACTCGTGGTGCTTGTGAATAGTGCTACTCGTGGTGCTTGTGAATAGTGCAAACTCGTGGTGCTTGTGAATAGTGCCACTCGTGGTGCTTGTGAATAGTGCCACTCGTGATGCTTGTGAATAGTGCCACTCGTGGTCCGTGAATAGTGCCACTCGTGGTGCTTGTGAATAGTGCCACTCGTGATGCTTGTGAATAGTGCCACTCGTGGTCCGTGAATAGTGCCACTCGTGGTGCTTGTGAATAGTGCCACTCGTGGTCCATGAATTGTGCAACTCGTGGTGCCATGAATAGTGCAAACTCGTGGTGGCGTGAATAGTGCCAACTCGTGGTGGCGTGAATAGTGCCACTCGTGGTCCGTGAATAGTGCAACTCGTGGTGCCATGAATAGTGCAAACTCGTGGTGGCGTGAATAGTGCCAACTCGTGGTGGCGTGAATAGTGCCAACTCGTGGTGGCGTGAATAGTGCCACTCGTGGTCCGTGAATAGTGCAACTCGTGGTGCCATGAATAGTGCAAACCCGTGGTGGCGTGAATAGTGCCAACTCGTGGTGGCATGAATAGTGCCAACTCGTGGTGCCATGAATAGTGCAAACTCGTGGTGGCGTGAATAGTGCCACTCGTGGTCCGTGAATAGTGCAACTCGTGGTGCCATGAATAGTGCAAACTCGTGGTGGCGTGAATAGTGCCAACTCGTGGTGGCGTGAATAGTGCAAACTCGTGGTGGCGTGAATAGTGCCAACTCGTGGTGGCGTTGTCAAGGGTGACGAACCCGTTGTCACGTCGTCTCATGTACAGCGTGCCCGTGGTGAGTTGTACAACGTACCCGTGGTGAGCTGTACAACGGATGCACACAGTATACGTTTTCCTACAGGTACAGACTGTTTTGGCCATATCTTTTGACTCGTTCGTCCGATTTTGACGATTCAACTTGCGTTGTGTTCGTACTTCGAAGAGGAACAATTCTGGCATTTCGAAATTTCCAAATTCTTCCTCATTTATTAATCATACCTCTTAAAAAGGCAAGATGACAACGAAAGTGTCATGTATTAAGCATGAAAAAGTCTGGGGCTCTACATCACCGATCGCTCGGTAGGCAACTGATCGATCAGTCATAAACACCGATCGCTCAGTCTTCGTGTTTTTGCAGAAATTTCAGTAAGGGTGTTTCGGTCTTTTGGCGTTTCACTCTTTACTCTTAAGGGTTGCCTGAACCTTTAGGGCTCATTTACAACACTTAGAAGATATTAGAGAGGAAGAGAGAAGAGAAGGGTTTTCCTAACCTAGGGTTTGATTTTTGAGAAGAAATCAAAAGGTTTGTGAACCCTAGATCACCTCAAGCTTGGATTGCTTCAAGATCAAGGTTCAAGCTCGTGAGGAGCACTTTCCCCAAGCTAGGGCAGCAACTCACGCGCGTTTTGGAAGGGGATTCTTTCCCTCATTTGTCAAGGTCGGTACTTCTTGCTACCCTCCTAGTTATAGTTCCTCTTTTCCTCCATGTTTCTTTGTTTTTCCTTCATCTATACTTGTGCTATGAGTTGGGATGTGTGGATGTTGTGAATGGAGATGGAATGGGCGATTGGATTGTGTTGTGATAATTGAAATGGGGAGGGCATTGTATCCATAATGAACAAACATGTATGATGGAATTATAACCCACCTAGAAAAGCATGTTGTAGGGTTAACAAATAATGAACATACCATGTTTGATGGAATGCCAAGGTGAATAAAATGAATAATAAATTAAGAATATGCATGCTTAAAGTTTATGGAAATTGTTTGGGTTATGATAGTGTGTTTTCACACTTTCCCTAAATTGTTTAATTTTTTACTTGTTTAAATGGTGATGTGCAATGTATTGTGAAATCCCAAACATGTTATATTTAAATTTAAATGCAAGTATGTACACGCTTCCACGAGCACGACATGCATGACATGAATTTACCGAGGTTTTCAAGAACGAAGTTTAGAGGTGGGACATATCCTACGATATATTTTACCTCACTTTTCACAATAAAACAAGAACAAACATACCACGAAGGGACCCCCTCACTCACAAGTGCATTGCATAAAGAAGAGTCTCCCTTCCCTCTCACGTGCATCTCATAAAGAAGGGTCTCCCTTCCCTCTCAAGTGCATTGCATAAAGAAGGGTCTCCCTTCCCTCTCAAGTGCATCTCACATGGATATCTCACAAGTGTATCTCACAAGTTACATGATCACAAGCAAGCATGCATGACACGCATGGCATGACATGACACGTACGACATATTCGACAAGATCAAGCAAGACAAACATGACAAGCTTTCAAGTACAAAAATGATATTTCAAGTCAAGTCAAGCACACAATTATTTCAAGAGGTTTTATCGGCTTTTTACGAAATGCAAGCATGATTATAAATTGTTTTACTTCCTTCTATGACATGAATTGTTCCCGTTTTACATATATAAATTGCTCCTGAATTATGTATTGTCATTTTTATGCTATGACTATTGGTTAGTATTTGGTACCCACTGAGTATTCTATGCTCAGCCGTACTTCTTATGTCGGCAGGTGATAGTGGAGCGGCTGCTCCTTTTGATGTCTGTGCTCCGAGCCCGTGGGTGGAGGAGGAGTACGTTGAGGAGCCTGTGGAGGAACCTCAAGGTGAGGGTTACTATTAGGTTGTGGTAGATTCTGAATGGATAGCTGTGGGTGAGTTGAGAGAGATGTATTCATGTATTTTGGCAAGCCTGTCCGCACTTTCTTTCGTGTATCTTTTTGTATAAATTTGGATCATGTATGTATATACATAGAGGTTTGTTAGACTTCCGCTGTGCTTTGTTATATGTTTCCACTATCGTGTCCTCTTTGTATATGCTTCGTGGGTTTTTGCAGGATGGTTTGTCAAGCAAGTCATGTAAGTCATGATTAGTCGTCCAAAGTTCACTCTAACTCTTAGGGTGGGTTTTGGGTCACGACAATGAAGGTTTTAGAAACTTCTAAACTCGATTTTTGGTTTCTCTATATAACTAGAACCTTTAGAGTCCAAAAATTGGGATTTTTGGGAGTATATTGAGAGCACTTTGAGCTATCTTTAGAGTTGATAAAAGCTCTAATTTTTATAGTCTCTCCTTCCCTTTGTTAGGTGCATTCTACCTAGAGATTACAAGCCTAAAGCTCCATATTAGCTTGTTTGGACTTGTCCTTTGAAGGAGTCCATCTAGGAGTTGATTCTTATCAAACCATCAATCCGTTCTGGATAGAACACCTTGGCCGGAGTGTTCCGGAGCCTTTACGAAGGAGGTCGATCTAAGAAGGATCGTGGTAGAGTGATTTGGTTGGTGGAATCCGAAGCCGTCATTGACGGAGATCGAACAGAAGATCGTAGACTATTTTCGAGACACAAAGAGAAGTACGAGCGGCTGTGGTTGATCACGGGACTTGAGAGTACATGATGACTTTTCGAGGTGTGGAGGACTAAGAACTGAAAGATCGAAGTGTCGAGTCCGAAGGAGTCAAGTTCGAGTATTGTAAGTTCTTGTTTACTTTGTCATAGTGGATTCTCGTGGCTGGACTAGATCCCGTGGTTTTTCCCGGAAGGGTTTCCACGTAAAAATCCTTGTGTTATGGCTTGATTGTTTTCCTTATTCCGCACTTTAACTTTATCATCCCTTTAATTAATAAACTTAATTGTTAAAACATAAAAAGGGTAGATAGACTTATAGGAAAACCTATCCATCCCCTTAGATTTGTGAGTTCTCAACTCAAACACTAGATTTGAGGTTCACCGAATTTTTTCAAAACATTTCATTTTGGCTGATGATGAATCACACGGACTCTTCCACAGGAAGGCCTAGTGTCCTAAAGCCACCAAAAATAACATAAGAGCATGCTAAATTAAGCTAGTTGATTTACCAGGAAATCACCTCTGACAGGGCTACCCCTGAAACCCTTCTAGAACTCTCAAAAGTTGAGTATGAATCAGAGCAGGAGGGGAACCGCCTCAAGAGATCTTGAACCTCCTAGAGCACAGTGAAGAGATACGACAGTCTAACATTGAGGACACTGAGACCATAAACCTCGGTTCTGAAGATAATCCCCAGCTCGTCAAGATTGGCACAACCATGAGCCCGCAACAGAGAACAAACATGATCAGCTTCCTCAAAAGCTACAATGACGTATTCGCCTGGACATACACAGACATGCCCGGCCTGGACCCAACATTGGTGGTACACAGACTACCCCTAAACGTAGAAGTCAAACCAGTTAAACAGAAACTGAGACGGATGAGACCTGGATGGTCCCAAAAGGTCAAATAAGAGGTTGAGAAGCAGATCAAAGCAGGCTTCCTGGCAGTAGCAACCTACCCTGAATGGTTAGCCAACACTGTGCCGGTACCCAAGAAAGATGGCAAGGTCCGCATTTGTCTCAACTACCAGAATCTGAATAAGGCAAGCCCTAAGGACAACTTCCCTCTCCCACACAACGACATCCTAGTCAATAACACAGCAGGGCACGAGACACTTTCATTCATGGATGGTTTCTCCGGATACAACCAGATCAGAATGACAGAAGAAGACATGGAGAAAACTTCCTTTATCACACCTTAGGGCATGTTCTGCTACAAGGTAATGCTTTTCAGACTCAAGAATGCAGGGGCAACCTACCAGAGGGCCATGACGGCACTGTTACACGACATGATACACAAGACAACTGAAGTCTATGTGAATGACATGATCGTCAATTCCCCAACTACCAGGCAACACCCTGAAGACCTAAAAAAGTTTTGTGATAGACTCAGAGAGTTCGGCCTGAGACTGAATCTAGCCAAATGTGTCTTTCGAGCCTCATCAGGAAAACTCCTTGGCTTCATAGTCAGCAAAAGAGGTATTGAGATTGATCCAGTTAAAGTCAATGCTATCATCGAAATGCCAACTCCCCAGACTGAAAAGGAAATCTACGGATTCCTGGACAGAATTCATTACATCAGCCGATTCATCTCTCAGCTCACTCTGATATGCGAGCCAATCTTCAAGCTTCTCTGGAAGAACGTACCTACAGTCTGGACAGACGAATGTCAGGAAGTCTCTGATAAGATAAAGCGATATCTTCTCCACCCTCTTATACTTGTGCCTCCAACACCGAGACGACCACTGCTACTCTACATCTTAGTGCAAGAAACCTTCATGGGGTGCGTCCTGACACAGCATGACTAGACAGGTAGAACGGAGCAAGCCATCTACTACATTAGTAAGCGTCTGCTAGAATATAAAGAAAGGTACAGCCCGCTTGAGAGAACTTGTTTAGCACTGGTCTGCGCTACTTAGTGGCTACGGCAATATCTACTTTCCTACCCGATAATTCTGATCTTCTGAATAGACTCACCAAGTATTTACTGGAAAAGCCAGCCACTACCGGGAGGACAACCCGATGGCTCATGATATTATTGGAATTTGACATCACATATATAACTTAGAAGTCAATCAAGGGACAAGCAATTGCAGATCACTTAGCCCATAATCCAGCACAGGATTACGTCTCAGTACATGATCAATTTCTAGATGAAGTCATCCTGTATGCAGAGTTTGAAGAGTAAAAATACACCGGCTGGGAGCTGTACTTTGACGAAGCCGCTAATAATCACGGACATGGGGCAGGAGCAGTCTTGATCTCACCTAAGGGAGCATACCTCTCCATCTCAATTAAGCTGAAATTCAGATGCTCAAACAACAAAGCAGATTATGAAGCATGCATAGCCAGACTGAAAAAAGCCCTGGGTATTGGGATTGAAAAGATAGACGTCTACGGAGACTTGTCTTTGGTAATCTATCAAGCAAACGAATCTTAGGCCATCCAAGAACCCCGGCTAGTCCCGTACTTGGCCTACCTCAACGTGCTGATTACCCAGTTCATGAGAATCACTTTCAGTCACAGGTCTAGGAACCAGAAAAGATTTGTCGATGCACTGGCCACTCTCGCCTCTATGGTTCAGGCTCCCAAGGGCATCATGCTCTGGCCAATTGAAATTCAGCAACAGGATCAGCCTGCCGACTGCCTTGAGATCGAAAAGGTAACAAATAACAATCCTTGGTATATAAACATTAAGCAGTATCTCGAGGTTAGGACCTTCCCACTCAACGCCACCAAAACAAATCATCGGGCAATCAGGAGACTGGCCATCCAGTTTGTTCTCTTAGGGGGAATCCTATACAAAAGATCACCAAACATGGTCTGACTCAGATGCCTTAATACTCGTGAAGCTGCACAAATAGTCGAGGAAGTTCACGGAGGAACTTGTGGCCTACACATGAATGGGCTAATGATGTCTCAGAAGATACTCAAACTGGGCTACTACTGGTCCACAATGGAATCTGACTGTTGCCGACATGTACAGAAGTGCCACCTGTGTCAAATCTATGCTAACAGAATCAATGCATCGCTAACCACGCTGCACAATCTCACTACTCCATGGTTGTTCTTAGCTTGGGGCATCAACATCATCGGGCCCATAACCCCGAAAGAATCAAACGGACATCAATTCATCCTGGTAGCAATCAATTACTTCACAAAATAGGTCGAGGCAGCCTCTTATGCCAGTGTCACAACCTCCGTGGTTTAGCGTTTCCTGAAGAAGGACATCAGCTGCCGGTACGATGTCCTATTTGAGATTGTGACAGACAATGCTCTCAACTTCTGGAATAAGGGGATGACAAATCTCTGCCAGAAATTCAAGATACAGCATCACAATTCCACACCATATAAGTCACAAACTAATGGTGCAGTAGAAGCCGCCAACAAAAACATTAAGAAAATTACAGAGAAGATGGCAACTAACTATTCTACCTGGCATTAGATGTTTCCATATGCACTCATGGCCTACAAAACGTCCATCCGAACTCAACAGGAGCAACACCATTTTCTCTGGTTTTTGGTATAGAAGCAATCGTCTCCGTCGAAGTATAAATTTCATCACTCCGGGTGTTAATGGAAGTAGAAGTCTCAGATGCAGAATGGGCACAGCCCCAATATGAGCAGCTGAATCTGATTAAAGAGAGAAGACTGAAAGCCATCATGAAGGCTCATATTGGGCGTATAGATGACAAAGCCCTTCGACTTGGGCGAATGGATGACGAAGACCTCCCAGAGCTCGTCAACATGGACAAATTCAAACGATACTACGCTTCGGGTCTAGATCTGATAGGCGTTTTGCACTCGTAGATTCTTCGGGAAATGACATGAGGCCATCCTTTGCACACTCCTTAAACCCAATAATGTAAACTTAATTGCAAATCAATGAAATCCGCTAGTTAGTCCCTTGAGCCTAACATCTCTTCTTTCATGAAATCTTTTCAAGGACACTCTGCCTTACTCTCTGTGGCATTTGGCTGAACTACGTCATGACCTTATCCTATAAAGGGTACATAGGCAACCTAACAATTAGGTGCGGTCACTAAAAGGATCCATACACCCCCCCTAAACCATCCCAATGGAGTCAAAGCCTCTCTAAAATGTCTCCCCACAGAGTCCAAATAGAGCAAGAATCCTCTCGACTTCTCTAGATGAGTCAACTTTCAAGGGTACAAAATTTTCATCAAAGGAAAGCCCAAAATAGAAGTCGAAACATTCTCAAAAGTCAAAGACTTCCCCAAGAAGAGACAACCTCTCCCAAAATCCCCTAACGGAGCAAAAAAAGAAGGAAAAGACTCCAAGGGGAGTGCAAATCAACTACAACCATAGGGTGTCCCAAACTTCGATCTCCTATCCTACATTTCGTCTCACTCTATGTCCTCCTAAATCCGCTATAAACTGCAAGTGCAAGCAAGATATCATGTCTACATCCTCAACGGAAGCATGATAATCCCCAGAGGAGCACAGTCCATGGCAATGAAGGGAGAAAATCCATTCCCCCAACGAATCGCGGGCATGAGTGAAAACCGGCAACGGCCTCATTGCGTAAAAATCACGCGACCCCTAGCCCTAGTCTTGTGACTAGAGGCAAAAAAGGGATAAAAATCAATCAGCTTTGTAGGCATGAGGAAAATCGGCAACGGCCTCATTGCGCAAAAATTATGCAAATCTCATGACTTGGTAATTCCAAGAGTAAAAAAGGGAGAAAAGCTTAAGAGCAGTTTGGCAATCAGGCTTACAGGGCTCCCCAATCACCCCCAACAGGATAATCTCTCAAACGGACTAGTATCCCCAGCAGAGATTCGAACAAAGCAAATCCTCAGCAGATGGTTAACTCCCGGACATCCTCAACAGAGATTCCTTTGGGAGAAACTCCCCAGCAGTGGTCTACAGCAGAGTTCCGTTCCCCAGCGGATCCCCAATAGAAGCCTTCTTGGCTCTCTACAACACTCTCCCCAGCAAGAAGTTTAGAAGCTTCCACTTCAACAAGCTTCTCCCCAGCCAGATGCCCTAAATCTCCGGCAGCAACAAGACAAGCATGTCTACATCCAACAATATCCCCAGCGGTGACGAAACATTTTCCCTCTAAAGCCCTAACAAAAGTAATTTACAAGCAAATCTAAAAGCTAGCTAAGCGTTCTTCTATTAAAATCAAAAACTTTTGCAAAAGTCCACAAACACTTTTCATAAACGTTTTTCAAAACAGAAATTCTGGTACCAAGATCAGTTTGTACCAACCTGTACTGAGTAGCCCCGGTAAGAAAAGCAGAAAGCAGCCAACACCGCGCATCCCCGCGAGTCACAATTAACAAAGTCATAGGAAAGCATCCTTGCCTTTACCCCTGTATGACATCACTTAGCACATAGTCATACCTTGCATGACTAAAAGCTTCTCAGTAGCATTTAACATAATCAACATCCAGCGCCTCTGGGCCATGTCAATATCAATCCGACTAGTACCCCCGAGATGTGCCACTCTCTTTCGACAACCTCGTGTGTCCTTGACATCATCAAGTCTCCATTGACATAAACACACATTGTCAACATGCCGATACTCACCGCATGTCCCTCTTTCAACACCCCCGTGTATCCTTGACATCATAGAGTCCATTGACATAAACACACCTTGTCAACATGCCGACACTCACCGCATGTCCCTCTTCCGACACCCCTGTGTGTCCTTGACATCATAGAGTCTCCATTGACATAAACACACCTTGTCAACATGCCGACACTCATCGCATGTCCCTCTTCCGACACCCCTACGTGTCCTTGACATCATAGAGTCTCCATTGACATAAACACACCTTATCAACATGTCGATACTCACCGCATGTCCCTCTTCCGACACCCCTGTGTGTCCTTGACATCTTAGAGTCCATTGACATAAACACACCTTGTCAACATGTCGACACTCACAGCATGTCCCTCTTCCGACACCCCTGTATGTCCTTGACATCATAGAGTCTCCATTAACATAAACACACCTTGTCAATATGCCGACACTCACCGCATGTCCCTCTTTCGACACCCCTGTGTATCCTTGACATCATAGAGTCTCCATTGACATAAACACACCTTGTCAATATGCCGACACTCACCATATGTCCCTCTTCCGACACCCCCGTGTGTCCTTGACATCATAGAGTCTCCATTGACATAAACACACCTTGTCAATATGCCGACACTCACCACATGTCCCTCTTTCGACACCCCCGTGTATCCTTGACATCAACAAGTCTCTATTAACATAACACACTTTGTCAACATGCTGACACTCACCGTATGTCCTTCTTTCGACACCCCCATGTGTCCTTGACATTCCAAGTGAACATTGATGCCTAATCAACATGCTGACACCTTGGATGTCCCCTTGTAACACCCTATTTGTTCTCAACACCCCGTGTGTCCTTCGATCGATTTGGCTAAACGCAATAACAATCGATCTAGTCGTCACTCCCACGCGATGCCTAGCTAGCGCCTCCGGGACATGCCATCATTCATAGCATACATTCATCCCCAGCATGAGTAAACCGGACTACTCTCTCCCAGTAAGTGGTTCTACAAATTTCTTCTTCTCGTAAGTTACGCGTATCCCCAGTAGATATAGGCAGGCACATGAACCCAGCATGTGCACAGGATGGACATGCATCATACTGTGTTCCTAAAATCTAATCTTGGTGTAAAAATAAGATGATTCCAGTCTTTGTTGTTCAAATTACCAATTTGGCATTCTTCGACAAAGAGGGGGGCAGCTGTAAGCACCCAATTTTTACTCTCATCCTTAATCATGGTTAAACTCTTTTAACCATGGTTATCCCCAATCGAGTCCTCTTAATCCTAGGTCAAACTCTAGTTAACCCTAGGTAAACCCTAGTCAACCCTAGGATTTAACCCTAGTTAACCCTAGTTAACCCTAATTAAAACCCTAGTCAACCCTAGGACCTAACCCTAGTCAACCCTAGGACCTAACCCTAGTCAAACCCTAGGGCTAATCCTAGTCAAACCCTAAACCTATGAAAACTCCTAGTCAAAGCCTTAGGACTTAACCCTAAGCCCTTAGGACTTAAACCCTCAAATCCAAGGCCCTTAGGGCCTAAGCCTTTGGATTGGGCTCATGGGGCCCAAAAATTCAAATCCAAACCCCTGTACGGCATACGTGCATAGGTCAGGCCCTTTCTAGGTAAAGACCAGGGATGGCGGTAGATATTCTACCGTCATTCTTATTTCAGTATAGTAGGGGAATGGTGGTAATTATTCTACCACTGTTTCCTATTCATGTTCCAGCAGCTCACTTGCCCCTCCAATGCACCAGGCACTCTCCCTAGTTGCCCCTCTCCTCCCTGTAGCTCTGCCTACCACTGTCCTAATGCCCATGGTGTCCCCAACCCTTCTCCTATAAAAACCAACCCTCCACCACCTCCAAAGGCATGGTAAAACCCCTTATCCGAAACCCTGTTGGATTGCCTAAGCCAAACCTCTTCCAAACACTTATAAAACACTCTCAGCAGTCCCAGGAGTTCTCAAGGACCACCCCAGCTCCCTCCTCAACCATGCAGCACCACCACTAGACACCACCACCGCCGTAGCCACCACCGGAGGCCAGCAGCAGGGTAGGGTCATCCCCTACCCCTTTTCTTTCTTCTTGTACAAACCTATGTGAGCCCCTAGTCCTTCCAGGGGACTTATTCTTTTGTTGAGCTATAGAAACCCAAAGCAGGGGGCATTCCCTCACCTTTTTTATAGGTGTAGAGGACCCTTCATGAGAAGAGATCCCTCCCACTGTAATCTCATACCAGCCTCAAGTTTTTTGGGGGTCCCTTAGTCCATGAGTGTAGAGACCCCGAATCTTTTTTCATGTTTTTACTTCATTGGATTAGGGTTATTATTGTCCTTGTCATGTTTTGATGTTTATTGTATTATATATTTATTTGGTGTGGTGTAAACTAGGCTTAATCAAACTTGTAACGGAGGGATGTCATATCACACCCTAAACTTTAGGAAGCTCTAGTTTTGGTACCATTTATTGGAATTGAGTGATTCTTGAACCATTAGAAATTTGTTGGAACCCTCTTCGAAGTTCATGTTTAATGTTTTTCCTTATTTTGAGTTTAAGCCAAGTCAATGGTGGGTTTTATCTAATGGAATTGCAGATCAGTCAACTTTGGAGACAATTTAGTCTATTAATTAAGTGGAATTTCAATATTCTAAAATGTTAGAAATGTTCACTTTCGAGAGACGAATCCAACCCAAGTTGAATCGTCAAAATCCGTCGAGCGAGTCAAAAGTGATGGCCAAAATGGTACGATGGGTCAGAAATCTACAGAGCACCGATCGCTTGGTCAGAAGTAGCGATCGATCGGTCCAAAACCGATCGATCGGTATCTATCGACTAGTCCAAAATTTTGTATGGGGAAAATTTCCAGTGAGTGCTTTTTTGACCGATCGCCCGGTCAAGAGCACCGATCGCTCGGTTAAGAACCCGATCGATCGGTCATAACCACCGATCGCTCGGTCCTTCGTGTTTTTGCAGAAATTTAGTAAGGGCTTTTTGGTCTTTTTGTTCTCAGACCTTGGGGCTATAAATAGAGGGTCCTACTCGAAATATTAAAATACTCTACCTATTTCTAACCTAATTTGGTAAAAAGAGGGAGAAAACCTAGGGTTTGAGGGAGAGGGTTGCTTGGAGAAGAAGGAGGTTGCTAGAAGATTGAAAGGAAAGCTTGGAGATCGTCCTCAAAGCTTCTCCAAATCTCCTCGGGAGCGTTTTGAATCCAAGGGAAGGATTCCTAAGGTCGATATACTATCCAAATCAACTCTATTTTAATGTTTTGTGAATATTAATTTGATAGAAATGATAGAATGGAGATTAAATGCATTTTTCCCAAATTTTCTATGAAGTAAGCTAATTATTGATGGAAATGTGGATGGAAATGTGGATAGAATATATGGAGGATGGGAAATGTATGGAGGATGGGATTAATATGTGGATGTGAATAGTGAATTGATTGTATGGATGAATTATGGTTTGATGAATGCTTGAAAATATAGAAAGGAAATGGATTCATATTATGCGTACACAAGGTGTTTGTGAAAATGCTTGAAAGGATAAATGCTATTATACTCTTATGAATAGTGGTAAATAGATCATGAATTGTGTTAAGAATTATGATAAGATATATATATATATGATTGTTTGGTAAGTATATCTAATTACTTGCATGGAAATTGGTAGTCGGGAAGGTAAGAACTTAGAGGAACATCTCTCAAACTGGGAATTCTCTAACTATTTGGTATGGGACATATAGTGGAGTTTCCATGGTGGGAGATCAGAATCTAAGCAATTACCGACTCGAATGTTAATCTCGACACTTAAGTACACAAGCACGTGTATATTAAGATAAGAGTCTCACAAGTCACACATGTGGACCACAAGCATGAGCATGACATATGTATGACATTCTGAATAAGCATAAGCATGACATGGTTCGTATCCGCCAAGAACGGCATGTCAACTTGATTCTTAGACATGGTCCGTATCCGCCAAGAACGGCATGTCAACCATATGATTTCTAAGGCATGGTCCGTATCCGCCAAGAACGGCATGTCTCATTACTGTGTGATCTGAATAAGTGCATAAGCATAAGCATCTCACAAGCACGTGGTCTCATAAGCATAAGCAACTCATAAGTGTATTGTCTTCCAATTCTAAGATTCTCACAAGTACACGAGTCAAGGTGATGATATGATGTATATGCGCACACGTTCTTCCGCACTCTGATTATGTTATTATGTTATTGGATATGTTTCTAACTAAATGCTGGTGTATTATTAATGTTGGTTGGATTTTATATACACCGAGTACTTTTGTACTCAGGCGGACTTTTGTCTTGGAAGGTTTAGAGCAGGAGTACACGGAGGAGCCATGGGTTGAGGAAACTTACATCGAGGATGTGAGTTTTGTAATAGACTTTTAGAGGATGTTGCTCGGTAGACTTTTATAGTTGTGTATCAGACTCTTTGGTTTTAGAGTGAGTTGTATATGTTTACCGTAGACTTTTGCTATTTGATTATAGTTTACATACCAGAATTTTATTATCCTCATTTTTGGAGACTCGTGTAGTAAGCCTTATATGCATGGATTTTAAGCAGGTTAAGTAATGTGGCGATCCCAAAGTCCTATTTTAGCCTTGTTGGATTTTGGGGTCATTACAATGAGGGATCCCCTGGAACCATCGTAGTGCAGCCTCGAAGGGCACAAACCATTTTCTGGAAAGCCCAGAAATGGCGATAAACACAGTACCGCTATTTCTGGTCTTTCCATTTACAGAGGCCATAGACCCCACTTGATCAAGCCCTGGTTCATACCATGGCCTAAAATGGATCCCAAAGACTTCCCTTAACTTAACCTAGTCCTTCCAGGTCCACCCCTATTGCTTAACCATGGTTAAAACACCAAAACAAGGGAACTATCCAGAATGACAGTAGTTATTCTACCGCCATTCTTGAACTTCATTACAGTGTTAACTAGACCCACTTTGGGCCCATTTTGAACCAAGTCTAGGGCCCACCACAGGCCCAAGACATGTGGCAAACTCCCCTAGGAAGCCTTGAGGGTCCATAACCCTTAGGGTTCACCCCTTAATGTTGGCCAGGTAATGACCCTAAAGGGGGTGAATAGGGTCTATGGCAGATTTTAAAATTTATGAACTACTAGTTCAAGATATAGAATAAATTAAATATGCAACAATCAAAAACAATAGAAATGTTGCAGGAGAAAGAGAGAAGAGATAAAGAGAGTGCAAACTCAGGATTTGTTCACGAGGTTCAGCAAATCAGCCTACTCCCTGCCTTAGCTTCCAGCTAGAGGATTCACCACGATTCCTTAATCGGATAGGCTCCTTCACAGGTGGAGTCCAAACCCTTACAATCTCTCTTACAGATCGAGATATTACCTTCACAAACTCTCATTTTCAAAAGCACAAACCTCTCTTGATAAAACTGAAGCAACAGCTTCAGTGTAAGAATCCTGGGTTCTTGACTAACCTCAATAAATGAGTAGGAATTAAAAATTCGAAGTCAAAGCTCCTTAAATGAGTTGGATAAGAGTGAAATACAAATTCTAATAAAGTCTCTCAAAAAGAAATTGGAGTTAAATGAGCTCCAGAGAAAATTTGGAGATTTTCTAAGTATAAGAGTGAGTGAGAATCAATAGCAATGAATGAGTGATCAATAGGAGTTATTACTGTGATCAAGAGTTATTGTTAGTTCATAAATGAACTCCTTTTATAGCATTTTATACAATAAGGCCGTTACAGGCTCATTAAATGCATTTTGAATCATTAAAACTAGCCATTACAACGATTTTTCAATTTCAGATATGATTTCGTCGACAAAGTGAGGTTCCCACTTGAATTCGTCGGCAAAAAATAGAATTGAAATATAAAAAACACTGTCTTGACTTCGTCGCCGAATTCTGACTAACCAGAGAATTCGTCGCCGAATTCAAAAGACAGAATTAAATTTCAAAAAACTCTGTCATGACTTTGTCGCTGAATTTAGTATGACCTGAGAATTCGTCGACGAATTCAGAGTAAAAATCATGAATTCTGATTAGGATCAGACCAAAAATATGGGATAGATTTCCTAGGTCAATTTGTTATGTTTTATCATTATTTTATGATCCTTTAGAGCCTTAGAATAATTTCCAAAAGGTATCCTAGGCTCCTATGGTCAATCTATGATTCTTGAGCTTCCAACTTACCATTCTTTTGAGGACTTTTTACATAAGTCCTATGAACTCTCAAAATAAAATACATTAAGATTGTTGAGAAATGATCTTGGCTTGACTTGGGTCTTGTAATTTTGCCTTTTGTCTTCAATGGACCCGACTTGGACTATGGTCTTATCTTGGATCTTCATTTTGTATATACTGAGTTGAACTTCCTCTTGGATAATTTACATCCTTTTTTATGATAGGAGTGTTGTCAACTTTATCTTCTGAAATGTTCAAGTACTTAAACAAAATTATTAATACCAAATATTTCATTTCATTATTATGTAATTATCAAAATTATTAGGGGTACCCATGGTTGTAACCCTGAGGCTAACACTTAACCCCTCACCTTACCAAAAAGGCCTTTGTTCATAAAACAGTGATAATGGTGGTAGATATTCAACCGTCATTCTCATTCCGTGCAGAATAGAGAATGGCGGTAGAATAATTACCGTCATTCCCTATTTCTTCAAGAATAGTGGGCCTTGCAAGGGTCCAAACCTGGTAGGAGGCCATTGTAGGCCCTACCAAGCTCTCTGGGCCTATTTCAGACCTTTCCTGACCTTAAGCATGGGTTAACCCAACCCCGGTTAGATTTTAACCATGGTTAACTGATCTAACCTCAAGGAAAAAATCCCAGAATTTCCTTAAAAATCACCAAAAATCAGAGAATACAATAAATGAACCAATCATACCCTACAACATTCTTAACCATGGTCAAATGGATTAAACTATGGTTAACTCCTTCACTAACCATGGTTAAGCTCATTTTAACCTTGGAAAAATCTAGAAAAGTCCCTGAAATATCTCAACAATACTTAAGGACCATAAAACTGAACTTGGACCTTGCCAATCATGGTTAGCAACTCTAACCATGGTTAGACCATCCCTTAACTCCTGTTAAGCACCTCTGTTGGCCTTCGGGCCCAACCCTAAGCCTACAGGGCTTACCTTTGGCCTACGGGACCCAATCTTAGTCTACCGTACCAAACCCTAAGCCTACCGGGCTTATCCTTTGGCCTACCGAGTCTAAATCTTAGTCTATCGGACTAAACCCTAAGCCTAAGGGGCTTACCCTTTGGCCTACCGGGTCTAAATCTTGGTCTATCGAACTAATTCCTAGTCTATCGGACTAATCCCTAGTCTACCGGACTAACCCTAAGCTAATCGGGCTTAAATCATGCACTTGACCAGACTCGGTCAACCAAACCCTAACCTCCAGGTTAGACCACAAGCCACCCTTGGTGCACACACACGCTCCCTTAGCCTTGGCACAAGCTCATGTGTCAGAACTACACTCGGTTTGATCTCACCCCATGTGAGGACGTAGGCAACTCAACCCAGGTTCAACCCTAGTTAGTTTTTTCCTTCTTGGATTAGTATAAACTAAAACTGAGACATTTGAACAATAATTGACATTAATTTGGCTTATACCTAGGGAGTAGGTAACCATTACAAAATGGGGGGACCAGGGTGCCTAACACCTTCCCTGGAACTTAACCGAACCTCTTACCTAGAACTCTAAAGCAAACCAAGACCTTATCCATTACCCAGGGGACTTATCCCTTCTGAATAAATAAGTGGCGACTCCTAATCTCAAACCATTAACTCTGGGTAGGATGAAATCCGTTCTCACACTACTAAAATATTTACAAGAAAACTATGCAATGCAACATAAACATAGATCCTTTTAAATGCTATTTAATGAATGTGTCAGAAAATTCTAACCTTTCTACTGATGATTTCTTACAATTTATGATGAAGATCATAACAAAATTGGAAATTCATTTAGAGAAATAAAAAGGAGAATAAAAGTATTTGATCCAATCCATTAGTGCAGAATAAAAGTATTTACAGAAATAAAAAGGATAATAAAAGTAGTTGCACGTGCAAGCTCTTATTCAAATAATTAAATTAAATTTTCAAGATGTAATACAAATAATTAGTTAACTGAGCAAACTACAATTCTTTATGATTGAGATCATAAAATTATTATTTTTAATTAACATGAAGAAATAGCATATAGATATTAGTTTAATTGCACAGGCCCAAGAAACAAAATTTCAAAATAATGGGAATAGATTGAAATCAGATGAGAACAATAAAGATGCAACAAATTAATTTGATCATTTTTTTTGATCGGTGACAAATAAGATCAATTACAATAATATTAGAAAAAATGCTCCAAATCGGCATAACAATTTAAATTCACAAAAGACCATTCCCTTTTTCATCTTCTCTTTTATATTCCTATATGAAGGGTATATGGTGCCGATGAATCTAAAATGAGTTAAGTACATTGAAGGCCAGATTACCTGTAGTGCATATTGTAAGATTATCATTATGATTCGAGATTCTTTCTACATTGGCCATTGGATTCTTAAACAGATTTCTCCTTTTTCTCTAAAAAATTACTATCTTACAGCCTGCATAGATATTTAGAATGGAAGGCCCAATAAAATAAATAAGAAAAACAAATTAAAACTGTAAATAAAGTTTAAAAAAATTGGTATTAATTTTTTTTTGTTTTAAATTGCTCATCAATAAAATAAAAAAACCATTTAAGAGATGAAGTTGAAACTGAGAAAAACTAATACCCAAAAATATCAAGAAAAGCCTTAAAAATAAATAAATAAATAAATAAAAACTGTAAGAAATGTCTAAAAAAAATTGAGAGAGAGAACACAACATCTCACTTCTTCAGGAACACATGTAAAGAAAATAAAGAAATAGAATTTTGAAATTACACAAAACAATTCATAACTCTATTTTGTATCAATCCAAATAGAAGAAAAAAATGACCTTGATACTTTCCACAATCATTAAAAAAAATTCAAAAAGATATTTTGCATCAATCCGAAAAGGAGAAAAAATAATGAAATTTTCTAAAATGGTTGCCAAAACAGAAGAAAAGAATGACCTTCATACTTTCCACAGTTGTAAAAATAATTCAAAACTCTGTTATGAATCAATCCAAAAAGGAGAAAAAAAAATGAAATCAGGAAGAAAAAACTGACCTTTGAAATTAGCCGCTTCTCATGCTTCTAAGCTTCCACGCGTGTATAGGAATACATCAGCAGAGTAACACTCAACACGAGGAGATATCTCGAACGTACGCGTATTCGAAAGCATCGATGTGGCAATGGCAACCTTTAGTGGGGCGGTGAGAGTGGCGAGGCTTGAGAAGGAAAGGGAGAAGTCGAGAAGGATGCGGAAAGTCGATGAGTAAAAAAACCAGAGCAAGTAAGAATAGAGGGAAAAAATGAAATAAAGAAAGGAGGAACTCAATCTAGGAAATGGAAAACTTAAGGAGACGCGTGTTGGAGGATTGGAAGGTGCTTTGATATGTGGAGAGCAATTTAGGGGAGAAAAGCAAAAGGCATCTATGGATTTCAAATTTCATTAAATTCACTTGATTGTGTAACTGAAAAGAAAGATGAAAAAAAGGGTATTTTTGGTACAAATAAGTTCGACGACAGCTCTATGCTTTCTATCCCTTTTTTATAAGGGTATAGATATCTATATGATGCCTAGGTGGCATCCTCTTTGATCTCCATTTTAAGATTTGTGATGCCACATCATCACATAGTGGGAGCCATAAATACCCTTTCTTAACTTCCTATTTTCTCTCCCCATTATTAACTCTCTCCCATGCCCCAATAGATTCTTCTACTCAACAAAGACCTCCTCTCTCTCCCCAAGTCCCAACTCCACTTAAGTGGGACTCATAAATACCCACTCTTAACTACCCACTTTATACCTTTTTTTTAATATTAAAAAAAGAATTAATATTTTTTCTAAAAGCTAAGGATGGGTCGATGAACCCTAGGGGTGGGTGGATCTTAACCATAGTTAAGGGGTTTCAAAAGGGACATGTGGCTACCTCAGGGGTGATTACCGGATTTTTCAAATTCGGTTGTCACTGTAGAGGATTTGGTCTCTTGATATTTTTGTTTTATGGTTTATACCAACTAAATTTCATAGAAGGTGAGAAACCTTACAATTTTAGAATTATACTTTATCAATTTTGATTCTTAAAAAAATCAGATTTTTCATTCATTTTTTCCCTATAGACTACTTTCCTAAATTTGCACTATTCTCTTACAAAGTTTATTTACCTTTTAATCAAATGATTTTGGGGGTGCTTGATGTTTTGGTTTTAAGGTTTATATACCAACTAAAGTGTAGAGCCCCGAAACTTTTTGTATATGCCTTGGGATGTGTGTCAAGGCATGGTGTCTTGTAATCCCAAATTTCATGAAATGAGAATTTGGAACTTTGAGGAATTTTGTTAAGAATGTTATAATTAATTAGATAAATTATTTAATAATGTCTATAAACCTCACAAGTGTCCTAGTCGTGTTTAGAAAAGGTTAGGATGGAAGTAGGATAAGTCCAAATAGTAGGAATGGGTGAAAATGGACCCAATGTCAAAAACCTACAGAACACCGTTCGCTCAGTCCATTGTAGCGATCGATCGGTCCACAACCGATCGATCGGAGGCTATCGACAGATTAAACTTTTTGTATGGGAAAATTTTCCAGAGAACTTGTTTTTGACCAGTCGCTCGGTCAAGAACACCGATCGCTCGGTAGGCAACCGATCAATCGGTCGTAACCAACGATCGCTCGGCCTTCGCGTTTTTGCAGAAATTTCATTAAGGGTGTTTTCATCTTTTGGGCATTTCACTCATGCCTTAAAGGCTTTGCCCGAGCATTTGAGGGTTCATAAACCCTAAGTAAAGACTTTGAGAGATAAGGAGAGAAGAGAAAGGGGATTCTAAACCTAGGGTTTGCTTTTGAGAAGAAATCAAATGGGTTGAAGACCCTAGATCACTTCAAGCTCGTGTCTCTTCAAGTTCAAGGTTCAAGCTCGTGAGAACTACGCTCTCCAAGCTAGGGCAGCAACTCACGCACGTTTTTGCAAGGGGTTTCTTCCCTCATTTGTCAAGGTCAGTACCATATGCTACCCTCTTAGTCATAGTTTTCTCTTTTCTTTTTTATTCTTTGTTTTTCCTCACCTATAACTATAATATGAGTTGTAATGTGTAAATGGTGTGAATGGAGATGGATATTGGCCATTGGATGCCATGTGAATGATGTGATGAATGAAATGGGGAGGGCATTGTATCCATAATAAACATAAATGTGTGATTTGAACATCAATCCACCTAGAAAAGCATGATGTAGGTTAAATACATAATGAACACACCCCATGTTTGATGAAATGTCAAGGTGGATAAAATAAGTTCGAAATTAAGAGATGCATGCTTAATTAATTATGGAAATTTCTAGGGCCTATGATAGTGGGTTTCCTTGCTTTCCCTAAATTGCATGAATATTGACTTGCTCAAATTATCGATGTTATATGTATTGTGAATTACCCAATTGTCTTATTTAAATTCAAATGCAAGTATGTACACGATTCCACGAGCACGGCATGCATGACATGATTTACCGAGGTTTTTCAAGAACGAGAATTAGAGGTGGGACATATCCTACGATATGTTTTACCTCACTTTTGGCAAGAACAAGCATGAGCATCTCGGAAGAAGGGTCTCCCTTCCCTCACAAGTAATTTATTTTCCAAGCAAGCAAGAGACATGGCATGACAAGCATGAGCATTTGGGAAGAAGGGTCTCCCTTTCCTCACAAGTAGTTTATTTTCCAAGCAAGCAAGAGACATGGCATGACAAGCATGAGCATCTAGGAAGAAGGGTCTCCCTTCCCTCACAAGTAGTTTATTTTCCAAGCAAGCAAGATACAAGGCATGACAAGCATGAGCATTTAGGAAGAAGGGTCTCCCTCCCGTCACAAGTAGCA
This sequence comes from Tetracentron sinense, assembly GCA_015143295.1. Taxonomy (NCBI): domain Eukaryota; kingdom Viridiplantae; phylum Streptophyta; class Magnoliopsida; order Trochodendrales; family Trochodendraceae; genus Tetracentron; species Tetracentron sinense. The sequence continues at coordinate 7,213,332 of CM026572.1, read as the reverse complement.
TAAACACATTTATTTTTCCAAGCAAGCATGACATGGCATGACACGACATGATACGACAAGACAAGATAGACAAGATTTCAAGCATGCAACAAGTATTTTAAGTCAAGTCAAGTGCACGACTATTTCAAGAGGTTTTATCGGCTTTTACAAAAATGCAAGCATGATTATAAACTGCTTTACTTTCCTGTTATGAGATTAACTGCTTCCTGCTTATACTATATTATTGTTGCTGTACTACGACTGTTGGTTAGTATTTGGTACACGCTGAGTATTCCATGCTCAGCCGTACGTTTATGTCAGCAGGTTCTGAGGGAGCTACTGCTCCATTTGATGTCTGTACTCCTGGCCCATGGGTGGAGGAGGAGTACGTCGAGGAACCTGTGGAGGAACCTCCGGTAGAGGGCTACTATTAGGTGGTGGTAGATTCTGAGTGAGTGAGCTGTGGGTGAGCTTTAGAGAGTATATTCATGTATTTTGGCGGGCATGTCCGCACTTTCTTTTGTGTATCTTTTTGTACAATCTTGGATTACATATATATATATACATAGAGGTTATTGGTTTGACTTCCGCTGTGCTTTGTAGTTATGTTTCCGCTATCATGTCCTCTATTGTATATGCTCCAGGTCTTTTGCAGGTTATTTTGGTCAAGCAAGTCATGCAAGTTATGATGAGTCATCCAAGATTCACTCTAATTCCTAGGGTGGGTTTGGGGTCGCGACATAAAGTTTCAGATTTTAGATTTTAATTACAAATTCTTTCTAATTTTTTTCCCATTTTCGCAATTGGTTGGAAGATTACATTGAATACATATAGAGTTCATGATTCTTCGGTTAATGTATTTTTCGTTTCATATCTCATTAGTTGTGTTGATTTTCCTTCCTTATCTTGCACACACAAACACACATATCTTAAAATACTAGTAAACACCTCGTGCGATGCACGAAATGAAAATTATAGTCAAAATGGTAACCATACACCCCTAAAGGGAGGGGAAATACCCTATTAGAGTTGCGGATGAAACCATAAAAAGATGACAAGAGAAAAAAGTAAAATTGCATACCCAGTGTCCCTTCCATAATTTACCTTGCAAGCAAAGTCATGATCTACTCGTTCCTTCTCATATCATCTAGATTTTTCAAGAAAAAGAGCTTAAAGAGAGCAAAGATAACCGCAAGTCCTACAACCCATGTGGAAGCCAAAGAAAGTTCATTGTCTAACATTAGGCTCTTGGAAGCCAGTATCCAGATAGTGCGGCCAAGTAGAAGGTGAAGAATACAATAGTCTAACACAGCAGAAGCCCTTTCACCATCTTCCCAGAGCTGGTGGAGTGAGAGTTGTCCTTATGGATCACAAGTCACAATTAAGATATGGAGCATAAACCACAAAACCATTGCTAGACTATTGAGTTGCAATCAAGCCGGTTTTTAGACCAATTAGATGGTTAGTCCACATCCAAAGTTTAATGGTCATTTAAAGATTAAACCAACCAAGATGGAACGGTTGAGGTGGCTTCACCCCTATTCACCTCAAGGTTTTCTTATCCCAAATAAATAATAACACAAACATTTCCAATAGAGATTCATTAATCACACCCTCCACAAGTAGCTACTCAATCCCTAGTTATTGGGCTTGCATGTGGGAAACGTCACCGTAGACCCCATTATAAATTGCTTAACCCTAGGAGTGAGTGAATCTTGACTACAGTTGACATGTGGTAAATAGGGGGCATGGACCAATGAGGACTGCACATTAGACTACCTAGTCTAATGTGGCAGTAAGCTAAGCATTTCCTATTTTAAAATCCTTAAAAAATTAGACTAACCTTAACAACAAATTGTTGGTGAGGTTTGATGGGAACCCAACCTAGTTTGGAAGATGTGCCATGTTTTTGCATATGTGGTCTCTTAACAACTTCAAGGAAACTGTTACGTGTAACCTTGATGAAAGACATATAAATCAGTGTCCTTCACTGTCACCATACTCAAGGTAATGCGATGTATAGATTTGGACCATTAAATCAATGATCCATTTTTGTTTGAAGTGGGCATTCCCTACACTGTCCCCAAATAGTAGGACTTTGGTTTATCTGTTGTCGTGACCCAAAACCCACCCTAGGAGTTAGAGTGAACTTTGGACGACTAATCATAACTTGCATGACTTGCTTGACCAGAATAACCTGCAAAAGACCTGGAGCATATACAATAGAGGACAATAGTAGCGAAAACATATAACAAAACACAGCGGAAATCTAACAAACCACTACGTATATACATACATGATCCAAGTTTATACAAAAAGGAAACCAAAAGAAATTACGGACATGCCCGCCAAAATACATGGATATATCTCTCTCAACTCTCCCACACCTATATCACTCAGAATCTACTACCATCTAATAGTAACCCTCGACCAGAGGTTCCTCTAAAGGTTCCTCAACGTACTCCTCCTCCACCCATGGACTCGGAGCACAGACATCAAAAGGAGTAGCCACTCCGCTATCACCTGCCGACATAAGAAGTACGGCTGAGCATGGAATACTCAGCGGGTACCAAATACTAATCAATAGTTATAGCATAAAAATGGCAATACATAAATCAAGAGCAATTCATATATATTAAACGGGAACAATTCATTTCATGCAAGGAAGTAAAGCAATTTATAATCATGCTTGCATTTCGTAAAAAGCCGATAAAACCCTTGAAAACACCGTGCACTTGACTTGACTTAAGTACCATTTTCGTGCTTGAAAACTCATCTTGTCTATCTTGCTTGATTCTTGTAGATCGCGTCATGTCATACATGTCATGCATGCTTGCTTGTGATCATGTAACTTGTGAGATACACTTGTAAGATGTACTTGTGAGATGCGCTTGTGAGATGCCTTGAGAGGGAAGGGAGACCCTTCTTTATGCAATGCACTTGAGAGGGAAGGGAGACCCTTCTTCATGATATGTATGTACTTGCGAGGGAAGGGAGACCCTTCTTTATGCTATGCATTTGTGAGTGAGGGAGACCCCTCGTGGAATGTTTGTTCTTGTTTTCTTGAGAAAAGAGAGGTAAAACATATCGTAGGATATGTCCCACCTCTAATCATGTTCTTGAAAACCTCGGTAAGTCATGTCATGCATGCCGTGCTCGTGGGTTCGTGTCCATACTTGCATTTGAATTTAAACATGACATTTGGGGGATTTCACAATGTATAGCATATAGAAATTTTTTTAAACAAATAATCATTCATAATATTTTAGGGAAAACAAGAACTCATGCTAGCATAATCCCTAACAAGTTACATAAGTAATTTAGCATGCATTCTCTTGATTTATACTCAATTCATTCACCTTGGCATTCCATCAAACATGGTATGTTCATTATTTGTTAACCCTACAACATGCTTTTCTAGGTTGGTTATAATGTCATCATACATGTTTGTTCATTATGAATACAATGCCCTCCCCATTTCATTCATCACATCATTTCACACGGCATCCAATCGCCAACACCCCTCTTCATTCACACCATTCACCATTTCAACTCATTATCCATTTATCGATGGAAGAAAATAAAGAATACAAGAATAAGGGAAGAAAGAAAGCTATAACTAGGAGGGTAGCAAAAGGTACCGACCTTGAAAAATGAGGGAAGGAACTCTCCTCCAAAACGTGTGTGTAGATGCTGCCCTAGTTTGAAGAAATTGCTCCTCGCGTGCTTGAACCGGAATCTTGAAGCAATCCAAGCTTGAGGTGATTGTGGGTCTTGAAACCCCTTTGATTTCTCCCCAAAGCAAACCCTAGGTTTGGAAACCCTTCTCCTCTTCCTCTAACTCTCAAAATACTCTAAGTGTTATGAATGAACCCTCAAATGCTCGGGCAAGGCCTTTAAGGCATGAGTGAAACGCCCAAAAGATGAAAATACCCTTAATAAAAATTTCTGCAAAACACGAAGACCGAGCGATCGGTGCTTATGACCGATCGATCGGTTGCCTACCGAGCGATCGGTGTGTTGACCGAGCTCTCGACCAAAAATCAACTCTCTGGAAAATTTCCCCATACAAATTTTTCGACCAGTCGATAGCCTCCGATCGATCGGTTTTGGACCGATCGATCGCTCCATGGACCAAGCAATCGGTTGCCTACAGGTCCAAACTGTTTTGGCCATATCTTTTGACTCGCTTGTTAGATTTCGACGATTCAACTTGCGTTGGGTTCGTACTTCGAAAAGGAACATTTCTAACATTTCAGAATTTTCAATTTCTTTCTTATTTATTGATTGTACTACTTTTAAGGCAAATTGGCTACGAAAGTGCCATGTATTAAGCATGAAAAAGTCCGGGGCTCTACATCTGTAATCTTGGAATTAACTACACCTAGTTGTTGCATACAAAATTACAAAAGCAAAGAGATCTACAAATCTCAACTCAACAACATTCTAGCTGGCCATTACCAATTTATCATTGTTGCCACACTCGCATGCTAAGCTAGCTTCGATTTCCTTGCTTGGACACTCAAGTGGCACACCTTCTGCAACCGGAATCTAAGATGAACTATGATAATTTTTAGAATCAGTAAACCCATGTAATAAGAGTTAGGTCTTCTTTCTTCACAACATTGAGTAGGATCCAATTATAAATCATTTTTGGTTGCAACAGGTCCCCTTCAACCAATGTGATGTGATGCTAGAAGTGGTCACATGAGTTATATTATTTAAATCCCTACGTCTATATTCTATGTATTCCGAGCTTCTGTCTGGTGTTGTAACCTTAGAGCTATGATGATAAACGAAGAGGATGAAAGATAAGTGATTGAGATGGTGGTTGTTGTAAAATGGAAACGGTAGGGGGTTAGATTAAACACCAACAACCTCTAATATATATTTTTTATTTGTATGTCTATCAATCAAATATGGGAAAGATAAAAAAGAATCAGAGCTGATTGGAGACTCTGCTCTTGCTTGATGTAGAAAAAGAACAGAGGAGGAACAAATTCAATTGAGATCATAAGATTGGAACAAATTGAGCTATTAAACACCATCCATGTCGCGCCCCAAAATACCCCTTAGGAGTTAAGGGATACTTTAGTCGTGACTATTCTTACTTGTCAAACTTGTTAGAGATGATGTAGAGCCCCGGACCTTTTCACAGTTAATACATGACACTCTCGTTGTCATTTTTGCCTTTTTAAGAGGTATAATTAATAAATAAGAAAGAAATTGGAAATTTTGAAACGTCAGAAATGTTCCTTTTCGAAGTACGAACACAACGCAAGTTGAATCGTCACAATCGGATGAACGAGTCAAAAGATATGGCCAAAACAGTCTGAACCTGTAGGAAATCGTAGCTAGGAAGGCACTAAGGACGTGCTCTGACGTCGTACTCTGATAACGTAGCACAGACAACGTACTCTGATAACGTATACTATGTGCATCCGTTGTACAGCTCACAACGGGCACGTTGTACAACACCACGAGTTGGCACTATTCACGGACCACGAGTTGACACTATTCACGGACCACGAGTTGACACTATTCACAAAACTACGAGTTGGCACTATTCACAGACTACGAGTTGACACTATTCACGGACCACGAGTTGACACTATTCACAACACCACGAGTTGGCACTATTCACGGACCACGAGTTGACACTATTCACAGCACCACGAGTTTGCACTATTCACAACACCACGAGTTGACACTATTCACGGACCACGAGTTGACACTATTCACAACACCACGAGTTGGCACTATTCACGGACCACGAGCTGACACTATTCACGGACCACGAGTTGACACTATTCACAACACCACGAGTTGGCACTATTCACAGACCACGAGTTGACACTATTCACGGACCACGAGTTGACACTATTCACAGCACCACGAGTTGGCACTATTCACAGCACCACGAGTTGGCACTATTCACAGCACTATTCACAGAAATCCCAGTAAGGGTATTACGGTCTTTTGGTCAGTTCACTCTTACCTTAAGAGTTTAACCCGAGCCTTTAGGGCTTCATTCGACACTTAGAGTGTTTGAGAGAATAGGAGAAAGGGGAGAAGGCGATTCCAACCTAGGGTTTCCATTTTGGAGAGAAATCAAAGGGTTTTGAAACCCTAGATCAACCTCCAGCCCATTTTTCTTCAAGATCAAGGCACAAACTCGTGAGGAGCATCTCCTCAAACTAGGGCAGCAGCTACACAGTCTTTTTGGAAAGGGGTTTCTTCCTCATTTCTTCAAGGTCGGTACTTTTTACTACCCTCCTAGTTATAGTTCCTCTTCTCCCTCTATTTCTTTTGATTTTTCTTTCATTGATACATGTGCTATGAGATGGATGAATGGTGAATGGAGAATGGTAAATGGTGAATGGTGAATGGAGATGGAATGGGCGATTGGATGCCAATGGTTGTGTGTGATGAACAAATGGGGAAGGGCATTGTTCCAATAATGAACATACATGTACGATTTGAGTAAAACCCATCTAGAAAAGCATGTTGTAGGGTAAATCCATAATGAACACACCCTGTTTGATGAAATGCCAAGGTGAATAAAGTGAGCTGAAAATTTGTAAAGGCATGCCTAATAAATTCTGAATATTACTAGGGCCTATGATAGTGTGTTTCTTGCTTCCCCTAAAGGATATGAATATTACATTGCTCAATCTTTCATGCTACATGTGTGGTGAAATTACCCAAATGTCATCTTTAAATTTAAATGCAAGCATGTACACGTTTCCCACGAGCACGGCATGCATTACATGATTTATCGAGGTTTTCAAGAACATGGTTAGAGGTGGGACATATCCTACAATATGTTTTACCTCACTCTTGGCAAGGACAAGTCAATCATGCATTATCATAAGAAGGGTTTCCCTTCCCTCGCAAGTACATGCATATCATAAGAAGGGTTCCCCTTCCCTCGCAAGTACATCTCACAAGGACATCTCACAAGTGAAAGGACAGGACATGAGCATTTAGGAAGAAGGGTCTCCCTTCCCTCACAAGTAGTTTACTGTTCCAAGCATGACATGGCACGGCAGGACAAGCATGGGCATTTAGGAAGAAGGGTCTCCCTTCCCTCACAAGTAGTTTACTTTCCCAAGCAAGCATGACATGGCATGACACGCATGATACGATAAGATAAGACAAACATGACAAGTTTTCAAGCAAGGAAATGGTATTTTCAGTCAAGTCAAGTGCACGGTGTTTTCAAGAGTTTTATCAGCTTTTATGAATTCAAGCATGATTATATACTCCTTTACTTTATTGTCATGATATGAATTATTCCTGCTTTATATGCTTGAATTGTTTCCTGCTTTATATATGCTATCTGTATGCTATGACTGTTGGTTAGTGCTTAGTACCCGCTAAGTATTCCATGCTCAGCCGTACTTCTTATGTCGGCAGGTTCTGAGGGAGCTGCTGCTCCATTTGATGTTTGTGCTCCTGGTCCATGGGTGGAAGAGGAGTACGTTGAGGAGCCTTTGGAGGAACCTCCCGTAGAGGGTTATTAGTAGGTGGTGTTAGATTCTGAGTGGATTAGCTGTGGGTGAGATGAGAGTCAGATTTATGTATTTTGGTGGGCATGTCCACACTTTCTTTTGGATTCTTTTTGTATAAACTTGGAATGATTATGTATATACATAGAGGTTTGGTAGACTTCCGCTATACCATGTTAGAGTATGTTTCCGCTGTTTTGCCCTCTCTTGTATATGCTCTGTGGGTTTTGCAGGTTAGTCGTCAAGCAAGTCATGATTAGTCGTCCAAAGTTCACTCTAACTCCTAGGGTGGGTTTTGGGGCGCGACACATGATGTCCAGAAAAGTCATTTAGATTGTTAGATTCTTATTAATTTGATTAATAAAGACTTCTTCTTAATCTATTGTGTATTCATTATGGGTAATTGACCATGATCATGAGAGGATCTATACAATATGAGATATCGATAAAGGTCCATAGGATATATTGTAGGAAAGTTATGTGATTGGATTATCACAGGTAGATATAACTTTCCGGTTCCTTATACCTTATATAGTCACAACTATGAGTGAAGCTGGGTATTTCACTTATATGGCTACTATGAATAAGGATTCGGTCCCCGCACACAGAGGAGCATGTTGTCCTGGCGATGTGATCAATTGATTTTATGTTTAGAGTCGCCACTTATTTATTCGGTAGGAATAAGTCTCATTCAATGGATAAGGTCTTGGTCATCTTAGAGATCTAGGTAAGAGGTTCGGTTAAATCCGGAGAAGGTGTTAAGCACCCCGACACTTCCGTTTTGCAATGGTTCCCTACTTACTAGGTTTAAGCCAATTGAGATCAAGTTGTCAGTCAAATGCCTAAGATTTAGTTTATACTAACTCAAGAAAGGAAAAGCTAAACTAGGGTCGGGCCCGAGTTGGGCTGCCTACGTACTCACATTGGGGTGAGACAGACCAAGCGTAGTTCTGGCACATGAGCTCGTGCCGAGGCTAAGGAAGTGTTGTGTGTGCACTAAGGGTGGCTTAGGGTTTAACTGGGAGGCTAGGGGTGGTTAACCGGGTTGGTCAAGTGCTTGGTTTGATCGGGCCTAGTAGGCCAAAGATTGGGCCCGGTTGGTTTAGGGTTTAGTCCAGTAGACTAAGGTTGGGCCAGATAGGCCAAGCGTAAGCCCAGTAGGCTAAGTTCGGCCTCGTGAGCCTAAGTTCGGCCCAGTAGGCCTAAGTAAGCCTGATAAGCTAAGGGTTCGGCCCCGTAGGCCTAAATTCTGCTTGGTAGGCCTAGGGTAAGCCCAATAGGCTAAGGTTGGGCCTGTTAAGCCAAGGATAAGCCCGGTAGGCTAAGGTTGGGTCCGGTAGGCCAAGGGTGAGCCCAGTAGGCTTAGGGTTCGGCCCGGTAGGCCTAAGTTTGGCCCGGTAGGCCTAGGGTAAGCCTAGTAAGCTAAGGGTAAGCCCGATAGGCTTAGGGTTTGGCCCGATAACCCTAAGTTCGGCCCAGTAGGCCTAGGATGAGCCCGGTAAGCTAAGTTTGACCCAGTAGGCCTAAAGGTAGGGTCCAAGTTCAATTTTATGGTCTTTAAATTTGATTTAATGATTTTTAGGGATTTTCCCTAAATCCCTCAAGTTAAGTGGGCTAACCATGGTTAAGACATGGGTTTTAACCATGGTTAGTCCAGATAACCGAGGTTGGGCATGAGTTTGAATACTTTATTGCCCTTCTTACATTTTTCATGATTTTTTGGAAATAACCAAGGTTTAAATGGGCTTAACCATGGTTAAACCAAATATTAACCATGGTTAAGCTCATCTAACCATGGTTAGGTATGAGCATGATCCAAAAAAAGATGTTTTCTGCCATTTTAGAATTTTAGAGATTTTTCCAGAATTTTAACCACGGTTAACTCTCAATCATGGTTGAGTTAACCACGGTTAAGGGAAGGGCAGGCCCTGGGCAAGCTTGGGCTATGACCCAGGAGTTATGCCAAGTCCAAAGGAGGGCCCCCATGGGCTATGGGCCCACTGTATGGGCCTAAAAAAGCTCAAAATACATATTGTCGGTAAACCGAATACCGACAGTAACAGTGATTTTTTTGCAAATTTGAACCCCTATAACTTTGGTTGGGTGATGATGTGAGACACCCACAACATACAGTTTTGAAGAGGGCCATGAGGGGAACATAATGGTCCTAGCTTGGGCCTCAAGGGAGGCCTAATGTGGACTCCACAATGGGTCAAAGTAGCACAAACACGCTGTTGCATAAAATCATAGGTGTTGATAATGGGATTACCGACACCTTTGACAGTTTCTGCTCTTTGGTGTTTTAACCCTGGTTAGGCTTGACTAGGGGTCTTGGGGTCTTCATGAAAGTTGTAGGGGAGGTCAAGGGGGACCTAACCCTCGCTTTGGAATGACCCAAAAGGCCTCTGGGTGGGATCTACATGTAGAGCCCCAGACTTTTTCATGCTTAATACATGACACTTTCGTTGTCATCTTGCCTTTTTAAGAGGTATGATTAATAAATGAGGAAGAATTTGGAAATTTCGAAATGTCAGAATTGTTCCCCTTCGAAGTACGAACACAACGCAAGTTGAATCTTCAAAATCGGACGAACGAGTCAAAAGATATGGCAAAACAGTCTGTACCTGTAGGAAATCGTAGCACAGACAACGTACTCTGATAACGTATACTGTGTGCATCCGTGGTGCAGCTCACCACGGGCACGTTGTGCAGCTCACCACGGGTACGTTGTACAACACCACAAGTTGGCACTATTCACGGACCACGAGTTGACACTATTCACGGCACTAGGAGTTGGCACTATTCACGGCACCACGAGTTGGCACTATTCACGGCACCACGAGTTGGCACTATTCACAGCACCACGAGTTGGCACTATTCACAACACCACGAGTTGGCACTATTCACGGACCACGAGTTGACACTATTCACGGCACCACGAGTTGGCACTATTCACGGCACTATTCACAGCACCACGAGTTTGCACTATTCACAACACCACGAGTTGGCACTATTCACGGCACCACGAGTTGGCACTATTCACGGACCACGAGTTGACACTATTCACGGCACCACGAGTTGGCACTATTCACGGCACCACGAGTTGGCACTATTCACAGCACCACGAGTTGGCACTATTCACAGCACAATGTGTTCAGCACTATTCACGGTCCTCGCGTCATTACAGAAATTTAGTAAGGGTATTATGGTCTTTTGTCAGTTCACTCTTACCTTAAGAGTTTAACCCGAGCCTTCAGGGCATCATTCAACACTTAGAGAGTTTGAGAGAATAGAAGAAAGAGGAGAAGGCGATTCCAATCTAGGGTTTCCATTTTGGAGAGAAATCAAAGGGTTTTGAGACCCTAGATCAACCTCAAGCCCGTTTTCTTCAAGATTTCGGTGCAAGCATTCGTGGAGCTCACGAATCAAGCTAGGGCAGCAACTCACAGCCATTTGGAAAGAGGGTTTCTTCCTCATTTCTTCAAGGTCGGTGCTTTTTACTACCCTCCTAGTTATAGTTCTTCTTTCCCCTTCCTTTCTTTTGATTTTCTTTCATTTACACATGTGTCATGAGATGGATGAATGGTGAATGGTGAATGGAGAATGGTAAATGGTGAATGGTGAATGGTGAATGGAGATGGAATGGGCGATTGGATGCCAATGGTTGTGTGTGATGAACAAATGGGGAAGGGCATTGTTTCAATAATGAACATACATGTATGATTTGAGAAAAACCCATTTAGAAAAGCATGTTGTAGGGTAAATCCATAATGAACACACCATGTTTGATGAAATGCCAAGGTGAATAAAGTGAGCTGTAAATCAGTAAATTCATGCCTAATAAATTCTAAATATTGCTAGGGCCCATGATAGTGTGTTTCCTGTTTTCCCTAAATGCTATGAATATTGAATTGCTCAATCTTTAATGTTATGTGTATTGTGAAATTTCCCAAATGTCATGTTTAAATTTAAATGCAAGTATGTACACGGTTCCCACGAGCACGGCATGCATGACATGATTTATCGAGGTTTCCAAGAAGATGGATAGAGGTGGGGCATATCCTACGATATGTTTTACCTCGCTTTTCACAAGTAGACAAGAACCAACATTCCACGAGGGGTCTCCCCTCACTCACAAGTGCATATCATAAAGAAGGGTCTCCCTTCCCTCGCAAGTACATACATATCATAAAGAAGGGTCTCCCTTCCCTCGCAAGTGCATTGCATAAAGAAGGGTCTCCCTTCCCTCTCAAGGCATCTCACAAGTGCATCTCACAAGTTACATGATCACAAGCAAGCATGCATGACATGACATGACATACAAGAATCAAGCAAGGTAGACAAGACAAGCTTTCACGTACGAAAAGATATTTCAAGTCAAGTCAAGTGCACGATGTTTTCAAGAGGATTTATCGGTTTTTCTACGAGTTTCAAGCATGATTATAAACTGCTTTACTTCCTTGTAGGATATAAATTGTTTCCGTTTGACAAATATGAATTGCTCCTGATTATGTATTGCCATGTTTATGCCATAATCGTTGGTTAGTATTCAGTACCCGCTGAGTATTCCATGCTCAGCCGTACTTCTTATGTCGGCAGGTTCTGAGGGAGCTGCTACTCCATTTGATGTTTGTGCTCCTGGTCCATGGGTGGAAGAGGAGTACGTCGAGGAGCCTTTGGAGGAACCTCCAGTAGAGGGTTACCAATAGGTGGTTGTAGATTCTGAGTGGTTTAGCTGTGGGTGAGACGAGAGTCAGATTTATATATTTTGGCGGGCATGTCCGCACTTTCTTTGGATTCTTTTTGTATAAATTTGGATTGATTATGTATATACATAGAGGTTTGGTAGACTTCCGCTATACCATGTTAGAGCATGTTTCCGTTGTTTTGTCCTCTATCGTATATGCTCTGTGGGTTTTGCAGGTTAGTTGTCAAGCAAGTCATGATTAGTCGTCCAAAGTTCACTCTAACTCCTAGGGTGGGTTTCGGGTCGCGACAGAAGTGGTATCAGAGCTTAGGCTTTAGGTCTCTAGGGTCACTTAGAATCTTATACCACGGCTTGACAAGAGCATATGTTAGGAAACAAGTTAGGAAGAAAGTAAGTCGGAAGAGAGTCTTGATCCAAGTGTAAGACTAAAACCTTAGTCTTAGTCGAAAATGGTTGCTTTAACCAAGTACGGGTCTTAAGTCTGCTAGAACTGGAGTTAGCCATTTCGACTCCTCTCGGCAAAACAGTATTGGCAGATAAAGTGTATGGAGATAGTGTGGTCCAAGTTGGGAGCCACGAGTTGGCGGTTGATCTCATCGTCCTTGGATTTCAAGACTTTGATGTTATATTGGGAATGGATTGGTTAGCAGCACATCATGGGCATGTAGCTTGCTTTGAGAAAATGGTACTCTTCAATCCGGTAGAAGGAAAACCATTTCCCTTTCGAGGGTTGAGAAGTAGAGACATTGCCCACTTTGCGGCGTTGAGCTTAACTAACCCCGAGGCAAAGGACTCATCGACTATTCCGGTTGTGAGTGAGTTCCTGGATGTATTTCCAGAGGAGTTGCCAGGATTGCCTCCAGACAGGGAGATTGAGTTTGCGATCGAGCTTGCACCAGGCACAGCTCCTGTTTTCAGAGCTCCATATAGAATGGCCCCTATTGAACTCAAGGAGTTAAAGACTCAGTTGGAGGAATTACAAGGCCTTGGTTTCATTCGACCAAGTGTCTCACCGTGGGGTGCCCCGGTGTTGTTTGTTAAGAAGAAAGATGGCTCGATGCGGATGTGTGTCGATTACAGGCAATTGAACAAAGTCACTATAAAGAATAGGTATCCCTTGCCTAGGATTGACGACTTGTTCGATCAGTTGAAGGGAGCGAGATTTTTCTCAAAGATAGACCTTCGATCGGGTTATCACCAGTTGAAGATTAAAGCGGAAGATGTTCCCAAAACTGCATTCAGGACTCGGTATGGACACTACGAGTTCTTGGTAATGCCTTTTGGACTCACGAACGCCCCGGCAGCCTTTATGGATTTGATGAACCGGGTGTTCTGGCCACACCTTGATAGGTGCGTGATTGTATTTGTGGATGACATTGTGGTCTATTCCCAGACACGGGAAGATCACACACGCGACCTATGTCTTACTTTGGAAATGCTAAGAGAACACAAGCTATACGCCAAACTTAGCAAGTGTGAGTTTTGGTTGGAAGAGGTGGCATTCCTAGGCCACGTGGTTTCTGCAGAAGGTATCTCGGTAGATCCGAAGAAGATCGAAGCAGTTATGAGTTGGGCGAGGCCCAAGAGTGTTACTGAGATACGTAGTTTTCTTGGATTGGCAGGCTAGTACAGGAGATTCGTAGAGGGTTTCTCTAGCCTTGCAGCACCACTCACTTACCTGACAAGGAAGAACGCCAAGTTTGTATGGAGTGATAAGTGCGAGATCAGTTTCACGGAACTGAAGAAGAGGCTTACTACAGCCCCTGTCCTTACTGTGCCATCTGGACCTTATGGGTATGAGGTGTATAGTGATGCCTCACATGTTGGACTTGGGTGTGTACTCATGCAGCATAAGAAAGTCATTGCCTATGCATCAAGGCAATTGAAGGAGCATGAGAAGAATTATCCCACGCACGACTTGGAGCTTGCGGCGGTCGTGTTTGCACTTAAGATTTGGCGTCATTACCTTTATGGGGTGGAGTTCTATGTGTTCACTGATCACAAGAGTCTCAAGTATCTCTTTTCCCAAAAGGAGCTGAATCTAAGGCAACGGCGTTGGATGGAATTTCTGAAGGACTATGATTGTACCATTCAATACCACCCGGGCAAAGCAAATGTAGTGGCTGATGCTTTGAGTAGAAAACCTCAAGGGTTGTTAGCACACATGTTAGTTCAAGAATGGAAGCTACTAGAAGATTTGGCAAATCTAGACATCAGTGTGAATAACTCTGTCCGTGGTCCTATCTTGGCAAATGTTACGGTTCGGCCGTACATTATAGATTTGATCCAAGAATATCAAGCCATGGATGTGGAATTATTGGCTTATCGGGACAAGGAAGTTGCTAAGGGTAGTGAGGACTTCTCTCTCACTAGTCGGGGTGCTATCACATTCAAAGGAAGGTTGTGTGTTCCGGCCAACGCAGATCTTCGACGAGAGATCATGGATGAGGCACATCGTTCGAAGTACACAGTGCATCCAGGGGGCACAAAGATGTACCGGAACCTCAAGAGTCACTTTTGGTGGCGGAATATGAAGAGGGAGGTTGCGGAATATGTAGCACGATGCTTGGTGTGTCAACAGGTAAAAGCAGAACACATGCGGCCCGCCAGTCTATTGCATTCTCTTCCTATTCCCGAGTGGAAATGGGAGAACATATCCATGGATTTCATAGTTGGCTTGCCAAAGACGGCAAGGGGCTTAGATGCGATATGGGTAGTAGTGGATCGTTTGACAAAGTCCGCTCATTTCTTACCCTACCGTACTACCTTCAACTCTAGTCAGTTGGCTGCACTATACATCAAGGAAGTAGTTAGACTACATGGGGTGCCAGTCAGTATTGTATCAGATCGGGATCCAAGATTCACGTCAAGATTTTGGAAAAGTTTCCAAGAGGCTATGGGTTCCCAACTTGATTTCAGCACCGCCTTTCATCCACAAACGGATGGACAAACCGAGAGAGTGAACCAAGTCATTGAAGACATGCTTCGAGCTTGTATGTTGGATTTCAGAGGCAGTTGGGAAGAGCACTTGCCTTTGGTTGAATTTGCCTACAATAACAGCTATCAGGCAAGTATCCAAATGGCACCATTTGAGGCCTTGTATGGGCGAAGTTGTAGGTCTCCTCTCTATTGGGATGAGGTAGGAGAAAGGAAAATACTTGGTCCGGAGTTGATTGAGCAAACTGCAAACACAGTTAAGATCATCCGGGATCGATTGAAAGCCGCTTAAGATCGCCAGAAAAGTTATGCGGACACACGCCGTAGGGACTTAGAATTTCAAGTAGGGGATCAAGTTTTTGTGAAAGTATCTCCTAGCAAAGGGATCATGAGATTTGGGAAGCGAGGCAAGCTCAGTCCTCGGTATGTTGGGCCTTTTGAGATTATCACACGGGTTGGTGAAGTTGCTTATCGAGTAGCTCTTCCACCTCACATGGCTGCAGTTCATAACGTCTTCCATGTGTCCATGCTTCGGAAGTATCTTGCGGATCCTTCGCATGTCATAGACTTGGAACAGTTGGAGATTCGAGAGGACCTCACCTTGATTGAAAAGCCAGTCCAGATTTTAGATCGAAGGAATCAGGTGCTTCGCAACAAGACAATCCCTTTGGTTCTTGTGCAATCGCAACACCATGCTCGGGAAGAAGCTACATGGGAGCGTGAAGCCGAAGTCAAAGCAAAGTACCCAGAATTATTTGAATGAGTTTCTTTGTGAAGTCTGTATATGACTTGTAATGTTCTTTTTGATTTGTAATGCAAGTAGTGTCTGAATTTCGAGGACGAAATTTTTGTAAGGGGGGGAGGATGTAGAGCCCCAGACTTTTTCATGCTTAATACATGACACTTTCGTTGTCATCTTGCCTTTTAAAGAGGTATGATTAATAAATGAGGAAGAATTTGGAAATTTCGAAATGTCAGAATTGTTCCTCTTCGAAGTATGAACACAACGCAAGTTGAATCGTCAAAATCGAACGAACGAGTCAAAAGATATGGCAAAACAGTCTGTACCTGTAGGAAATCGTAGCATAGACAACGTACTCTGATAACGTATACTGTGTGCATCCGTGGTACAACTTACCACGGGCACGTTGTGCAGCTCACCATGGGTACGTTGTACAACACCACGAGTTAGCACTATTCACGGACCACGAGTTGACACTATTCACGGCACCAGGAGTTGGCACTATTCACAGTACCACGAGTTGGCACTATTCACAACACCACGAGTTGGCACTATTCACGGACCATGAGTTGACACTATTCACGGCACCACGAGTTGGCACTATTCACGGCACCACGAGTTGGCACTATTCACAACACCACGAGTTGGCACTATTCACGGCACCACGAGTTGGCACTATTCACGGCACCACGAGTTGGCACTATTCACGGCACCACGAGTTGGCACTATTCACAGCACAATGTGTTCAGCACTATTCACGGTCCTCGCGTCATTACAGAAATTTAGTAAGGGTATTATGGTCTTTTGTCAGTTCACTCTTACCTTAAGAGTTTAACCCGAGCCTTCAGGGCATCATTCAACACTTAGAGAGTTTGAGAGAATAGAAGAAAGAGGAGAAGGCGATTCCAATCTAGGGTTTCCATTTTGGAGAGAAATCAAAGGGTTTTGAGACCCTAGATCAACCTCAAGCCCGTTTTCTTCAAGATTTCGGTGCAAGCATTCGTGGAGCTCACGAATCAAGCTAGGGCAGCAACTCACAGCTATTTGGAAAGAGGGTTTCTTCCTCATTTCTTCAAGGTCGGTACTTTTTACTACCCTCCTAGTTATAGTTCTTCTTTCCCCTTCCTTTCTTTTGATTTTCTTTCATTTACACATGTGTCATGAGATGGATGAATGGTGAATGGTGAATGGTGAATGGTGAATGGTGAATGGTGAATGGAGAATGGTAAATGGTGAATGGTGAATGGAGATGGAATGGGCGATTGGATGCCAATGGTTGTGTGTGATGAACAAATGGGGAAGGGCATTGTTTCAATAATGAACATACATGTATGATTTGAGAAAAACCCATTTAGAAAAGCATGTTGTAGGGTAAATCCATAATGAACACACCATGTTTGATGAAATGCCAAGGTGAATAAAGTGAGCTGTAAATCAGTAAATTCATGCCTAATAAATTCTAAATATTGCTAGGGCCCATGATAGTGTGTTTCCTGTTTTCCCTAAATGCTATGAATATTGAATTGCTCAATCTTTAATGTTATGTGTATTGTGAAATTTCCCAAATGTCATGTTTAAATTTAAATGCAAGTATGTACACGGTTCCCACGAGCACGGCATGCATGACATGATTTATCGAGGTTTCCAAGAAGATGGATAGAGGTGGGGCATATCCTACGATATGTTTTACCTCGCTTTTCACAAGTAGACAAGAACCAACATTCCACGAGGGGTCTCCCCTCACACACAAGTGCATATCATAAAGAAGGGTCTCCCTTCCCTCGCAAGTGCATTGCATAAAGAAGGGTCTCCCTTCCCTCTCAAGGCATCTCACAAGTGCATCTCACAAGTTACATGATCACAAGCAAGCATGCATGACATGACATGACATACAAGAATCAAGCAAGGTAGACAAGACAAGCTTTCACGTACGAAAAGATATTTCAAGTCAAGTCAAGTGCATGATGTTTTCAAGAGGATTTATCGGTTTTTCTACGAGTTTCAAGCATGATTATAAACTGCTTTACTTCCTTGTAGGATATAAATTGTTTCCGTTTGACAAATATGAATTGCTCCTGATTATGTATTGCCATGTTTATGCTATAATCGTTGGTTAGTATTCAGTACCCGCTGAGTATTCCATGCTCAGCCGTACTTCTTATGTCGGTAGGTTCTGAGGGAGCTGCTACTCCATTTGATGTTTGTGCTCCTGGTCCATGGGTGGAAGAGGAGTACGTCGAGGAGCCTTTGGAGGAACCTCCAGTAGAGGGTTACCAATAGGTGGTTGTAGATTTTGAGTGGTTTAGCTGTGGGTGAGACGAGAGTCAGATTTATGTATTTTGGCGGGCATGTCCGCACTTTCTTTGGATTCTTTTTGTATAAACTTGGATTGATTATGTATATACATAGAGGTTTGGTAGACTTCCGCTATACCATGTTAGAGCATGTTTCCGCTGTTTTGTCCTCTATCGTATATGCTCTGTGGGTTTTGCAGGTTAGTTGTCAAGCAAGTCATGATTAGTCGTCCAAAGTTCACTCTAACTCCTAGGGTGGGTTTCGGGTCGCGACACTACAAGCCCTTAAAGCAGCATGGATCATGGGTGTCGACACTGAGATTGCCGACACCCTACAGTTTTTGTAGAAATAGAATTTTGCCCTACAGGGCTACTACCAGAGGGTCACTAGGGGTTCCCCCATGATGAGGAGGACCCCCAGAAGCCTATGAGGGTATTAAAAGTCTGCTATACACGTGGGGGAGGTTCCCCACACCAATGAAGGTGGGTGAGACCTCCCCACAGTGGGCTCACCTGCAAAATCGAAAGTAAAGTCCCCTAGAATGGACTAGTGGCTCACAATGATGTGTCAAAAAAATGGAATGGGGTAGAGGAAAGCCCTACCCTGCTGCAATTCGTCGGAGGTGCTGGTGGTGGACTGTGGTGGTGCTGTGATGCGACTGCAGGCGGTGGTCCTAAGAGGTTGAGTTAGGGCTCTTGGGGAGCTTGCTGGAGGTCCTAAGAGGTTGAGAGGAGGTTTGGACTCAAGCAGGGGGTTCGGATATGGGCTGTGGAGTTGAGTTCCAGGCTATGGGGGTGTCCCCTTTATAGGGGAGTCCCATAGGGACACCCTTGTCATTTGTACTAGGTTGGGAGAGGTCTATAGTGGCCGAAGAGGTGTCTGCAAACGAAGGAGTGGGCAGTGCAGGGCTTGCACTGTGTGTGCAGGGATGTGGCATGCTGCAAAACAGGAAATCCAAGTGTGTCGGCAATGGGATTGCCAACACCCTAAAACCTTTGTAAATTCATGGTGTTGGTAATCCCATTACCGACACCCAGAAATTTTTGCCCACAGGACCTTGCCCAAGTTATGCACGCGTACGGGTTGTGTTTATTTGAATTAGTGCTGGGCCTGGGCTTGGGCCCAGGCCGAGATCTTGAGCTTTAGGGGGTTTTGGACCTAGAGCTTGAGCCCTAAGGGCCTAGGGCTTGTCTAGGGCATGGGGTTTGCTAGGGCTAGGCTAAGGTTGCACCTAGGGTTAGGTTTGGATGGGGCTAGGCTAGGGCTAAGCTAGGGTTAAGCTTGGCTAGGGTTTACCTAGGGTTAGGCTAGGGTTCACCTAAGGTTAGGGTTTAACTAGGGTTAAATCCCATGGTTTGCTAGGGTTAATCCTAAGGTTTGCCTAGGGTGTATCTAAAGTCTACTAGGGCTTGGTCCTAGGGTTAGGGGACTTGGTCGGGGATTAACCAAGGTTAACGAATTTAACCATGGTTGGCAAGGGGTGTAAAAATTGGGTGCTTACAGCTGCCAGAATGCTAAGATGTTCTCAATAGTTGAGATGTATTTCTATCTCGAACTATTGTAGTGGAGATTACACATCAGCATATGGGTGCTTAAATGTACACTGACTGATTGCATTCAATGAGAGACTTCTTGCATAAACATACTATCAAATAGTTGGTCTCTCATTTACATTGAACAGTTTCGATGATCCTTAGATCTGATGTGTTCATCTATGACTGAGCAATAATTTGACTGTTTTGATTCCACCAACGTATTTTCTACCTTAGGGAATACAATACAATACAGTGACAGTTGGATAGTCAGAAAGTTGTTCGACTCATGATGAATTTCAAACAAGAAATCCATATTCATTAATTTGAGAGATTATCCAAGTTTCGGGTAAGACAGTTGATTAAGTTCAAATCCTGTGCAGGTGATTTTGAAATCAAAATAAGTTTTGAAATATACTTTTATTAAAAGATATTATACTTATTAAAGGATTTTCTTAAAATGTTTTTCATGAGAAATTGTTTCTCATGGCTTAATCATAAGTCTTGGAAACCCGGATGATGTGCAATGGGCTATGAGTTAGATAGTATGTCAGTCTCGAAGGCCCATTAGGGATAATATATTTGGAAGGATAAATCGAATTAAAAAGTTCATGTGGCGGGATTCGTATTGGTTAGTGTTCATACATTGGGATTCAATTGCAACATGGATATCTCACGTTACTTGTAATTCCGATGTAATTCCTGTTTAGGGTCAATGGGATAACATTGGATAAGTCAGGGTAAAAATGTCCCAGAGCAATCTATGGAGATGCTCACATAAGAAATACAAGCTCATAAATTGATTAAAAGTTAATCAATTATTCAAGTGATTAAAAGTTAATCATTAATTAAATAGATTAAAAGTTAATCTATTGTTTAAATTAATTGTTAATTTAAATTAAGGGATTATTTTAGTAATTATTTAATTAACATAATTAAAGGGGAAATGGGTTTGACCCATATCCATAAACCCATTTAATATAGACCTTTAAAATGGGCCCAAACCCATGGATTAAAACCCTAGGGTTGGGCGCCCCTTGGAGTAATCCTAATCGGATTAGGATAGGTTACTTGAATAATTATTAAATAATAATTCTATTTATTATAGAATTTAAATCCAATGGTTGGATTGCAATTAGGATTAAGAAGAGATTAAGTTGGAATGCAACTAGGAATCTAAAGCTCCTCAAAGTCCACGCCCCCTTGTGCTCATACCCACCCCTTTGGTTGTGAAATCCTAGTTTGACAAGGATTCCTTCCTTTGTTGGTTGTTGACTTATCCCTATTAATTAAGGAATCCTCATGTAATAAGGACTCTTTAATTAGTAGGATTGCTATAACTAAAGTAGTTATAGTTAAACTAGGATTTTATTTAAATTAATAATAAGAGTTATTATTAATAGATAACATTTAAAGGGATAAGTTATAGTTGGAGTAAGATATGAATTAGATCCATTCTATAAATACCCCAAGACCAAAAACATATGGGAAAGAGAATTCAAAATTCTTTAGAATTTTTTCTCTCCCTCTCCTCTCTCTCCAAACAGTGAGCCCCTAGGGTCTCCCCTAGGGAATTTCATGAGCTTCAAAGGGTGCTTCAAGTTGGGTTTTGCTACTTTAGGGTTTTGAACCTTAAAGTTGTTGGTGATAGAAGGTCTACACCATTACTCCATCTTCTTCCTATTGCTTCAACAATTCCAAAGAGAGATTCTAAAGCTTCGTGGGGATAGAGAAGAACAAGAATCGATCTTCGAGTATTTTTTGAGAAATCTCTACAAAGAGTTCTGATGGTTCGAGTGGATTAAGCTTCACCGGTGAACATCATTCACCGATGTGATATGACTAAAACTTTTAGATAAAATTTGATGCTTTCTATGGTGTTAAGATCTAGGGGATCCTATTTTCCGCATAGTTTTTTATCCAGATCTCCCTTCAAAACTATCCTGTAATGAACAAGGTGAACATGCCATAATATGACATGAATTAGAGTGCGGAAGCAATATCACGAATGCGGAAGCATAAACCAAAATTTTATTTTCTATATAAGGTGGTCTATATTCCAAGTTTACATATACAAGCATAACATAAGGGTCAAGGTGGACATGCCCACCTATCAAAATACAAAATAACTTTCACTCTCACTACTCTCAGCAGTAGTCTAAGTATGGCCACACGTCTCAGTCTCTATCCTCCTACGATTGCATCGGGATAGGTGGCTCCCTCTCCTCTACATACTCTTCCTCAACCCAAGGCTCAGGATTGAGGTTGTCCACAGTACCTGCCGACATAAAAGTACGACTTCGTATGGAATACTCAGCGAGTACAAGCTACTAGCTAACAATAGCAATAACAAAACTGTAGAGCCCCAAAATTTCATTTCACTAAGAATGAATAGTGTGTGAATAGTGCCCAAGTGTGGTTTTGTACACTTATGAGTCTTATGTTAATATATGTGTTTGGAATTATGGCGTATATGTTCCAATGGGTCTATATGTCCTTAGGGAATGTGTTGAAAGCATAAAAGAGTGTTCGAAGTGCATTGGGGAAGATTCGAGTGGTGTAAACAAGGTTTTTCAGCAAAACAGGGGTCGACCGATCGCTCGGTCATTACCTGCGATCGATCGGTCAACTACCGATCGCTCGATAGCTGTCGCACGGTCAACTTTTTTGTATGGGGAAAAATTCCAGAGAGTGTGTTTTTGACCGATCTCTCCGTCATAACACCGATCGACCGGTAAGCCACCGATCGCTCGGTCCATACCACCGATCGATCGGTCATACGCAGATTTTCTTCATTAAGGGTATTTAAGACTTTAACCATCACCCTTTGCCTATACAAGGGCTGGGTTCGTGCCTTAGGGTTTCACAAACCCTTTGTGCATTGTTTTTGAGGGATTTGAAGAGGAGAAGGAGGAGAGGACCTTGGTGATCGTTCAAGCTTGTGGAAGATCAAGTTCTTCCTTTCCATTTGGTGTTTTCCAACCAAGAACTCACTGTTCTTGCTTGTTCCAAACCATTGGGAGTCAAACTCATTGATTTCTCTAAGGTAGATACACTCTACTACAATCTTGCAATCCTACTAGTTACTAATTATGATTCTTATTATCTATGCCCTATCTATATGTATTGATTTTATGTATGAAAAGGTGTGATTATATACTTGGATGAAGGTTACTATTATGATGCACTCTAAGTGTTTGATAAAATACCTCTAAGGGATTCTATGCTTAAATACGATGATTTCTCTTATTAAGTGCATATGCTCGCATGTCTCGCATAAACCGATGGTTTCCATGGATTTCTCCAAGTACAAACAAAGGTTTTTCACGAAAAGACGAATAATGAATGATTCTAAGTAACTCTATGATTTCTCTAAGATCGTTTCACAAGCTCTAAGGATCATACCATGCTCACAAGGAAACTCTATGATAATGCTCTAAGATCGTCTCACAAGCTCCACGGATCACAATGAAATGCTCTAAGATCTCTAAGGTTATGCTCTATGGAAATGCTCTACGGTATTGCTCTATCCTCTATGTCTCTACGGATCATAATGACTCTAAGTAACTCCATGAACTCACAAGAACTCATAAGGCTATGATTATCGATTGACTCACATGGTTACAGTTTTGGTTTCGAATATTATCTCACATACGTTTTCACGGTTTCCATGCTTTAAGGAATTTACGGATTTCATTCTCCATGTCTTGTATGCTCCATGCCTAACCGCTTTATTGTTATTAGTTTGTATACACTGAGTATTCCATGCTCAGTCGATATTGTTATGATCGGCAGGTGCTCGGGTTCCATTCGATTTGTGTGGCGAAGAACCTTGGGTCGAGGAAGAGTACCGTGACCCGAAGCCTTCCATGGATCACTATCATGACGATGGTGCTTTAGATAGGAGTCGTGACTTCGATTTCTGTTGATCGACCGACTTAGAACTTGTGTCATTTTGTTATGTGAGTGTGGGGTTTGTCCACTCCACTTTTGGGTTTCTCACACATGTATACTTGTTGGTTCTTACTTGAGCCAAGTTATAGGAGTATTCATTTTGCTTCCGCTATGTTTAGTATTTTATTTTTCGCTGTGCATTGTATTTCGTTTCCGCTATGTATATTCAGGTACTCTGACAGGTTTCCACGTGTGTCTTATGTATCATACTGGAGGTATGATATGGCGGTCACGAGTCAAAGTATCCTTAACTCCTAGGGGGTATTTTGGGTCGCGATAAAAACACACAACAATGAACGATTTAAAGCAATACTAGCAACATATGACATTCAAAGCATTGAAAGTAAAACAATGTAATGGTCTTGACATGCTTGAATGAACGTGAAAAGCTTCGATAAATCTCATACTTAAAAAGTCATGTCTTATTCTTGAAAATTGGCTTTCGTGTTTCTTTCAAAACTTGTTTGTCATGTTTGAAAACTTGTTCATGTCTTGGTCTCATTTGTAAGAATCACGTATATATCTTGTCTTGCTTGGAATCACTTGTCTTGCTTGTTCTTGTCATGTTCTTTACTTGACCTGCTTATTTCTTGTGAACCAGAGGTTAGTGCCCTTGAAGCGACTTGTGAGCCGGGAATGTAAGTTTCCTTCACTGAAATATATATATATATATATAGAAAAGGGTACACCAACCTCCTTGACTTGTTTTCTTGTGAGCCAGGTATGACATATCTTGCAATATGTCCTACCCTTGACCAACCCGATGTCTGACTTTATCGTTCATGTTTGTTTTCCTTGTGAGCTAGGTATGACATATCCTAGGGATATGCCCTACCCTTGACGGGCCCGATGTCTAACTTTATCATTCATTTCGTGAATCATAATTTTTGTTCTTGTTTGGTTTATCATATACATATACTTTAGAAAACCGGTACATGCATGCATGTGTACGTGTGTGTAGCAATTGTGGTAATCATGGTGGCTTGTAGATGCACGAGAAGGGTTATCACATTTCAATTCTAACATAAGCATGTGGAAATGTAGATAACATGTAGAGCATTTGATCAAGAAAATCATTTAGGAATAATCACTCAATTCATCCTTTCATAATTTTCATTAATTCATTCAAATTGTCATTTAAGCCTTTTATCAAACACTTAGCATGCAACATCTTCATAGGCCATGTATTTAAGTTATTAGGTGCATACATTTCATCAACATCAAAGTGTGTTCATTATTTGTAAGATGCCCTTCCACCATTTTCATCACATAACATCCATCACATCCATACGGCATCCATCGCCTCAAACATTCACCCCACACATCCACATCTATTCATTCCATTTATCTTGTTTACATTTGGGGAAAATAGCATATTTCAAAGGAAAGGAAAGAACACAAGATAAAAATCATCATTATCAAGAGAAAAACCTAGGTTATTGCTAAAGGAGTTAGTAGGGTGTACTAACCTTGAAATCAAGGTTTGATCTTGAAGAAAAACCTTGAATTAGAAACCCCGATGGTAGATGAGAACCTTTGCTTGAAGAGTGCTTGATTGGGGAAGATCAAACCCTCTTCTCCTCTTGATCTTGGATGAAATCCTCCTTGGAGATTTTTCCCAAATCTCCTTCTCTTCCCTCAATCTTTCTCTCTTTTCTTCTCTCTTAGGTTTAGGGTTAACCAAAAACCCCCAAAAGCTTTCTATTTATAAGCCCAAGGGTTTTAACCCTTGATTTCGGGTCTTAAAAAAAATAGAATTCTGCGATGATGATGGATCGTCGATCTTGGGACGATTGATCGTCCACACTCCTGTAAACTTGCCCAGATTCCTGTCTCCAGACGATCGATCATTGATGTTGGGCGATCGATCGTACAGCTTCCTGAAAGCCATTAAATTTCTATGTTCAGGGCGATCGATCGTCAAGTTTTGGATGATCGATTGTCCAAGTTCCAATAGGTTGCCCAGGTTTCTAGGCTTGTGACGATCGATCATCGCCATGTGGCGATCGATCGTCAATCCCAATTTTTCATCCTTTGCACCTTGTAGACCCCTTGGGGTATTTTGGCCATAACTTTTGACTCGTTTGTCGGATTTTGACGATTCAACTTGCGTTGGACTTATCATTCGAAAAGGAACAATTCTAGCATTTTAGAATCTTCCAATTCCTCATAAATTATTAATTGGACTACGTGAAAGATCAATTGGCTATGAAAACATTGTTCATTAGGTACGAAAAGTTTCGGGGAGCTACATTCTCCCCCTTTAAAAAAATTTCGTCCTCGAAATTTGGACAATACATACATGTACAAACAATGATGAAATACAAGGAGAATGTCAAAGATTTAAATAAACAGTTGAGGATATTTTTCTTTTACTTCGGCCTCTCTTCCTATGTAGCCTCCTCTATTGAATGGACCGTTGCCATATGAGCAGGGTAAGGCCATGGTAAGCCACCTCACCGACTCTAGCGATGATCTCGAATGGGTCTATGTATCTCTGGCTGAGCTTAGCCCTTTTCCCGAATCTCATTACACCCTTGGTCGGTGAAATCTTAACAAAAACCAAATCGCCAACTCGTAATTCAAGATCTCTCATTCGGTTGTCGGCATAGCTCTTCTGTCGATCCTATGCGGTCTTCAATCTCTCCCGGATAAGCTTGACCCTATCAGCAGTCTGTTCAATCAATTCAGGGCCCAATACCTTTCTTTCACCGACTTCATTCCAATACAACGGGGATCTACAACTTCTCCCATACAAGACCTCAAAAGGCGCCATTTGGATGCTCGCTTGATAACTGTTATTGTAGGCGAATTTCACCAAAGGTAGGTGATCTTCCCAACTACCTTTAAAATCTAGCATATAAGCTCAGAGCATGTCCTCTATCACTTGATTCACCCTCTCGGTTTGCCCGTCACTTTGTGGATGGAAAGCTGTGCTGAAATCCAAACAGGAACTCATGGCACTCTGGAAGCTCTTCCAGAACCTGGAAGTGAATTGAGGATCTCTATCCGACACAATGCTCACTGGGACTCTATGCAACTGAACTATTTCTTTGACATAAAACATCGCCAACTAATTTGAGTTGAATGTAGTCCAGTATGGCAAGAAATGGGTGGACTTAGTTAGTCTGTCAACCACAACCCAAATAGCATCGGAGTTTCGAGCCGTTTGTGGCAATCCCACTATGAAATCCATGGAGATATTCTCCCATTTCCATTCGAGAATAGGGAGGGATTGCAATAGACCCGCCGGTTTCATGTGCTCAGCTTTGACTTGCTGACACACCAAGCATCAGGACACGTACTCTACAACATCCCTTTTCATGTTCCACCATCAAAAGTACCCCTTTGAGTTTCTATATATTTTGGTACCCCCAAGGTGAACCGTATACTTGGACCGGTGGGCTTCATCCATAATCTCTCGCCTCAACTCTACATCGGCACGGACACACAGTCTTCCCCTGAATGTGATAGCACCTCGACTAGTCAGAGAAAAGTCTTCACCACCCTTGGCAACTTCCTTGTCCCGGAAAGCTAACAAGTCAGCATCTGAGGCCTGCAACTCTTGAATCCAATCGATGATGTACGGCTGAACTGTGATATTCGCCATCACTGGACTACGGACGGAAGCATTGACACTGACATCCAGATTTGCCAAGTCTTCCAGTAGCTTCCATTCCCGCACCAACATGTGAGCTAACAACCCCGGAGGTCTTCTACTCAAAGCGTTAGCCACTACATTTGCTTTGCCTAGGTGGTATTGGATGGTGCATTCGTAGTCTTTCAAAAATTCTATCCAACACCGTTGCTGTAAATTCAGCTCCTTTCGGGAAAAGAGGCACTTGAGGCTCTTGTGGTCCATGAACACATAAAACTCTTCCCCGTAGAGGTAATGTCGGCAAATCTTGAGTACGAACATCACTACGGCAAGCTCTAGGTCGTGCGTGAGATAATTCTTAATTGCCTTGACGCATAGGCAATGACCTTCTTGTGCTGCATGAGAACACACCCAGGCCCGACGTGCGAGGCATCACTATACACCTCATAACCACCACGCCCTGATGGCATTGTAAGGATGGGGGTCGTAGTGAGTCGCTTCTTCAACTCTTGGAAGCTAATCTCGCATCTGTCGTTTCAACTAAACTTGGCATTCTTCTGTGTAAGGTAAGTGAGCGGTGCTGCTAAACTGGAGAATCCCTCCACAAATCTCTGGTAATAGCCTACCAGCCTGAGGAAACTCCAAATCTCGGTGACGCTTCTAGGCCTCTCCCAGCTCATCACTGCCTCAATCTTTGCTGGGTTAACAGAAATGCCCTCGGCTGATACTACATGACCCAAGAATGCTACCTTCTTCAACCAGAATTCACACTTACTTAGCTTGGCATACAGCCTATGCTCACGAAGAGTCTCTAGAGTAAGGCAAAGGTCTCGATCATGATCCTCCCGTGTCGGGGAGTACACCAAAATATCATCTACGAACACCATGACACATCTATCGAGATACGGTTTGAACACCCGGTTCATCAAATCCATGAACGCCGCTTGTGCATTCGTCAAACCAAAAAGCATAACAAGGAACTCATAGTGCCCGTACCGAGTCCTAAAAGCCATCTTTGGAATATCTTTTACCTTGATCTTTAATTAATGATACCCCGATCTAAGATCAATCTTGGAGAAGAATCTCGCTCCCTTCAACTGGTTGAATAAATCGTCTATCCGTGGTAAAGGATAACGGTTCTTGATCGTGACCTTATTTAACTGTCAGTAATCAATATACATACGCATTGAACCGTCTTTCTTTTTCACAAATAGCACTAGGGCACCCCAGAGTGAGACACTTGGTCGAATGAATCCCAGGCTATGTAGTTCATCCAACTGCACCTTCAACTTCTTGAGTTCAATTGAGGCCATCCTATAAAGAGCTCTTGAAATCGGAGCTGTGCCCGGAGTAAGCTCTATAGCAAATTCGATCTCTCTATCAGGAGGCAATCCGGGAAGTTCCTCCGGAAACACATCCAATAACTCACTCACAACCGGAATGGCTGAGGAGTTCGATGCTTCTGGGTTTGCTATGCTCAAAACTGCGAAGCGAGCTATGTCTCTTCTTTGCAATCCTCGAAAATGGAATGGATTTACTCCTTCCGGCTTAAAATTCACCATCTTTTCAAAGCATGCAACATGGCCGTGGTGGTTTGACAACCAATCCATCCCTAGGATGACGTCAAAATCCAAGTCTTGGAAATTTAGGATGATGAGTTCGGCTAATAGTTCATTCTGCCCCACATGCACCACACTATCTTGTATATTCTATCCGTATCAACCGACTTGCCTAGCGGAGTCGCAATGGTTAACTCCCGCTCCAACGGAGTAGACTTGGACGCAAAACCCTTCACAAAACTAGGTGAGACGAAGGAGTGAGTGGATCCTGTGTCAATCATCACTCGGGCCAGGCATTCATTCACTAATAAAGCGCATGTGCGATTAAATAACTAACATCAATAATTTCAAACCATAACACGCATCATACATAGGTATCCTATTGTATAACTAAACAATATATAACATAATAGTAGTCATTCACAACTTAAAACTCTAACATTCTTACGTACCTTGCACGACATCATCGGATGCACGTGCGTCCCTTTCTGACAATGCAAAGACTCATCCTTGAGTTGCTTGACAAGGCGGTCGGGTAGACAGTGAGGGCCTCGATGCCTGAGATGAGCTCTACTGAGATGCCTACCTAACAGGGGGCCTACTCCCTTGAGAATGAGCTGGTAAGTGACAACGGGGACAATCTCGAATTATGTGGCCTTGGTCGCCATAATGAAAACAGCTTTCCGTAACCTTCTGGCATTCCCCTGTCAGATGCCTCCTTCCACAAAGGGTGCAGATGTCATAAGAATAGGTGGAGGGTGTGTACTCTGTTGCCTGTGTCACCGCGGGGCGAGGAGTCAGAGTGGGAGCCAGGCGAAAGGCCGTTGGAGCAAAAGGGCGAAGGGACTGAGGTGCAGAGTACAACCTCTGTGACTAAGCTGGCCCTGCAGACGAGGTGCTACAATCCACCTCTTATCTTTTTTTTTGGTTGCATGTATATCAATCAAATATGAGAGAAAAAACCAGAGCAGAGACTCTATTCTTGTTTCGTATAGGAAAAAAAAGAAGTAGACGAAGAAAAAAATGTAATGGAGAACATAGATTGGAATCGAAAACCCATATTGAAAAGATATGCTCACCTTTACAGGTGGAACTTCTCTTGCATCTGAAAGAAAAGAAGAAGATGTTTATGATGTTTAATGGAAAACCTGATTGCCATCCGTTAAGAAGAATATGTATTAAGGTGAAAAAGATCACTAATGGGTGAGAAGGTGCTCACATCCAACTGGTTATAACTGGCAAATTTTGTTACGGCAATCTGTTAATTTTGTGCACCAATTTTGTAACGTTTGAGGGAGAGACGTTGTGTTAATGGAGTGGAGTGAGAAGCGCTGAATGGTTAGGAAGATGAAAAGGTAATACAGAAGGTTACAAATGAATACATTGATTCCTCATAAATAGAATATGTGGGGCTCATAAATAGGAAGTGAGGGGAGGTTAACGAATAGAAAAAGTCTGTGTGAGGGAAGTTAATGAGCGATAAAAGGGGGAGATGAAAATGTGGAATTTTAATACGATGACATGGCCTCACGAATGGAGAGCAGTCCTATGTGGCAGCAAGGGGAGGACATATGTGGCGTTCAAAGAAACACTCTAATTGTGTAGTATAGATAGATATTGAGGAATCTGATAGTACTCTCCTATTATCATCTTCTCTCCACACGCCCCACTTCATATCTCATCCTTGTCAATGATACCGAACATGTGTGTTAGTTTGTTTGATATTTAAAGAAAGAGAGAGAGATAGGAGAAGAAATGAGGCATTGAGATGTCCCATCCAATGGGCGTCCGTTTCTATTTTCTCTTTGGGATTATTGGTATTAATTAGTAGTAATTTAAGGTGATAATTATTGTGGAGAGATATAATAGGAAAGTAGATTGGTAAGAGAGAAAAACGTTTCATTTAAAGAAGGAAGGAGAAAGATTAGGAGAGTAAAAAACGTTCTATAATATATGATTGCCCTCCCCTTCTTAACACCCCCACACGTTAAGCTAAAGAAAAATGAGTTTCTCATTGGGATTATTGTTATTAATTAGTAGTAATTTAATTAAGGTGATAATTATTGTGGAGAGAAATTTTAGGAAAGTAGATTGGTAAGAGAGAAATGTTAAGAGAGTGGGTTTTAAGAGAGAGAAAAAGAAGGATGAGTCCCATTTATTTGAAAATGTGGGAATGAGAGAGAATTGCTAGTGAGAGAATGCATGAGGAGAATGTGACGGGTTACATTTAAGAGGAGAAAAAATAATTAATAAGCTCATTACATGATCCATTAAATTAAGAGCGGTCTTTACTAAATACATGATGTGACATCTTTTCATTGGATCAACCAAAAGAAGATTTGCCATGTAGATGATACATGACGAGTCAACACGAAGGGAGAATTGAGAAATTTGAGATATGCCACATGACACTAACCAGCATATAGTATTAGTATAGATATGAACATACATGTACTAGTAAAAGTGCACGAGCGTTGCACGTAATACTTTTTTTTTTTGTTGAAATTATATCATAACACA
Organism: Tetracentron sinense; assembly: GCA_015143295.1. Taxonomy (NCBI): domain Eukaryota; kingdom Viridiplantae; phylum Streptophyta; class Magnoliopsida; order Trochodendrales; family Trochodendraceae; genus Tetracentron; species Tetracentron sinense. The sequence continues at coordinate 7,181,997 of CM026572.1, read as the reverse complement.
CGGCCAAACCTAAGGTAGCCGCTAAGGTGCCATAAGGGTAAGTCCAAGCAACCACTTCAATAATTTATTTATTGAAGATTTAGTTAATTGTATTTAATGATTTTTGGAAAAAAATTATTTTAATATCCAAACGATCAAGTGGGTATCAATCTATTCTACATTCAGATCTAAATGATATCGAAAATATGAATAGAAGAATCCATTAAAATAGAAAGAAAATAGCAAATCCAAAATAAAATATATTCAAATAGAGAAGAAATCCTTTGTTAATGAAATTCTTACAAGAAAAAGAATCAAATGAGAAAGAAAAAAAAAACTCAATCAAGTTAATATACTGTTTGAGGCTTGTCCCTTGCATCATCATGTCAAACTGTCTCAACTATGTCTTCTGCCTTTAATAACGTCGCCTGATTGAAACGCAATGTAAAAATATCAGGATTCATTTGAAATGATTTGGAAAAAAGTTCAACACTTGTTGCAAACCTGACTTAACCCTTTAGGGCTCGAGACTGGCAAAAAAAAAACTTTGGGATATAATATTACATAATATAATACTATTCTTATTTTAGAATTAATTTACAAATATGATATATTTTCTATATGTTAATTTAAATATCCTTGAATATTTTTATTCGTGCGATGAGTGAGGTTCTCAAGTTTTTTGCCCTTCATGTGGGGAACCATCTGTCCATAATTCCATACCATACCATACAGTGACATGCTTATCTAACTATAAAGAATTCAATTATGCAAAGCTTTGACTACTCAATATTGAGAATTGCTGACCTCCATTACTAAAAATACTTTATGTTGTGAACTTTGACGCCCCTTGTGGCAATTAACCAACTTGTATCTCTCCTCCTAGTGATTACCCCTAAAAAACTATTCCATACTTTCTACAGCTAGCTTCCCAGTTCGTTCCAATTCGTTCTCACGGCCTTCCTCCTCTTCTTCTCACCTGCAACAACATCAAATCCACCTTTCAGTATCTGTAAGTTCTCTACTACCTCAGCATTTTAGGGTTTCGAGAAATTTTTGCATTTAGATATAGAAATTAGGGTTTCGTTTTCACCTATTTTTTCCCTAGATTTTTTTTTTCTCGATTGCATTAGTCCGATCCGTTTGTTCCTATTGGATGATTGCCTGTATATCGTTTTTGATCTCCATCAGTTGATTCAAATAACGCCAAGCAAGGGTTTTAACAAAGTTTCTGATTCTTCTTTTTTCTACCCCGTTCCCCAAAATTTCATCTTTCTATCGATTTTATTCTTAATGTTCACTTTGCTAATATTATTCTTCTCTCTTAAAACTCCCAACTTTAAATAGCTATTCTTATTAGAGTATTGCAAATCGTGTGTGTTGTGTGTGTATGAATTTGATAATATGAGTAGCAAAAAGTCTGCTTTGTACATGTCCCCTTCTCTTCTCCATTCCATCTGAGTAGCAAAAATATAAGAAAAGGGAGATTAGATAGAGGAAATTAAAACCACGATTGATTGGCTCTCAAATTAGAATTTATTCTAATGGAGGTGAAGCTCTGCAATGACAAGCGTGAGAGGGATGCAATCTCCAAGCGTAAGTTTTTGCCTTTGCTCTCTGAAATGATGACCATGCCAGAGATACAGCAAAAAGGTGCTTCCAAATTCAACATAGAACATATAGTTGTCACTTCTGATAACATGATTCATATAGGATGTCAGTAGCAATGTATTCAAAATGCTGAGAATCATTGCAAAATAATACTTGTTCTTGAGTAATACCATGCGCATGGAAAACCCTTTAGGTTATTCTATTGTGAAGGAGTTGAAGTTCATGGGCTATTGGATGCCTGCTCAAACCTGTTCACCCCAAACGGTGCAATTCTCATCATAATATCTGCCTATTCCCCATAAAATCTCTTGCATATATTTCCTAGGAGCAATGAATGAGAATCACCGTGTTTTATAGAGAGCTGACCTATTTTACAATTTGAAATGTCCAATTTATGTAAGCAAAGGGATGCCTTGAATATGGCATTGTCACAAAATAAATGAAAAAACATTGTTGGTCAAATCATCTAATTATATTACGATGGCTATTATGGTTGGATGATTATCTTTCTGGAGAGTCGGGAGGCCTCACTTGTTAAATCACTGTTATCCCTGATTTGCTATCACTGAGGAATATATTCATCTGTAAAGATTTTTTAATTGCAATGCACATATGGAGGTGAGGAGTTCCATTATATATTATCTATCATTCCAAATGTATCTAGATATTTTTTTATGCTTCTAAATTTACAATTCATGATAACAATTAAAAAAAGACTTTAAAAAGGACTTGCACGTGCAGGCCCAAATAGTTGTTATCAAATATTTCATCCAAATTGTCAAAATACCCCCAAATAGGGCACGCGTTTGCATCCAAGTATAAATGACGCCCGCTGATTTACGAATGTCTAGCAACAAACGCCTCTTAAAATTACCCAAACCTTTCAATAGATAAGATAGATCTTCGACAAAGGCTAAAAAAAAAAAAAAATTTAAATTGCAGTACCTCTCTAATCTTTCATACCTTTCCGAATACTCTCCTCACAACAATCGTTGATTCCAGGTTTGTGGACTCCCTCTCTCCATTTCTTTATTGTGATTAGTTTGGAGTTTTTTTTTAGACATTAGTCACAATCTCTTCTCTTTATCATCCTTCTTGGTCTCTGGTTTTTTTGCAATAGTTCAGATTAACTACTGGAAAAAAGATAGAATAAATCAAGAAAAAACTTGTAATCTTTCTGAATTATACATCTATAATGGTAATTTTCTTTTATTGTGCTTATTGATTTACATGTCTGGATGTATTTAGGGTTTTATTTGTTCTAATCGCTATAATAATGAAGTATTTTTCTACTTTTCACAGTGATTTTGATTCTAAGCAAAGGCGGGTGATCCTTTCCAGCCCTGAAAATGGTTTCGGGTTTAATTAATGCCAATCCTGTCGTATATGAAAGAAAAGAGCGTCGGGTTCGGACTACATCGTGTGATGTCGATGAGTATGCTGTGGAAACCATCGACCATCAAGAAGTTTTTGATATCCTTTAGTTTCGAGTAAGATTGATGCTCATTATGTCTTATCTTTTTAAAAATTTAGAATTTATGGATTGTCTGCTTTGCATGGATTCCCTGTTAAAGTGTTAAGTTGTACACTTGTATGGACAAATCAAGTTTGTTTTTAGTTTGAAAAAGGAGATGAAATTTACTATTTTTTTTTGCCAGTGGAAGTGCTAAGAGATTTCGATTGAGATAGATTGGGTGATTTTGATATTTACCAACATAGTAGGTGGTTTAGTTACATACACTGTTACAAATCTCCCGAGAAATACCCAATTTCTCCCGAGAAAAACATCTAAAGTTTAAAACTTCATTTTTATTACAATATTTTAAAAATCTCGCAACCAATATAGTTTTCTCTTTTTATCCCTTAAATATCGTGAGATGTAGCCGATATTTTAAAAATATTGTGAGAAATACATAATGTTGTTGGTTTTATGAATTTATCAGTCAGTGATATTTATTACTATTTTCTGTAATTTGAATATATTTTTTAATCATTGCCGAGTTAGGCGAGAATACCCGAAAAGAATTCAGATTTGAAAATCTCCTGAGAAAAACTTTAGCTGATAAAAACCTGAGAACTAGATAGTGAATTTAGTTATTAGTTATGGAGAGATAGGGGAGAAATAGTAGGAGGGGTGGGTGGTTTGTAATTGGTCACCTTTATAAAAGGGCTGTAAAAGATTAAGTTTAGGGAGATGAATGAAAAGTAAAGAGTTTCTTTTGTTGAGACTTGAGAGAATTAGGAGGTGTTATCTCTCTCGAATGAGATCAAAAGGTTGGATCTCCGTTTGATTAGATTAGCTTCTTCCCCTTATCATTTATTTTTCTCTCTTTATTTGTTATTTTATTAAAAAGGTATGTAACAGATGATATATTGATATCAGAGCAACGTTCCTGACATAGTTAAAAAACTTGGCAAGTCGACTCGAGCCGATAGAGTTTCGGTTCGACTCACCCAAAAAACTCGATAGCTCCCTTTTACCCGACGAGTAACTCGAGTGACTTGACTCAAAAGACTCGGTCGAGTCACTCTAGGACATAGATGTCTTTCTTTAAAAATCTTGTTCAACCCATATTGAGGTCTCATTCGAGGAGAAGAAGAGGTAGATTCTAATTTATGAAATTATGATTGATTTTAGGCTTTTAGCATTACAATTACTTTAGACAGTTTTATTGTAAGTTTGTAGTAGAATTGTTTAAAGTAGAATTTATTTTGCAATAATTTTTTTTATTGTCTATGTTTGAATATATATATATATATATGTATATACTTTTGAGTTAGTCGAGTTGAGTTTTTTTTTTGAGTTTTCCGAATTACACAACCCGACTAACTTTCGAGTCGAGTTTTTGAACTATGGTTCTTGGGCTGGGGTTGTGGGTTTCAATTGAGGAGTGATGTTGTGAAGGCTAAAGGTCGGAAGAAAACCCCCTTAAAGCGGTTATTAGGAGGAATACCCCCTTTAAGTGGTTAGCTTTATTCCAACAACATAAATTTTCATTGCTCTTATGCGGGGATCTAAAGTTTAATATACTTCTTAACTTTGAGGACAATGTTTTTTCAAGGGAGGTGGAATGATACGTACTAACATAGTGGAGTATTAGAAGTGGGTTCAGTTATTAGTTATTAAGATATAGGGGAGAAATTGTAGAAGGGTGGGTGGTTTTGTAATTGGTCACTACTTTTATAATTGACTTAGTAGTTTATTTTAGGAGTATAGATGAAAATTAAGTAGTTTCTTTATGTTGAAAGAACAAGGAGGTGTTGGTCTCTCTTGAATAAGATCAAAAGGTCATCCTTTTGATGAGATCATCTTCTTCCCCTTTCATCTATTATTAATTTTATTAATTTTAAGGTCAAATCTTCATTTGATGAGATCATCTTCTTCCTATTTCCTCTTTTTTTTTTATTGTGTTAAAAAGGTACGTAACAAATGGTATCAGAGCACTTTCTTGAGCAGAAGGTTAACAGATGGTTACATAGCACATTCTTGTGCTGAAAGCATGGGTTTCAATGTAATATTGATGTTGTGAAGGTTAAAGGTTAGAGAAAATCCCTTCAAAGCCCTTATGGGGTTTCTAGGGGCGATTGGGATCCGAAGCCAGTAAGGAGGTCTTATGGGGTGGGAGTTTGGAGAGGGGTAATGACTTCTATGGCTTTGATTCAGGAGTTCTTGAAGTTCAGGGTAGGGAATAGGAGCAAGGTGCGTTTCTGGGAAGACGACTGGTTGGGGGAAGGGATGTTGAGCTCGAGATTTCCAAATCTCTATAGATTGGTGTTGAGGAGAATGTGAAGGTGCAGGATTGCTTTGAGATTCAGGGTGGACAGGTTTAGGAGGGACGATTTTGGGGAAAGAGAACTGGATGAGTGGTTAAAGTTGCAAAGACTTCTCATGGCTTGCGTGATTCATCATGATAGAGAAGATAGAAGAAGATGGGAAGGGGGTGTCGAGGAGGAGTTTTCAATAGCTCATTGCTACTCGGCGCTTTGGAAGAAGGATGGGGGGGAGGAGGGGAGGATAAACAATGTTTTTCAGAAGATTTGGAAACTTAAAATTCCTTCCAAGGTGCAGGCTTTCCTTTGGGCTGCCTCTCTAGACAAAGTTCTCACGGTTGACCATTTAATGCATAGGGGAATGGTCATTCCCAATAGATGCGTTATGTGCAAGCAGGCTGAGGAGAATGTTCATCATCTTTTCCTTCATTGCCCGTAGACACAGGTTGTTGGGAATCATTATTTGGGCCTTTTTGGGATGAGCTGGGTTTCGCCGGGGGGTTTGGGAGAAGTGGTGTTGGGATGGTCGAAAGGTGTGTTCAACAAGAAAAGGAATGGGGTTTGGAAGATGCTTCCGGCGGCGATTTGTTGGGGTATATGAAGGGAATGAAATAGAAGAAATTTTTGAAGATAAGGAAGAGCCGATGCCCAAGTCATTCTTAAGATCGGGTGGTTGTTGTATTCTTGGTCTTCTGTTCTAGCTGATTTTAAGAATGTCCATTGGTCTGATTTTCTGTATAGTTGGTCAAGTATCTTAACTTGACTTTTTGGTTCTTTTCTAGGCGATGTTCTTTGCATCGTTTGTATATTCTTGCTTTTTTAATAAAATGTTCTCGTTATCCATCAAAAATAAAAAAAATCCCTTCAAAGCGGTTATTAGGAGGAAGACCCTGTTGAAGTGGTCAGCTTTGCTTGACCCTGATTTTCTGTATAGCTGGTCAAGTATCTTAGCTTGACTTTTTTTTTGGTTCTCTTTCGGCGATGTTTCTTGCATCGTTTGTTTTTCCTTCTTTTGTTTTCTTGTTATCTATCAAAAAAAAAAGTGGTCAGCTTTATCCTAACGGCATCCATTTCAATTGTTCTTACATGAGTATCCAAAAAATTGACGTGCTTCTAAACTTTGAGGACAAGGTTCTTTCAAAGGAGGTTGAAAGAAATGACTTAATTTTTATTTATACCCCTACATTTAATCTTATACAAACTTTTTATAAAGGTAGTGATCAGTTGCAAACCACCTACCCCTCCTACTATTTCTCCCGTATTTCTCGATAACTAATAACTAACTCCTTGTTCTCTCAAAATAAAGAAACTACTTAATTTTCATTCATATTTCTAAAATTAATCTTTTATAATCTATTTGTAAAGATAGTGAGTCTAGTGACCAGTTACAAACCACCCACCTCTCCTTCTATTTCTCCCCTATCTCTCAATAACTAATAACTAAACCCAGTCCTTACGTAACTAAGCACCACTATGTTGGTATGTATCATTTCACCTCCCTTGAACGAATCTTGTCCTCAAGATTAAGAAGCACATTAATCTTTAGATCCTCGTATATGAGCAATGAAAATAGATGCATTGATGCAAGTGTTTAATGCATTTGAGTGATGCTATTTTGGATTATCAATGTTGAAGATGGCTTAACATTTGAATGGTTAGATTAATGAGGATTTGTGTCATGTATATGCATCAGATTGAGCATATTGAAATCTCTAATTGTTGTACATAGAGAAACCTTCTAATATCAATCATAGCAATAGTTGGAGCAGACTCCTGTGGAAATATGTATTGTGTGCATCTGTTGTGTGCTAAATTTTAAGAAAGCATGCGGAGTATAGATCATGTGCTTTATCTTTCACTCACACACATCAGACATGATTGTCTACAATACTCTATTAAATGTGTTTCTATATTTCTAGGAAAATCTGTACTACCGTTTAACTACATTTTTATTACTCTGTAGATTTAGAACTAGATTCGTTTTTGATTTTTTTATTCCGTTGTAGGTAGTTCTGTAGTTGTGCTACAATTTGTACTTTTTTTTTCTCTTCTGTTTTTATTTCCTTTGTTTTTTTTGGAAGGCAGGTAGTGTGGATAAGCTATGAATTAACCTGTTACATCACTGCTACAGGGCCCCCATCTTGTAGACATCTAGTTATCTTAATCTATGATTGTTAATATTTACATATTAGAATTTCAAATTTCTGAATGCAAAAAGAAATGGAGCACATAAGCAATTAATTTGGTCTCCGTTAGGCGGGCAGGAAAATTCCACTATCCAAGCTTAGACAATGAAACAAATCCCTCGAACTGATATTGATCAGCCATGGAATTATCTTACTATAACTATACAAAACTATTTTGGCCCCGTCCTAGAAAGCAAGGTTCAAAAAATCGATAATATTGGCGATATATCACCGATATTTATCAGTATCGACCATGACCGACACATCTACATATGGTTAGGAATTTTTTACATAGTATCGGACGATATCGGCGATAACCCCACCGACATCGACTATATCGGCGATATCGGCGAAATATCGGCGATAATCCCACCGACATCGACCAAGTCATCCAAAAACATCCGAAACAAGAAAAAAAAAAACCCCTTTTTCTGATTTTTTTTTTGTGGAACTTTTTTTTCGTGAAATCCTGTTAGGGTTCAATTTGTTTGAAACAGAAAATGAAAAAAATAAAAAGAAGAGAGGAGAAAGAAGGAAGAAGAGAGGAGAAAGGAGGAAGAAGAAGAGAGGATGAAGGAAGAAGACATATCCGGAGCATGGAGGGTCGCCATCGCCTTCGCTGTTGCCGTCGTAGTCGCTGTCGCCGTCTCAGTCGAGCCACCGAAGGTTTGAAGCCTTGAGGTAAGTAAACCCTCTCCCCTCTTCTTTTTCTTCTTTTGCGTTTTTTTTTTCTTCACTGTTTTAGGTTACAAAGACTAAGAGACTTAGGTCTTTTAAGTCTTAAAGATTTGGGCTTTTGCATATGAGGCTCTTAAGTTTTCATAATTTATAAATAAATTATTAATAATAACATATTAACTCAATATTCTTTCTTAATTAAATAACCTAAGTTCCTTAAGACTTCTTGTTATCCATGTTAGTAAAATTACTATTATACCCTTAAGATATTTCATAACCTCACAAAACCCCCTTAACCAGCCTTGAACTATGGTTAACCCGCGCTAGCTCTTATGAATTTTTTTTCCTAAAATCTTAGGTTAAAGGGGTGTCCCTTTTAACTCCATTTAACTGTGGTTAAGATTCACTAACCTTTAAGGTTAAAGCATCTAACTTTGGTTTTAAAAAAATAAAAGAAATTAATGTCACCTTGTTACTCTCTTTATAATTTTGACTCTTATAATTTTTTTTAAAACATCTTTTTTAAAAATACAGTGTTCAAGGGTTAAAATTTTTTGTTAAAAAAATACTGTATTCAAGGGTTAAAAAAATACAGTATTCAAGGGTTAAAAAATACAATGTTCAAGGGTTAAAAAAATTAAAGCATCTAATCTTAAATTTTATATATTTTAAAATACAGTGTCCTTTTTTAACTCCCTATAGGCTATAATTAAAGTTAAAATTTACTAATTGTTAAGAATAACTGAATAAAGCATCTAATTTTTAAATGTTTTAATTCTAAAAGGTGTGTTAACATCTATTTTAACATTTTCTGAAGTTTCGCTACAAAATTTCATGTTTTGTCTATTTTTTTTTGCAATTTTTCTAAAAATCACCGATAAACGATATATCTCCGATATATCTTTTTTTCGCGGCTCGACATGTCGAGCAATATCGACATTTAGAACCTTGCCAGAAAGTAAGAAAATCTTCCTCTCAGAGATTGAACAAATTGACGTGTTGGAAGCTGAGGCCCCCCTGTTGGCCTCAAAACAACAGATTATAGAGAGCCTTAAGTTTGAATTCCAGCACCTCAAAGAGGGGACCAAAACACAAGTTTCTTCCACTGGGTTGCGAATTCTAGGAGAAAGTGGAACCTCATCTCCGGTCTTTGAATTGGAGATAGGCAATTTCAAAGTCAAAAGGAAATTGTGAAGGAAGTTGTGAGATTTTTTGAACACATACTCAGAATATAGGTCATTCAGGCCAAAATTGGATGGCCTAGAATTCTCATCTCTATTGGATGCCCAAGAGAGATCCTTGAGGGACCTTTCTCTACTGAGGAGGTCCTTGTAGTGGTCAGTGTTATGACGGGGGACAAAGCCCCTGGGCCGGATGGTTTTGGTTCAGAATTCTTTAAGAAATTCTGGCACATTGTGGGAGAGGATCTATTGTAGGTGTTTCATATATTTCATATATCAAACTCCTTTGACCTGGTCTTGTATAGCACATTTCTGGTTCTCATTCCAAAGGTAGCAGCAAATCAATGAGTTCAGACTGATTATCCTGGTTGGAAGTGTGTATAAAATCCTTGCTAAAGTACAAGAACTTTGCCTGAAATATGTCATGAACTCGCTAACCTCCCCATTCCAATGTGCATTCGTGGGAGGGTGAATACTGGATGGGCCACTAATAGAAAATGAATGTCTAGAGGATCGATTGAGGAAGGGAGATCTATGCATACTTTGCAAAATTGACATGGAAAAGGCCTATGACCACGTGGATTGGGGATTCCTTGAATATATCCTCTGATGGATGGGCTTTAGTGTTAAATGAAGGCCTTGGATGAGAGCATGTTTCGGATCAGTTCACTTTTTGGTTCTCATCAATGAATCTCTACATGGTTATTTCAGGAGTTCTCAATGCCTACGACAGGGAGATCCCCTCTCCCCACTCCTGTTTATCTTACTATCTGAGGAATTGAGTAGGATGATTCAGAGAGCCTCTCCCTCACTTTGGGAAGGCTTTTATGGAGGCCGAGGAAATATCCACATCTCCCACCTTCAATTCGCAGATGATATTCTTCTTGTGGCGCCTCTTACATGGACTTGTCAGATGTCTATTTTGTTGTTTTGAAGCAGTGTCAGGGCTAAGAATTAATTTTAGCAAGAGTGTAATCTTTGGAGTGGGTGAGGTACCTAACCTGGGAGAGCTAGTAGTGTCTAGGATGCAGAACAGGTCTCCTCTAAACATTATATGTCTACTCTCTGGCACCCCAATTAAAGCTAAATTGGTATGGAGTCCGATCGCTGATAGATTCTTCATGATGCTCCAAGGTTGGAAATCGTTGTACCTTTTCAAAGGGGGTAAGCTTACGCAAATCAAAAATACTCTTTGTAGCCTTTCAATACATTTTTTTTTTTTATCCTTGTTTAAGATTCTCGCATCAATAGCATCTATCCTAGAAAGAATGCAGGGGAAGTCTTATAGATCGAGATGGTAGTTTCTAGGAAGTATCATGTATTGGACTGGAAAACCATCTTTCAATCGAAATGTTGGGGGGTTGCTATCCTTCCCCTATTTGTGGTGAACAAAGCACTTCTGGGAAAATTGCTTTGGCGTTTTGGGGAGGAACAAGAAAGTCTATGGAGGGCAGTGATAGTGGTGAGACATGGGGAGAGTTTGAAACAAGGGAGGGTTCCTTTAGGAGTAGGGGTTTTGAAAGTCATCTTGCTGGGGTGGGAAGCTTTTTCTAATCTCACCCATCTAAGGGGTGGGTAATGGGGAGGAGATCAGTTTCTGGAATGATCACTAGTGTTGTCTTGTCTCCTTTTAAGCAAGCTTTTGGCAACCTATTCTTTTTTTGTTAAGAAACACCCCCTTGTGAGGGGGGGGGGGGGGGGGGGGGTTGGTGGACCCCTACCTGTTAATTAATTAAAAAATACAAGAGGAGGGGGGGGGGGTGGGCAGGGGAGACATAAAACCAAAACCCCTTAAAAAGAAGAAACATCATACTCTAAATATCCCTATAGGTGTTGTTTCTAGCCGTGGTGCATGTCTTATTAGCCAAGAAATCAACGCATTGGTTGTTCTTTGTAGATATGCCCAAAATTCATGTTACATTTGATCTTCAATCTATCTATTTCCTTTTTTCAATACCATGCCCTCCAGGGAGCATCAACCGTCCCATTAATCACATCAATCATAATCTTAGAATCACTTTCTACTATGATATTCATGATTCCCAAGTTATCACATAATTTGCTTCCTTCATAAATAGCTCTGATTTTTGCAATATTATTAGATCCTATACCGAAAAAAACTTGGAATGCATGCACCAAATTCCCATTGGAATCTCGCATAATTCCCCCTCCACTATATCTGGAGCTCTCTTTTAAGGCCCCGTTAGTATTTAATTTGAACAATCCCTGGGATGGAGCCAGCCATTTAGTAAATATAGGTCTGGCCTCTTTGGAGAGATTTAAAGAAATATGGAATATATTATAGAGCTCCTCTTCCCTGCTGAACGTCCTCTCTTAAAAAGACTAGCCTTTTGCAATAATGTTGACCCATTCTATGATTCTGGTGAAAGTAGATTGGAAAGACCTGAGGAAGTTTTCGAATCTGATGGAGTTCCTGATAACCAAATCTCCCAGCAAATCAGCCATGGAAGAATTCTAAGAAGCATGCCCTTGACCGATCCTTTAGAACTTCTGTTGAAAAACCTCATGATCCGAGTTTGAATGGAGTCTTCATCGAAAATAGGAACTTGAAGAGCGATGCTTACCTTGGTCCATATTCTGTTTCCCAAATTGCTTTGGCAAAAAAGGTGAGAAAGTGATTCTGTCGAAGGATTTCTGCAACACATTTACTAGTGAGGGATATGTGTTTACTTTGAATCCACTCATCAATCGGCACCGCATTGACAAATTCAAATTTTCAGCGGCATTGATTTTTCCCAAATAACAGCCCACCAAGGAGTTTTGAGGTGAGTATCCCAGATATTGTTCCATCCAAATTTAATGGAGAATTGCCATCAGCTCTCCAAAGTCCAAACAATTCTGTCTTGTGCGGTGGATAAAACCAAATTACTGTTTTTGATATCCTCAATTTCAACCGCTGCCAGATCCTCCCTAATATTCTCTAGGTTCCACGTACCATCCCTAAGAATATTCTTGATTTTAGGGAAATTATCGGGACATCTCAAAGCTGAATCAGTTTGAGGTTTATCCTTGCACTATAGATCAAACCAAAAGTTTGTACTCCATTCCCGATAAGCCATTTGCAATTTTCCATCGTAGGCTTAATCCAATCTACCATCTCTCTCCATATTCTTGAACCTGTGAATGACGAATCCACCATCCAAGGATGATTACTTTGCATATATTTACTCTTTAAAAATTTGCTCCATAGCCCATTTCCGGTATTAAGATTCCAGGCCATTTTAACTCTGAAAGCTGCTGCGTTATCTGAAAGGTTTCTAATCCCCAAGCCTCCTTCCTCCCAAGGCCTAGATACTTTAGACCAAGCAACCCAATGGTAGTGTTGCCCAGGCACGGCACGGCAGTTTTACCAAATTTTGAGGTGCCGACACTCGGATACGCACGGCACGGCTAGATACGGCACGGCACGGCTGGGCACGTGTCCATGCTGTGCCATGAAGGTGCCCTGGATCAATATGGCATGCCGGCACCTTTACTGTATGTGTCCAAAAAAAATAAATTTGTTTAGGGTTTTGTAGAGAGGGGAAACCCAAAACTGCTCCACCTCCAAGAAGAAGAAGAAGAAGAAGACATACCTGCATAGTAACAAAGTTCTCGAATAATTCCCGAATTGTACCCGAACTATTCATTTTTTAAGGGGTGCCGTTTAAAAAGGCTTCTTTTTCCCGAACTAACGAATAATTCCCGAACTGACGAATTATTCGCGAATAATTCCCGAACGAACGAATTATTCCGAACTTATGCCGAACTTATTCCGAATGAAGATTTCTCACAAATTATTCGTTCATGCTTATTCAGAATTTTAAAATAAAAATGAGGGTAAAATGAATTTTTTATTAGCAATAGAATTATTACTAATAACTCGAGACTTATTTCACACTGAGAAATCTTCATTTGATTGAAATCGCCAACTGATAGAAGAATGAAAAAACTCTATTCGAGTAAGCTATTTTAGGATTTTGATTACATTCGATTGAATTGAAAGAAAAAGGATAATTTTGCAAGCTGGTTAGTCTGTTGAATTTCCACTGAACTAAGAGAAGATAAGATTTGTGTTATTTATTCTGAGCTATTTCAATATTTTGCTAAATAACTATGTTATGCCAAATAAATACACTCATATATTGTTTTTCTGATTTTATCTATTCAGATTATTTTTCTCGTTTTTATATATTTTTTAATTGCTTAAATAATTTGATTTGCATATACAAATATGTAATCTAAATTATTCTTTTTTCTTAAATTACATAAAGCTTACATAAGCCTTATGTAATTTTTTTCTTGAGTTTGCGAGTTTACATAATGCTTGTTTTTTAGAAATTGGAATAAATGTTAACATAGTAAGAGATGTCAATACATATAGATCGGTAGATGGATTAGTTGGCATCACGTTCTTATTTTTTATAATTATTAATTTTTATTTTTTCGAACTTATCCCGAACTTAACCCGAATTTGCCGATTTTTTTCCTTTTTTTTCGAACTTAACCCCTGCCGAATAATTCCCAAATCCGAACTTTGTTACTATGCATACCTGATATGCCCAACTCCAGACGCTGCTCCCATGCTCTCCCTCTCCTTCGTCTAAGCTCTCCTCTCATTCGTATCTCTCCTCTCCTTCGTATCTTATTTAGTAAAGGAAACTTTACTAAATGAGGAGAGCTAAACCTACACTCAGTCAAACCCTACTCTCACCTTTTCTTTTTAATACAAGGCATATGTTGATAGAGAGTAGGGCTAGCATTCCTCTTACTAAATACATGGCATGTGTCTCGCTTTTATCTTTTTTTTTTTTTTTTTTAAAATGAGTTTAATAATTATAAGAGCAGATTTTTTTAAAATGTATTTAATAAATAAAGAGAAGGATCATGCCCCCCATCATCTGTCCCTTCTCTCTGTTTTAAATTTTTTTTAAATAAATACAAGATTGGAATACTGTCCAACCTCTCTTTTGTCCCGCATATACATATATATTAGCCGTGCCACCGTATTGAAATTTTTAGACTTTGTCGTGCTGAACACCTCTGGACACCTGGACACTTGGCACCCATGCCACGTGCCTGGGTAACATTACCCAATGGTTTCGATGATTCCCACCACTATCGTTCCAAAAGAAAGATGAGCATAAGCTATTGATCCTTCTTATCACCCCTTTGGGAAGTTTGACCCCATAAGCGAATAAATAGGCATAAATGAAAGCACATGTCTGATCAATAACTTGCCCCCAGAGGATAAATGTTTTCCTTTCCATCCCTCTATTTTCCTTCTAATTTTGTTGATGATAAAATAAAAGTGAGCCAACTTCTTTTTTCCATGGTAGAGGGGAATACCCAGGTATTTGATTGGAAAGGAGCCTAAAGAAATGCCCGAAGTGCTAGAAATCAGTCATTTTGTGGTAGCTTCTGGTTCTTTTCTCTGAAACATAGAACTTTTCTGCTTGTGGATCCGCTGACCCAAGGCTTCCTCATATTTTGTGAGGAATTTGAACAGGTTTTTAATAAATTTCTTCTTACCATTGCAAAATATCGAAGTATCATATGCAAATAAAAGATGAGAAATATGAAAGGCAATCCTGGAAGATTTATAATACCCCACTAGGCCTGAATTAATAATATGCTTTAGAACCCTGCTCAAAGCTTCTTCTGCCAAAATGAGTAAAGCCGGAGATAAAGGACCACCTTGTCTTAATCCTTGGGAGGATTGAAAAAAACCATTTAATTTCCCATTAACGATGTGATAAACCCTTTCATTAGTTGGATAGCTCCATCACTGAAACCGAATTTTCCCAAGATAACAATTAGAAAGTCCCATTCCAGCCAGCCTGTCATAAGCTTTGGCCATATCTAGTTTGAGAATAGCACTTCCCCCTCGAACATTCTTGTTGATGCTTGAATCTTAAGCAATAGATATATTATCCACAATAGTCCTTCCCTTTACAAACGTAGCATGTTCCTCTGATATAAGCTTGGGAAGAAGTACACCTAATCTGGAGGCTAAAATTTTCGAGATTATCTTGTAGAAAATGTTACACAAGCTAATAGGTTGAAAATTGTTGAAGGATGAAGGAGCTTCCACTTTTGGAATGAAGCAGATTCTGAAAGTATGCCTCTTTTTAATTTTAGAAAAACAGTTCTTGGGGGGCATACATCGAATCCCAAGATCTGACTAAGATTCTACTTGATTTTATTCAACGAGAGTAAGAAATCACAATTACCTTTGCGACTTTGAAATTGTTAAGTTAAATCCACGATAATAGCGATACCAGCAAAACTTCACAAGTGCCAAGTCTCCTTCGCAGTCCACACCGACCTTTTTCTTTAAAGCTTTCTCTAATGGAAGCTAATGGCCCTTCCAAAAATTCCAGCTCTTGATTCTTGATTAAAAGATCCAATCTTTATATTCAAGAATGTAGATCTTCTTCTTGATATTCAATACTTGGAACACAAGAGAAGAGAAAGGGGAAAGGGGGCTGACCGTACACTCTTAGAGAAGAGAGGGGCGTGAGATATTGAAGGGAGGAGAGATATTTCCAAATCTAGAAAATTCTGGAAATTAATTAATGTATCCAACACCTTGGACATCCACCTCTTTATAGGCTTTACTTGGGTTGCTTGCAACCCAAGTCTCCTCTTTGTAATCCAATTAGAAGTCCTCAATTAGTTTCCTATTTGGTTTCTCCATAATTAATTAGAAATAATCAAAATAGAAACTAATCTTATCCATTAGTGTCAAACTAATCTTATCCTTATCCTAATCCAATTAGGATTCCTTAATTAGCAAGAAACTAATAGACTCCTTGTCCAACAAGGAATCTTTAATTAGTAACTAACTCTAACTAACTAACTAACTTTATCCAATTAGTAGTTAGTTATTTAGAAATTAATTAAAGACTAACAAATATTAATCTCCTTGAAGTAGGCGTCCCACCCTAGGTGAGACCCACTCCCACACGCCACATCATGGGTTTCCAAAAACCCTTAGGTCACTCTTGATCTTTTTACAAAATCCCCAATGGGTCCTACTCATTTGGTTTTTCACATCTAATGTGATTCCACCTTTTAGAGCTTCATTATACCATATAGTGATTACTTAGAGAAATTAATTAATTAAATTAAATTAAATTAAATAATTTAAGAAAGTCGTCGTGTGTGGGATCTAAAGGGATCTCCTATTTCCGGTTGTGGGACCAAGTACTCAACCTATTGGTTAAAGCATTGTTACTAGGAAACATCTTTCCTATACTACATTAGGATTATAGAATGTCATCTATATTCCTGGACTTCCACCAATCACAATTAATGTTTATTAACACAATGTGATTAAGCTCCAGAAAATAGAGAATTACTTGCAGGTATTTCTATCTCAAGATTTGTTTACAGATACGTCCCTCCACTTCCAATATTGTTATAAGCTTACAGGACAATATCTAATACTGTATTTAATCTCTGGCTTATATTGAGAACCCATTCTCTTTGATACTTTTAGTCAAACTTGGACTTTCAAAACATTTTAAAAATTCTTTAAAAGAAATAATAATTAATAATTACATTTCTTTTATACAAAAAATAAATTTCTCGATAAAACCATTTCATCGATAAATACCAGCGCTGGGTTTTTCAAGTCCCGTTTTAACAAGTATCAACTCAATATTATTTACTCTATAAGAGTAGTGGAATTCTTGTTGAGCGTACACACACTTCTTCCAATACAGCGTACATAACCCAACGAGCCCGTATTTAGTCCGGTGTGTTGGACATTGACGATTGGTTACATCAAAGCTACATAGGCAAATACTAGAGAAGATGTCGATCTCTCAGGTTAAGGATAATCTGTCAAATGGACTACCCTAAATATAAAGACAGTATATTTCTAAGGGTATCCACTGAGCGATTCAGTTGCAATATAATTACTTCTTATTTATATCCACATCTTAGTCAAGAGACCCTTCTCTCAGTGATTGAGATTCATCACTCCATCATATGGAACTAACAATGTGTAAGTTATTAGGAATACATTGTCTAGATGCATCCTGATTAACTTAGAACAATTTTAGGTCTACAAGGAACCGGAAATTAATATCTCTTTAGCAATCAGTTATCAACTAATTGGATGATTTTCGTACAATGTTACTGTGACGCCCCGAACCCGCGCCTAGGGAATCAAGTTCCGAGACGCGTGTCCGTTCGTCAAATCATGCAAGCGGAAGACTTTACCCGCAAAAATGCGGGAAATTTAAACATTTATTAGATGCTCCCAAAAAGCAAATAATACCTGTCATCACAATAGCCATCATACAAACCATATACCTGTATTATTTACATCAAGTTTGTTTTACAAAAGTAGGCGCCTCTATCACGCCAGGTGCAACTTGTACAAGCTTCTAAAATATCCAGATAGATTTTTCACTTACTGGTCAGCAGCTCCAAGATCTGCTGACACAAAAAGTCAGTGAGCTATGAAGCCCAATAAAACCACAATCCTTCTAAACTATTTTCCACATAATAACACGCATCAATAATGATATAATAAGCAGTTCAATTTGCATGTTACAGTAAAATAGAACAGTATATAATAAATTGTGACCCAAGGTCACTTAGGGTTACGTCACCCTAACAGAGGTTCCCGACCTCACATTACTTTCTAATTATGAGGTTCAGTTATGAATGTATTATATTACCAAATTATCGTTTCGATCATCAATCATGTTTCATTTCGAGTCCTAAGACTCTATTAATTGGCCACAGCCCACAAATGTTTAGCTTAAAGTCTCTAAATCATAACCATAATACATTGAGTCATTTAGACTCACACACGCTGTTCCGGCTTTCACCCGAACATGACAAAACCTTGGGTATACCAACCCAACTCACCTGGAATCCGATGATTCCATACCGAACTATGAGTCCACCAACTCAAACAAATACACCAACTCTGAGTATACCAACTCAGACCACTTCGTATCCGAAGCTTACACACACAACATGGGCATTCACCCAATAAGAACATTTTTCCATTCAATTGACTGGCCACATCTACCGTGTATTCGCCGCCATCGCCCTGGGTATCAGTTATGAAGGAACCCCGACCAACCTGCCTACCGTCATCTTCTGGCTAGTCTACGGAGGAACCCCGACATCTATACCAATGCCGACATCTCCTGACGTTCCACCAAGAAGGGACCACGATAGACACGGTGCCGACATCTTCTAACCACCCAGAGAGGAACCCCGGACTATACACTATCTGATGTTTAGCCACTTTAAACTCCCTAGGACTCCGACATCTCCTGACTACCAGTCACGGAGGAACCACGAGCCATGCAGGACACCGCCACTCCTGACTTAGTCCAAGAGGCACCACGGACGACCTAGACAAACAGACCGACATCTCTCGACTATCAGTCACGGAGGAACCCCGGGCCTTATTGGGCACCGTCTCTCCTGACCTAGTCAAAGAGGAACCACAGACTATACTTAACCCTGGTTAGATTTTCTAACCACAGGTTAACCCCAGTTAACCCAAGCCTCGCTTGATTAACTGAAATACTTGGGCCTCGCGCCCGTGAACCAACTCCGGTAACACACCGTCCCGTTAGGGAACGTTTTCAAGCTAATGGATGTCTTCATAGCCTTACAAGACATGCAAAACAACTTTTCGTCACCCTAGGGTGGCGATACAATTTACCCGGGACCCGATCTGGGCTCCCTGAAGGACCACATAAAATCACAACATCACATAGGGGTCTCCTCCCCTTTTTCTTTCACGTCAAAAGACATGCATATACATCACATGAAATAATATAGCAAAATAAGCGGAAAAATGAGAAGAAAAGAGAGGGGTTTTACTGTTTCACGCGTTTCGAGGCGACTAGAGTCGAAACGGACACCGCCAACGCGCTCGGAAGGATGATCAACCCCAAGGTAGAGCGCATGCAACTTTCTCTCTCAACTTTCTCTCTCTACCTTTTTCTCTTTCTCTCTACACGCAAAACGAGACGCCGGAGAGAAAATCGGACGCCGCCAACGCGTCGGGGACGCCGAAAAACCTCAAGGAGACCTCCCTTTCCCTTTCTCTCTCTTCCTTTCTCTCTCCTCTTTCTCTCTCTTCCTTTCTCTCTCCTCACTTTCTCTCTCTAAAATCTGTTGTGGCAGATTTTTTTTTTTTCTTTTCTACTGTTGCAAAACGTGAGATTGCAAGGGGCTGTCCCCTATTTATAATACAAGGGTCATGTGCCATGCACATGACCTCCATTAATGGTCCCCGTTGACCAAGTCAATGGGTTGACCATTTGACTATTATTTCGTATTTTTTCGCATATACGGCCTACGTAATCCTACTTAATGACATCCGATTTTGACGAAACTTTAGGTGACCGAACTTGGGGCAGTCCGATACCTACTGTAAAAATTTCGGGGAAAAATACTGAGTTTTGACAGCTGCACTTTAGTCCGGAAGAAAATTGCAAAACCCACTAATTTTCTGATTTCGGACACAAAACACGCTGTCGCTTTTTCGTTTGAGATAACTAACTGCCGTGACGACAGACATTAGTCCCCACGGCCGACCGACACGCATTAGTGCTAACCGCACGGATTTCTATTAGGATCTCCAACAGATATTGGGTCCCACTTAATTTCTGGAAATATGGAAATTTCCCGTTTCTCTCAATTTTATCACACATAATGGCCCCGCGGTCCCGCGAAATGATACTTGACGGAACCGATACGGTAGGGGTGTGTCCCGGCAGTCAACCGGCACACTGTGTGCGAATGTTTGCCAAATGATACTGAGATTTCCTCGGTGCACTTCAACCCTGAGCAAAATCCCCTTCTTATTAATTTAACAATTAATTAACTAATTAACCTTCATTAAGGACCCATAAACACATAATTTTATTATATTAAAATTCCGGGTCGTTACAGTTACCTAAGGGACAAAGTAGTCTCATCCAATGAGATACTTTTGATATATCACCTAATGTAGAAGACAATGTGAATGTAAAATATGCATTTATTAATTAAAATAGATAAATACAATTCCGAAATGACTTTCGTGGGCATTTATATCTAACAGATTCGTGTTGCGTTAGTGGTCGAGGCAAAAATTTTTCTTTGAAGAGAACTAATTACCGATATAAGATCTTCTCTGATGATATTCCAACTATGCTTGAAGAAAAGACCTGTAAAACCATTCGATCCCCGTGCCCCTGCATCTGGCATACTGAAAATGATATTTTTGATCTCTTCACTATCTGGGGAATGACTCAAGTCTTCATTTTTTTTCTTCAGAAATGATATTGGGAATACAATCCATTAATGCATGGTGCTGAATGCTCCCTTCGGATAATAAGGACCTTTGAAAGTGATTCACTGCTTCCCTCCCCAAATCCTCATTGCTCTCCAAGGAATTCCCAGTGCTATCAATGATGTTCTTGATGGTATTTCTCTTTATTTTATTCTTGGAAACTGCATGGAAGATTTTTGTATTCCTGTCTCCCTCTTTCAACTAGTGCTCATTCGATTTCTGTTTCTAGAGTATTTCTCTATAGTCAAGATTTTTTTTAATGCTTCTTTAGCATTTTTGAGCTCATTTCTGGTATTAGTATTCCAGTTATCTTGAAGTTGATTTTCCAGATCCGCTACAATATGCTGATAAACTCTTAATGAAGAGAAAATATTTTGGGTAAATTACACTGACCTCCCTCGAGGTTTGGTGAAATTTCAAAAACCTCCCCTCTTGTTTCTGAAATTACATTGACCTCCCCTGTCAAGATTATCATATTAACACTGTTAACTAATGATAACTTTTTTTCAATTTTACCCTTATTACTTAAAGGAAACACGTATTTAAGGCTTAGTTTGAAAGCTCAAAAAAAAAAAAACCATAAATGTCCCAAGCCGCTAGGTGCCCCTTTTAACACCTACTAACTATGATTAAGATTCACTCGCCCTTAGGGTTTATCCATCTAACCTTAGTTTTAGAGAAAAAAATAACCTTAGGTTGATTATGCTTAACCACAATTAAAGGGGGGCTCTACAAGCCACCACATGTCCCTTTTACACCCACTAATTATTGTTAAGATTCACTCACCCCTAGGATTCATCAATCTAACCTTGGTTTTAAGAAAAAAATAAAATACATTAATCTTAGGTTAATTATGTTTAACCACAGTTGAAGGATTTCTATAAGCAGCCACTTGTCCCTTTTAACACCCACTAACTATGATTAAGATTCACTCACCCCTAAGGTTCATTCATCTAACATTGGTTTTTAGAAAGAAAAAAAAACTTAAGTTGATTATGCTTAACCACAATTAAAGGGGGCTCTACAAGCCACCATGTGTCCCTTTAACACCCACTAACTGTGGTTAAGATTCACTCACCCCTAGGATTCTTCCATCTAACCTTGGTTTTTAGAAAAAATAACCTTAGGTTGATTATGCTTAACCACAATTAAAGGGGGCTCTACAAGACACCACATGTTCCCTTTGACACCCACTAACTATGGTTAAGATTCACTCACCCCTACAATTTATCCATCTAACCTTCGTTTTAAGAAAAAAAAAAATTAACCGTAGGTTAATTATTTAACTATTAAAGTGTTAATAAGCCGTCACATGTCCCTTTTAATACCCACTAACTATGGTTAAGATTCATTCACCCCTAGAGTTCATCTATCTAATATTGGTTTTTAGAAAAAAAAAAAATTACCTTAAGTTGATAGTTGATACTATTAACCTTGGTTTCGGAAATATATATTAACCTTAAGTTGATACTATTAACCTTGGTTACCAAACCCAATTATCATTTATTTTATTGTATTAGTTGACTTTGTCTTTAAGAAGGGTCATTTTGACATTTTAAAATGTTTAAATGATGACATCATCAAAGTCCATCCATGTAAGTAACGACAAACTAACAAAAGGGGGTATCTGTTACAGACAACCAAAGTTGAGGGGAGGTCAGTGTAATTTCAGAAACAAGATGGGAGGTTTCTGAAATTTTACCAAACCTCAAGGGAGGTGAGTGTAATTTACCCAAATATTTACAAAAGTGTTCCTGGTCCAAGCTATCAAAGCAATCGTTAACTATTTAAGCTTAAGGAAAAAGGAGGTAAGCCAGTTACTTGGCCTATGACTACTCCACTCATTTCTGACAGTATCTGAAAAATTTTGATCTTTGACCCATATATTTTGAAATTTGAAAGAACCAAGCTTAGATATGCTCCTTGACTCAAAGATAAATCAGAAGAGTAGCATGGTTCGAGGGACTGCGAGTAAGATGAGTAATCGAAGTCGGATAATAAACCCCCTCCCAAGCTGCATTATAAAGGATTCTATCCAACCTTGCCTAAATGCGGTGAGCCCCATTATGATAATTGCACCATGTATATTTATTTCCACTGAAGTTTCATTCAATTAGCTTACATTGGCTAATCATATCATTGAATTCATCACTTGCATTAATGTCCGGGCTTCTGCCACCCTTCTTTTCCTCAATATTTCTAATAATATTGAAGTCACCTCCAATAACCCAGGGAATTGAACTAGAAGAGTTTATTTGCATTAATTCCTCGCAAAGCATTCTTCTATATGACCTATTACACTGAGCATAGACAAATGATAATCTGACAGGAGCTGAATTTCTGAACGAGATAACCAGAGTCAAGCGTTGAGGAGATTTTTGACTAGATAAAATAGAGATATCATCTTTCCACATCACCCATATCCGGCTGTTAATATCCTCATTTGCCATATAGTTTCTCAGCTCGAACTTTTTACTGTAAAAGTCTAAAAATTCATGTCCTTGGGATCTAAAACAACAACTATAGATGTTTTGAATTCAACATTTCAAGACTTTAATCTACTACGGGAATTAGGGTTACCCTTTCCAACAGATTTACCAACTGCCTGTGCGTAAGAAACTCTAGGATCTGAAGGCTGGGATGAAGAATCTCCACCCATGTTTTCCATTGTGTTTCTCCATGAACCCTAGAAAATTTTGAAAAAATACTTGCTAACGTGCACCAAAAGAATTAATGCTAACATGCTCCTCCAGAGCTCTTTCTATTGATCGTCATCCTGCAATTCCTATGCACTTGGCAACCTATTCTTATTAACATCTAATAAGGAGGCTTCAGTGGCTGGCTATTTGGAGTGGTGCAAGGAAGCAACCATTTGGACAGCCAAACAGAGGGACAATTTATTTGACTAGGAGGTTTAGGACCTTTGAGTTTATTTTCACAACTTCATTAGATTATCCATGGCCGCTCGTCAGAGATAGTTTGGTTTGGGTTCCGAATAACAAGGACGGTTCTCAGTGAGGTCCTTTTTACAATCCTTGCAAATTAGGCCTAGTCTACATTTTCCTCATTAGGCTATGTGGTACTCCTTACTGTTGGACATATATGCCCTCAAAAGCCAATAAGAGACTTTTCTATGTTGATTAGACAAGCATCATATTCACTCAACCAACTATAAAGGGTATTTATATGAATTATTGTCTCATTTGATGACGACATAAAGTTCCATAGGTAATATTGTAGGAAAATCATGCAAAGGTTGCGAGGAGATATGATTTTCCAATTCCTTGTAAACCTAATATTGTTCGAAGCCTCTAAAGTACTGGTTGGGCGCCATACTTCATTATGGCTTGCACATGTGTAGTTCTATGAGATTGTGTAATGAATCTCATTCAGAGAGAGTGGTGACTCTTGACTAACATGTGAGTATATGTAGCAAGTACATAATACTGAACGGGGTCACTAGTGGATACCCTATGGAATACACTGCCAGATTGAATTAGGGTTAAATCCATTCGACAAATTGTCCTTAGACCTAAAAGATTAACATCTTCTCAAACATTTGTTTATATGGCTTTGATGTGTCAATCGGCAATGTCCAATACACATGACTAACTCCGGGTACGTTGGGTCATGTACACAATGTTTAGAGAAGTGTGTAAACACTCAATAAGGAATCCACTACTTCTTAATTTGAGAAAATGATATCAAGGTGATACTTGTTGAACTGAACTGTTAAATCCAGTACTGGTGCTTTTCGGTAAAATGGTTTTTATCGAAGTTAATATTTTCAATATGGAAAAGTATATATAAATATATATATATGTCAGTTCTTTTCTAATGTTTCTTCAAAAGTGTTTTGGAGGTTCAGTTCAATGAAAAGGAAATCATGAGAAAGGGTTCTATTCTTAAGCTAGGGACTAGACAAGCTTACAAGTGATATCGGAATGTGGAATGATTTATTTGTAAATTAATAAATTGTGAGATAGTACTTACAAATAATTCTTTAATTTCTGGAGGTTAGTCACATTGTGTTAATGGACATTATTGTGATTGATGGAAGTCCAGGGACATAGATAAAGTTCTATGATCCTAATGGAGTGATAGGAAAGGTGTTTCCTAGTAACAATGTTTTAACCAAAAGGTCGAGGACTTGGTCCCACAACCGGAAATAGGAGATCCCTTTAGATCCCACACGCAATGACCTTCTTAAAGTGTTTAATTTAATTATTAATTAAATTAATTAATTTCTCTAAGTAATCACTATATGGTATAGTGAAGCTCTAAAAGGTGGAATCACATTGGATGTGAAAAACCAAATGGATAGGACCCATTGGGGATTTTGATCAAAGATCAAAAAGTGACTTAATAGGGTTTGGAACCCTAAAGGACGTGTGGGAGTGGGGCCCACCTAGGGTGGGATGCCCACTTCAAGGAGGAAGCCTTAATTAATTAGTTTCTAATTAACAAACTCCTTATTGGATAAGGTTAGTTAGTTACTAATTAAAGATTCCCTATTTAATAGGGATTCTATTAGTTTCTTACTAATTAAGGAATCCTAATTGGATTAGGATAAGGATAAGATTAGTTAGTTACTAAAGGATAAGGTTAGTTTCTCTTAAAGATAAATTAGGAATAATCATTAAGGAAGCAAATTGAGGAATTCTAATTGAATTAGAATAAGGAGACTTGGGTTGCAAGCAACCCAAGCTCTCTTATATAAAGAGGTGGACTTCCAAGGCTTGGGACACAATAAAATTTCCAGAATTTTTATTTTCTCCTCTCCTCAATCTCACGCCCTCCTCTGTCTCTCTCTAGAGTGTAGGGTCACTACTCTTCCCCCTTCTCTTCTCTTGTTTTCTAGTTTTTGAAAATAAAGAAGAAGATCAAGGATCTTGTTCATCAAGAAAGAGTTCTTGATCATAAAGATTGGATCTTTATTTCAAGATCCTAGAGCTGGAATTTGGAATGGCCATTAGCTTCCATTAAAGAAAGCTTTAAAGGAAAAAGAAAGTTTGTGTGGATCGCGAATGAGACTTGACACTTGTGAAGTTTTGCGAGTACTGTTCTAACGTGGATTTGACTTAACAATTTCAAAGTCGCAAAGGTGAATGTTATTTCAACCTTCATTGAATAAAATCAATTAGAATCTTAGTCAGATCTTGGGATTCAATGTATGCCCCCCAAGAACTGTTTTTCTAAAATTAAAAAGAGGCATACTATCACTTACGACCTTTTAAGGTTTTGTTCTTCTTGTAGACAACGGTTTTAGATAAAATCCGAACTTGCGACCACCTCATGCATAGAAGATGGTGATATGCTATACTAGGAAAAGGTCAAAAGAAGTCTCCCTGACCCTTATCTCTCAATTTCTGTTTTGTGTATAGTTTGTATCTGTTTATGCATATGTACATGCACACATAGAGACGACTGTGCACCCCCCTACATATATTACTGCACTATTTTTCTTATTGTCATCATTAATTTTATATTTAATACTGCTATAATTTTTATTGTTTCATTAATTTTATTTAGAATACATTGTTCTAAATATATTGAGATATTGATTTTTAAGGTGGCTTATACATACTTCATTACCAATGTTTAATCTTGTTTTAGTGTATGTCCATACTCCATACAAGTCTATATTATACACATGTATCTTTGTGGTTAAATGTTGAATCTTGACCATAACATCTGTCAGCATTCTTTTATCATTTTTCATTGTAGTTTATCTTTGGAAGCTTTTGCCTGGAGACTATTTATTCTCTCTTATCATCTAAAATTAAACTTTAATTAGTGATCGAAACTCAAGTATATGTGATGGTTAAGCTGTGTATGAGAATTATTTCCTTAACATTCTTAAATCATATTAGAGATATAAAAGATCCAGAGCATCCTTATTCTCTGGAAGAACTGAAAGTGATTACTGAAGATGCAATTGAAGTGGATGACAAGCATAGCCATGTTAGGTAAATGAACAGATGCTTCTTCTTTTAGTTTGACCTTGTTCTTTTGTTGTGTGTTCAGTCATAATTGTCTGCTGGTTCAGGGTCACATTCACTCCTACAGTTGAACATTGCAGTATGGCTACAGTGATTGGCCTTTGTTTACGAGTGAAACTTATGCGTAGCCTACCTACTCGTTACAAGGTATAGCCCTCTTCCCTTACCCTTGAGAAATTGAACCTGCATGAGGCACTGGATACGAGTATATTGTTCATTGTAGTTTAATAGAATTGGTTGACAACATTAGCTATATATGACTCTTCATGTCCTACTTATAAATGAGAACCATTATGGACTGTTGGGACTTGTCATAATCTTTTTCACTTGTTTTCTTTCACCAGTAATTGTTGGGCTTCACAGAAAAATTGGTCATTTTAGGTTTCTACTATAAGGGAAATCATTAACAGCGCCTTATCGATGAAAAAAAAAAAATTAACAGCGCCTTCATTTGGAATCTTTGGAGGGTTATGAGAGAAAATTCCTTTTGTCAAACTCAATAAGAAACTGAATCATTTCGCCCTTGAACAATGGGTGTATGCATTATTCTCTGAGTTATGATTTATGTAAGGCGAGGAATTTCTCGCTAAGTACTACACCTTTGAAGAATGCTCGGACAGTAGCTTAAAACTGACAGTTTACCTTTATTTTTTTCCCTACTTTACTTTTTCTCTGGAATGAGTGTGTGGTTTCCTAGGAAGTTATGAGTAGCTTCCTCGCCTTTAGGAAAGAGTTAGCATAGATGGAAACATGGTTGGATGAGAGGTGGAAGGGTTGTGAATTGTGATATGTTCTGATAAACTGGTTGTATTTATTTGTCACTTCTTTGATTCCATGGTGGTGCCTGATTTCTTTGTTTTTTTGACAGGGACTATGTTGGTTAGTTGTATTACGTCATAATTGGAATTCCAAGCTATAGGCCTAGTCTCAAAACTTGATATTCCATGCTACTACATGCATTTTGGAAAGTTCAATTAACTCCTAGTTTCCTTATTTTTTAGGTGGATATTAGGGTAGCGCCTGGAACCCATGCAACTGAAGCTGCAGGTATTCATCTCTCTCCCTCTCTCGTGTGTGTGTTTTTATATATATACACTAGCAGAGACCCCATGTGATGCACGAGTAATAATTTAAGAATATCTAAAATTAAATAATATTATTTACTTATTTAAATATTAAGTAATAAATTTTAATAAATTTATTTTTTAATAATATAATTTTTTTTAATTTGATAAACATTATTATTTGTAATAGTTAATTGACTTTGTAATAATAAATTATCATTATTTGAATAACATTTAATAAAAAATCATAAATTTCTTAGTATTAAACTTAAATTAATACACCCAAGAGTTAGAGATAAGAGAGAACTCTATAAATATTAGTGGAGATAGAGAGGTCTCTAGGATGAGATAGTGGATCCCAAACCTGCAAGAGTTGGAGATAAGAGAGGACTCTACAATAGTGGAGATAGAGAGGACTCTAGGATGAGATAGTGGGTCCCAAACCTGAACGGTGGGCATTAACGAGAAAATCCACATGTTATCTCTGAAATAGAAGTTATAAGATTGGAGGGATTGGGGTTTAGAGAGCAAAGAGAGAAGTCTTATTTCTTTATATTATAGTATATATATTTATATATATGGCTTCTTTCCACCCCCTTTTTGTGCTGATGCCTGATGGATTTTGGAAGTTCAGTTTAAACTATTTGTAATCCTTGTCTAAAATAGCACTTGTGCTGGATGCACATGCACATATTTTTGGGGGGTTGGTAAGGGCTATTAATCATGTTTGAATCCTTCAAATAAAGAACATAAACATGAGAATCATTCAACTTTCTAAATTGTCATTTGTGGAGAGTGGTTCTGGTAACTTCATTAATCATATCCTACCAAGACGAAGTCTATAGATCACGCAATCATGATTGGGTCAACCTAGAAGAGCCTTGTAACTCAAACAACGCATAGAGAACACTGCATATGTCCATCAATGTTTAAAAAGCGTGTGAGGCTTACGCTTTGAGGCTCGCCTCAGGGCGAGGCTTAAGGAGTTTGCCTTGAGGCACATGTCTCATGTCTTGAAGCTCACTTTATGTCTATGCTGTATGTCTTATATATTAACTAAAATTAGGTTTCTAGTCACAACTGATTTAAATGTCATTTTTAAAATTTTTTTATTTGTTTCAACTAATTTATATAGTATTTTCTACGTGTCCGCATGCGCCCACATGAACACACACAATGTACATAAATACAAATATATCTATCTCTCTCTCTCTCTCTCTCTCTATATATATATATATATATATATTTATATATATACACATTATAATCTTTCATCAACTTTTGAATCTTTTTATAATTTTTATTTTATTTTATTTATTTGTTAAAATGAGAAAGCATGAAGCTTTCTTGTGAGGCTTACACCTTATGCCTCGAGGCTTACGCCTCATACATCTTGAGGTCCCAACGCTGCGCCTCACGCCTCACGCCTCACGCCTCACGCCTCACGCCTCACGCCTCACACCTCACACCTTCACTATATAAAATATTGATCCCAAATGGAGTTCTCCAAACTAGGATTATTAATTTAGTAGAATTATAATTACTCCAATTTATGGGTTTTTGCTCAGTTCACTTGCCAAATATTTGATATGTTTAATGGTTATGATGAGTTGTTCATGCCTTATCTGTTATATAAAAAAAAAAAATATGCAATGGATCCATGGGAATTGTTGGGGTATAAATCATGTACGCACCATGTTTATGTGTACTGTTACAGAAGAGAAACCACCTATATATATATATATATATAGGGTGGCTTCAAGTTGATTCCTGATCAAATGTCATCAATGTCGCTAATACATGTCACCTGTATTAGTGATTAGCACCAGAGTTTTTCACTTTCTTAATTGGCATCCCATAACAATTTTAACATAATGTTCTTGCTGTTTTCAACTTGCAGTTAATAAACAGTTGAATGATAAAGAACGGGTAGCAGCAGCATTGGAAAACCCAAACCTCGTGGATATGGTTGATGAATGTCTAGCTCCAAGTTATGATTGATTGAAGAGGATTCAACTATACCATCCAGTTTCAAATAGTAAAACAGGAGAAAAAAAAGCCTGTAACTGAATTTTGCTAGAATAATTTATTATGTATAAATGCAGTCTCTCCTATGACCTTACATAGATGCATCTCTGATTCTGGTCGCAAGCAATTTGTTATTGACATTTCTTTAGTGTACTAAGAATTCTGTGCTTGAGATCCTATGTATAATTCTTGTTTGTGTATGTTACAGAAAATATTAGGTAGATGAGAAAAAAGTGGAATTTGAACCGTCTTTTGTGTATTCTTCTTATGGTCATACATGTTCTTCATGATCTTTGGTGCTGTTTAGGGCCTGTTTGCATCACTCCTGGGGAATAATTTTCCATTCTCCAAGAATAGAAACCTGAGAATGGTGTTTGGTAGGCCTAGAAAACTTTTCAGAAATGTATGTCTAGGAACAAAAGCACGGTCCTCTCTATTTATGTATGGATACCAAACAAACGATCTCTTTTAATAAGATAACAAACGATACATTTTAGGGTTCTCCTCAGTGGGCGTGATCACCGGTTTTGGTGTCGATCTCGCCCCTACGGCTCTATCATCTCCGGCGGCAACTATTTTCCCGGGCAAGGTCTCTCTCTCGTTCCTCTTCTCTGGTTCATATTTTATCTGTTGAACCATTCTTCTCACATGCGACTCATGAACAAAAGAGAGCAACACGGGAACAAAACCATGGCATTAGAAGAGCTTGTTGGAAACGATTTGTATGGGGTTGAAATCCATGGGGGATTAGGCTGAAAACAGATAAGAATGGGAGAGTTTTAGTTTAATCCAAACTCTCCCTTTTTTTTTTTTTTGATATTTTTTTTTTGATAAAAGGTAGAAATTTTATTACTAAAAGGAACCAAAGATTTACATAGAACCATATTCATGGATAGATCTGAATCTACTTCATTCAGAGAGAAAACAATTCGGAAGACTATCAATTGAGGATCTAGTTTTATCTGTTAGTCTTAATCCCCGATGTAATAGAGCTGGAATTTCCGGGAGGGAGATGTCGAACCATTGCTAGCCCTTGGAAATCTTCTAAAAGAACTTTAGCTTTGTGAACAATCTGAGTTTGATGGAGTTGGTAGTTATCAAAAAGTATCTTGTTACGCGAATCCCAAATAGCCCAAGCTATCATTGTTCCAAATTACAAATCCTTTTTTGAAGCCTGAGATTCAAAATCTAGCATGATATGAAGAAAATCCAAATCTTCAGTTGACATTTTCTGAGCTCTCCCCTTTAGTAACGCCCAAACATTTCGAGCCAAAGGGCAAGCCCACAAATGCATGTCACGGATTCTGAATGATATAAACAAATGCGGTATGATTTTTCCGTTGGAACACCCCGTCTGACTAGATTTACCATTGTTGGAAGGGAATCTGTACAAGCTCTCCATATAAAATGTTTACATTTATTCGGAATTCCAAGACCCCATATCCGCCTCCAAATTCGCCTAATATCTGCCGCATTTGAACCCTTTGCATCAAGATCTCTATTATTGGATTCCACCTCTCGCATTGCAAAATGATAAGCCGAACGAACTGAAAATTTCCCACATTTCCCAGGATGCCATAAGATTTTATCTGTAACAGAAATATCACTAAGCGGAATCGCCTTAATCATAGCTGCATCATGATCATCAAAAACTTTATCAATAATGGATGTGTTCCACCTTCTGGTCACTGGATCAATGATCTCGTCAACCCATATTAGATAATCAGCCTCTGAATTACAATTGAGTGGCCAAGGAGTCCATTTGTCACTCCAAAGATTAATGCAGCTCCCATTTCCAACTTTCCAAACCATACCCTGATGGATAAGATTTTGAGCCTCCAAAAAACTTCGCCAAATATAACTCGGATTGGAACCCGACTCAGCATTCAAGAAAGATCCATGAGGGAAATATTTAGCTTTAAAAACCCTATAGAACAAAGACTGTGGATTCTGAAGGAGCCTCCACCCTTGCTTTGCTAAAAGAGCTAAGTTAAAAACTTGGAGATCACGGAACCCCAAACCACCATTCTTCTTAACCTTGCAAATCTTAGCCCAGCTGACCCAATGAATTTTGTGTTCCGAACTCTTTTGCCCCCATCAGAATTTCGAAATGCCCGATTGAATTTCCATACACCACGATTTAGGAAGTTTGAAACATGACATTGTGTAAGCAGGAATGGCTTGGAGCACTGCCTTTATCAAAATCTCTCGACCCCCTCTTGATAACATTTTTTCTATCCATCCACTGATCTTCTTAAAAACGAGAGGCCACTGAAAGAACGCATTTTTGATTTTCCAACCATAACCGGTAGCCCAAGATATCGCTCGTTGGGATTTGAATTGGTAACCCCAACTAGATCTTTTATCTCTTGTTGCACCATAATTGATGTATTTGGACTGAAAAAAATTGAGGTCTTTTCTCGATTTATTTTTTGTCCTGAAGCTTGCTTATAAATCTCGAGAACTGTGAGAATATTGCGACATTCATTTGAAGAGGCTTGAGTCATGAGAAAACTATCTTCAGCAAATAAAAGATGAGAAATTTTTGGGCCATACCTACTAGCCAAGAATCCATGAAGTTGTCCTTGTCTTTCTGACTCCCGTAATAATGCCGTAAGTCCTTCCGCACAAATAAGGAATAAATATGGGGATAGAGAATCTCCCTGACGCAAACCTCGAGTAGGTTTTATATGTCCCTATGGGGTACCATTAATCAGAACTGAGTATGATGCAGAAGTGACACAACTCATAATAAGATCAACCCATCTGTCAGCAAAGCCCAATTTAGTCATGGCTGCTTTCAAAAAATTCCATTCAACTCTGTCATAAGCCTTGCTCATGTCAAGCTTCATAGCCATCCACCCCATTTTTCCTTTCCTCTTCTGCTTCATAGTGTGCATCAGTTCGTATGCAACTGCTATATTGTCAGATATAATCCTTCCAAGTAAAAAAGCACTCTAGGAATCTGAAAACAATTGATGATAAAACACTTTGCAAACGATTTGCAAGAACTTTTGACACTATTTTATAGAGCACATTACACAGACTAATGAGTCTATAATCTGACATGCGTTGAGGGCTTTTGATTTTAGGAATCAGTGCAATGTGAGTAAAATTTATTTTTGAAAGTAGATGACCAAAATTTAAAAAAGATAGCACTGCCGAGGAGTGATCGCCCACAATATGCCAATAGTGCTGATAAAAGAAACAAGACATACCGTCCGGACTAGGAGCCTTGGAAGGATGCATTTGAAAGATTGCTTTTTTTACCTCATCTGCTGTAAATTGGCATAGAAGCTTCCTATTCTGATCCGGATCGACCACTCTTTCCATCACTCTGGTGGTTCGGCTAATAAGAGGAGGATTGCTTGTAGTGAGAATATCTTGAAAATACATTATAGCAACAGACCCAATTTCATCTTCATCCTCAATCCATCTTTCATTTTTATCCATCAGCTTCAATATATTGTTTTTCCACTTACGCTGTGATGCTCTTTGGTGAAATTTTATTTGTATTTTTATCCCCCGATGATAACCAAATAGCCCTCGATCTCTGCCGCCAATACACTTACTCTTTTAGTAGGAGTCCATTAATTTCCTCATTGATCCTATGAATATTTGTCTGATTCCGGCCCTCCCTGTTGTATTTCATGCATTCTTCTAATTCTTTTCTTTTTAATTTCAAGCATCTTCCTATCTTTCCCAAATACCGACCGACTCCACTCTACAAGTTTATTTCTGCACAATTTAATTTTTTCAGTTACTTGGTACATAGGGCTGCCATTTGAAACTTCACTCTCCCATACATTCTGAATAATTTCTTCACACTCTGGTCGAGAGGCCCATATCTCCTCAAAACGATGAATCACCTTTCTTTGCCACTTGGGGTTAGACTGGACAACCATCTCTATAAGAAGAAACACATGGTCAGAAGTCGAGGAAGGGATATGTTGAGCTCCAGAACCCTTGAACCAATCCAACCAACTCATAGAAACCAGTGCTCTGTCTAACCTTTCTTGAATATTAGCTTCATCTACCCTCATGTTATTCCATGTGAAATCAACTCCCTGATAACCCATGTCTACAAGCTGGCACTCTGCAATTACTTGACGGAAATCAAATATTTTCTGATGAGCCCTAGCATGGCTTCCTTGCTTTTCATTATTAGATAAAATTTCGTTAAAATCTCCCAAACAAATCCACGGGATTCTATTCATACTACCCAAAGTTTTTAATAAAGCCCATGACTCCTTTCTTTTACTGGAATCTGGATTACCATAAAAACCTGTTAGTCTCCATTCCCGATCGATCCCCTCTTTGATGTGAGCGTCAATATGTGATTGAGAATAGTTTTGAATCATTAAGTCCACAGTATCCTTCCACAATAGTGATAGCCCACCACTTCTGCCAATACTAGGAACCACCAATGCATTTTGAAAGCCTAATCTTAATTTCAATGTTGTCATTCTTCGAACATCCATTTTTGTTTCCATAAGAAATAAAATGGAGGGATCTTTTTCTTTCACCAATTGGTGAAGAGCACGAATTGCACAGGGGTTCCCAAGCCCCCGACAATTCCAACTTAAGAGTTTCATTGGGATTGGCGGGGTTGCTCTGCAACTCCCGCCTTATCAACTTTGTCAGCCATGCCCTGCTCGACCCCATTTGTTTTCTCCCTTTTTTGTTTCGGTCCTTCTTCATATTTAAGACCCACTTGAACTCCTCTTTTCGTTCCAACTTGAGCTAGATCATGCAATCCCTTATCCCATTGCATATATTCCGGTCTAGCAATCTTCTTCCACGAATCATGATTGACATAGGGTACATGAGGTTGTGAAGATGGATCTATTAAAAGATTATGACTTGAAAATGGCTCACCCAACCCACACGATTGTTGACTAGTAGCACACATTTGTTGTAGTTCTCTCTCTCCATCCTTATCTGGTATATCTTTCCCTTGGTCCACATACCTTAAATAATGGGGTTTGTCTTTATCCACAAAAGATCTCACCATACTTTTTGGGAAAGTTGCTACAGCTTTAACACCAACCATATCCCCCAAAAGAATGCTCGGTAGGTCTTTCTCTTGGCCCACCTTCCTTGAATTATGGGGTTTGTCCTTATCCACTAAAGAACTCTCCTTGATTTTAGGGAAAGAGACTACATCCACATCACCAACCATATCCCCCGAATGAAAGAGTTTTGAACTTGTTTCTAATCCCTTATCTCTCCCTTTTTGAGAATTTGATACGGTTTGATGGGCTGGCAAGACTTGAATCCCGATGTTCTCGGTTGGAATAACCAAGTCCACATCCGTATCTGTCGCACCAAGAACGTCATCCATAGAGATCATCAGTTTCGATTCCGGTGACCGGAAATCATTTTCATCTTCTCTTTGAGATGGATCCGTTTCACCATTTGTCACTGTATCCAAACTCTCCCTTAGATCACGGTTTGGGGATTTGGATGGATTTAATTTGGTGTAAATCCCTTTTGTTTTTTTATGAACAAAACAAAGGAAGTTTTTTTTTTCTAAAAAAAAAAAATGTGGTAGCCTGGCGTGAGCTTGAAGATAGGGACACATTCGGTATTTGGAAAAAAAAATTATTTTGGGTATTTTGAAAAAAAGTTTTTAAAAAATATCTAAAAAATGTGAAATTAAGAAATAAATATTAATTATCATTTTTTAAATCATTCTGAATAGTTTTTATGGTTTTGAACCCTAGGGGTATTTTAGTAATTTTAAAAGGACGAACAATTTGGTAATTTTTGAAATTATGGAAATTACTTAAAAATATTTCCAAAAATCAAATTTAGTTTAAAAAAAAAGGAAATTTGGCGATTTTTATTTATTATTAATTTTTTTTTTGGTGTGAAGAGAAGAGGTATACTTCAAAATGAAGCGTGGAAAAACTGATTGTTGACAATAACTATCATATTTAGTGAAAGGAAGTCAGAACATGTTCCATTATGTCAGAAAAATAATGATCTAATTAGGTGTAAATATGGTAGGTAGAGTGGAGCAGGTGGCTAGGAGTGACTGCGATCAGTGCATCCTGAGTGAAGACGGACATTACACCTCATTCACATAGTGATGTGATCTGATCTGATCTGATTTGTTTGTGCCCATGTGGTGGAAGCAGTAGAGGCCGAAGGCAGAGAAAGGAGGATGTGATTCATCCTCTAAAGGTTTCACTGCAAGATAAGATGCAGCCTCCCAGCAATGATGTAAATGGTTGAAGACAAATAAATTGTATAAACAATGTTACATGATTATTACCTAACAAGCAAGACATTAGAAAATTTTATAAACTTTAATGAGAGTTTGATTCAAGCTGTATTTATGAGTAGATTTTGAAAAAAAATTGTTAGAAGCTGACTTTTGATAATAATATTAAATTTTAACGAAAGGTGAAATTTAATTTTATAATGTAATTTTTTTTTAAAATTTTTTTTGGTTTAATTAAAACATGATTCTGTTATTTATGTTCTTTAGAACATATTCTGGCTAGAGAAAGCCAAACGGTTTTCAGGACAAAACTAGTCTTCAGAACAATTCTTTTTCGAAACAACATAATCACTCCTAAGAACAATTCTCTATTCCCCGGGAATAGAAACTCTTTAAGTTTTTATTCCAGGGAATAGAGAATTGTTCCTTGAGAGTGATGCCAAGCAGCCTCATTAGAATTGATGCCAAGTGGCCCTTAGACTAGAAACATTCTTTTTGGTGATAAAATGTTCTGAAAAAAAAAATTCACATCATGTGTAAGCATTCGCACGGTGCGAACAACTAACCTCTTCTCCCATCCTTTTTCTTGTTCTACATTCAGACAAACCGTTCGTGGATTTTGGCATATGTACATTGAAGGATTTAAATGCCCTTTTTATCTTTTTTTTATTTGGTCAGAGTAACCCCACCACAAGGTGAAGCTACAGGGCCCTTTTTATCACAATAGTGTCGACAATAGTCTGTCGACACTCCTTCATTTTTTAGAGGGTTGTGTGGGAGTTGTGGTGTGTGGTATATAGTGTGTTACCAAACAAAAATTTAAACTTATCTTTGTGTGCTAATTATATTTTCAATTATATTTTTCTTTAGCAACGGATTACCTCTAGCAGATGTTACCTCTGGCAGATGTCGAGATTCACACTCAAGCACCACTTTTCAGCTGATGCCTGGAATGGTTTTCCACTGAGGAGGTGATAGCATGCATCTTGCATGTTCTGTTGGACATACCTGCATACCTTCCCAGCTTGCCACATGTGCTCTTTGACGCCCATTAATTTGTAGTTAAGATTCACCTACTCTTGAGGTGCGTTTGGATTTATGGAATTGATGGACAGAATTGTTAATTCGGTCATTAAATTCCAATTCTGTTATTTGGGACATATTATAAAAATAATCTAACCTTAGTTTTTTAAAAATGTCTTTAAAAAATTGACGACATGAATGAGTTTTCTCCTAACCAAAGTTAATTTTTTTCCAAAAACGAAAGTTAGATTATTTACCTTAGGTCTTAGTGAATCTTAACTATGGTTAATGGATGTCAAAGAGGACATGTGGCGAGCTTGGGAGGTGTGCGTGTACCACTCAATAGAATGTGCAATGCGTGCTATTACTCCCCTAGTTAATGCCTTCCCAAGTCATGCAAAGAGTGGTGCTCAAGTGTGAATCTCGGGCATTTGCCAGAGGTAATCTGTTACCTTTTCTTTTTTCTTTTCTTATGGTTTTCATATTTTCTTCTCCCGAACAGTAAACATAGGTGCTATATATATAAATATATAGAGAAAAATGTTTGATAGATCGTGCATTAATCTAGCATGTAGCAGAATGCCACTCCTCATGTCGCGCCCCAAAATCTTCCTAGGAGAATTGAAAACTTTGGCATGTGACTTACTTGACTTAATCTATTTAATGAGCTTTAAAGGCATACCAAAATCTGAACTTAAAAATTTCTTCAATGGAATAACATTTAATAGCTTAACTGAACATCAATTAAAATTTTTAATTAAACTGAACATAAATAATCCAAATCATCCATCATAATTCTCAACCAACCATTAAATCAAAGCATTAATCCATAATAAGTCAATTCAATTCTCTCTGGAATTTAAATAATTTCTAATAAACTAAAATAATAGTAAGACCATCTATCAAAATCTCGTTTCTCTTCGAAATGATCACCTACAAGATCTTCCTTACGTACTCCTCTTCAACTCAATGCTCCTAGGCACAATTATCAAATCTCGAATCTGCCGACAACAAAAGTTATCAGCTGAGTAACAAATTACTTCGCATATATAACAATCCATAGTAAACAATATCAAAATATTAACATGCATACATGTGACAGTTCAATTACAATTCACATACATAAATCAGAGTGCAGAACATCTTTTCATTTCAATTCTTTCATATGCTTCCTTGTACTTGTCTTTCTTACTTGATTTGTCTTACTTTTCTTGACTTGTTTTTATTGTCTTACTTTTCTTGACTTGTTTTTCTTTTCTGACTTGTCTTTCTTTTTTGTGAGTAAATCAAACAACATGCACTGTGCAATAACTTAAAATAATTATACCCAGCATATACTCTACTTACTGAGGTACAACATGTTTTGCATATTATCCGGTGCATACGACTTAACACATTATCCGGTGCGCGTAGCTTAGCACTTTATCCGGTGTGCTTGGTTTGACACTTTATCTGGTGCGCACGGCTTGACACTTGATCATCAATTAAATAAACTTCATAATAGCTACAATTCCGTAGAATAGTGACTAGTATGGGGTGTCGAACCACAGAAGATTGCGCTGATTTTTGATTGCTTTTATCTCAAGATTGATTGTGAGTCAAGAAGTAACAAGTTGATTTGATTGATTGATTTTTAACCTAAGAGTGAAAATTAAACTAACAGATTCTATTTTAACTAATTAAACTAAGAGTTTTTTTTGTAAAATATCAGTGAGAGAAGATCTAGGATGTTCGAATCCACCACTAGCTTTATAATTGGTCTCTAATGCATTTATTCAAGTCCATCACAATGTAAGCAATAGGGATGAGAGTGACTACAAGACTCCACTCATCCATCTAGAATGATTCAAGGGATTAGACCCTAGGCATATCCTATATTCGGTTAGCACGAGTGATACACGTTAAATTAGGGTTGTGAAATCACTCGTTTTCCCTTAACATAAAATATCCTATGATTTAATTCATTGACAGTAAAAACCATTGCATAAAATCCACATTAATAATCACAGAAAATTAAGATGGATGATTTCAATCTCAATATAATAAAACCTAAGACAATGATAGAATCACACTGAAATTGAATATAATCAATAAACTCTGGTTATGAATAACCCTCTTATTATGCAATCATTGTTTACAATTGAATAAACTAAAACAAAGTACAAAGAGACATAGTTACTTAGCTAGGGTTTCATCTAAACCTTAGAAAAAGAAATTAGTTCATAGCGAGAGTAAGGAACACCACTTTCGATAAAGAACATGAAGAATGCGAGCAATCCATTCTCCAATCTTCACAGATCTCCAGAGCTTTCTCCCTTTCAAATCTTCAAATTTAGAACATTTTGCATGGAATGATGCTTTCCTTTTTATAGAGAGAGAGTCTCAATGAAGTGTAGCTTTAGAAACATCCAAAACAAGCTCAAAAATCCAATTTTCACACTTTCTAACATCACCAAAACGGCGTCCGCCGATCAATCGGCCAAGAGGCGCCGATCGATCGGTGGTTACAGAACTCCCAAAACGGCGTCCACCGATCAATCGGAAAAAATGGCTCCGATCGATCGGTGGTTATATAATTTGTACAAATTTCCTTGACGGAAGTTATAGAACTTTTCGAGTCGGTCGTTTTGATATATTATGGGCCTAAATCAGAGCTACGGTTAAGGAGTTATGCCCCGATCACCAAATAAATGTTGGTTTTGCATTTTTACTTCTCTTTAGCTCGGATTTTTGATCGGTGGCGATTCATAAGAGACTTTAAAGCTTGTAAATGATTATTTTTGTTTTCTTTTCCTCGCACGAACCTGAAAACACTAAAAACACCTAAGTGAAGTATCGTAATGGATAAATGGGCTCAAATGGATTAACAACTGAAGTTTAAGGTGCATAAATGTGTAATAATTAGCACCGATCAACACTCTATGATTAACTTGCTTGGCTTATCTTGCCTTGATCTTAGACTTATTGGTACTCGGGCAATGCAAAACTCAATCATGCATTCATCGTGTTCGTGTGTACTTGTATAATACTTGTAATCTTGCTTTTTATCATACTTGTACATATTCATTATCTTGAATGAGTGCACGATAATATACCATTGGTTGAATTATATCTAAGACTATTAGTCAAGGGTCATAGAAAATCTCATCATACCGTCACATTCCACTATGTTAACCAGACCTAAGTAAGAAAGACTTTCATCAAAGATTCATTTACCCAACAATATATCACATATTTTTTTTTTTTTTTGGTATCGGCATACATCAGTAGAGTCAGTACATCAGTGGAGTCAGTACGGTCAATAGTTAGCTGGTGGCATTGAGGCTCTTGCAACTCTTACCCCAACAACATAAAAATAAACACACAACAACATTCATATTTTCAATAATTTAACAGGCTTTAATCACAATTTATTTTCAATATGCATAATTTACATTTAATTTAAATATTAATAACGTATTTTTTTTTATCAAGATTAAAATCATTAATACATACCTAGTTTACCAATCATCTTGAAGGGGGATCTAGATAAAACATTTTGCGGAAAATAGGATCCCCTAGATCTTAACACCATAGAAAACATCAAATTCTATATAAAAGTTTTAGTCATATCACCTCGGTGAATGATGTTCACCGGTGAAGTTTAATCCACTCGAACCGTCAGAACTATTTGTAGAGATTTCTCGAAGAAATACTCGAAGCTCGATCCTTGTTCTTCACTATCCCCATGAAGCTGCAGAATCTCTCTTTGGAATTGTTGAAGGAAGAGAAAGAAGATGGAGTAATGGTGTAGACCTTCTATCACCCACAACCTTGAAGTTTAAAACCCTAAAGTAGCAAAACCCAACTTGGACCACCCTTTGAAGCTCACGAAAATCCTAGGGAATATCCCAAAGGGCTCATGGTTTGGAGAGGATGAGAGGGAGAGAAGAAAAAATTCTGGAGAATTATTATTCTCTTATGGTCTAGGTGTTGGTGTATTTATAGACTAGGATCCAATCCTAATCCCACTCCAACTTGATCTTATCCCTTAGGAATTATTTTTCAATAATAACACTTATTATTAAATAAATCCTAGTTTATCTATAACTACTTTAGTTATAGTAAACCTACCAATTAAAGAGTCCTTATCAATTGAGGATTCCTCAAATAAAGGGATTAGTCAACAACCAACGTAAGAGAGAAATCCTAGTCAAACTAGGAGACCTTAATCACAAAGGGAGGGGGGGGGGGGGGGGGGGGGGGCGTGAGCTTTGAGGGGGCATGAGTTTTGGGGAGCTTTAGACTCCTTGTTGCAATCCAACTTCTTTTCATCTTAATCTTACTTACAATCCAACCATTGGATTTAAATTCCATAATAAATAGAATTATTATTCAATAATTATTCAAGTAACCATGTCCTAATCCAATTAAGACTTCCAAAGTGGGCACCTCACCCTAGGGTTTAAACCCATGGGCTTGGGCCCATATCAAAGGTCCATATT
This sequence comes from Tetracentron sinense, assembly GCA_015143295.1. Lineage (NCBI taxonomy): Eukaryota > Viridiplantae > Streptophyta > Magnoliopsida > Trochodendrales > Trochodendraceae > Tetracentron > Tetracentron sinense. The sequence goes on along the minus strand of CM026572.1, from coordinate 7,140,438 downwards.
AAATAGGTTTATGGATATGGGTCAAACCCATTTCCCCTTCAATTAGGTTAATTAAACAATTACTAATATAATCCCTAGATTTAAATTAACAATTAATTTAAACCATAGATTAACTTTTAATCACTTCAATAATTGATTAAATTTATTCAATTATTGAGCTTGTATTTCTTATGTGAGCATCTCCACAGATTGCTCTGGGACATTCTTACCCTAGTTTACCCAATGTTATCCCATTGACCCTAAACAGGAATTACATCGAAATTGTAAGTGACGTGAGATATCCATGTTGCAATTGAATCCCAGTGTATAAACATTAACCAATACGGATCCCGCCACATGAACTTTTTAATTCAATTGATCCTTCCAAATATATTATCCCTAATGGGCCTTTGAGATTTTTAATACTATCTAACTCATACCCTATTGCACATCATCAGGGTTTCCAAGACTTATGATTAAGTCATGAGAAACAATTTCTCATGAAAAATATTTTGAGAAAATCATTTGATAAGTATAATATCTTTTAATAAAAGTATATTTCAAAACTTATTTTGATTTCAAAATCACCTGCACAAGATTTGAACTTAATCAACTGTCTTACCCGGAACTTGAATAATCTCTTAAATTAATGAGCATGGATTTCTTGTTTGAAATTTATCATGACTCGAACAACTTTTTGACTATCCAACTATCACTGTATTGTATTTCCTAAGGTAGCAAATATGTTGGTGGAATCAAAACAGTCAAATCACTGCTCAGTCATAGATGAACTCATCAGATCTAAGGATCATCGAAACTGTTCAATGTGAATGAGAGACCAACTATCTGATAGTATGTTTATGTAAGAGGTCTCTCATTGAATGTAATCAGTCAGTGTACATTTTAGTACTCATATGTTGATGTGTAGTCTCCATTACAATAGTTCGAGATAGAATTACATCTCAACTATTGAGAATATCTTAGTATTTTGGCAGCCATATAAGTGAAGTGTCCAGCTTCACCCATAGCTGTGACTATATAAGGTATAAGGAACCAGAAATCTATATCTGCCTGTGATAATCCAATCACATAACTTTCCTACAATATATCCTATGGACCTATATCAATATCTCATATCGTATAGATCATCTCATGATCATGATCAATTACCCATAATGAATACACAATAGATTAAGAAGAAGTCTTTATTAATCAAATTAATAAGAATCTAACAATCTAAATGACTTTTCTGGGCATCATGTCTAACATAAATCTCATCAAGCATATCCAAAATCACACTATCATGTAACCCTAATTTCACAAAGAGTCCATATCCATCATTCAATTCTTTTATACATTTCATTCAACTTCATAAATTCATTCATTCCTCATATATCAACATATATCCATCATAAATTCTCAATCCCCTTGTTGAAGCATAAACAAAATATAAACATGGTTATTCACATCCTAAGCATGTTATTCACATCTTACTTTAATCATTCATGAAACGATAAATTAGGGATAATAACAATTTATAGATCTTACTTATCTTCACATTCTTACTTAGATCTATCTCTTTTAATTCTTCATTTAGATTAATATTCAAGATATTGAGGAGTAGAAATCGTTATTTACCTCTCTTGATCGCTTCCCTATGATCTTACGCTTGCGAATGAGCTCGATCTAAGCCTTTATGCTCTTCTCCTTGCAAAACATTTGATTTTCCCTCTTAGATCTTTCAAAAATAATTTTTCTCTCCCTTCTTCTCTAATGAGAACTCCTTGAGAAATCCTAGGTTTTTCTTCCATTTTTCTCTCTAATAAGTTTTAGAATGATAGAATACCTAAAATCCATGAGTTAAGGTCCTTATATAGGTAATAGCAGAGTTTGAAAGTGATTAGAATTGCTAAAATACTATTCACGAAACCTATTCATGTGGTTACTATTCATCTTAGTTACAGTTTTGCCACTGAACTTTGAATAATTTTATAGAGCTCAATTCTTATTGGTTTAATCTGAAATTTATACCATAGCTATTTTAGGTCATATACAATCTACCTTAAAATTTTTATAAATTTTGAATGATATAAATGACCAAAATACCCCTCTTATCATAGAGACAATTATGCCTATTTTGATCATTTTCTTTGCTTTAAATCTTAATCATTCATCATGCAATACATATAACTTTAGTTAAAACTTTACATAGACATATTTAGACATAGTTAATCATCAATTAATATCAATTAAACATTCTTGGACATAAATTAACATTAATTGTAATGGTTTAAGCAAAATCTTCATATTTTCATTCAATGTGCACTAGTTTCAAGAAAAACAAGTTTTTGAGTCTCTACACCTCATTGGTCCATGCCTCCCTTTGTAACACCTACTAATTGTGGTTAATATTCACTCACTCACCCCTAGGGTTCATCCATCCAACTTTGGTTTTTAAGAAAAAAATATTAATCTTAATTTAGTTAAAGCTTAACCATAGTTAAAAAGGGGGTAAAAGGGTACACATGAACACTGCTATCAACTAGATAGCGGACCACCTGGTCAACGAATCACTGCTCAAATATATATAGTTAAGAGTTCTAAAGGTTTTTAACTAGTTGTTAATAAGATTTGGTGTAGAGACTCGAATCTTTTTCATGTTTTTATTGCAAGTATTAGGGGTATTATAGTCATTGTGATGTTTTACTGTTTATGTATTTATATCTAATTGGTATAGTGTGATTAAGGCTTAGTCAAACTTGTAAGCGGAGGGATGTCATAATACACCCTGAACTTTAGGAAGCTCTAGTTTTGGCACCGTTTATTGGAATTGAGTGATTCTTAAACCATTAGAAAGGTATTGGAACCTTCTTTGAGGTTCATGTTTAATGTTTTTCCATATTTTTAGTCTAAGCTAAGTCAAAAGTGGGTTTTCCGATGTTTTGTCTTATGGAATTGCAGATCAGTCAACTTTGGGGATAATTTGGTCTATAAATAAAGAGGAATTTGGACATTCTAAAATGTCAGAAATGTTTCTTTTCGGAAGACGAATCCAACGCAAGTTGAATCGTCGAAATCCGACGAACGAGTCAAAAGTTATGGCCAAAACAGTATAATGGGTCAGAAATCTGCAAAGCACCGATCGCTAGAGATCGATCGGTTCACAACCGATCGCTCGGTCAGAAGTAGCGATCGATCGGTCCAAAGCCGATCGATCGGTATCTATCGATTGGTCCAAAATTTTGTATGGGAAAAATTTCCAGAGAGTGTGTTTTTGACCGAGAGCTCGGTCAAAAGCATTGGTCGATCGATAGGCGACCGATCGCTCGGTCATAACCACCGATCGATTGGTCATTCGTGTTTTTGCAGAATTTTAGTAAAGGTTTTTTGGTCTTTTGGTTCTCAACCCTTAGGGCTATAAATAGGGATCCTATTTCGGGGTATTAGAGTACTCTACCTATTTCTAACCTAATTTGGCAAAATGGGAGAGAAAACCTAGGGTTTTGAGAGAGGGATTTCTTGGAGAAGAAGAAGATAGCTTGGATATCGGTAGGAAAGCTTGGAGATCGTCCTCAAAGCTTCCCCAAATCACCTTGTGAGGGATTTGGATCCAAGGGAATGATCCCTAAGGTCGATCTAACTCAACTCTATTAATGATGCTTGGTGAATATTAGTATAATATAAATGATAGAAATTATAATTTGATTGTTTTTCCCAAATTATGCATGGATTAAGCTTGTTAGAGATGGAAATGGATTTATACTATGAATGGATGGTATGGAGGATGAGAAGTATTATGGAAGATTGAGATGAATGTATGGATGTGGAGTATGTTTGGGTTGTGTGGATGGATGATGGTGTGATGAAATGTTAAGAATGAGAAATGGCAAAGTATCCGTAATTAACGCACTCAAGATGTTTGTTGAAATGTCTAAGAATTATTAATATTAGTATGATGCTTTTGATTATCAAGAAATTAAGTTAAATGAATATCGTTGTCGCTATGATAAATTATGCTTTATTTACTTGTATGGTGATCGGTATTTGGGTAGGTCAAACCTTAGAGGAAAATCCTCCACGTTGGGAATTATCTAACTAGGGAGATGTAACCTAGCGGAGTTTCCTAATGGAAGATTAGAATTTAAGAGACGGCTTACTTGAATTCCAATCACGACACTCAAGAAAATGTGCACTTGTATGGTAAGTATTCAAGTCTCATGAGTCCACTTGTCTCACAAGCATGCATGCATTGGATACAAATATGTCATGAATTATGCCATGAAAGAATGATCCCCCACTATGAACATCCACTCTACGCGTTGTCGAACACTATGAATTATGCGTTGCAGGGACAAAACACTATGAATTATGCGTTGACGGGACAAACACACTATGAATCATGCATGTATGAGTCTATGCATATGTTAAAGTAAGTTCATGGATAAGAATTGCACAAGTACACGAGTCAAGATGATGTTATGACATGTTATATACTACGCACTCTGATTATGCCTATTTTACGTGAAGTTATTATGATTAAGCTTAGATAAACCAAGTTATGATATCGTTATTGCTCATGCTATTTTATGTTGTTGTCAGTTTGTTTATCTACTGAGTATTCCAAACTCAGTTGACCTGTCATTGTCTTCAGGTTTAGGAGAAGAGTCGTGGACCGAGGAGGTGTACGCCGAAAAAGAGGGAGAAGGTGAGCTTCCTGAGAGGGAGGCTAGGGATTTTGATAGTCATCCCTATTGAGTAGTTTAGTGTTTCTTTTTGGACGAGATGTTTATATTAGACTTTTTGACTATTAGTTGATGTTGCCTTAGTTGTTTTACCCTACAGATGGTTTTAGACTATTTCGTTATGAGGAGATATGACGTGTGGATTATTACTGTGCAGGATGGTTTGACTTTTTATGATCAAAATTTTATTATCCTCATTCTTGGAGACTCGTGTTAGCACGCCTTGTATGTATGGATTTTAAACAGGTTTATGTAATGTGACGATTCCAAAGCCCTATTTTAGCCTTATAGGATTTTGGGGTCGTTACATTTGGGTTGCATTTGGTTAAATTTCTAAATTGACTTCTACCGACTTGTGACTCCAAAATTCAGAAGTTGATAGAAATCACGTTTAGTCGGCTGCCTAAAACTTTTGACTTCCGGCAAAAATTAGAAGTCAATAAAAGTCCAAAAACAAAAATTCTAAGCTAACCTAAGTAAACTTCCACGAGCAGCCGATTTTTTTTTCAAAAGTTATTTTTCTTTTAAAGTTCTCCCCTAGAAAAGTCCCTTTCTTAGAGAAGTTTATCCAAACAGGCATTTAGCTTTGCAAGAAATCTATTTTACCTAGAAATTAGTTACTTTAAAAGGCTTAATTGATATTATGCTATGATAAAATTATTAAATCTATTCAGATTATAGGTCTGATTGGGGGTGTGTGTTACATGATAACCTTAAACCGAAAAAAAGGAGTATGAATCTTAATTATTGTTCTGGCAATGGGCTCCTCATTGACTGCGCTTATAGATGCCCGGGTCAATTCCTGTGGTGCAATGACGAGTGGGATCTTAGGGAGGATATTTCGGTTGATCTTCAAGAGGAGATTAAAAACAACAATATCTCCCTTTCCTTCTCTCTTAAACAATGGTTTGGACTTCGGAAAGCTCTCATATTTTCTCCATATAGTCAAGTCAGGATGGAATATCAGTCGGGTAGTTCATTCTCTATGCCTCTTAAGATATGTATTTTCCAATGAATTTTTTTTTTCAATGCTATCCCGGTTGAAGAAAATTCAAAGGAAAATATATCCCTTGCTAGCAAATGTATTTGTTGTAGGATCCCTTCTACTGAATCTTTATCACATCTTCTTAGTAAAAGTGATTTGGCCAAAAGGATTTGGAACAAGCTAAATTCAATTCTTCAAACTCCTATTTATGATCAAGATTCTATTGAACTATGATGAGATTCTTCAATAGGAGCAACAAGAATTCGGTTAAAGGGATGCTCCATAATGTGTTACCGGGGTTTATTCGTTGGGAGATTTGGTTATTCAGAAATTCCTTAATATGTTTGGTTGCCGAGAAAATATGGGAAAACATGAAAAAGAAAAGAAAATTTTGGATTTCTAATACAATCTGTAGTTGTGTTTTATCCAATTTTCTTTTCTTTTCCTTGTTTTTACACGTTTTCTCAACAACCAAACATAGGGTAAGGTTCGATAATTTTTCCACATCTTCTGAGGCTATATTTAACAGAATTATTGATTGGGTTAAGAATCAAAAAATTCTTGGGTTTTCAAGGTTAGGCCGTCCAACAGAGATGAGGAGTTTTGTAATTTCTTCCATATTACTTTGAACTGTCCCCAACTTAACAGGCCGATCGATCATTACTATATGCTTAATCCCATTTCCGGGATGTTTCAAGTTAAACACAGATGGGACTGCCAAGGATAATTCCACTTTTAGTGGGGGTGGGGGGCTCATTCGAGACAAATATGAGAACATGGTCCAAGCTTTCCAAGCCTATTATGGGACAGGCTCTAATAATTTGGCTGAAATTAGAGCCATTCATGATGGGTGTAAGATGTGTGAAAATTTGGGTCTCCAAAACATCAAATTTGAAAGGGATTCTAAAAGTTAAATTAGGGTTGATGTGATCAATGGCAAAGTAGACATTCCTTGGCGGGTTTGGTACTGGAAAAAAGGAAATTAATAAAATGAAAACTAATTGCAACATTTGTTTTGAGCAAATCTACAGGAAAACAAATCAATTTGCCAACTTTTTGACTAATGAGGCATGTAACTCCGCTATGAGCAAAATGTTTAGGTCTACTGGTAGGGTTCCTATGTATCTTAATGAAATTATTAGAATTGACAAATCAGGTTTTTTTAATATTAGGATTTGATGTTTTATTGTAGGGGTTTTGGTTTTATCCCCCTTGTCATTTCTTTATTTTCAATCAATAAACTGGCAGGGGTCTGCCTAAGCCCCCCTCCCTCTCTAGGTGTTTTTTTTTAAAAAAAATATTCTTCTCGGAGATGATGCTTGTACTTAAGGTAGGTGGCAGAAAGGGGTCCAGGCCCTGCGGAAAATTTCCGGGCAATACCCTTTTGCTTGGCGAAAAGGGCCTTTAATAGGAATCCATTTAATGGTAAGATATTGGATTGTATAGAGGCTTGTGGAGGAAGATGAGTCAGGGTTGTCTCACTTGTGGGCCTGTGGCTTCACTTTCTTTCCTTTCCCTCCAATCTTCTCATTGGAAAAAAAAATCCTCATTTTGAGAAATTTTTTTGGGAGCGGAGGGTGTCCCAAACCTTTCGAGGCAAGGACTAGTCCCATTGGGTGCCTGCACCGACCCTCCAACCTTAAATGTTTCTAGGTGGGTCCTATGGGAGGAACATAACAAAAAGTAGGCTGATTGAATGATTTGCCTATACTCAAGTTTATCAGCATTAACCCTCTAGGGTTCACTGGGACCCTATAAAACTTCATGATTTTTCAACGTTCAATCGAATGGTTTAGAAATATCAGACCCGTCTCTCATCTCCTAAGAGATCCACCTTGGCATCTAATGGTGAGATTCGAAAACAACCTATCACATCCTTTTTTCAATCACTAAATGACACCTACTATAATGTTCTAGTGAAGGTTAACAAGTTCACTAGGCTTAGTGAATGATAGCATTCCCACATATATATATATATATGCTAAAAGACTACAATCTAACAAAAATACCAATATTTAATTTATATACCATGGAGCACCGATGTGGGGTTTCCCCTTACTAATTTGTCATATACATACATAAAAACACATAAATACATTTTCCGGACTTCGGATTATTTCTAAATCCAGTGCTACAAGTGCTGTGCTCCGCTTCTGCTCCTTCTGGACAGTGTATCAGGCCTGAATCAAAGTGAGAAAATTGTGGGAGGTCATATAAAGCATTTGGTGCAATCCAGGTTTTGGTCCTGTAGGGTTCTTGGCATTGGAGGGTGGAGTTGCAGGTGAGTAACCAGGCCGGGGAGACAACCACAAATAGCCTGTGGAAGGAATAATTTCTTTTGTTATCAACTTCTATCTTCTCCCGTGACACCAATGCAGTGAACATAATCGTCTCTGCAACCGACAAATATTCGACCACCGATCATCACAGGTGAAGAAAAAATTTCTCCTTGTAGGTCCAGCCTTGCGAATTCCTGCACCATTGCACCTGCCGCATCTTTTCCTGGTTGATTCCTCTCTGCAATGGCATTCAAGTTTATTCGAAGCAAATAGAGGCTTCCAGAACTGCTGCAAATGCAGGCCAACCTAGGAAAGAAAAGTAGAGGTCAAAATATGTGTTCTTTACAGTGATGTGAATGATCATAGAGACTACGGAAATTTTGGACTCTTGGGTTATTTATGTTGTTATTTTACCTGTCTAACGGATGGGATGGATCAAATATCAACTGCATTGTCTCATCGACATAAGCAGACGAAGTAATTGGATCTCCAATGTTGTACTCCCAGAGTAAATCTCCCTCTTCCTAGAATAAAAGAAGACCAAGTTCTGATTAATGGAGCGAATAGTCGGCTACAAGTGAATTTATACATCCCAAAATGTCCAGTGTAGAACTGTAGATTATGTCTGAACATATTTGACAAACTGATCATAGTACTCATAAATCATAATGTAAAGGAAGATAGATACATAATCTCGACAGAATATATAAAAACCAATCACCATATCCAACATAAATCAAGATGGCTTTAACCCTTTGAATGCATACTCGAAATAACTTCCAAAAGTAACTTATAGTTGACACATGAAACTAGATATAAAGTATTGACAAAACAAATGGTTTGGGCAAGGAGGATATTGTACTTGGGCATATGAAAGACCAAAAGGACATCTATAATTACTCTATAATTTGAGCTTATTTCCATTACTTCATTAGAAATAAAGATACTTCAATTGATTGCTTTATCCTTTCAAAATTATTAAGAGATAAAGCAATTGAAAACTTGATAACAAGCCACAACTACAGTCTAGAGCAACAAAGGTCTCCGATTTTTTCAAAAAGTCCCGAATAATTTTTTTTTGTCAAACATAGTAACAAAGTTCTCCGATTTTCTCAAAAAGTCCCGAATATTTTTTTTATCAAACCACTAATTCATAAAGTATTCATGGCTTTTTTCAAAATGTCACAAATATCAATAATAAAAACACAAATTGTTCACGACTTTTGAAAAAGTCCCCAAAAAATATATGAATAATTTTTGTTTAAATTTTTCATAATGAATAATCTTACTTTTTCTTTTTTTCATATCTTGCTCGACATTTTCCCTTCTTTTCTGAATTATGCCCCCTTTCTATGATTTTAGATGAATAATTCCCCATCTCTTTCTTGGTGACAATGCTACAGTCCATAAATACACTTCATTGGCACATGATGATGGGTCTAATCTGAGACATCTCGTGAGCTCAAAGAGCTGAAAAGATACCCTTGACCATTTAATCAATTACGATAAATAAGTTCCAGACTCCCACACCATAAATGATTTATGAAAATGAGATACTATAAATTAAAGGGTACAATGTATGGGATCTCATTTTTATCTTTTGATTAGATAAGTGTTACGTTTGACGAATAGAAAATTAATGGAAGACACAAAAAAAGTTTATCAGGATCATCAAGTCGGGTGGGTTAGATTTTGGGTGATTTGATCTCTTAGGCTCCATCAAATTGTAGACATCGAATCCGTGATTGGAGGCCACATGTAGACATGCATTTATGGTATTTGATTAAGTAAAATCAGTTTAGTCAAAATGCCGCCTAAGCAACACTTTGCCTAGCCAAGACCCCTGGCACTGCATTGGTGTCAGGAGGGCACTTGTTATGAAGCGGTCACCTAATGACACCTATGTGTTGTTGCCCAGGTGCTAAAGAGCCAGTGGTGAAAGTGGTCGCTCAAGATCCACAACAAATTAGACGTTAGTTACAAAATAAACAAGATAAAATTAAAAACATTTTATTTACCGTTAGAGGTGTCAAAGGATCCCTTAACGGGACAGAATCTGAAAAGGAAATGTCAAAGGTTTTGGGGAACTTTGTCTTGCCACATCCAGTTCCCTATTTGAAGAAAAAGAAGGTCGAATCCTCTCTCGTTTTCTGTTATTTTCCATTTTCTCAGGCAATAAGCCATTAAAAAAGTTTTCTTGTGCATGTTTATATGACATTCATTACTTCACTGCCTAGTTGTAAATTATGCTCTTTAGTTTTTGGAGTGACACCCTGGCCTTATATATGCTTATTTTTTAAGTTCTAATATTTTATTCAATAGCATATGAATATCTTAAGTTTTTGATCACTTAGATAAATAAATTAAGTTTTGGTTGCCTGACATCATCAAAAAAACCCAAGGCGATGCCTCGCCTAGGGATTATTGCCTAGTTGGGCACCTGGATGCTTTGACTACATTGGATGAAATCTATGATAATCCAGCCATAACCATAAAGACCACAAGGGATCCATCTATATACTATCATGTAAGAGCCTGACATCCTCTTGAATCTGCTTTTTCCTTACCCATATATAAACAGAGATCCACCTTTTATCCATGTTTCTAGTTTGAGTTTGAAAAAGAAATTGTCATTTAAAGGAACAAACTACGGAAAATTTGGCTCGGGGAGGTTCAAATTCTCACAACAAAAGATAACACACTTAGGTCGCAAATTCATACATGATGAGTCCCAGAGCTTACCATTTCAAAGGAGTACACACTTCCATCTCTAGAACATATGAGCACCTGTAGGGAAATCAAAACAAAGTAATCAATAAATTAGCCAAATACATAGAACCCTCTTCCAACATAATTATGACCAAGGGGAGTTCATTTTATGGGTTGTGAAGCTATGGAGAACATGCATATTTCTATGGAACTATTGCACTTGAAGATAAATGTTTGACAGTACTAGTGATAATACTAATGTTGCATTGCTTGGATAATCAAGAGGGTTCTAGGCCCATGGATGCCAGCTATTGTTCTCAACCATATTACTATACACTATTTTAAAACTTTGTGACTTGACTCGACTAGGTTTCGAGCCGACTTGAAGACAAACTCGAGTTTTGCTTAGAATAGCGAGTAACTCAGTCGAGGCAGCTGATTCAAAGACAACCAATCTCTCTCTCTTGTCATCCTTCTCTCTCCCGTCTCTTTCTCATCCCTTTATCTCTTGCTCTCTCATCTCTCTCTGGTCCCCCTTTCTCTATCTCTCGTCTCTTGTCTCTCTCTCATTCCTTTTGACAAAGATGGGCATTTATCTTTTTATGTATTTATTTATCTTTGCAAAAATTTCTATCAGTTGTATGTTAAGGTAGACATAACATTTTCTACTTCTAAAATAAAGAACAAATATAAGGTTTGCTCTCTCCGTGTTTTTTTTCCACATTAATTTGGTATATGCATATTTGTTTCTTGCTTTGGAGTTAATTTTGAACGGAGCATCCGATATTCATTTGTATACATGAATTGAGTTATTGTTCCCATCGTCTCCACTTATTTCATCTAATTATCATGATCACTGTAATTAGCTTTGCTGTTCTATAATTCATTAATATTTTTATTTTAATAATTTTAATTCATAAATATATGTGTATATATTATGTCATTTTAGCTATATTTTATCATTAATTTTTAATTTATAACACACACACACACACATATATAGATATATTGAAAAAATATTATATTTTTTCGAGTGCTAGGTGTCATTACTTAGACGAGTTTTGACCGGGTTTTCTAGTCAACTCGACTCAACAAGTTTTGATCCTCCGACCTTAGTTGTTGCGAGTGATCCTCTAGAGTCCATGAGAGCCCAGGCTCCTGAGATGATCCGAGCTGAGTTCCGTCTGGAGAGTGATTCTCTTAATACCACTGCTTCATTTGCCACAGGCATCCATGCTCCCTCGGCCTATGCCGCCACTACATCATCTTCTTCTCCTAGCTGGGTTATTGATTCTAGAGCTACTGATCATATGACTAGTGAGTCACAAAATTATTCCATTTATTCACCTCTATCGCCTACTGTCAAGATTCGCTTGGCTAATGGTTTTGTTACTCTTGTTTTAGGAGTAGGACACATTCATATATCTTCATCTCTCTTTATCTCATGTTTTACATGTTCTTCGTTTATCTTTTAACCTTCTTTCAGTTGGTAGTTTTACTACCAAACTCAATTGTTGTGCTATGTTTTATCCTTCTCATTGTGATCTCTTTCAGAACCTGACTACGAGGAGGATTGTTGGTAGAGGCGTGGAAAGAGGCAGACTGTACTACCTCGACACAGATTATGCTCATGATTGTCTTATTTACTGCTGCTACTGTTTCTGTTTTTTCATTTTCCGTTGATGCTACTCTTGATACTTATCGTTTATGGCATGTCAAGCTTGAGCATGTTGGATCTAAGACTTTATGTTCTTTGATTCCTACTCTTAGTAAACTTTGTTCTTCATCTACTTTTCAATGTGATATTTGTGAGCTTACTAAACATGTTCACACTATTTATCCTTCTTAAATGCATAAATGCCATTCTATTTTTCAGTTAGTACATTATGTTTGGGGACCATCTCTTGTTCCCTCAAGTGACAAATTTATGATTGTTACCCAGTTTGGTGGTCTTATTATGTCCCTTCGTTCTGATAATAGTGGTATTTCTCTACTCCTTTTGTCCAGTTTCTTTAAACGCATGGTATTGCTCATCAACTTACCTGTCCTTACACGCCTAAAAAAAATGGCATTGCTGAGTGCAAGAATCGCCATTTAGTCGATGTCACTCGTTTTTTGTTACGAGACATGCAAGTGCCTAAACCTTATTGGTCTATGGCTCTTCTCACTGCTTATTTTCTCATCAATTGAGCACCTTCTTGCATTCTTGCTTGGTTCTCACCGTATCAGCTTCTTTGCCCTCAGGTTCCTATTTTTTCCATTGAACCATGGATATTTGGCTGTATCTACTTTGTCTAGGATCTTCGTCCAATTCGTCAAAAATTAGATGATAAGGCTATTAGATGTGTCTTTGTTGGTTACTCTAGCATCTCTAAAGGTTATTATCAGTGTTATGACCCTCAGTCTTGTCGATTCCTTGTCTCTCTAGATGTTACTTTTTTCGAGACATTACGTTATTTCTCTCCTGCTCCTATTGTGCCTCCTGTCTCTGTATCTTTACCAATTACAGGGGACCTTCCACAGCAGAAGGAGTTTCTCATGTACTCTCGCAGCTATTGTTCCTCCTGTTGCTTCTGATCCTGAGGTGCCTATTGCTCATCGCAAAGGTGTTCGCTCATCTGTTACTCCTTACCCTCTTGCCACGTATGTTTGTTATCATGCTGTATCTCCCTTGTACCAAGACTTCCTTTCAGCAATTGACTCATGACTATTCCTTCTGTTCGTCCTGCTGTTCTTCATCCCGAGTGGAAGGATGCTATGGTTGACGAGATGAATGTCCTTCAGTTTAATCATACTTGGTATATAGTTTCTCTTCCTGTTGGGAAGTAAACTCTGGGTCATCGTTAGGTTTTCACAGTCAAACATAACTCTAATGGTAGTGTTGCTCGGTATAAGGCTTGTTTTGTCGCCCGCGGCTTTACTCAGACTTATGGGCTAGACTATGATGCTACTTTTGCTCCTGTGGCCAAACTGACTTCTGTTCTTGTTCTCTCTCTTGTGGAAAATGGGAGTTGGTCTCTCTATCAGTTGGACATCAAGAATGCCTTTCTTAATGAGCATCTCACCGAGGAAGTATATATGGATCCCCCTCCTGGTTTCCTGCTTCAAGGGGAGTCTGGAAAGGTTTGTAGACTTCAAAAGTTTATATATGGTTTGAAGCAGTCACCTCGTGCTTGGTTCCATCGCTTCAGTGAAGTGGTCCTTAGCATGGGTTTTCAGCGATGTCACTCCGATCATATTGTCTTCATCCATTTTGGCGCCTCAGACCGCACTATTATTTTGGTATATGTTGATGATATCATCTTGACTGGTGATGACTCCTCATTCATCTCTCATTCTAAGCATGAGCTGGGGCATACTTTTGATGTCAAAGATCCAGGCCATCTGAAGTACTTTCTTAGTCTGGAGATTGCTCGATCAAAGAAATGAATTTTTCTGTCATAACAGAAGTAGGCTCTTATCTGCTGAGCCATACTAGTATGAGTGGGCGTAAACCCGCTACTTCTCCCATGGATACAAAGCGTTTTTTTCATGATATTGAGGGTGATCTTCTTTTTGATCCTCATGCCTATCAGCATCTTGTGGGCCGTTTGATATATCTTACCCTCACACGACTTGATATTATTTGTTGTCAACATGGTTAGCCAGTTCATGCATGTTCCCCGTGCTTCACACCTTGCTGTTGTTCATCGTATTCTCCGATATATCAAGGCTAAACCTAGTTGTGGACTTGTATATCGCTCACATGGTCACCTCAATATCTCCGATTAACGGATCTTGATTGGACCAGATCTGCTACTGACAGACATTCCACCTTGGGCTATTGTTTTTTCTTTGGAGGCAACTTAGTTGCGTGGAAGAGCAAAAAACAACCTATAATTTCTTGGTCCAATGCCAAAGCAGAATATCGAGCAATTGCTTATGGCACTTGTGAACTCTTATGGCTTTGTTCTCTCCTCTCGAAGTTAGAGTTTCTCGTTAAAGGTCCTATGTCATTATATTTTGATAATGAGGCTGCCACAAAGATTGCCTCTAATTCCGTGCTTCATGAGCGGACAAAGCACATTGAGGTTGACATTTATTTTCTCCGTAAGAAAGTTTGGGATTGTTCATTATCTCTTCAGCATGTTTCGTTTTCTCAACAACTTGCTGACATCTTCACCACGCCTGTTGGCCCTGCTATTCTCCATAATATTACTGTCAAGCTTGGCATGCTTAATGTTTATGCTCCATCTTGAGGGAGAGTGTCGATATATGTAATATTGGGGGTATATTTGTAAAAGGGCATATATGTAATGTTCTCTCTTAATATAAGATGCTAGTAGGGTTCTCGATCCCAAACTAAGCAATTTGCCCTAATCTTTCTTCTTCCTTTCTTTTCTCTCTTCCTCTTCTCTAAACCCTAAAACCTCCAAACCCATTCTCCAACTATACCCACTCTTCAAATCCAGCTTGGAGAATACTTGAGAATCAGATAACATGTCAAGCATATCATCCAACCTTGGTATCGAAAACCTGTACTTGATAGTTATCTTATTTATAACCTTACTATCCACACACAGCCTCCAAGACCCATCCTTCTTTAGCATGAGTAATGCAGATACAACACATGGACTTAAACTCTCTCGAAATCTGAAGTTCAGAATTTGTCTCTGGAGTTCGTCATGCTCCTTTGGACTCATTCTGTAATGAGGTAGGTTTGGTAAGACATCTCTTGGCACCAAATCAATATGGTGTTAAATTTCCATCTTTGGAGGTAACCCTCAGGCATAATATCATTAAAGTTATCTAATAACTCCCTAAATCTTTTAGATATTGGTCGTGGACTAATTTCCTCTTTCCCGATCAGCACATATACTATTCCTCTCTCTTTGGTTTCTTCAACAAAATCATTCACATTCAAGAATCTACAACTTCCACTCTCCCTCTTTACTATGACATCTTCCTTCATTGGTTATAAAAGAATTTTTTTAGAAAGAATAGGTATTCTTGTCACCTTGATGCTCAGTTTTTCGATCATATTGCCAAGGACAGCCCAATAGAATGTGGCATGCATCCATTGTAAAAATATCGCACCACACCGACTCTTTAAATGAATTCCCAATTGAAAATTTGGTAAGGAATTTAGATGACACAAGAACCTTGTTGTCTTTATTGAACCAAAGAATGCGGTAAGGTTGGGAATGCTTCATTGTTTTAAGCCGTAACTTATCCACCATCTCTTGAGCAACCAAATTTTCATTACTCCCATTATCAATGATCAAGTTGCAAAGTTTTCCTCCCACGGTACATCGAGTACGAAAGATGTTTTTATGCAACCAATCAGCTTTCAACTTTGCTAGTGGTGCAATGATGGATCGTGGATGACTAGGGTTTCGCTAACTATGTCGGCATCAAGATCTTCATTCACATCACTAGACTCATGAGTTTCTTTGTACTGATTTTCATCATCTTTATTTGCAAAATTTTCTTCAAGTTCCTCTTCTTGATCCTTTGCTAGATTGACTTGAAATTCACCCCTTCTCCTCGTACACTCATATGATATATGTCCAATTTCTGAACACCTGTTACATTTGATGACCCCTTGGCCTTGGAATTTGTCACACCCTTGACCACCTCTTCCATTAGTAGGATTTGGTTGGTTGTAAGTATAGTCACAAAGTCGGGGTTCAGGAATAATTCGGCAAGGGTCAAGTACGGAAAAATTCGAAAAACTCGGGAAAATACAGGAAAACTTCGGGGAAAAAATGGAGAAAAAATTTATAATTATAAAAATTAGTAACGATACTAATTAATATATCTAACAATTTCGTGAGATAATATACAAAAAGAGTAACTATAATCAACAATAATAAGTTCATAACATCATTTTAACATCAAATTCATTCCATCAAGGCATTAAATTTCATTAAAACATCAATTATCAAGATTAAAAACAAGACTAAAATACGTATATTAATAAAACCACTCATTTATATTCATCAATCCCTCAAAAGAGCATCAAAGTTGTCAATATCTGCATAATCTTCATTCCCAAATAATTTCAAGATTATCCATTTTTTTCGTATTATTCGTTTTAAACGTTTTTTTTTCGTATTATTCGTTTTAAACGGGTTTAAAACTATAATACGTGTTTTATTCAAAAAAGGGGTTTTAAATGTCGTTTTCTACGACAGAGTATTAATATGCGTTTTAAACGAGTTTTTTTTCAAAAAAACGCATTTTTTTGTAACTATGGTTGTTAGGATGGATGGGACCTGTTGTTCGTCTTCTTTGGTTGGCAATGTCCCCATGGCTAGATGTTGCACCCCCACAACGATCAGTCTCAATCTATTTAGCAGCACCACGGGTGAGTTTGACTTCAACTTTTAGCGCAAGCTGATATTATAACGATCCGGATTTTCAAAATAAAATCCTGAGGCCAGGATGACCTTAATTAAGTATAAATAATTAAAGAATAATATTTATAAATATTTCCCTAATCGGAATCCGTAAAACCTCGGGAAAGTGTTTGGGATTAACCGCGGGTTCTGGTTATCGGATTCGGTGTATGATAATTAGCGGTAAAACCAAGAGATACCCACCCGGTATTCTCATACTACGTGTCGGTCTATACCTGGATGACTACCCATCTTGTCGGTTCCGTCATGCTCGATTCGCAAAACCGCGACGCGTCTTGTACCCAAAACTTAGGGAATCTACGGGATTTGAAATTGTGTCGGTACTTGGTATTTACTAATAAAACCCAGCGTTTTCCCTCACAAATCTCACTGTGTATCGGTTTGCATTTCTGTAAGACTACATGTCGTGTCGACTTCGTTACGCATCGATTCACGAAACCGCGGGGCATCGTACGTAAGAAACCTATAAAATCCACGGGTTTTAAATTGGGATCGGTACTCAGTGTTTATTAGTAAAACCCAGTGTTTTTCTCCGAAATTCGCACACCATGTGTCAGATGGCTGTTAGGACAACTGCCTGCCATCTCGACCCTATCGCATGCCGAACGGCCTGTCGGTTTGCATTTTTGCACTTAAGAGATAAAATCTATTTCCCTATCTTTTTTCCCTGTTATCATGCTATATTTTATGTGGAATGGTTTTTGTGATGGATGTAAATGGAAAAAGGGTTGTAGACCCGATATAAAGTGTGGGGATGCGTGAAAAATGAGCAGAGTGTGTAGACCTCGATTTCGGGCTAAACAGCTCGGAATTTAGGCTTGATGACCGATCGTGCCAACGATCGGTGTATGATTTGTTGCTTTGAAGTGTTTGGAATGGTTTAGAATGTCTTGGAATGGTTTGTGTGTGATGGATGGTTTGGATGGTGAAATTCATGTATGAAAAAGGGTTGTGAGACCCTGTGTAAGCCCAAATATGGGTGAATTGGGTGAAATGAATTATCAATGATTGGAATTAAAAAGGAAAGAATTTCAATGAGATAAATATATCATATTTGATTGACAAATTATTGGGGATGAATAATTATCATGGTGGTATAGGACGCCACGATAACAGGGTTTTTCGATGGTAATGAATTCTGAAATGAATAACGAGTCTACGGACTCTAAGTTGGATTGGGTCAATGGACCTAGGGATGTATTGAGTTTACGAACTCAATGATGTTACCTTGAGAGGACATTGACCTGTGTCGGCAGGTAATACCTAACAGAGGCTACGGTGATATATGATGGTTGCCTTGAGGGATGATGTTCTGCAAGGGCAGGTACATCCTAACAAAGATTAGATTAAGTGATGTACTGTTAGAGATGTCATTCCTGATAAGATTGATGTTAGAAGTGTTGTGCCTGACAGAATTTGATATTAGAGATATTTGCCTGACATGGGTACTGTTAGAGGTGTTTTGCCAGACATGGTTATATTGTCAGAAATGTTCCTGGTAGTCAGGTGTTTCCTGGTTGTCAGGTGTTTCTTGGTAGTCAAAGGTGTGTTTCTGGCATGTCAGATGTGTTTCTTTCCTTGGCAGGTCGGATGGATTTCCTGGCTATTAGATGTGCATCTTGGTTATCAGATGTGTTGCCTGACAAGGGTGTTATGCCTGGCAGAGTGATATGTCAGATGTGTTCCTAGAAGTTAGGTGTTTCCTGGTAGACAGGTGTTTCCTATTAGTCAAAGGTGTGTTTCTGGCATGTCAGATGGGTTTCTTTTCTTGGCAGGTTGGATGGATTTCCTGGCTATCAGATGTGTATCCTGGTGATAAGATGTGTATCCTGCTTATGAGACGTGTATCCTAGCGATCCGATATGTTCTTTGACAAATGTGGTTGTGTCAGCAGGTGTTCTCACAGTAGTGATGATATAATGTGATATGTCAGAGGTGTTGTTCATGGCAGAGTGTGAAATGTCAGAGGTGTTGTTCCTGACAGAGTGTGAAATGTCAGAGACGTTGTTCATGGTAGAGTGTGATATGTCAGAGGAGTTGTTCTTGACAGTAGTTTATGTCAGAGGTGTTGTTCTTGGAAATATCATCGGGTGAAGGCCCGAGTTATGTGTTGAATATAGAGATTTGAGGTTAATCGGGTCGGCATACCTAAGGTTTGGTCGTAATCAGGAGAAGTCTCGGTTGGTTGATAATTGAGTCTGTGGATTCGAGGATAGAGGTTGTACATGGGGGAATGCCCAGTTGATTGAGTTTGTGGACTCAAGGATAGAGCATGCGCAGTTATTTGAAATGACAACCCGGTGTTGTGGAAGATGATTGAATGAACTTGAAAATAGAAAACACTTGGAGGTCGGGAACCTCAGATAGGTGAAATAGCCCTAAGTGACCTCAGGTCACAATTTACGATATTATTTACTACTTATTATTCTGCACATTATTATAATATGAGAATCAAACTGTACCGCTATATCATTATTGATGTGTACTGCTATGTGGAAAATAGTACAGATGGACTGTAGATTTTACTGGGCTCTATAGCTCACCCTCATTTTATGTCTTAAGATCCGAAGCGGTTGTTGATTGGCAGGGAGCTACGCTTGATAGATTCTAAAAAGTGTATTAGCGCATTAGTGGTGTCAAAAGTAAAGACTACTGTAGCAATTGAGGTAATACATTTGCTTATGATGGGTTATTGTGATGACCAATTATTATTGCTTATGTAAGCTCTTGAATAAAAGTTCAAAATTTCCAGCAATTTGGGTGGGCAAAGTCTTCCGCTGCGTGGTAATGACGAACGGGAGCGTGTCTCGGAACATGATTCCCTAAGGCGCGGGTTCGGGGTGTCACAGTTTGTATCAGAGCTAAAGCAATAACCATCATAAACAAATCTTACTAAATAGAAGGTCTAATTGGATATTAGACACGTTTAATCGTAGTATACAACAACTATTTTGAATCCGATAAGGATTTGAAATTGTATGTTTGTATTAAGGATAAACGCTAGAGATATAGATCATCTCCAAGAGAGTGTAAGAGGTAGTCTTATTATGCCTGAGGGGATTAAGCATGATTAGACTAAGTAGGATAGTTTGGATGATTTTTTAATGAATTAGATTTTAATATGTCTATTGCGAGATGGTAAAGCATTGTTATTTTCGTAATAGGAATATGATGCCGAGACGAGCACCTGGCAATACTCTGGCCGGAGCATTCGAGGCCATCATTGCTCTAGCAGAATTGATCCAACAGTAACAAAGTGGTAGTCGTGTCCCCATTAACTCAAAACAAGAACAAGGGAACGGTAGTAGACTTGAGAACTTTAGGAGACTTGAACCGAACTCATTCTCCGGTGCCACTGATCCATTAGTGGCTGAAAACTGGATTCGAGAGCTTGAGAAGAACTTTCAGGCGATGGCATGCCCAGAAGAGGTTAAAACAAAACTAACAATATTCATGTTGTTACTTGTTAGGAGAGGCTGAACATTGGTGGACGACCATCGACAGGACAGTTTTAGAAGATCAAAAAGCTTATCTTATGGGGAAAATTTATGGAATTTTTTTATGAGAAGCATTTTTCGGTCTCCATAAGGAAGACAAAGGAGATGGAATTCCTTCAGCTGACTCAAGGCAACATGTCAGTCAGCGAATATGAACAGAATTCAACTAGCTCACCCGATTTGCAACAGGATTTGTTGAGGATGAACAATGAAGAGTCGACAAGTTCGAGGATGGATTGAAGCAAACAATCAAAGGAAAACTAGCAGTTCAAAGGTTTACTTCATTCTCAGAAATTCTAGATAGAGCTTTGAGAATTGAAAAGGCGTATAAAGAAATACAAGAATCATTAGCAGTCAGAGATAAGAAACTAGCCGAAAAACCAATGGACAAAGAGATTTTGGAGGATTACAACAAGAGAAAATTTGAGAACTTTCGCAGAGAAAATGCTTAAGAAGGAACGAAAACATCAAATTTTGAGTCTAGTAATCGAGACCAGCGAACTAAAGCCTACAAAGCTAAGGTGTGCTATCAATGCGGCAAACCGGGCCACATCAAAAGGGATTGCCCAGATTTGAAGCAAAAGTTAAGCGAGGGCAAAAAATGTCATGTCTTCGCAATTTCACAAGAAGAAGTCCAACACAATGAGGGCATCATTAGAGATAGACTTTAGACACTTGTGTTTTGCCATAATGGGCATTGTCACTATCTGTGTTTTTTATTTCCGTTCCTTTGTTAGATATGTAAAGACTAAAACTTATCCAAATAGTATTGATATGTTTTGGTGATGTGTTTGAATGTGTACAAGTCATATCAGTGAAGCAAATAAGATTCCATTGCTAGATAAGAATATTTTTTAAAAATAATTTGGACTGTCAAAAATTAAAATACAGATAAACTTCGTGGAATTCTCATACCCCTAATGTAAAGATGGCGGCAAGAGGACATTAAAGTAATATATGGCATACCCTCCACTGTTGGGAGATACAAGTTGATCAATTTCGAGGACAAAATTTTTATAAGTAGGGGAGAATGTAACAACCCGGATTTTCGGAATAAAATCCTGAGGTCAGGATGACCTTAATTAAGTATAAATAATTAAATATCAATATTTATAAATATTAGGGGGGTCACTTTCCCTAATTGGAATCCGTAAAACCTCGGGAAAGTGTTTGGTTTTAATCGCGGGTTCTGGTTATCGGATTCGGTGTCCAATAATTACCGTTAAAACCAAGAGATGCCCACTTGGTA
Organism: Tetracentron sinense; assembly: GCA_015143295.1. Lineage (NCBI taxonomy): Eukaryota > Viridiplantae > Streptophyta > Magnoliopsida > Trochodendrales > Trochodendraceae > Tetracentron > Tetracentron sinense. The sequence goes on along the minus strand of CM026572.1, from coordinate 7,118,597 downwards.
TTCTCGTACTACATGTCGGTCTACTACCTGAACGACTACCCATTGTGTCGGTTTCATCATGCGTCGATTTGCAAAACCGCGACGCGTCTTGTACCCAAAACTAGGGAATCCACAAGATTTGAAATTGTGTCTGTACTTGGTGTTTACCGATAAAATCTAGTGTTTTTCCCCAAAAATCTCACACTATGTACCGGTTTGCATTTCTGTATAACTACATGTGTCGGCTTCGTCACGCATCGATTCACGAAACCACGAGGCATTGTACGTAAGAAACCCAAAAAATCTACGGGTTTTGAATTGGGATCGGTACTCAGTGTTTATTAATAAAACCCAGTGTTTTTCTTCGAAATTTACACACCATGTGTCGGTCGACTATCAGGAAGCCTGCCTGTCATCTCGGCCCTATTGCATGCCAAACTGCGAAACTGCGACGTGTTTAGTACCAAAAACTAGGAAATTTGTGGGTTTTGCAATATTCTTCCGGACTTGGTGTTTACTGTCAAAACTCAGTATTTTTTCTCGAAATTCGTACAGCGGGTGTCGAACTGCCCCTAGTACAATCACCTGTCATATAGGCACCGTCGCGCAAAACCATAGACCTCTTACGTTGAAAATCAGGGATCCGCGGGATTCCGATCAAAGAGTCAAAGGGTGGTGACATCACCAACATGACATCATTAGTGTCACCTCACCCCCTTTCCTCCTCTATATAAAGGGTTCCTCCCCCCTCATTTGCTCACATCCAGAACACTTCCCCGAAATCCTGTTCGTGGGATTCTAGAGAGAGAAAGAGGGGAGAGATTCGAGAGAGGAGAAAGTAGAGAGAGAAAAGGAGAAGTTAGAGAGAGGAGGTACTATCTTGGGGTTTCTCGAGTCTCGACGTTCCGGACGTAACCACGCCGTCCTTTTCGCCATCCGGAGCCTCGTTGTGTACGTCCGAGGTAAAATCCCTTTCCTTCTCTATTTTTCCTATTATCATGCTATATTTTATGTGGAATGGTTTGTGTGATGGATGTGAATGGAAAACGGGTCGAAGACCCGATATGAAGTGTGGGGATGCGTGAAAAATGAGCAAAGGTGCGTAAACCTCGGTTTCGGACTAAACTTGAAATTCAGGCTTGGCGCTCGATCGTGAGAATGATCAATGTATGATTTGTTGCTTTGAAGTGTTTGGAATGTCTTGGAATGGTGCGTGTGTGATGGATGGTGAAATCCATGCATGAAAAAGGGTTATGAGACCCTATATAAGCCTAAATATAGGCGAATTTGGTGAAATTGATTATCAATGATTGGAATTAAAAAAGAAAAGATTTCAATGAGATAAATATATTATATTTGGTTGACAAATTATTGGGGATGAATAATTATCATGGTGGTATGGAGCACCATGGTATGAGGGTTTTTCGATGGTAACAGATTCTGAAATGGATAACGAGTCTACGGACTCTAACTTGGATTGGGTCTACGGACCTAGGGATGTATTGAGTTTACGAACTCAATGATGTTACCTTGAAGGGGCATTGACCTGTGTCCGCTAGTATGCACCCAACAAAGGCTATGAGTTTATATGATGGTTGCCTTGAGGGATGATGTTTTGCAGGGGGAGGTACATCCCAACAGAGGTTAGATTAAGTGATGTATTGTCAGAGGTGTCAATCCTGACATAATTGATGTCAAAGGTGTTGTGCCTAACAAGATTTGATGTTAGAGGCGTTTTGCCTGACATGGGTATTGGTAAAGGTTGTTTGCCTGACATGTTATATTGTTAGAGTTGTTACTGGTAGTCAGGTGTTTCTTAGTAGTCAGAGGTGTGTCCTTGGCATGTCAGAGGTGTCCCTGGCATGTCAAATGTGTTTATTTTCCTGGTAGGTCGGATGGGTTTCTAGGCTATTAGATGTGTATCCTGGTTATCAGATGTGTTGCCTGACAAGGGTGTTATGTCAAAGGTGTTATGCCTAGCAGAGTGATATGTCAAATGTGTTCCTGGTAGTCAGGTGTTTCTTGGTAGTCAGTTATTTCCTGGTGGTCAGGTGTTTCCTGGTGGTCAGAGGTGTATCTCTAGCATGTCAGATGGGTTTCTTTTCCTGGTAGGTCGGATGGCTTTCCTGGCTATCAGATGTGTATCTTGGTGATCATATGTGCATCCTGTTTATCAGACATGTATTCTGACGATCAAATGTGTATCCTGGCAATCAGATGTATTTTCTAACAAATGTGGTTGTGTGAGCAGGTGTTCTCATAATAGTAATGATATAAAGTGATATTTCAAAGGTGTTGTTCCTAGCAGAGTGTGAAATGTCAGAGGTGTTGTTCTTGGCAAAGTATGATTATGTCAGAGGTGTTGTTCTTAGCAGAGTGATATTTCAGAGGAGTTGTTCCTGGCAGTAGTTTATGTCAGAGGTGTTGTTCCTGGCAGTCATCGGGTGATGGCCCGGGTTATGTGTTGAATATACAAATTTAAGGTTAATTGGGTCAGCATACCCAAGGTTTGGTCGTAATCGGGAGAAGTCACAGTTGGTTGATAATTGAGTCAGTGGACTCAGGGATAGAGGTTGTACATGGGCGAATGCCTACTTGATTGAGTCTGTGGACTCAAGGATAGAGCGTGAGCGGTTATTTGAAATGGCAACCCGGTGTTGTGGAAGATGATTGAATGAAATTGGTAATAGAAAACACTAAGAGGTCGGAAACCTCGGATAGGGTGAAATAGCCCTGAGTGATCTCGGGTCACGATTTACGATATTATTTACTACTTATTATTCTTCACATTATTATAATATGAGAATCAAACTGTACCGCTATATCATTATTGATGTGTACTACTATGCGGAAAATAGTCTAGATGGATTGTAGATTTTGCTGGGCTCTATAGCTCACCCTCATTTTATGTCTTTAGATCCGAAGCGGTTGCCAATTGGCAAGGAGCTACGCTTGATAGATTCTGGAAAGTGTACTGGCGCATTAGTGGCAGCAAAAGTAAAGACTACAGTAGCAAGTGAGGTAATGCATTTGCTTATGATGGGTTATTGTGATGACGAGTTGTTATTGCTTATGTAAGATCTTGAATAAAAGTTCAAAATTTTCCGCAATTTTGGCGAGTAAAGTCTTCTACTGCATGGTAATGACAAACGGGCGCACGTCTCGGAACATGATTCCCTAAGGCGTGGGTTCGGGGCATCACAGATATGCATCACTTACTTTGAAGAAGCGATGCAGTCCTATCTCATTTTGTATGGGCAACCTTAGGCCATTCACATACTGGCTAATCCTTTCGGCTTCACTCTCGGCTAGGCTATTTCTTAACCAAAGTTTATATAACTCTTGAGTGTATTCCTTAACAGTCTTATCACGTTGCCGCAGATTTTTTTACCTTTTCATATAAGCATTGCTCATAATCTCAGGGAAGAAATTGAGCCTTCAACTTGTCCTTCAATTTGTCCCATCTTCTTATCTTTCCTTTCCCTCCTTACTTCATGATCATTTTGGTAATGCTTCCACCATGAAGAAGCTGGTCCTCTTAGTTTTACACCAACTAGTTTTACTTTTCTTTCTTCCGAAACTTCTTTCCAATTAAAATAGATCTCTAAACTATCCAACCAGTCCAAAAATTCTTCAGCTTCCATTTCACCATCAAAATCTGAACTTGTACACCATATACTCTTTGGCATTTTGTAGAGGACGTACAATGCAATCTTCCCATCGTTGTGGTCTTTTGTTGTGTCTTATAGGCCTATCAATTTCTGCTCTACTCTCATCACTAGAGTTACTATCTTCCCTCTGAATCATTGGATCATCATCATTTGCTGCCTTCAGCACACGATCAGAATTTTTCATTGTCACTAAGCTGATCGGCGGCTGTTACACGAATCACCATCTGTGCGAGTTGCTGGATTTGTTGTTGCATGTCCGTAAACATCTCATAAGTAACTGCATTTCTGCCCCCTTCACCACGATTCCCACGTGCACCTCTTGCAGCCATAACCAACGTAATATCTCACCTCAAGAAAGGAATAAATTAGTCAAACAGGCACAAGGAGCAAACTTGCTTTGATACCACTTAATGTAAATCAAGGGCAGAATAGCAAGCAGGAATCGAAATAACAACACAACTTTATAAATTATAATATCGAAATAACCTTTCAACTGGCCACAAACATTACTTCAAAATCGGGGTGAAATGAGGAAGTAACTTAAATAACTCTGCTGGAAAACAGAAAACAACAAAGATATAGAGTTCTTCTCGCACTAAGATGCTGCGTAGAGGCGTCGATGAATCCACAACTGATAACTGACCTTGAATACTCTTTAAAACCTTGCTGAAAATTGCATGACAGCCACTGAACTGAAGAATAAATAGATCCTTGCGCGCGATACACAGCAACAAGGTTGTTGGAATGTCTCGGAGCTTCAAGCGTCACGAAGAAAACTTCCAATCTGTCAAACCCCAACTGGAGGGGAGCCTTCTCTCTTAGAAATTTCAGATTAGGTCTTTCATGTAGAGAAAGAGACCCTTTATATACCACTTATAACCCCTTTTACAAGAAACACCAAAAATTTCTTAAAATTAGAAATAAGACCTCACATGAAAACAAATGACTACCCCCCCCCGAGAACAATTACTAAAAAAGGTAGAGATACCATTCAGAAAGAAAAGTCTTAATATATCTCAAACAAACCAACTTTTGTTTACATCAAAAACACTGATTTTAGGTTTAACAAATGAAGATCTACGCATTTGATTTCAGATTGAAAGAGTTTTCCTAAATTTTAAAAGGAATACAAAAAAAAAATTTAGTAATTTAAATTCATGAAAATAGGTTGTAATCAACTAAAAATGAGTAAATCTATTGATTTTACACAAAATCAATAAATAATTATTTTTTAATGAGAAATTGATGATTAACATCACTGTTTTTGAAAAATCCATAAACTCTCATATTTCGAAAAATACCTTCAATCTAAGGTCATGATGTCCAATCCCACTAATTTGAAGCTTATGGACATGATGCTCAATACCAGGCATCAAGTGAAAGTTAATGGACAGATTCCACAGTTCACGGATTTGCAACCGATCGGGATAGTATATGCTCGAGATGCAAGTCAACAACAGACATACATACAAATGTACCAGACCACATCCCAAATTTACATGTTGGCCACAATATTGTAATCAGGCCTGACACACTTATCATGTACCACTATTCATTTCCTGAGCCCACAGTGTTAGAGCCGACACGTAATTCAATGTGATATTAAGCTTGTATCATGTATGTCATTTACTTTATGGTTGTAAAGTCAATACTTATGTATTTCATTGAATTCAAGGTTTTCATATTTAGATAGTATTGCCTATACTTCGATAAGTGACTATGGTTTGCATTTTCATATCTTTTATCAACAAGCTTGCTTTTTTTAACTAATAAAATTATTAACTCTCATATGTATGATTATAAATGTAGTTGAGGGTCTTCATTTAGTTTTTTTAGATTTTATATTTGCATTAAAAGAAGTTTTAGGTAAGTTATCCAAGTTTTTCCTTACCTATTCATGCGTATTGTAATTTTTTCCGGCGTATCCCGGTACGTATCCTAAAATCACCTTACCAATAATCATACCGATACTTTGAACCATGATTTTACGTTCCAATAGATTGCAAATCAGTTTGGTTTGTGAGGGATTCTGATCCATCTGAAGGCTCATGGCGATATAAGTCTGCTGAAGGCCCATTCCTTTTTTTTGGGGCTTTGCCTGCCTCCCGTTGCCTCTCCCCCACAGCCACCATTGGCTCTCTTCTAGTGTCTTACAATAAAGTCAAGTAATAGAGGCCATAGTGGCCCACCTTTCAGCCCCATAGAAGCCCATTTTCAGCCTAATTAGAGGCTAATTATCTGGGCTAACATACACTCCCTATCAAGCTTACAGAGGCTCCCTTTCTGGGACCGTAGTGGCCATCTTTAGACACCTATAGAGGTCCACTCTCTTGGTTCATAGGGTCCCCACCTATAGAGGTCCACTCTCTTGGTTCATAGAGTCCCTTGCCAGGCCCATTTAAGGCCCTTTTTCTGCTCATCAAAACAAACAAATTTTGGCCCATCAAGGCCCACTTTAAACCCAGCAGGGGCCCTTTCTTCTTACCCTTCTATATACTTTGTCGAACAAGCGAGTCCCAGACATCATGGCTACAAATTCAAATCAGCAGATCTGCAATCAACCATCTCTCAGAACCGACAAACAGACTTTTGAGCATCGAAAACCAGTGAATGTTTGAAAAAGGGAAGAGGGCGGAGGGTAATAGGGGAATGAACTGTTATTCTAATAATCTGTAGAGATACACAAAACCATTACCGGTGTATCTCATCAGCCTTACTATCTTAGATTAAGATCATCTCTCATTAAATTAGTATTGGAATTATTTTAAATTATGAGTAGATTATGTCTGATTACCTTTGGAACAATTTAATATTTACATAAACTCTATGGGTCATTGTAGATTATCTCAGGAACATCAACAAAATAATATTCTTAACACCTATATCATGTGACAATTCATTTCCTCTTGCTTTAGAGTAATCTCCCATAATTTGAACTTCCTTGCACAAATACTGAAAGGTTTGCCAAAAGAACAAAATTGATAATGATGAAAATTCCCGCTTGTTGAATAAGACAAATTGAGTAGTGGCATAATTGTAGCTGAGGGATTTACAATGAAAAATATATTAATAAGAAAAAAATGCCTACCCCAAACAGAAAAACTTACCTGAGAAGGAAGCGCATGAGACATGCATGCTCCAGCAAATATCGGGCCGCCTGTTTTTCCCTGAATAACTAAAATTAATCATGGATAGCAAATACGATAAAGAAATATCATGCAAGTACCATGGTTATGGGTATAAGATAAGCATACAAAGGAAAAGGACATGCATGTACCACGGTTATGGATATAAGATAAAGCATCTATAGGAAAATGACAGTGCAAGAGACAAGACACCATCCAATTTCTTGACAATTAAGAAACCAAAGGGAATCAGTGGGCTGGAATATAAGACCAGTTACCAATTATTGCATCTTCTACAACAGGTAATTTTGTTGTCCTCGAGCATTGCATATGAATAAGAAAAGTTTAAATATAGATTCAACATTGTAAAAAGGAAATCATCCATAGGAAGTAAACTTTCAAGTTGTTAAAAATTTGAATGGACAGTACAAACATCCATCCAAGAAATAAATTTCTACACATTCGAAATATTGCCCATCAAATATATAAATCCTTACGAATCGACACTTCGCGAAAAGAAAATCTAGGGTGTCTGTTGGATATACTGTAAGGATTGTCTACCAATAGCAACCTGTACATGTAGAGAACATGCATGGGGTGGTTCCCACTACTCTATGGGTCCATACATACTTTTCTCTAGAATGTTTGCAAAATGAAAATTCAAAATAAAAGCCATTTTTGTGGAAATTCCGTAAAAACTCATTTGCTTGGTTGGTTTGTGTAATGAGAATCAACAACACCGAGGAATCATCAATCTAACTAAAAATATGGACAATACAGGGTGTCATCGATTGTCAACGAAGATTTGTTTCCCACTATCTTGTTTTCATAGAATGAGGCTTATTTTTAGCTTGGCTACATGTATATAGGTGATGTAAATCAAGGGCAGAATAGCAAGCACAAATCGAAATAACAACACAACACTTTATAATATTGAAATAACCTTTCAACTACCCACAAACATTACTTCAAAATCTGGTGAAATGAGGAAGTACCTTAAACAAATCTGCTGGAAAACAGAAAACAGCATAGGAATAGAGTTCCTCTCATGCTATGATGCTGCGTAGAGGAATCGTTCAAGCCACAATTGATAACCGACCTTGAATACTCTTTAAAACCTTGCTGGATATTGCATGACAGCCACTGAACTGAAGGATAAATAGGTCCTTGTGCACAAAACACAGTGACTAGGTTGTTGGAATGTCTCGGAGCTTCAAGCGTCATGAAGAAAGCCTCCAATCTTTCAAACCCTAGCTGGAGGGGAGCCTTCTCTCTTTAGGTCTTTCTTGTAGAGAAAGAGACCATTTATATACCACTTATAACCCCTTTTACAAGAAACTCCCCAAATCAGATGTGATTGTCTTTGGAACACCATTGAGTCTTACCACTTCTCGAAAGAACAAATTTGCCATGAGTGTAGCATCAATAGTCTTCTTACATGCAATAAAGTGAGTCATTTCAGAAAAACGATCAACAACAACGAATAATGAATCCATACCTCTTGCTGTTCGCGGTAATCCAAGACAAAATCCATGCTAATGTCAACCCAATGAGCTGTAGGGACTGGTAATAGAGTATATAACCTGATATTCTGCTGCTGCCCTTTTGAAATTTGGCATGTACGACACTTGCCAACATGTCTATATACATCCCGTTACAAAGTGGGCCAAAACTACCTTTCAAAAACTAAATGGAGGGTTTTACTGCTACCAAAGTGACCTCCCAAACCACTTTCATGCAATTCAGAAATCAGGAATTCTTGTAATAACCCCTCTAGTACGCACAATTTGATTCCCTTGAATAGATAACCATCATTAAGAGTAAATTCAGCTATTACCTTGTAATCCCAAGCATGACATCCCTCAACTATATTGTGGAAATAAGGAACCATCCTTGTATTGTTCTTTAATCGCATCCAACCCAACAACATGTGTAGCCATAGTATTCAACAAATAAACCATTCGACTTAAAGCTTCAGCTACTTTGTTTTGCAAACCAGCCTTGTATCACAACATTAAGGTATACTCTTGTAAAAAGGCCACTCATTTTGCATGCCTTCTACTTAGTTTCCTTTGGGAATTGAGGAATCTTAAGGCTTCGTGATCTGAGTGCAAAATGAAATCTCTTTGAATCAAGTAATGCTTTCAAAACTTCAAAGTTTGGACTATGGCATAGAACTCTACGTCATAAGTGGAATAGTTTTGCCGTGCTCCATTGAGTTTCTCACTGAAATATGCAATTGGCCTTTCTTTTTGGCTCAACACAGCCCCAATACCCACTTTCGATGCATCGCAATCTACCTTGAACACTTTATCAAAATTTGGTAGAGTTAGAACCGGTGCTTCCGCAATTCTCTTCTCGATTTCTTGATAAATTTCTTCAGCCTGAGAATTCCAGTTGTAATTTCTACCCTTAAGACACTCGGTCATAGGTGCCACTATGGTGCTGAAGTTTTTGATGAATCTTCTATAAAATGTTGCCCGTCCATGGAAACTTCTAATTTCAGTTAATGTTTTCAGTGTAGGCAAACTTGTGATAGCTTGGATCTTCGATTGATCAATGTAAGCACCCCATTTTTTGCACCCCTCTAGGGCCCCGCAGTATCACCTCCTTCCAAACCCTAGGTCCCCTTTCAAACACCCTCCAAACCCTAGGACCCCCCCTTAAACTCATTCCTAGACCCTAGGATCTGACTTAAAACCCTAAGACCCACCATCAAAATTATGAGACCCTCATTCACCACTAGCCTTGTATTTTACATTATAAACTCACTCGCATCCAACTTGCTTCTTGTCCTTAGGAGCATCAACAAGTTCTCATGTATTATTTTTTGTGAGTGCCTTCATTTCCTCCCACATTGCTTCCTTAGGGTGCTGCAATGCATCAATGACTCTAGATAGAAAAGATATTGAAGACAAAGATGAGACAAAACTATGAATAGATGGAGAACAAGATTCATAAGATATGAAGTTAGAGATATGATGAGATGTACAAGTGTGTTTCCCTTTGCGTAAGACAATAAGAACATCAAGATCAGTAGTGTTAGGTAAAGATGAAGAATTACCTGGACTAAGAGCAACCAGAGAAGTAGATGGATCTGAGTCCACAGAGGTATGCTAAGAGTGTTGTTTAGTTGATCGAGGCCCCATCTCGGAACGTCTTGAGTATGTCTTCAGCTCCTTTTCCTTCTCTCTAGTGTCATCAAAAGAGAACAACAACGACACTAAAGAAGTTTCTCCCAGAATAGGAACTGGGAGGGGTACTAGAAGGGGTAGGGACTAGGGATATCTCTTCACTAACACTCTCTCCCTGAAGAGGAACCTCAGAAAAAATGGAATCGACTCAAAGAAAGAAACATAATTAGATATAAACCTCTTACCTGTCAGGGGATCATACACCTCATACCCCTTCTGTGTAAAGGAATACCCTAAGAAGAGACATTTGGTGGACTTAGGATCCAACATAGAACGATTTGGACCAAGGGTATGAAGAAAACAAGTACAACCAAAGATACGAAACAGAAGACTAAAAGGAGGACTCTCAGGAAGTAATAATTTATGTGGAGACTTGAAATCCAAAACTTGGGAGGGCATCTGGTTAATCAAATACGCTCTTGTAAGCACTGCCTTAGACCAAAAAAAAAATTCAACTTTCATCCGTAATACAAACTTCGAACAACCTCAAGCAAATGACAGTTATTTTTTCCGCAACACCATTTTGTTGTGGCATGTATACATAACTATTTTGATGAATAATTTCATGTTCAACAAAGTAAGTTTTGAGTGATCCTTAAAGGTATTAACGACCATGATCAAAGCGAAATATCTTAACATTTTTGTCAAATTGATTCGTGATCATGTTATTAAATGTATAATAGTATTGGGGCACCTCATCTCAAGTTTTCAATGGGTACAACTAAGTGTAGTGGGAATAATCATCAATAAACGAAATAAAATATCAAAATTCAAACAAGGATAGAGTGGAAGAGGGTCCCCATACATTTGAATGAACAATTTCAAACATAAATGAACTTCTTTTAGTACTAGGGAAAAGGATAGAGTGGAAGAGGGAAAAATGTCACACTACATTGCAAATGCTTAGTTAAACTGCTAACAAAAGGAGGTTAATAGAAAACCTAGGAACATGTAATACAAATGACAATGAAAGAGTAGGGGTGACATGAATGCTTCATTTCCCAGACACAAATGCAAAGGAACCATCAACTATTTTCACTCTTAAAAGACTAGAGTAAGAGTTGTAAGATGAGAAAAGTGTGGACGTACCAGACATATGATCTGAGGATCCTGAATCGATGATCCAAGGAATCTCATGTGAGGTTAATGAAAATACCTGATGGGCAGATGCATGAGTACCCGTTTGAGCAACAAAAGTGAGGAATTTAGAAAATAACTTCATCTGTGAAAGTAACTGATTGAAGCGCTCAAGTTCCTCTTTGGTTACTAGAAGGGTACCTTAGAGGACTGTTGATGAGGTAGCATAACATAGGATTCCCCAAAAGAGGCAATACCAGCGAAGGAGTCACTATACGTATTGATCTGCATGCTTGAATGTTACTTCATACCACCAATCCCAGACATGCGTCTTACTTGGGGATTAAAAAACCAAACAAGGAAATATACCGGATCTCTCAAACACCAACAATGCCTCAAATAGAGGTCTAAATCAATTCTGATTTATACAAATCAGCAACTCACACACTTCACAACCTTCCACCAAGGTTTTTAACTTCATACAATCAAACACCAACGTCTCAAAAAATCATCCAAAAAATTCCAACACTTCAAAAAGGAAACACCTCTTCCAGAAAAAGAGACCAATTAAGTCAATAACAACGTTTTCAGCACAAAAACAACAACAATAAACACTGCCAACGCCACTTACGGAAGTTAAATATGGTTGTTTTTTCACAAGAACTTACAAAACAACTTTAGGGTTCTTGGAATCATACCCTTTCACCAAACAAACTCCAAAAAACAATTGCTTTGTTAAAACCAATGAATCCTCACATTTGTCACTCTAGATCTAATGATTCATAGTAGATCTAGATGTCCATTAACAACCCCAAAAATCTTTTAAACCCGAATGATGTAAATCAGAATTTTTTTCATAAAATCATTCGAGAGCATGAAACATCAACTTAGATATTCCAAAACCTCAGAATAAAATCAACTCGAACTCCAAAAATATTAAACCATATCAGAGTCATGCGGCAGTATTCACGACTCACGCAAGACCATTGCCACAGTACTATTCATAGCACTATTCATGTCATTAAAAAAAAGAAAAAATACAGGCCTTGATTTCTTGCTCTGATACCAAGTAGAAAATTAGGAATAGTAAACTAGGGTTTGTGGAAGAGAGAGGAGAAGAGAAAGACAGAAGGGAAATAGGGTATGGAATCTTTTGTTCTCTATCCCTTTAGTTCTTCTTTTATATTACTAACAAAATGAAAGGATATAAATGCCTTTAATTACATAAAAGATAATAGACACTAAAACATAATAAAGTAACTAGATAATAAAGTTGTGATGGGCTTATTTAGATGGCCCATTATGACAATTTCCAATGTTTCCTTAAAGTTTCCTACACTTTTTTAATTTTTTTACATAACTTCTTTGGCCTTCCTTAAACTTCCTCGAAATGTGTCAACTTCCTTAACGACCAAAGTTTATACCGAAACCAAAGTTTAATACCTAATACCAACTTAACTAAATAACCAATCAAAACAAATCAAGTGAAACCCCACTTCTCCCACTAACTCAATGTGAGAGAAAACCTAATTAAATTGATAATGAGAGCGAAACCTAAGTGCCCAGAAATGGGAGCAACAACAGAATTGAGAGTAGAAGCAAGAGTGGGAGCAAGAGTGCCAACTTTGAATATAACCTTTCGTCTGAAGCACCTCCAAAGCGATACACATATAATCTTGAAGGATTGCCCATCACGAAAGTACTACAATGTCAATGATGTTGCCTAGGTCAAAATCGTAGTTGTACACATGGCCAGCATGCAAATGGGCAAATCTAGAGTCCAACAAGGTCCCACCGTAATCCAACCTCCTTCCATTTTTGTGTGGCCTAGTGTTTTATTTAGTCACCATTAAGGGTTTGAGAAAAGTAGAAATTTAAGGATTTAGTTAAGTTAGGTTAGAGTTTGTAAGAAAAGAGAAGAGGGAAGGAGAAGAGGAGAGAGAGTGGGGCGTGAATTGATGTTTACGTCCCCTCTTGTCTTTTGTTTTAAAATACTAATAAAGGTAAAGGACATAAATTCCCTAGTTACAAAGACAAAAATATAAAAGGATTATGGGCTTATATGATTAGGCCCATTACAAGACTCCCCCTCAAGCGGGACATAAATGTCTAACACGCCTAACTTGCCTATAAGCCCATGATGCCGTGTTGAAGCCACTGCCTTTGTGAGAACATTAGCTAACTTATCTTCAATTCTGACAAAAGGAAGATCAATAGTCTTCCATGCTACCTTCTCTCATATGAAGTTCTTATCAATAGCGATGTGCTTCGTCTTGCCATGTCGAACTGATTTATGTGCAATGTTGATAGCAGCTCTATTAATATAACTTCATCTCTGATTGGTTCAAAAAACCTTAGTTCTGTCATACGAATTTTGATCCACAGCAACTCACATGCCCCATAAGCAATGGATATATACTCAGCCTTAGCACTAGACATTGCAACCATATTCACAAAGTACGTGTACGAGTTTTAAACAATAGTGATCCATTTGGGAAGTGGGTTTTATAAGGGGAAATTACGAGATTTTTTTTAACAATTATAAATAAATAAGAAACATGATACCAACTACTAACAATCATTTAAAATCATGATTCAACAAAAGAATTGCAATTATATAGCCTTCAAAATATCATCATTCACTGTGAAGAAATGTGTTCTTCATGTCTAACTAATAGAGTGGCCATGATAGGTTAGTTTCTATTGAAAGGACTCTAATTGGATTCATCTTCGCCACTGGAGCAAATGTCTCTTGGTAGTCGATTACAAAGGTTTATGCAACCAACTTTGCCTTGTACAGTCAATAGTACCATCTGCCTTGTATTTCACATTATATATCCACTTGCACCCAATCAGTTTCTTGTTCTTAAGAGCATTAACAAGTTCCTAGGTATTATTCTTCATGAGAGGCTTCATTTGATTCCACATAGCTTCCTTCCACTTAAGGTGTTGCAACTTGCAACACATCTACTACACTAGAGGGGATAGACACTGAAGACAAGGATGAGACAAAGGCTTAGAGAGATGGAGAAAGAGAATCATAGGAGATGTTAGAAATAGGATGAGAAGTAATCACACATTTCTCTTTGCGTTAAGCCAGTGAGAACATCAATATTGGAAGCTATAAGTGGAGATGAAGAGTTACCTGGACTGAGAGCAACAAGGGAAGTAGGGTCTAGATCCATAGATGTAGGCCAAGAGGGTTGTTTAGTTGATGGATGCTTACACCTTGGATTGCCTGGAGTATGTTTTGAAGCATGTTCACATGTTTCCATGCATATCAAGCCCTATTAACTGCTATAAGTTTTGATGCACGTTCACATGTTTTCATGCATATCAAGCCATATTAACTGCTAATACTGACAAACTCACCCAATATAAAAAATTTTGTTCTTCCCCAACAATTGATATTGATAACTGTCAACACTAAAACTATATGCCTCCTCATCGACTGGCATAATTAATACGTTGAAATTTATTCTGCACTCGCTATTTGATGGTTTAGGGATCTCATAAAGGAGCAGTTAATCAAAATTATAAGAATAATTAGAGTTGTATATTACCTTGGGCTTGAAGGCTTTCGGACAACAGTGAAGAAAGTGTTCTAGCAATTGGAGTGGACGCTTCAAGTCCATGGTTAATTTCAAGATGCCCTACAACCATCCACACCGAATGATCGCAGCCCAACCCTATTATCTTATCTACTTTGATATTTGTATTCTTGTTCTACATGACATGCATGCTCCAATTGAGGGAAAGCCCATTTTGAGACATTCAAAAGAAAATTTCTTTTAATTTTATTGCACTGCATTCTCAAAAACCTGGCTCCAAATTTTGTAGTTCTACAAGTGGCTCCCTTAAGTCACCAACCAAAAACAAAAAAATCCCCCCCTCATCTGCTACCATCTTTTGCCATGCAACTTTGCACGTGCACGTATTATTTCTCTTCTACATTGATCTGTATGCTTCCCCGATAATGGTTTCCAGTTCATTAGCAAGGATAATTTATCTAAAAATTTCCCCTATAATTATGTTGTAACTAATGAGGATACAATCTCCTCACTTGGATATTTTTATATTCGCTTTAGGGATTTGAGGAAATTGAAGGGCATGCAAGGAATAATTTGTGTTGAAAAAAAAAAAAAACACAATTCATTGGAGATTTAGATTCACACAGAGACTGAAGTCTGAAGGTGAAAGGTGCAAAGATTGAGGCATTAAGCTATATGAAAATAAAATTGCTAGAACTCATGAGGCTAAATATGGTCATAACTCATAAGAGCATCAAAGGTAAACCAAAAGGTTGAAATTAGGGCTAAAACATGACTCCAGAACTCACACGATATCATGAGCAGACCCCAGAAAAAGAAAAGAAGATACCACATGAAATTATCTTATAGCATAATCTAGCTAGGTAGCAAGGATTTTAACAGTCATTGAAAGAAGGCATGCAGACCTTAAGGTTAGTGAATATGATAATGAAGATAGATAGAAGTAATTTCTGTTCCAGTTTTATATCTGAAATAAAGGAGGCAGAACCACACATATATGTTTAGAACATTAAGCAACACGCTGTATACATACCCTCCAGATGATGGACCCACTTGAATCAAATGCAACTACATGCCCATCCACCAAGCAACAAATGACTGCAAAACCAAACCAAATATGCCGATATAATCTAATGGCGACCAGGATGTACTAAAATCCATGTAAAATAAGTCTCTTACGAAACATAATTTACAGATATCTTAGATGTCTCCAGAATGTTACTATGCAAGAGCTTCTGCAGATCATGGAGTATGACTAAAGGTAACTGGTCAAATGAATTATATGAGTACCATTTCCATTACAAGCACTGATCGAAAGAGACCCGAACACTGGAACTCCCAACTCATACATCCACAAAGTGTTGAACGGAAAAGCCTGCATTGGTAGAACATGATAGGAGGAGATAACATCAAAAAAACATGCACAAAAAACATAAAAGTGAATTTAGCGACATTTGCATGGGGTGCCCAGGATTCCTTCCAAGGATCAAGAGTGAATCGCATACAGTCCTCATATAAGTACAAGTCAAGAACATCCTTTTTCGGAACCAGGGAGGGGGCACCGTTTGATGAGTCCCAACTAGGATAACTCTTAAGGTATAAACCAAACAGATTGGATGACCAATACACATACAAATCATAGACTTTAATATTTTCAATAATCAGAATAATAAAATGAATGGTCAACAGAAGTAGTGAAAACAAAATGGATAAGATTTGTACACTCATCCAATAACAATGTTTTCGTTAATACGATATCTCTCTTACACCAATTTGACACTCTCTCGACATGTGCTATTCATGAACAGATACAAACAAAGATAGTAGCCTGTCCATTTCGACATCCCCTAGTTTGCAGTATAAGACAAGCAATTAACAGCTGCAAGAAGCATTTTAAAAATCCCCCATATTCTCAAACATCAGCATCTCGCACCCCACAGAAATGAAAAGAAAAAGTACTCCTTAAAAAAATTGTGGGATCCAAACTTATGCTTCACAATTTTTCATATATCGACCAGACCACATATTGTCGACTAGAATTCATTAACACCATCCCAACCAAATAACACACACACACACAAAGGGAAAAAAAAAACCAAATTCAATTTTCTTTGGGTTGAACTCTTTAGTCAAAATTAAGAATTCCACTTCAAGTTCGTGTGATCAAATCCTCGGGTTTTTTTTGTTTGAGAAACTGACAACAAGTGGAGGTTTCAGCCCCAATGCACTTCATGCTCATTTTTTCCTAATTAATATGTTGTTTCTTCATAAGCTTAGGCTTGTTTTAGCTTCATTACATGCGAGTGAATCACATCTAATCTTTGATGCATTTACACTTGATTTACTGACCAACTTTGGGGGAGAGAGCAAAAACCTAAAGAAAAATGTGGAGACCCCAATTTTTTTCACTTGTAATCTTAGTAAGGTTTAGAAAGCTAAAAAATTATATGTCAGACATTGAAGACCAATGTACAGATTGACCAAAAAATTATTTCAGTTAAAGTATTATTTTAAATCCATAAAATTGATAAAAGATAAGTAAAATCGATAAATTACCAAAATACAGATATAACATAGATATGAATGGATAAATTCTTACATATTCTTATTTCAAAATATTGACTATTTTGAAACACTCAAATGGCATTCTATTAGTTAAAATATTATTTGTTCAAAACAAAAACTCAAAAAAATCATATAACTTAGGATTCTAGTTTTGTTATAAAAATATGTATTTTTACATGATTTTTAGACATTACAATTATGTACTTTTTTCAAATAATTTTTTTACTTTAAGTAATAATTTGTAAAAAAATTGAATAATTTAAAACATAACTAGAAAGTATAACTAAACTAATTAGCCCGGTAGTAACATAAATGATGTATGTGTCATTTGTTGGTTTTGTATTATAAATTATGTAGAATATTAAAAATATAATTATCAATTGAAATGATTGCTAAGAATAAAAAAATATGATAATTAAGCATCTCTAGAATTAAATTAGGAAACCTTGTATACATATACAATTTCATATATATACATGGGCATTGCTGCTGTTAACACAATGCGTGAATAGCTTAACGACCACCCGGTCATTTTTACCCCTTTATTCGTTAAATTGAAGGGTAGTTTATGTCTTTTGTCAACATTTTTAAAGATCCCAAATTTTGGTCTTCATCTCTGTCGGCGCCCATCCAAGAGAAACCTAGATTTTGTTAATCTTCTTTGCGAATGATTTTCTCTATTTTTCATGGTTTGAAGTTGAATTAAAGCTTGGTAAGGGTACAGAGACCATTGTTTCAAAGTTTCACTCCAATATTTAAAAAAATATGTCTTCTGTGGAAGCAACCCTTTGTAGCTTGTCAAGGGTACAAACACCATTGTTTCAAAGTTTCAGTCCAAAGAGTGGGATTGTGCTTGATTTAATAGTGGGGGCTCTTGTGATTGTTCGGCCAAAGCACAACAGTCATCTTCTGAAAAGGGGACTAAACATAATTTAGAGAGAGAGAGAGAGGAGAGAAGGGAAGGGGCCACCTGATCTATATTCATTGATGGGAACCGAGAGAGACGAAGAACCAGAATTGAGTAGGTGGGGATTTCTGCAATTAGGGTTGTTAAAATGGAGAAAAGAATAAAGAAACCTCTTCCCTTTCGAGTAAGGAGACCACCACAAAGTGTGAAAATGACTTAAAATGCCCTTTTAATTTAATGATTCTGGGGTTAGAATTGTCTGCATGGTCGATATGCTGTTCACGCACTACGTGAAAAGTAGCTATCCCCTATATATATATATATGAGGACTAGCATATGCATGATGCATACGCAACCTTGCCTATGTGTCATGCATTTGAGAACATGTCACTCTTTGGGCCTAACAAAACCCCTATGATAGAGTCCCTCTTCCCAACATGTGGCAAAAAATAGCCTAATCGGAGAGGTCTAGGCCATCCGATCAGAAGTGAAAACTGCAACCTAGTTTCGGGCAATATTAACCCCAGGGGTTAATGTTGACCAACTAGGGTTAATGGTAGACATTTTTGTCATACGATTAGGCCTAGATGTAAGGACCCACATTTCCATTCTATATTTTTATTTTAAGATATGAATAGGATAAAATATAATTTTATAGGCATAGGGACCAAATAGAAAAGTTCCTAAGGGAGGACTAAAACAAAATTCAAAAAATCTTTAAGGACTAAAGCAAAAATAAAGAAGCATTTAGGAGACATCAACACAGTGTCAAACTTCGGTAAACTTTAGTCAATTTTGGTAACTTCGGTGGTGTCCGAAGCGAAATCCTCATGTATATTAAAAATACTAGATTTCTCGTAACGTTTCGGTAGACTATTGTAAACTTTGGTAGACTTTGATAAATGTCGACCGAAACAGCAAACATTTAGTGAAAAAATACCCAACTTCAGTGGAAGTTCACCGACATCACTAAACTTCGGTAAAAATGTAACTCTGTGGTTGCAGACTTATAGATAACCATCCATGAGAAAAATATATATACAGTTGTTGTCGTGGGTCTTTTCTTCATCCACTCCATCGTCGAAACTCCAGAAGGTTCGTTCCCACTTTCTTGTTCCTTCATTGGCAACTTCCCTAGTTCTCTTTTGAAATGAGAAAAGCATTTGATTTAAAAAGGTAATGTCGTAACGTGTTAACTCACTTACTTTTAAACCCACTTTCTTCAAAGAAAAGACATTTGTTATCGTCTTCCATTAAGAGAAAGACATGTGTCTTGAAAGAGTGTTGCTAGCATTATCTTTATTATAAAGTATAAACCACTAGTTCGGCGTGCTTGCATGTGCAAGCTTACTTCTTCAATTATTATTTATCACAAATTTTAAACATTTTTAATATAGTAAGGTGAAAAGAGAGTAATAGGGGTATTTTGAACAAAAAAATTACGAATATTTTAAGAAATAAAAAATAAATTTAATCAACCGGCACATTTTAAAAATTGAAAAATCCAAAGGAATTTAATACAAGAGACTATTAAAAGAGTGATTAATATGGATAATTTGAAGAAAAAAATATTACAAGGGTATTCTAAGAAATAAAAAAATTATCAATATGAGCATTTTGAAAATCAAAACTAATACAAACGAAAGCAATAGAAAATTTGTTTAATAGAGAAATTTTGGAAACAGATAAATTAACTGGGGTATTTTGAAATAAAATATAAATTTTGATTAAGAAGAATATTTTAGAAATAAAATATTAATTAGCAGTGCAAACGAGATATAGAATGACTAACAGGGTATGACCATATAAGTGAAACATACAAATGCCTACAGTGGAAGGCAACAAGTGTTTGGTATTTTTTGTAAAGATGTGAAATTGTAAGGGCAACATTGGAATACAAGAATGAGAAAAATAAGACTTCATATGTATGATGAATGTTGTCTTCGAAGTGATTGGCAAGATTTTAAACATCGGTGCCAATACAAACTTCGGTCAACAGGAAAGTATAAACATTTTGAGGAAGTTTAAGGAAATCTAATGAAACACTTAAAAATTAGGGAAATGCAAGAGAAATTAACGAAACGTTGAAAATCTAAGATGAAATTTTATGGAATTAATAACTAACTATAAATACAAATCCGTAACTCATTATATAGAAAAATAGAAGCATGTTTAGTATCAATTATTAGAATCATGCAAAGGAGCATGCGTTGTCATTATCTGAAACTGTAAAGCCAAATATGCACATATATAAGTGTTTCCTAAGATAATAAATTCCTAAAAGAGATATATTAGAATACAACACTTGGAAACTCTCAAATCACGAGTCATGACTCAACCACATAGAGCTTTGATGTGCCTGAAGTCTCAATGTATTTCTACGTGCAGGTTCACAAAGCTGCTGCAGTATTGAGCCCGAAACATGTAAATAGTCGCAATTGGTATATTCCCGAATGTACTGCTCATACGGTTGAGTATCAATAATAATCGACATTATGGGCAGGTTGAGTGATGAGGCACATCTACAATCATATAAAAAGACCCATGGCCTTACTCATAACTAAGACTTTTGGCAATGCCATATAATATCCATAGCCATTACCATTGTTCAAAAACTCAATGAGTCGACTCGAAACTTAGCCGAGTTACCCAACTCGACTGAGTTTCGAGTCAAATTTTCTCAACTTGAAGGAAACACTATTTGGCAAGTTACTTTGGTGACTCGTTCAAGTCGAGTCAAGTTTTTTCACTTACCAAACTCGGTCGAGTCACATAATGGTATTTTTGTCATTTATATTTTTTTTAAAATAAAACTCAAATGTCATATGGTTTTTGCATCAGAATTTTTTGGGGCTACAAAAACAGTCTACTACTGATTTTGTTCAACCTAATTTTTAAGTTGTTTGAGGCTGCAAAATTACCAACTTTGGGTTTTTTTAATCCAAGTTTTTAAAGTTATTTGTGGTTCGATTTTGGATAACATGCCAAGAAATTGGTAATTGTCTCATTGGTATATATATATTCTGATTTGAGCCGAGTCAAGTTTTTTTTCAAGTCTTCCGAGTTACTCAACCCGCCTAACTTTCCAATCGAGTCAATTTTTTGGATTTTTAAACCATGGTCATTACCATAGGGCCCCATTCATTATCATGATAAATGAGTAAGACCATTTGCCTATTTATTCTATGATTTATAGCTAACTAAATAAATTTAATGTTTTTAAGAAAATACCCACCCAACTTGTAGATCAGATAAAGGGTAATAATAACAATAATTAACTAATGTACAAACATATTGATAACCTATGTATTTCCTTTATCAGTTCAAATATAACATAATAAAAAATATTTTTAATTATTGACAATTGAAAAATAATTTTATTCCAAAAAATAAAAAATAGTACAAACAAGTTGTAGATCGCATGCATTTAATTAAATATAAGCAATTCAAATGTAAACATTAATGTTTGGGGTGAAATTTAATGAAAGTCGAAACTTATCCAATCTCCCCCACATGTTATCTACAAATCCAGTTTGAATCACAAAACCATGTGAGGATGCATGAATTTGATGAATCTTCACACAACTAGATTAATTAAAACCCATCTGTATGGAAACAAATGTGACTAAGTGCATTCAAAGCAATTTGCCTTGTTTTGGAAATCCTTGCCATTATTAAAAACCCACCCAAAATGGGTGTTTTCATGCAAAATGTTGGAACGAAATCACAAAAACTAAGTTTTAATGTAGGGATTGATTCAAGAAAATAGGAAAAAGAACTTTCTTGAGAAAAACTAGTTTTCTCAGTAAAAAAGAGAACTTCGGTTGACTTTGGTTCATGTCGACCAAAATCATGCGAATTATATAATGGTTCTATGACGTTTTGGTCGATGTTATTTAAACGTTAACAAAACTACTAAAACTTACCAAAATATGCCACCAAAACTAGGGCTGTATTCGAGCTAGCCAAGCTCGGCTTGAAGATGTTCAGGGTAGGCTCGGTTCGAACTCAAACCAGCTGAAATGGTCAGGATTGAAGCATCGCTTGAACATATATTATCAAGCTTGAGATGGTATACACTTGGAGCATATAGTCACCAACTTCCCATTTTGTATTGCCTTTGGATGGAGTAATTCGAGACATACAGTGCCGGTGCCGGAGCTGTGGAGAGCGTCTTGCAGATGAATGGCCTACCAATCAGCATATATGCTCCCGAGACGGTAGGTTGTGTGGTGGTTAATAGCTAGACGGCTTCATGAACAAGATGAGCGGCCACATTGGTGACTCACTGTTGATAGGAGCTGGGACTTAAGCCTGTAAACTTTGTGCTGTGTCGTGTACTAGAGAAGGTGATGATTGCTGCATCTAGGAATGGAGAAATTGGGTATGAGTTTAACACTACTGGAACTCATTCCCTTTTACTCCGGCCAAGGTATCAACCTCAAAAGGCGAAGACAGAGGGAAAGGCAAAGCCAGAGAGGGTTGAAGTTAGGTCTTTCACCAATAAGGAAAAAAGAAAAAAATTAGGCCAAAGGTTAGGGTTTCATTTGGTTATATTGCCTTATTGGGTATTTTATATATATATATATATATATATATATAATTTAAATATTAATGTATTAATAATATCAAGCCGAGCCAACTTTCGAGCCAAACAGAGTTTATATGAGCCAAGCTTCAGGCCGCCGAATCAAACAAGGGTTGGCTCAAGCTCAGCTTTTTACTATTTCGAGCCTAACTCTAAGCTCAACTCGGCTCGATTGAGCCTAAAATAATGGCTTGAACTCAGCTTGATCGTGCAGAGCCTACAAGCCAGCTCGGCTTGTGTGTGGACCAAAACCCTTTAGTATTCATACTTCAAGTGGATATCATTCGTCATCTAATGAAACCAATACATTTCTAAAGTACATTACTAAAACGTGTCAATTTTCTAAACCACAAGGGTAGGTTTCATGTGGATACCCATGAAGACAGAACCGCTTTGTAGGAAACATTATACAATATGTCAAAAATATTGTAGTTTTGATGCTGCGGGTAAGTTTTGTGTTGATACTCATGGAAACAAAAGCGTTTCGTAGGAAACATTAAACTAGAAGTTACTTGAATTCCTAGTATCAAACAAAAAAGAAATTACTTGAATTCAAAGGAGTAATGACGTTAACTCTCAATATCGATTCCCTAATTGTCCCTTGGTTTGATGATTTTGACATTTTGTTTGAGTGAGTGGGCCCCTAACTTTGGCCTTTGGCTCCCCAATAGCTGTGTCCTAATCTAAGCTTAATCATTGGAAAAACTCATGAGAAATTTGGGTGGGATTCAAGAGAGAAATCCAGTATCTAGTTCCCACTTAAATGAAACGTATCATATGCGTTGATTGTTCTCTTGCATGTCAAAATATCTAGGGTATAATTCCCATTGTTCTTTGGAAACTTTATCATGTATACTTGTAAAGGATATATAATTTTTTTTTAAAATGCAACATAAGTAAATTTTATAAATAAAAGAAAATCCATAACAACAGTCATTCTTTTTATCAACTAAGTTACTAGTAACTAGTGAGGGATTTATTTCTCTCTATGGGTTAATGGGGTGAATTACTTATTACGGAGTACGAATTTTAGATACCATGACATGGGAGTTATTATTTTCTTTCAATAGCATAATTGTAATTTAAAACAATTGGTGGAGGTGAACAAGGTCCTAATAGGAAAATAGGTGTGGCATTTTGGGGAGGATAGAGACGGTTTATGTAGAACCCCAAATCTCGTTTGTATAACCGGTGAATAGTGTCGGTGAAGGCTTGATTCCATATGTAAGTAAATGGATGGTTCTCAATGATAATGAGATTATTGTGTTTTATTTTGGAGGAATAATGTGTTTTAGACTATATTAAAGTCTTAAGAATGTTTAAAGGTTCAAATGGGTTAAATGCGAAAGGTAGGAAAAGTCCTAAGTGTAAAATTGAGGAAAAAAACAGCAAAACAGGCAACAACCCAACAGAACCGATAGATCTGTTTCGTGACCGATCGATCCTTCCCATACCGATCGATCGATGTCCATGACCGATCGATTGGTCAGGCTAAAATTTGTATGGTGTTTCATTCCAGGGAGTGATTTTTTGACCGATCGACCGGTCTCATGACCAATCGATCGCTCCTTTGAGTTTTAGCCCAATTTGGTCTTTTTCACCAAATCATTAAGGATAGGATGGTCGTTTGACTACCCCTTTTCTATATAACCTCAAATTAGTGGGTTGAGGGCTCATAAACCCTCAAGCATACATTTTGGAGAATTTAGAAAAGGAAGAAGAAGCTAGGGTTTGCTCAAGGAGTGTTGGGTGATCAAGGGAGAGCTTGAATCTTTGTCTTCAAGGTTGGATTTCCTTCACCAAGCTTGGATCTCTTTTCTCAAGTCCCCACAAGTTATTCTCCAATCTCAAAGGTTAGTACACCCTTTCTAGTTAGCTTAGTAATAAACTAGGTTTCCCCTTGAAAATGATTATGCTTTGAGCTTGTGTCTTTGAATTTATGAAATACACCAATATTCCCTAAAAATGTGTAAGAAGGACTAATTAGAGATTGAAGAGTGGGATGTATGAATGGTTGAGGCGATGGGATGCCGTGTAGGTTGTGATGAATGTTGTGTGATGAAAAAGGTGGAAGGACAATGTACTCATAATGAACGCACTCCATGTGTTTGATGAAATGTATAAACATCAAAACTTGAATATATTGCTATCAAGATGTTGAATGATAAGTGTTTTATAAAATGCATGTATGAGGATTTAAGTGAACTAAATCAAGACTATGGCATAATGATTTAGGGTTTTCCCAAATTGGGTAGTTTTAATCAAATGCAATATATGTTCCTTCAAATGCTCTATATGTTTTCCTTAGATATCCCATGTCTATGAAAATGTAAGAAATGCTATATTATGCCTTAGGGTTGCATGTCACCACGATATCACTAATTGTTATGCACGAGCACGCATGCATGCATGAACCGAGTTTTTCAAAGTATAAGTATATATATGAGAAAACAAACAAGAACAAGACATGTGATTTACGAAACGAATGATAAAGCCGAACTTTGGGTCAAGGGTAGGGCATACCCCAAGATATGTCATACCTGGCTCACTAGAAAATAAGACAAGTTGATAATGCCAGACAGAGGGCCGGTCAAGGATGTTAGTGCACCTTTTCTATATTCGCTGTAGGATACTTACGTACCCGGCTCACAAGTTGCTTTCTATATTTCACTGAAGGATACTGACGTATCCGGCTCACAAGTCGCTATAAAGGTACTAACATCTGGCTCACAAGATAAGCATAACAAGGCAAGTCAAGACATGACAAGCACGACAAGACACGCATGATTCTCACAAGACAAGACAAGATCGAATTTTAAACACGACAAGCAAGTTTGAAAACACGAAAAGATATTTTCAAAAATAAGTATGAATTTAAACAAGGGTTTTTACGGAGTTTGTACATTTAGTTCCATGCATGGCACGATCATTGCATTGCTTTAAATTGATGTTATGAATTGTATTTTGTTGTTACCACTGTTAACTAGTAGCTTATACTCGCTGAGTATTCCATACTCAACCGTACATATTGATGTTGGCAGGTACACGGTTCGACATATACGCTCCGGGTCCTTGGATCGAGGAGGATTACGGTGAGGAGGAGCCTCACATAGATCCTATGGTAGAGCCTCAGGTGGAGGCGAGAGACCTAGATAGCTGGCCGTACTCGGATGAGTACTGAGAGAGAGACATTTTATGATTTTGTATTTTGAAAGGTGAGCATGTCTACCTTTACTGTTATGTTTTGTAAATGAACTTGGAATACATACCTAGATAGAAAAGGAAAAAGTTGGCTTACGTTTCCGCATTGTCTTGGCTTCCGCACTCTGTATTATATCGTCGTTATATTATGTTATGCCTTGTTCATTGCAGGATGGTTTGTCAGGCTAAGTATAGTCACACCTAAAGTATCCCTTAACTCCTCGGGGGTATTTTGAGGCGCGACAGTTTATGGCGACATGTGATAGTTGCCAAATACGGGGAGTCATCTAGTTGGGTTCTGAGGGAGGTCAGGGGTTCTTTTGGGGTGTGGCTATGGAATGGTATAGTGGCAATGGCTAGTTTGTTGTCTCCCTATATTAGGTTTAAGGCAGCATACAGTCCTGAGGTTAGTTTCCCTCTAACTCTCGATAGTATACTTCGACGAGCGGGGGTGGATGTGACCAACTTTATTAGGGCAAGAAGCATCCCGAAGCTTGGCTTCTTGCCTTGTTTTTGTACAGGTGATTTTCTTTTTAGTTGATAGAATAGCATCCTTTGTTTCAAGTTTACATTTCAGTACATTCGTTTTTATCCCTCTTGTTGATGTAATCCCTTTTCTTTAATATAATTTGTTGATTACCGATAAAAAAAAATTTAATTATACTGCTTTGGAATTAAATGACTGATACAATTCAGCCAGCCCTCATTTGGGCTTATTCGACTTCGAAAGAAAATGGAAGTAGGGTAAGAGGTCTACATACACCCCTTAGCTCCTACCTCAATATGAAGGTTGGTGATCAGAGGTGATTGTTAATGGAGGCCGGGAGCATTCACGGCTAAAGAATCAAGGATCGACTCTGTTTTTCTCTTTATCTGGGTAAGGTCTTAAGCTACAAAAGAATTACTCTTTTTTATAAATAGAAGTATAGAAGTATATGCAAGGTTCTAAATGTCGATGTCGCATGTCATGTCGAGCCGTGAAAAAAAGATATATCGGGGATATATCGCAAGATATATCAATATCGCCAGAACAATATCACACGTGGAAGTAAAAATCGAAAAATATTAGTAAAAAACATGGACTTTTTCAATGAAACTTCAGGAAATCTTAAAATAGATGTTAATACACATCTAAGTATAAAAAAAAAAAAATTTTAAAAACATCAATGTATATAAGAGATGTAATGAAAAGGGGGTCAAAGATGTGCGCTGACGCTGACGACAATGTATGATACACTAATATTAATGTAACTTACATAAAAAGATTTATTCATTTCTCAATCAAACATAACAATTAACTCAAATACAATCACTTTCATACATAATATTTAATACATCAATAATGGTATCTCCAAGTTAAGTGACATGTGTTGTTTGCTTGTTTTAGTTATAATTTCTTCTTGATATTTCTCTTTATAGTCAAAACAAAGTAACTACATTTTATTTTCTTAGTTAATTGAAGAGGATATGTAGACCCATTTTATTCTCTTCAATAAAATAAATCTTTTCAAAAAAATAAAAACTAGTAATAGCACATTATTAAAAATTCATCACTAAATAAAACATTCATGAATTCAAGTATAATCCTTAAAATATAAGGACATTGTATTAAATCAATAATTGTAAAAATCAATCTGTGATTCGTAAATTTCGACCGATATTTCCGAAATATCATGTGATATTTTGGATATATCGATCGACATTTACGAAAAATTGTGAATAAAGAAAAATCAATCTGTGATTCATAAATTTCTACCGATATTTCCGAAATATCGTGCAATATTTCGGATATATCAATCGACATTTACGAAAAATTATAAAAACGAAAATACCTAGTATAGATGTGTCAGGAGTCATCGAAATCGATATATATCGTCGATATTTCTGAAATATCGACGATATTTTAAACCATGAGTATATGTGACTTGATGTTCATGCTCTATGTCATGTGAACCTATATTAGGACTTTGTTATACCTTTGCAAAGGTAATCCAATTCTCATTTTTAAGAACTTATCCTGATAATTTGGAAAAGCTAGGAGTTTGTTATACCTTTATTGATATGGCTGTCACACGCCCGCTAGTTGATGCCGCATAAATGATGTCATGCGCCTACATGAAGAAAATAACCAGTTCTTAGCTCATGCAACATACAATAAGATGCAACAACTTGTCCATTTAGTTATATATTTTGCAATAAGAATAATCAATCCTCCAAATAACTGTCACAACCAACACTCCAAGAAACTTAAGAGAACAATGATGCAGTTATATGATATGCTAGTGTTTCATTACCATATGAAGAAAACGAGAGAGAGAGATGAGAGACATGAATGGTGAGACAGAGAGGGATGTGCGCAAATGGATAGTAACACACAACCCTCTCTTCTCTTTGTTATTTTCAATAGAAAAAATTGACTTAGGTTTACTTACAATAGTACCATTACTGAAAATAAATAAAAAACCACCCATAAAGAAATAAAGTACTGACTAAACAAGCCCTTTAACACTCCCCCTCGAGCTGGAGCACAGATATCAAGAATGCTTAGATGGAGAAGATACATTCTAACTGACTCTTCCCAAGAGCTTTACTGAACATGTCTTCCAGATGATTCATTGTTCGTACATATTGAGCATAAATATCGTTATTGACCACCTTTTCTGGCAATTAAGTGATTAACTTTGATGTGTTTCATTCACTCTTAGAAAACTGGATTATCGGCAATATGAGCTGCAGCCCATATATTCGCTCTTAGAAAACTGGATTATCGGCAAAATGAGTTGCAGCCCATGGTTTGAAATCCCGGTTTCATTCCCACCCCCCAAAATTGACATATAATAAATATTGGAATTTCAGATTTCGGCCGAAATTTCAGTTTTTAAAGGTAAAAACTGAAATTTCCAAGCTATCCAAGATCTTTGGTGTAGAAGTGTCCGACAAAGTATTTTTTCATATTGCCAATATCCAAACTACCACCACCAGTAATCACTATCTTATCCTCAAAAACCACAAGCACAATGTACCAATGGCTCATGCTTACTCTGGAAAACAAACAGAGAATCATCTGCATGACTTTGATGAAGCCCATACGAAACCACAATCTTGCTAAACTTATCAAACCACACACAATGGGACTGCTTCAATCCAAAGATTACTTTCCTTAGGCAAATCAGGAGATTGCTCCATGTACACCTCCTCTTTAAGGTCACCATTTAGAGAAGCATTCATAACACCAACTAATAAAGAGGCCAATCAAAATTGGCAACCAAGAGACATTAACATGAATAGAATTCAATTTTCCAACCAGGGAGTCTCTGAATAATCAACACTATGATGCAAGAGCATCAAGGGCTATTGCTGCAGGTGGCTAAAATGACCCACACACCCATGGGTCGTACAGTTGGACCTAGGAGGGTCCCTGCTGAGTCAACATCTACTTAAGAACTACATCATAACAGAAGAGCCCATGTTAAATTTGAGTTGGGTTGAATTGTTTTAAAGGGGCCAGCATACTAATTGGGCTTTATTTGTTATTGCCTATTGGGCTCAAGTTTTAAATTAGGGAAGTTTATTATTAGTTGGTCTTTTCTATTTTGATTTTGCATTATGAGTTAGATATTCTTACTTAGAGAACAAAAGTTGTCAAAGTAGTAGAAATTAGAAAGTGGATTTCAGCTCTCTAAATGTAGCCTTTTAGTTGAGTCTTATAGATGTAGACGAGCGGAATAAAATGCTAACTCAAGAAGGATCGACCTAAATCACAAAAATTCCCTAATATGGTAATTTTGGCCAGAGGGGAATTTTAGTAATTTTTGGACTCCCAACTTCTAAAGTAAATCCTTTGGGTGATCTTTGGACTAAATACTACTTATGATCAAAATTTTAGCATAATCTAATGAAGTACAGATCCCTCATCACATGCCCGAAGGATCTGGGACATAATCGATATTTTCCAAACAGCTGAAAATTCAAGAATCTCAAATTAAGGTTCCAAAATAGTGATGCAAATTCAATTGAAGATCCAATAAAATTAATTGAACTTCAATTATCAAATCCTAATGAAAAGAAAAGGGTTTTGGCCCAAACCTAGGGTTTAATCAAGGTGTACTGTAGCTTAATCTAGGGTTTTCTTCAAAACTCAAGTCTTGAGCAAACTGAGAGTTCCAGATTAATGGATTACCTTAAAGGAGAGGTGTGGCAACCTTGAATAGGTTCCAATCTTCAAAACATTGATAAATCTCGAAATCTCCTTTCCTTCAACATTCAGCAACTAAGAACTAGTGATGATCAGTGATGAAATCTCGAAATCACAATATTCAATAACTAATTTCAGCAATTAGCAGCTATCAACCAAAAATTAAGACTCTTTCTCATTGATTTCAAACAATCATTCATTCAAATCTAGCTACAAAGTGGTATGGTTGCCTCTATATATAGAGAGTCAAAAGATCTTTTAGAATCTTATTCTAACTCAAACTTAGAAACAAATTCCTATCAAAAGACTCTTATTCTCTTAACTAGTTTAGAAAATATTCTACTTCTAATTTCTAAAAACAAATAGATCTACCACAAATAAAAGACTGCTAATTAAAATAAGCTTCTAATGACTCATCCAGAATTGACTATATAAAGTAATTCCAAAACTTACTATTTATAGTAAAAAATCAAGGATTCTTAACAAGAACTCCCAATTAAAACAAAGACTCTAACTAATGGGCTGGCTTTTGACTCTTGACTTAAGCCCAAAGTCACATGTCCCATATTAAAGAGAAGAGGATAGCCCATGTTGTAAGGCCCTAAGCTATTGCGTCTAGGTATTGACCGCAATAGAAAAATTGTACTTTCCTGGGCTTCTTCTTACTATGATTCAGCTCCTCCATCACTTATGTTATGATATGATGGGAGATTGAAGAGATGAATTAATAAGAGGTTCTTATTGATTTCATAAGCTGCTATTGCTGAAATAGTATTTTGCTTTCTTCATTGCTCTTATTGGTGTGATTTGCTTTGGGGAAATCAAGTTGACCGGAAAAAACAAGGAGGGGATGTTGAAATTTGGGACTTGCAACCATAGAAGTGGACTTCTATAGAGGCCGCACCCTAGGAGAACCTATTCTAAGCAGTCCGAAAGATCTCATTGGGTCACGTTAGGTCTTCCACTGGTTTTCTTAATTTTCTAAATTTCGTTACATATAGATCAGCTTGTGAACATTTTAAAAAAAAACCTAGTTTGATCCTTGACTTCATTCAATCATTAGGGTTTGATTATTAGTGCTTAATAATTCTATTTTGGTCATTGTATGGCTTCCCATATAAAACCCTAGTTGTAAATTGGAGTTTATCATCTTTTCAAAAAATTCCAGTTACATCCCTTACTTTTGGGGATCACTCAAATTGGGTCTAGACTTGTCTGTTGATCCTCAAATTCGTACCAAAGCTTGATAATTAGAATGGAGGACTTCTGTATTGTTAATTTCAAATTTGGGCTGAAATTTTACAAAAGTACCCCTCTGTTGAAATTCGCTAAATTTGGAGAACTTTGGTAAAGTGGGCAGATCCTCTTTGTGAAAGGCTATTGCCTCCGCAATGCACCACACTATAGGACTGCGTATTCCCTTTCCCAACAAGCCAAGCTTTTGGACGGTCAACAGTTCCATTAGGAAGATACTTAAACCATGGAAATAAAACTCGCGGAAAATGTCATTTCATAACAGTTTTGCCCCGTCATGATATTAACAATGATACGCTATTTTATATAGGGAAAATAAGACTCAACTGTTATCTTTACGTAACGTAAGACTAGGCACTAACAGCGTTACAAACTTACGGTATTTATATAGGGAAAATAAAACTCCACTGTTACTGTTACGTAACGTAAGATTGGGCTAAGACTTGCGATATATAACCAAATTGCACCTTGTGCAAGGTAAACTCATCTGATATCCTTCGATCTCAAAGATGCTATCGTGAATGGAGTCTCCTAGCATAAATCTGTGTATAGAGTTGTATCGAAACAAGTGGTCAAGGATTTTAAGGTATAAAAGGGTTCCAAAACCACTTATTTCCGTCTCTTCGAATTTCATTCTTCAAAACCCTAAAATCGCAATTGCATTTGATTTATTTTTAAAAAAACAACTTTTAGAGCTCAAATATTCGAATCAGGGCTCCAATAAACAAGAGTTGCAAGACTGTAATATATGTGAATTATCTATTTGTGTTCCATAATATTTCTTTATTCAGTTACTTGTATGTGCTTGTATTACATCTTACATGGAGTTGGTTATTTTCATATTTATGTTTGATTGGGTATTTTACTAAGAAAACTTATGTGTTTAACAATTTTATTCATTTTCTCAAAGTTTTATATTTTTTTGGATTATTCCCATTTTAATTAATATATTTTTCCAAATGAAATGTTGCATTACCTACGTGCCGTAACTTTCCCTAAGAAACAATTTTTGTAGGAACTATTATGTAGGCCGAAACAATTATTTTAATAAGAATATATAGACCCATCAACGCTCAACAACGCATATTTCACTAAGATTAGTAAGTTCTCATGTGTTGTGAGAATAAAGAGCAAAGTAGCAAACATCACCTCAACCAAGCCCTTTTCCAACCAGTATAATTTGAAAAATATCGTGAATTATATTGCTTGAAGAATAGGTACCAATGTCTAAAAATTTGTGAGTTATCAATAATTAGGCAAGATTATTGATAATTCTGCGAAATTATTATTCATTCACAGGTCAACAAAGTTTAATTTAGGACATTAATTAATTCATCATCAAAATTCACAATATTTTTGAATCATCACATAAATCGCAAAATAACGCAAGAAATTTAAAATTTTTTGGTTATAAAAAAAAGTCAACGTTTAGGCAAGCAATCATTTCGATAGTTTGCTGTTCGATTTTTAGGTTTCTCTTGGAGTTTTTGATTTATTTTTTTTATACCTTTCACTAGATTTGATTTTCTTGGGTGAAAATCAATCCAAAGGAGGTGAAGATTGACGTCGAGACTCCGTGGAGAAGGCTTTTTCCGAGGAAAACCCTCTTGAAAGATAACTGCTTATTATTATTTTTAATTCGTAATATGATTAAATTTAATTGCATGTAAAATCGTAGTATTTTCGACGCTCCAATGAATCTACCGATTAGCGTGCCATTACATTGATTTTTTTACTTATTTTTGAATAAAAATAATTGAAAACAATTGACTGGATTTTTTTTAAAGAAAAAATTAATAAATATTTTTTAATTAGTTTGATTTTAAATTATATTTATAAAATTTGATAATTACTCATAAAAAAGTATCAATCATCTGAGAATCAATATTTAATACATACCCATTAAATAATTAGATTACAAAAAATCAAATTTATATTTTATTAGTCAAACCAGATTGTATATTGATGTAGTTTTTCTTATGAGGTATTATCCTACCACCTATGTATTCGTAGTTGAGTGTTAACATCAATTAAGTTTGTACTTCTTTATCTTGAGTATTTAATGAAGTTAGGAGAATAATAAGTCAGCACTTTGCATCTTGAAGAGAAGTTGACATTTGACAACACTCCAATTACCATTAAGGCGAAGGTTTTTTAGAGGGAAACCACAGGAAAGCTTTTACAAGTTGCTAATCTAGCAACTAAAAACCTATCTGAAAGAACTAAACTTAAGAAAATATATCAAGTATTCTTGTTGTTGTTGTTACATTCCATGACCCCTTTACACTCTTTATATAGACCTCTAAATCAACCACCCTAATAATTACATTTATTGGAAACAAAAGTATTTACTCTAGTCATCTTAGAAGACCCAAACATTCAATTCCCTGTGCACCTAACTAATTTTTAACTTACTCAGCCAAGAATCAAAGCAAACTTTAGAAAAAAAATTAATTTTTCTCTTAAGGACTTTCAACTCTCAAGGCATTAACAACTTTTCGACTCTTTGAAGTTGACTCTTTAAAGCTAACTAAGTGACTGTTTGGTTACATCCAAAACTTATTCTATTCCAATAACCAAATTTGGATATTCCCTCTACCAAATAGTCAAGTTGTCTATCTACTATTCGGATAAGGATATGTTTGTTCTTAAAACAAGTAATTGCTTATCCACAGTCCAGATAAGACTGCACCTGCCTCCATATAGTTAAGCTATTCACTTCTTCATAGAAATATTTGGCTGAACTTTGTTTGCATCAGTTCCTCCTTAAACAGAACTCGCCCTCCTGTTTTCAACTTGTCCCTTAGATTCTTGAAGAGTTTGGCATCTTCAATAAAATTAAACACATCTCGTCTCATTCTTGGCGAGGCATACTTTTGCTTTATGATAGAATAAGTCTGGTCTCGCCCAAAATATCCTTCCAATCCAGCAACATGCACATCTAGGATTATGATACTTTCTCATAGTGAGTACCTCTGGAACAAAACCAATTATCATTGAAGAGGAATCTGTCATGTAGCACATACATTCCTTGTTGTGGACACTAGTATAGTCTTTCCAAATTGAAAGAAAGGGTCAGTAAGATACAAGACGTTGAAGGAATCGAACCCAACGACTGTTGTACACATATGTTCAACAACATGGTTCTTCTCGTAAGTGCATCTGCGACCATGTTGTTGGCTCCAAATTTTTCTAAACTCTTGGAGATAGGAAACCCATTGTGCATGTCTCCTATTCACCTTTTGCTAGCTATTGATGCTTTAAAGCTTCATAATCTGAGAACAGAACAAATTCTCTTTGTATCTGTTAATGTCTCCAATGCCTTAGATATTGAATAATGGTGTAAAACTCCTTATCATAAATATTGTATCTCCTAAGTGTCTCATTCAATTTCTCGTTGTAATAAGACACTGGTCACCTCTCTTGGCTAAGAACAGCTTCAACAATTGAAGCATCGCATTCAACTTCAAACCCTTTGTCAAAATTAGGCAAGCAATAACAGACGTTGTACACATCTTCTTCTTGATCAATTGAAAGCTATCTTTAGTAAACTTTCCCTTTTTCAAAAAATCCATCACGGGTGCAATAATAATGCTGAAATTTATGATCAAGCGCCAATAGAACGTCGCTAAGCCATGAGAACTGCGCACTTCTCCAACCATGGTTGGCGTGGGCTAGCTTCTAATTGCTTCAATTTTACTTTCATCCACTTGAATGCCACCTGCACTCACCACATAACCCAGAAATAGCAACAAACCGGTGACAAACTGGCACTTATTCAGGCTAGCATAGAGTTTCTCCCAGCATAAAACCTTTAGTACTTTCCTTAGGTGCTGCAAATGAGTTTATTTAGCTGGGCTGTGAATCAAAATACACCACTACAAACTTTATAATAAACGGTTTCATAATTTGATTCATCAGACACATAAAAGTGTTGGGTGCAATTAACAATCCAAAGGGCATCACCATCCATTCATATAGAACTTCTTTTGTTTTAAAAGCAATTTTCCATTCATCACCTTCTCTAATTCGTATTTGATGATAACCACTCTTGAGGTCTACCTTTGAAAATATTAGTGGGTCATGTAACATATCATCTAACTATGGTATTGAGAAGCGATACTTAACAGTTATCTTGTTTAGTGCTATGCAGCTATGCTGTCCTCACACAGTCTCCACGTTCTGTCTTTCTTTGAAGGCAAAAGAGCTGGTATTGCACTAGGGCTCATGGACTCTCTAATAAACCCCTTATATAACAGTTCTTCTACTTATCGTTGGAGCTTTCTCATGCTCTTTCGGGCTCATTCGGTAATGCGAAAGTTAGGTAGACTAGCAACAGGTACCTAATCAAATATGGTGTTGTATACTTGTCATAGGAGACAGTCCATTAGACAATTTTTCCAAAAACCACCTCCTCAAATTCTTTTAGTAAAGGATCCAATTCAGCAGGTGTAGCTGGTCACTGCTCATCCTTTAATCTCTTTCCACCATTAAAACACAAGCCATTCCAATGTCTTTGGACTCTTGCAAGAATTGTTAGACAGACAACTAAGTATTTCCTTCCTCCCTTTTGGACAAAGGAAACTCTTCATCTTTCTTAGGTGATAGAACAACTTTCACCTCATCTTTGTAAAAGATGCAAGCATTCTTGTTGCCAAGGTGAACAGTCCCTTTATCAGATTTGCAAGACCGGCACAACAGTAAACCACAAGCCTCTATTTGCACCACATCACACAATATTTTATCGAAGTAATTTTTAGCAATTGAAAATGGAACATAACATTGTTGAGTTACCCGGGCTTCGCCTCCTTTCTTGAACCAGGTTATCCCAGTAAGGCTTAGGATGGGGCTGGACCTTTAGATTCAGTTTGGTCACCATTTCTTTTGGAGACTATATAAGTGCAACTGCCTCCATCAATAATGACGTTACATAATAATCCTCCCGATGAACACCTTGTCCTAAAAATACTGTTGCGTAACCAATAAACTTAGTGTAGAGACCCGAAATTTAGTTCCTCAACATTCGTGCCATTTACATGAATTTCTTGGAATGTGCGTCCGATTTTAAATGCATGTGTTCCTATGAGAATTAATGTAGGATGCCTAGATTAGTAAACCCTTATATAATAATAGTAATAGTGATTAACGTATTATTATTATTATTATTATTATTATTAAATTAAAACTTTTGGGTTTAAGGGACACCTCATTGCTTAAAATTAGGCTAAGGTATCTATGTTCTAACATCTAAGAGTGTAGGGGTTTAAACCTTGAGTTCTCAGTATTAACCCAAATATTTCGAGATTCGCGTTCACCTTCATCCAACTTGATGAGACATTTTAACCTCCATGGTCTTGAAATTGGGGCTTGTCTATTAGACAAGAAACTATTCCTCTTCGAATAACAATTCTAACGCAAGTTGAATCGTCTAATTCCGATAACCGAGTCAAAAGTTACGGACAAAATACCGGAGCAAGGTTCAGATAAAAATAAAGGGATCCGACCGATAAGCCAACTAGCGTTGATCAATCAGTGGTGGCGGGGATCGATTGGCCAAAACTCGCCGATCGATCGGTGGGCGCTGAAATATACGCGAAAACACCGATTTATGATTTTTTAAGTTCTCTTTGGTCCCCAAACTCTATAAATAACCCTCCAACTCGTGAGTTAGGGTTTCCATAGGCTTCTAAACCTAAAAGAGAGAAAAGGGAGAGCTTCCTAAGAAATCAAAATGAGGAATCTTGAGGAGTTCAAGGATTAGATCAAGATAAAGGAAGAAGGAGGCTTGGAGATCGATATAGAGCCTTATTCGCAAGCGATAGATCATAGGGAAGCGACCAAGTAAGGTAAAATAACAAATCTAGTGATCCATATTTTGAATGTGAACCTAAAAAGGATGAATAAAAATGAGTAAACCTAAGTAAGGATGTAAGAATATGTAAGAATTATGAACATGTTTATGATTTCCGTTTCATTATTCTTGAATCGTCAAAATAGGATGTGAATAACCATATTTATGATTCTTGTTCCATTATTTCTTGAATCGCTAAATTAGGATGTGAAGAACCATGTTAAAATTATTTATGATTCAACAATGGAATTGGAAAATTTTATTGAAGTATGTGGATATATGAGGAGAATGGGATGAATGGATGAATTTTTATGGGATTTAATTATATGTGAGTTTGATTTTATGTTTATGACTCATGAGAACTATTATTGATGAAAGGTGTTATAATTAGAATATTGATCTTGATTAAACAAAAAGGGGATTTTGATATTTAAATTAGATCATGATTTATGTGTATTTTAATATAAATTGTGAATTAAATGGTCGAATCATTAGAAATATGAAAGGTTGTGTATTTATTTTATGTTTCTTTATACGTGATATACTTTTGGGTAAATGAACCTTTGATGAAAGTCAAGTTTGCCTAGGCTTGGTTAATATAGTGGAATGGGACGCTATGGTGAGATGTCATATGACCCTTGACGGTTAGTCTTAGGTATAATTTAAACAAAAGGTGTATCATTGAGCACTCACGAATGAATATGCATATGAATGAAAAGAGGATTAAAGACACTAAGAAGATTATAAGTAAGACCAAAAGTAAAGTAAGTAAGGAATGAAAGACACACGAAAGCGATAATGCATGTTGTGTTGTGCACCACCGAATACCATCAAAAGGACGAGAAGTATGTCAAAGTAAGTAAGTCGTCGTACCGGAAAATGTACTAACCGTCCATGCCGGGTAATGTACGAAGGGTGGTATCTCGGTAAAGTATAGTAACCTATTTCCTTATACGGTAAAGCGGTATTTTAATTTATAACCATTGCATGTGAATGTGTTGTTCATGAAAAGATAAAGTATGAAGTATAAAAAAGTAAGAAAGTAAGAAAAGTAAGAAAGTAAAAAAAGAAAAAAAGAAAAGAAAGCAATTGACATAATGTACTTGTCTGTTTTCCGCACTCTGATTATGTATGTGAACCGATGTGTGAATTTGTAAAAATGCATACAAGTTAATATTCATTATATTGTTCATTATGGTCTGTTATATACGCGGAGTAACTTGTTACACAGTCGATGACTTTTGTTGTCGGTAGGTTCAGGTTTTGATATTTGTGCGCCCGGACCGTGGAAAGAAGAGGAATATTTCGAGGAACCGGAAGGTGATTATCTCGAGAAAGAACGGGATCTTGATCGTTGGCCCTACTGTTGAATTTAATTTATTAGTGGTCAAATTTCAGGGAGACTTTAATAGACTTTATGGAGATTCATGTTTAATTAGTTTTGATTATGATCATGATGGATGATCAGGATTTATTATATTTCAATTGCAATTAGGGATTATGAATTTAATTGATGTTATTAATTGAAGAAATTTTTAGGTTCGTATTTTAGTATGCCTTAAATACTTTTAACAGCATGGTTTGTTAAGTAAAGTCACGTGTCAAGATCTCACATTCTCCTAGGTGGGGTTTTGGGCCGCGACACCTATGTAGCCTTAGGAGCTAGCATAGCTCCTCGTATCACAAAGCTTGGAAGATCTTGATCATCAAGCATCACTTCGTCTTCTTAAAATTCTAGTAGCCCTTCATCTTGGACTGTCATCAAACCATCATTATTGTCCATTATGGGTTCTTCAATTTCAACGACTAAATTGTTGGCCACTTTTTGGCAAACAGAACATTTATGTCATATCCCACACTTGTAGAAAATGATTTTCGACCTCACAAACTGGGACGATGTGCCACTTGTCTTAGTATTGGTGTTGTTTTCTCCACTTTCCTGGCCTTGGGTATTAGTTAATGCATCTGGATTTTGTATAACTCCTTGAAAATCGAATCAAAATCGTAATCCATATATCTATGGCATCTAACAATGAGATTTTATCTCCCGTTTTAGGGTTTTCCGAAAATTTTGAAAATACGCAAGAATTTGCCTTTAAAATTTTTAATAGATATATACTTCTCATTTATAGTTGAATTTATTTTGCGTTAGAGGGTTCTAAGGGTGATCTATAGGTTCCCACACTGACCATATTTTTTGGATAATAAATTATTCATTTAAAATTTTGAATTCCAAAAAAATTAATAAATAATAATCCAAAAAAAAAAGATTTAAAGCTATTTATCCTGTATTTAGATTATAATATGGGTGATCACAGACTCATAGACTAATATTTATGATATGTTGATTAAAACAAATTTATTATTGATACATTGTAGAAACTATTGAAGTTATGACAATTTTTTTTTAATGAATGCTCCTTCTTTTATTTTTGGTAATTATTTAAAAAATTCCTTTTGGATGTAGTATGCATTATTTAATAAATAATGAAGAAATTTTTTTTCTCTTATATTCTTATTTGTCAATTTTTATGTGTTTAACATTATCATATTTGTTTCATTGTTGTGTTTCATACTTGTTAGAAGCATGGTTCAAAATATCGGTACCAGTGTCGTATCGGTAAGTCGAATATAGGATACGTATCAGCATATCGGACCGTATTGGATGGATACGGTGAAAAAAATCAGATACACTAAAAAAAGCTTGGATACACAAGGAAAAACTTGGATACCTTGCATAAAACTACTTAATGCAAATATAAGCTAAAAACAAACTAAATGAAAGCCCCTAACTACATTTAAAACCATAAATATTCAAGCTGATAAACAACAATGGAAATATAAACCATAGTCACCTGGCCAAGTATAGGAAATGCAATCAAATTATCAAAATTTTAAAACTTTACATTCAGTGTAAAACATAAGTATTGACTTATATTCCTAAAGCAAATTACGTACATGATAGAAGCTCAATACCACATTAAGCTTCATGCCAACTCATACTCTGTGGGTTCAAGAACTAAATATAATTATACATTATGAGTGAGCCAAATATGATGACAATAATGTGGCCAACTCATGAAAGCATGGTACGTGCCCTGATACATATCTACGCATGTTAGCTGCTGAATTGAGAGCTATCCATAACTATCTGTTACTGAGCATCATGACCAAAAGCTCCTAATAAGTAGGGTTGAGCTGGGGCATCATTGACCATAACCTTAAGAGAACGAAGACGAACTCTAATATCCATAGCCTCCAATTGGATAACTATGCTCATCAACACCCAATCTATCCATCCCATGAATTATGTCATCCATGCCACGTCAATTGCACAAACCACAATGTCATTGCTCATATGTCTGGCTCTAATGTCCACGAGAGGCCATACACGCACTATGACTACTGTTTTGGGTGGCATGGTCGAAGTATTATTCCTCTGTAATTACAATATCATGCCTCCCTTGCTCATAAGTCTCTTCTAGCTGTGTATTGACTTCCCATGTGATGTAGCCCCAACATTCCTGCCATTACCACCAGCATCATCATTATAATCGTGGTTGTTGCTAATATTTGCAACTCCTCCCTAAAAAATTGTCGATTTCACAATGAGTTTTGATCTATGGATTCACGTGAAATCAATATATCTACTCATTTTGGGTTGATTACAACCTATTTTCATGAATTTAAAGAACTAAAATGAAAAAAAAAAATGAAATTTTGCATACCTTCAAACGTTTGTGGAAAACCTTTCAATCTAAAATCAAATGCCCAATTCTTCGTTTTTCAACCTAAAACTGACAATGAAGTTTTTTAGGCTTAGCATTTGTTTAGCGGAGAAATTTTGTGGAAAGAACAGGTCTAGAGGTGTTTTGAAAAGCCTCAAATGGAAATGGCCAAACCCACGGTTTTATGCTCGTATCCAAGATATTGTACAATATCATGGCCATATTGGTACTATCAACCAATATAGTACAATTTCGGTTGATACGCCTAAAACAATTGAACTAAAAAAAACATATTGGTACTATATCGGATGTACTAGTACCGATACGATCGATACGGTACCGATATGGGGGAATTTTTACAAACTTGCATATCTATGTATCGGTGGCTCAAAAATCGGTAAGTACCGTTATTTTAATCTACGGTTAGAAGATCCTCTGATTTGGTTGGGAGTACAAGAAGGTGGATCAAAAGAGTGGGCACAAGCTTAGGTGCCCATACTACTCTAAGATAATTTGCATCACTAGATTTAAAAGAAGCATCTGGCTTATATAGCCAAGAATGTCAATGGATGCCTACACGTCCATAAAGAGGTCAGGAAGATGATGATGATGGAATATTTACTGAGAAGCTGCAAGAAAAGGAATTAGAGAAAGTATATGGCTCTGAGGGGACTGTGCGGATGGACCCCATCTCTTTAGAAATGAAGATCTTGTTTTTTAGAAGGTTGACAAGGAGACTAATTATCAAATAGCTGCGAGACATAACATTAAGCTTTTTAAGATGGAGAATAACCCCAAAGTTTTTCTGGAATTCCTGTGACAACGAAGGTGAAGTTCATCTCTTCAGAAAAGTTCCACGATTTTCAACTTGCTGTAAGACAAAGCATGGAGACTCTTTAGAAGGAGGAAGAATCCTGGTGTACTAGAAGGCAGTTTGAGACTAGAGGTTTCTCACAGTCACTACATAGTTGACCTCGTAGGAGATAATGACTAGGCACAGTTCAGCTTTTGTTTGTGTGTTGTTTATGGAAGGGGAGTCGAGGGACACCCCTTTATGTATTTCTTTTTTTCAGAAATATATCACTCTATATATTCCACTGACTATAAATGAATGTTTTATTAAATGCTCATGCTTTAATTTTTTTAATGCAGTTTATATATATATATATATATATATATATATATATGTGTGTGTGTGTGTGTATTTTTACATGTTCATGTAGCATATCCGCAGTTTTAGGAAGTAATGCATAGTAGAAACTCGTAGATGGTTCAAATAGTATATATAGGACTCTAATTCAACCATTTTTCATTGTTATTTTTGCATTGAAATAAGTTAGGGTTTAAGTTTTCATGAGTTTCCTACGCTTTCATTGTTTTTTTACAGCGTTTCGGTGCGTATCCTCGCTACGTAAAAGTACGCATCCTATTTTGGACTTACCAATACGTACCTTGATAGTTGATACTGATATTTGCTATACTTCATTTCACTGAATTTAAAAAGAATAATTCATATCACTTTCTCTTTGTGCACGGGCACAAGTGAAAAAGATAAGAAATGAGAGAGGAAGATAGAGGCTATGGACAATTCAATCAACCCTCCATCACAAAAAATAACAAGAAATTAGAGAGAGAAGGGTTTCGTACATAGAGAGGAGTAGGGTCAATGAATTGAAAAGTTGCGTAAAAAGATCAATCTCGATATAAAACATCAATCTGATGGAATGACAATAGTCATTTGACAAATAAACTAAATTATTGGCCATTTAAAAAAATTCATTTCTTGTTGATTTGTTCTTGTGAGATAAGGGGGAGGACCATCCATCACTTAATAAATAAATAAAACAAGGGAAAGAGCCACCGATATTACATTTAAAAAATACAAAAAGAAAAAGAGATAAAGAGGGAAAGAGAGACAACACATGAGACACACACAAAGAGAAATAGCGAGAGAGGATTAGAGGGACAAAGGGCTTGAGAAAGATAGTGCACGCGTGCGAGAGAGAGAGAGAGAGAGAGATCTATGAAACTGAGCTAGCCGTAGCACAAGATGCTCTCTTCTTTCTCTTCCTTGTCTCCTTTGTTTCATCTCCCCTTTTTCAATAAAACCCTTTTATTCTAATCTATTTCAAAACATTTTTACAATTTTTTTATTTGGTTCATGTGAGGCATATAACTCACACCTGATGATTTAGGAATGAATGAAACATACGACTTCTTCAATGCCTCACGTGTGTGCCATATGTCTCAAAGACCCCATCGCTTTCCAGTGCACCTTGACGCACTTTGGGGACACCCCGCCTCAGTTCCAGCACCTTGACGTCCTATGGGACGCCTCGCTTCAAGGCGCACGCCCTGAACGCCTTAGAAAACACTGTGCAATCATCATCA
Source organism: Tetracentron sinense (assembly GCA_015143295.1). Taxonomy (NCBI): domain Eukaryota; kingdom Viridiplantae; phylum Streptophyta; class Magnoliopsida; order Trochodendrales; family Trochodendraceae; genus Tetracentron; species Tetracentron sinense. The sequence goes on along the minus strand of CM026572.1, from coordinate 7,075,320 downwards.
ATGCCTTATCCCAAATAAATTAGAGTTGGAAACACAAATCCTGTTTCATCATTTCGTTCTATTCAAAGCTATATTTGTTGTTAAATCGTGTGTTATCAAATTTTGCCTCACAATCTCTATCCACATCACTTTTTGCTTTCCCTCGCCCTATTAGATCCTTCAATTTGCACAAATCGACTCCTTACTGGGTCCTATAGTGGCCTTCACTAAATGTGTCCAAAAAACTGATACAATCTCATTAAAAAATCATTGTCATCATCATCATCATCAGTGACTCCGGGGTCAACAACCAGATCCTGTTTTGCCATTCCACTTGAAATAACAATGCAGGATTCATGTCTAAGATTTGGCAAGGTTTTTTACAATGGATGCTGATCTGACACAATGCTCCTTCGATTTCTGAGCTTGGGACCGCAATGCAGCACAAAGAGCGGAGCAGTGGAATTTATAAAAAATGTAAGCAGAAAAATAATAGTAGCAAAAATACATAAGTAGCAGAAATCTTGAAGAAAAGAATGCAGAAACATGAAGGCCCAGAAATCTTGAAGAAAAGAATTTGACGAAGATGGGTTTCAAAAATAAGATAGTTCAAGATACAGGCCACATTAAGAACTCAACTACCAGAATATAAGGAACGTGAAAGAAAAGAAAAGGAAAAAAATTGAACAACCCAAGGTTTCAAAATAGGAGATAAGTGTCATAGTAAGAACTCAAGAATCAGAACATAAGAGACACAGGAAAGAAAAAAAAGACAAGAACTGGCTGTACAGGTGAACCAAGATTTATGATGTTTCCAGAAAGTTCACAAGAGCAAAAATAACACAGAATGTCTTCCAATTCAAGTTTCAAAAACACACCCCGTCAATTGCAGGTGACCCATATACACTCCCACCGCATGGGATGTTATAAACACAACTGCGGTTTCTGTAATCCAGAGCATAGAGATTATGGTCATGCGACCCACACCTGTACATTTTGTCACACGAATTAAACTTATACCACATATAATTAAATAGAACAAAAGAACACATTTTACCAGGGGAACTGAACTACAATACTCTTGGTCTGCGGATTATTATTGAATTATCAAAAGTCAAAATAAAGGAAAGAGAAACCAAACATCGACAAGAAAATACCAAATTTCCAAACCATGAATTTGATCAAACAAGACACACTGGCAGATGTAAAGTAGCATTTTATAAGCTTATATTGTGCAGCTTGACATACTACATATTTTTCTAAGACATCTCAAAGAGCAAAGGCTGTACTTCAATTTGGTATTCACGTGTCTTTATAGACCCCTTCAAACTAAAAAATCTCACGCGATGTGCCAAGTTCACCCATATAGAAATTTTATGGGTACAAGTATATTCTGATGCAAATCAATCTAAATAAACTCCAAAGAAGGAAAATAAGCACAAAAGGAAGAAACATGAGAAACGAACAGAAGTCCAGAAATCAATTGCAGTCCAGAAAATCAGTATAAATTTGTTTAACAGTAGGGCTCATGGGCATCCATAAGAGAGAAATTTTGATTGATTATTAATAGTTATAGGTTTAGTGTTTGTATTTCAATTTTCAGGTTGAGTCGAGACTGTTTGACTGGCTTTTGGGTCAATGTTTAAGGACTGATTTCCTTGGACTGCTATTTGAATGTTGTCCTGAGGCTCAAACCTTGTTAGTTTAGAGTTAGACTTTGTACTACTAGTCCTTTCCATTTCTAGGATACAAATAAAAAGTTCACAAGTTCAACATAGTGTGCCAGATATTGCCTATATATAAGAAAACAAGACTTAGATTATTAGTTTAGTATATAGGAGGTCCACATAGTTTTGTATGCCAAAATATGCAAGTGTCTCTATAAGGTGTTGATGCCAGAAAATTGAAATGCTTGAGAATCGCCCAAACCACCTACCTAAACCGGATATTCTGACCGTACTAACAATGCACTGTACTGACAATACTAAACTAAAACGGGACTCTGTGCCCGGTGAGTTGATTCACTCAATTTCAAACCTCTTTTTTTGTGTGAAGACAACTAGCCACATAAAGAGCTGCTAGTCATTAATGAGAAGAACTTCAAATTGATATTGATTTTGCAAGAGATTGATTTTTGAGAGCTTTGAACCATCCTTGGTCCACGCATTGCTGGTGCAGTCTTCGGCATAGTTACCAAACACCCGTATTATACCCGTTTAGTACTCGTATAATACTTTTAAGGGGGGTCGCCATTTAAAACTCCGTACTTTTGTCGTGTTACGTATTATACCCGTATCGCCGTTCAAATGTTCAATACCCGTTCAAATGTACAATATGCGTATTTTTGTCGTTCTTTTACCGTGTTAAACGCTTATTCCACATTAAATGATTGTTATTAGTTAGATTTTTATTTATTTATAATTATTAATTATTTTTTAATTTTTCCATACTTTTGTCGTGTTTTTGCCGTATAACACCCGTACTTCCTAAACAGATCATTGCCGTATTATACCCGTACTTGTACTTGGTAACTATGGTCTTCGGTGCCGGTTGATGGATTTGGATCGATGCCATCGCCTAAATTATTGTTAAAGTCTCCTTCGTCCATCATCTCCCCGGCATCTTTGCATCTTTAGTGGCTCAATAAGCGGATTGATCTACAGGTGCAACAATCTTCCATATGACTCATTAGGCGCCGCTCATGCAGTGGAATGCAATTTAGTCCGTTTTTTGTGCTTTGGAAACTCTTATTCCGAGAGGAGTCTTTCTTTTTTGTCTAGGTCTCTTATTTAGACCTATAAATAAGTAATTATGGGGCTAGGGCTTGCTATGAGATGCTTATGCATTAAGAGTGGGAGATAATAAAAAGTGATTATGCATTGAGAGGGGGAGTGTTGAGATATGATCTATTATGTAGGTGTGTTACACTAAATCACTCCTCAGGGTACACTTGCAACTTTTCTATTAGAGTTATTATAAATACAAAGAGATGATTAGAGAGAGGCACTCTCTAATTTAGTTTTTCCCATAATTTTCTTCTTTCTCTCTTCTATAAACCCTAGTTTATTATTCCTAATTTTCTGCTTCAAGGGCGAGACTATGTATTCTGAAGAGCTCTTTGTGGGAGCAAATGATTTTCAAAATGAATGGTGGAAATTTGGGTGGTCATCTTGGGCCAAATAAAAATATTTATGGTGTCAAAGAAGTAACTTCATAATACATAGTATCAGCCGAGATGATGTGTATTGTTGATGGCTGTTGGACATGTCGTCAGTTCATATCATCCGCAAAAAGATGAGAAAAAAGGGAAGCTCAGTTGAAAATTCAAAACAATAGGACAAGATTTTATGCAAGCAGAGTTTGCTACAACTATTTGAGGAGCCGTAACACGGGTGAAAATCCTTTTGAGGTTGTGTAATGGAGACAAATGAACCACTTAAAAGTTAGATCATCTAATACCATTTCCTGATTTTAAGAAGGGTGGTGATGAAGTGAAGGGCATGGCCCAGATGAATAAAGCTATGCGGAAAGGAATTCTAGAGAAGATTGAAGAGTCTAATTCCAAATATAGAACTTATGTGGATGCTTGTCAAAGATTGCAAGTCTTTAATGAAGGGAAATGATGATTGTTTCTATGCGAAAGGAAAGATTTTCCACAGGCACTTAATTAAAGCTAAGCAAGAGGAAGAGTGGTCCATTAGATACTCAAGATGATTCAATGACAACGTGCATGAGACAAAAAAATTGTGATTCCTACTCATTCTCTGTGGCTTGTATAGGTATCGGGGCATCATGATTGATCTGATGCCAATCATACTCTAATATTTTGCGAGGCGTCTTGTTATGTAGCTTATCTTTGATGCCTCCTAAGATGCTACGAGGTGGTGTTAGGTCTGAAGGTCAATTTGGGAAAGAGTGATATAACTAGTGTCAAGGATATTCCAAATTTAGGTCATCTAGCAGCTTGCCTAGGATGTAGGGTAGGTCCCTCCCCTCGACTTACCTAGGACTACCTTTAGGGGTCAAGTTCAAATCAAAAGAGGCATGGTTGTCTATGGTTGAGCGATTCCCTTCCAGGCTAGCAAGGTGGAAAGTCTATCTTCTCTCGAAAGGGGGAAAGTTGACCTTGATCAAAAGCACCCTTAGAAACCTTCCAAAATACTACCTGTCTGCTTAAACCGTTAATAGCCGTCAATAAAGCATTGTTAGGAAAATGGATATGGCGTTTCGAGGAGGAAAGGGAGAGCCTATGGCATAAAGTGATAATTGCATTATATGGCCGGGGCTCGAGTTGGGCACCCAGATAGGTTGGGGACCTCATGGGGTGGGTTTGTGGAAAGGAATCATGGCGGTAGCAAGTCTGCTAGAACCTTTCTTCTCATTTAGAGTGGGCAATGGGGCGGAGGTACGTTTTTGAAAGGGTGTGTGGTGTGGTGAGAGTAGTCTTCAGTTTCGGTTTAAAAATCTTTTCCGTCTGACCCTAGACAAAACAGCATTAGTAGCAGATTGCTTTGAGATGCGTAATGATGAGGTTGTTTAGAACCCGAGATTGAGGCGGCCCTTGAATGATTGGGAAATTGACAAATATTGCTATCTTTTACAAATATTACAGTCCTATGTATCTCAACCACTCAGTAGAGATGTACGGATTTGGACTAGGGGTAACAATGGTCGGTTCTCCATGAGATCATTGCTACAAACATTTGAGCTAAGCCCTTCCTGCTCTTTTCCTCATAAGTTTGTGTAGAACCCTCATATTCCGTTGAAAGTAGTTTTCTTCCTTTGGACCGTAACTGTGAATAAAATTCTAACATGTGACAACTTGAAAAAGAGAGGATGGAGGATGGTTAATCAACATTATATGTGCCTACTAGCGGAAGAGTCAGTGGATCATTTGTTGTTACATTGTCCCATTACTCATGAGATTTGGGGATATTTTCTTATCCGGGTCGGAGTAGCCTGGGTCTTCCCTAACTCATTCCGGAATTCTTTATCTTGCTGGCCTCGAGCTAGGGTGGTGAGTGATCTTGTGGCAATTTGGTCTGTGTTGCCCAAGGCAATAGCATGGACCATTTGGAAGGAGAGGAATTCTAGAGCTTTCAAGAATTCCCCTTCTTTGATTCCTCACATTTGTGCGCGCATAAGACATTCTAATATTGGAATGGTTGTCAATGTTTCGTGTATCTGCGAGTTTAGGAGCCCAACTTTTAGCAATGTAGTAGCTTTTCTGTTATTTACTTTTGTAGCCATATAGAAATCTGGTTTCAGCTCGGGTGGTTACTTCTCAGTAACCTCTGGGTCCTGCTTGTAGCTCTCTTATCTTTATCTCTTAATATATTTCTCTTGATTACCGATCAAAAAAAAATTCTAGTGGTACCTTCAAGCTTAGATATCTAGTGCATTGGAAAGATGAGTTGGATGATAAATGCATGTGGATATCAGTGGAAGAACTTGAAGATGTTGATTCAAAAGCTGCTGACATCCACAATGACGTGAAATTGGGGGTGAGTTCTTTCCAAGGGGGAAGCAATGATGCAAAACAATCTAAATCAACTCCAAAAAAGCAAAAAAAACACAAAGCGAAGTAAAATGAGAAACAATCAGAGCCTGAAAATAAGATACAATTGGTAATAACTTCATCGGACTTTGAAGGTTTCGTGTGAATCCATTTAAGATGAAATTTTGGTAGGATTACGAGTTTATTGTTTGAATTTCACATTTCAGGTCAAATAGAGTTCATTTGGATGGGTTGTAGTAGGTCAAGGTTATAGGATGGTTTTTTTTGGATCATAAATGGAAGGGGTTGTGCCTTGGGGCTCAAAATTTGTTAGTTTCTGGTCAAAAGGGTCCTTTTAGATAATAGGGTATAAGTATAAAGGATGAATTTGAATAAGTAGTAGGGATTTTAGTTGAGTCAGATATTAAATTAAGAAACGAGATTTAGGTAATTAGTTTAGTAGGAAGTTGGGTCCAATTGGTTTTTCCTGTAAAAATACTTTTTAGTGTCTCTGCAAAGGATTATTCACTGGAATTTTATACCGGGTTTTAAGCTTTTTGACTTTCTGACCTTTTCATACAATCATCCCTAAAATCCTAGCTTTTGGCTTATGGGTTAAATTTGATCTTGTTTGATACGTTCTTTATTATGATTATTTGCTTATTGTACAGAAACTTAGTTGTTCAAGTGGAATTACTTCCATCAGATTTTCTTTAAATTCAAGACAACCCAAAATTAAAGGGGAGAAATTGCTAAATGTCATAACTGCTGCACTTGTCAAAAGTAATCCACTTCTAAGGATGGTCTTCCACTTGCAGTATGCATGAATCATGATTCCCCTTCCCATCATACGAGTGGATCAAACTTTCCCAGTGGACAATATCTGATCACATAAAGCAAGGTTATGGCACTTTTTATTCCTGTCTGAGATTTTGACTGGTTCAGAGCTTGCACTTCAAACTCAACAACTCAGTCGTGACCCTGTTTTCTAACACAGCCACTAATTTTTTATAACTAGTCGGATTTCTGGAATTTTTACAGGGGAACAGATATTGAAGTGTATCTTCAGATTTTCTCTAAATAACCTAATTAATTTGACTTAAAATTGGATCCATTTAGTTGGAGATGATTATGAGGTGTTTCTTTCAAGTAATAAGAGGATATTACAAACGATTCCAGGTTTTATTTTTGTTTCTTGTACTTCTGTCATGCAGGGATGACTTGGGACTCTATGAGATGCACATGAAAAAAATATTTTTCTTTTTTTCAAATTCCATGTTCAAAAGAATAATCTCCATCCATCAAATACTGTTGAAAGAAAAGCAACAGAACATTATAGAAACATTACCAGATTAAATCTCTGCGAGTGTCTACAACTGGCTGTGACTTAACCTTCAAAAATCAATGGTGAAATTTCAGTCCAATAAACAGCAAGGAAGGTTATCCAAGTTGATAATCTAATCCAATGAAAACTGAAGATAAGACCATGTGCTAATTTCAATGCAGCATTTAGGTTCACCATAGACCAAAAATTCTACAAAATCATAATGCAATTAATCACTTGTTGGTTTTCCATCAAAGTTGTGATCTCATTTTATTATGATGAAAGGCTACTAGATGGACTCTGTTAATGTTAAATTTACTTAATGCTCTGAGTTAGCAGTTTACATCTGCATGTTTGACCTCCCTCCAGAATCACATATATTGTACACATACAAGGCATGCAGAACTAATTTTTCATAATTGGTTTAAGGTCTGCAGAACATGGATTTAAACATTGGTTTTGGCATATACTTCAGTCACTTAGGAAGTGAAAACATTTCATCGAAATTTATGGAAGTCTGGTCATACTTTACAAATGTTGGAAGCCATCAAAACATTATGAAAACAGTAGAAACATACATTAATGTCTTAGGAAATAATACAATAAGTTAAATTACACACTCGAAACACATTGTTTATCAAAAACAACAATCAGGAATAGGAAAATTGAGATATATAACCAGTGACATAAGCTCTCACGTGTGTCTTAAACTTTAAAGTCAAAGTTATACATCATAAATAGTTTATAGCCAGGATACAAAGTATTAAACCCCAAAAATAATATAATATGGGCACATCACATGGATCACAAGACCCATACCCACGTAGAGTTACGATGTGACCAAAAATATTGTTTCTCAATTTAGAAATATTTTTTTTACTATGGAATTATTAAAATGCATAATATATATATATATATATATATATATATATACAAATATTTCTTAAGGTTCCTGGATTTTTTTTAGTTCTTTGTTTTAAATATTTTTTGTATTTTTTAACCAAAATAATCGCTTTAATATTTTTTATTACAATAATCATAAAATGCTTTGGCACTTTAATAATGAAAATAGTGTGATACAGATTACAATAACTAACCCATTGGAGTCCCTAGTAACTAATTATTTAAAATTAGATGTAATGAGTACCCCTTATACTCAAATTTTTTATTCATAATTTCAAATATTTTAAAATATTTGTATTAAAAAACTAATAAAAAATAGTTGCTAATTTTCAACATAAAAACTAGAAAATAGACTTGTGATGAATTAATGGAGAGAATCAATGGTTTCACAAACTTAGGTATCGACATGTTATTGCTTGGTCAATATTTCCATACAGTCGACCAATATATTGAATCAATACAACTAATAAAGTAATATTTTAGTACGAATGACAAAATTTACCAAAATATTCGAAAATGTGTTGGAAAATGTTGTAATTTTTATGATGCAGGTACGTTTCATGTCGGTACTCATGGACAAGGTTTTCAATATCTTTGACGTATGGAATATATCCCTATGTCTCAGGGTATGATATATATATATATATATATTATTTATCATTTTACAATATATTGCTAAATATCATGCAAATATCGCAATTTCATTTCTTTTGTTAACCATTCATTCCAAAGGCTCATAGGCATAATTCCCTGAAGGCAGGACACATGCGACTCATCGAAAGTCAAAATCAAAGGAAGATCAGTTATCGCATTATTTCACAATTATCACCAATATCTAAAAATATCGGCCATAAATTAAATTTTTAGAATGAAAGTTACATTAGGTCGGTCGACAGACTGAAATGTCAATCCACATTTAAGATATTTTGAGATTTCTTTTTCCTTGATTTTTAATCAATTAAAATTGGATTTCTCAATCCCAAATCAACTAAAATCTGATGATAATTGTTAGGTAGAAAACGTAAGGCAAATATGGTTCAAAATTCAATATCTTATATATGGATATGCTTCTAGGTATAAGCCACATGGGTATGGCTATGGAGCTGTACAACCACATGCGACAATGACACTTGATAGTGACGATGACTCATTATCTAAAACATCCATCAATTGGAGCACTGGTGCAGCTTGGAGAGGACAAGAATCAAGGTTATGTTCAAGAGTATACAGTGTGATATCATTATCAGATGAGCTGGGTAAAGTATTGCAGTAATGTGGAGAACTAGTATTATCACCCTCCTGGTCAGGATAGAGACGACGACTTCAAACCTCCAAGCAACTCCGTGAATCTAATTGTACCTCTTGGTGTATAGGGGGTTCATCCAGTTCACTATTATTAAGTTTGTATTATGTTTTTATAATTATTGGATGTACAAAAGAATGCAAAAATGTTATATTAACATCAGTTTATCATACCTTGTCGTTAGTGCTTTGTATCTTTGCATGTCCTTCTAATTGCATCTCTTATGTAAGTAGTTCTTTTAACATTATTATTTGAATCCTAAGTGTGCAATAATGTCTATTTTATCTTACCTGGAGTTTCACATAAATTTTCCATTTTTTTCCTAATTTCATCCTCAAACAACGAAAATTCCACCAATTTGACAATATCTTGCGATAGATCATGCAATATATCCCATTTGCAAGCTACAATATATCCCCTGATATCGACATTTAAAACCTTGTCCATGGAAACAGACATATTCTATTGGAAACATTGGGAAATGTGTCGATTTGTAAAATCGTAGAGCAAAGTAGTTCAGTTCAGACCAACCATTACACAGGTCCCTCAAAAGGAAATCCAAAAGCCATTGACATAATCAAATGGATTTAACAATCTAATACATATACACCTTTTTATTGTTCATCATATTCTTTTTTGACAGTCAAAAAGAATATGATCTTAGATAGTTAGAATCAGCAAAGGGAGTTGTAATACATCAATTGTTAGGATCATTCTTTCTAGTTGACTTTCAAAATAGCAGATTCAACTACTTGATCATTAACATTGTCCTTTTTAATATTCGAAAAGGTGGATAGATTGAATGGCCAAGATCATCCCATCAGTTTGACATTTAACAGATGACAAAAATCATCCAATTAGGTTGTTTTTTTTGCAATAACAGACATCCTGGTGGGATCCAAGGATGTTGAAATGTGCATGTCAACAATTTCAAGAAGGTGATAGGAAAAGAGAGAGAGAGAGAGAGAGAGAGAGAGGACCAGTGGACTCCTCAAGACCTAATGAAGGTTGTTTTGAAGAAAGAGTAGAACTTAAAAACTGTTGATATATGTAATATTGAGGGTATACTTGTAAAATGGCATATATGTAATGTTCTCTCTTTATATAATATGCTAGTAGGTTCTCTAATCTCTAACTAAGCAATTTATCCTAACCTTTCTTTTTCCTCTCCTCTCTTTTCTCTTCTCTAAACCCTAAATCCTCCAAACCCTTTCTCCAACTTGGTATCAGAGCTACATCAAAGGAAGAAGATCTTCATTTAAAGTCGTAACAACAACAAAAGGAAGAAGGAGCTAGTTGTCACGTTTTTAGCCATACGGCTGTCTCTAGCGTATGGCTTAGGTCTTATTTTTGGGTTTTGGGTTCTTCAAACATATATTTTTCAAAGATCTTGATTTTAGAGGATTTTTTAATCCTATTTCATGAGATTTGGTTAAATATTAATGAAATTAAGATGATTTGAAGAAAAAATACAGAAAAATTCAAAGAAAAATATTGTTTTGGTTCAGATTTTTTACCGCTTGAATGGGTTGATGCTTTCGCTTATATTGGTCATGGTTGGACCGTTTTCTTTATAGGAACATCTTGAACTTGTTTTTTCTACATTTGGATGAGATTTGAAGAAGTTGTGATGATTTTACAGCCCCACTTCACTACCGTTTTTTGCTGAAAAATGGTTTTTTACACCCTATTTGCTTATAACAGCAACTTAAGTCAAATCTTTGGTAATCTTAATACCATTAGATCTTTTGTTGTTGATATCTTTGATTGATTGGTTGTTTGCTCCTTGAGTTTCTTCTATGGATGCTAAAGTTCTTGCTCTGCTAGCTCACTCCGTTGTTCACTCTATCACCAATATTAAATTCAATGGTGATAATCTTCTTGCGTGACAATGCTCGACTGAGCTTTATATTGGGGGTCGCTCAAAGATATTGGGGTATCTTGAAGGTAAGACCCCACAGCCGGAGACAGGTATTGCCGAAATTGCTAAGTGGAAGATAGAGAATTGCATTGTTTTGGGCTGATTGTTCAATTCCATAGAGCCTCAAATTGACGGGAATTATATTTTTTATGAAGATTGTCATGAACTTTAGGAGGCTCTTATTCAAACTAATGTCTTGGTAGAGAATGATGCTCGGATTTATCATCTTACTCATGAGATTGCTCACTTTCAGCAAAGGGATATGTCTATTTCATATTATTTTGGGGCTCTTCAGCTTCGTTGGGAAGAATTGAGCCATTATGAGCCTCTTTCTGAATTATCTGCTACTTCTACCAAGATTATGACGAAACGAATTGAGCGTCACCGCAATTATGATTTATTGGGAGGTCTTCGGGCCGAATTCGAGCAGTTGCGCACTCAAATTCTTGCCACATCTCCTTTGCCATCTCTTCGATCTGTGTATTCCACTGTGTTTGGTGAAGAACGCCACCAGGTTGTTATGTCTTCTAGCACCACTCCTATGCCCCTTCCAGATCATACCGTCTTTGCTACTAATTTTCATCCTATTGTTGCCCATGGTAGGGGGATTGATAGGGGCCGTCGTGGTCATGGCCGTCATGGTCGTGGCAGACCTACTACTCATTGTAGTCACTGTAGTATAGTGGGACACGATCGTGATCATTGTTACCGTTTGCATGGTTATCCCGAGGGTTACCAGCCTCGTCCTTTTGCTCACTTTACTATGACTCCTGTTGTTGACCCTTAGTCCTCAGTTGTTGCCAGTGATCCTCTGGAGTCCATGAGAGCCCATGTTGCTGAGATGATCCGAGCTAAGTTCCATCTGCAGAGTTATTCTCTTTATTCTGCAGCTTCATCTACCACAGGTATCCACACTCCCTCGACCTATGCCGTCACTACATCGTCTTCTTCTCCTAGCTAGGTTATTCATATCAGAGCTACTGATCATATGACTGGTGAGTCACAGGGTTATTCCATTTATTCACCTTCATTGCCTACTGCCAAGGTTCGTTTAACTGATGGTTCTTTTACTCCGGTCTCAAGAGTAGGACATATTCCTGTGTCTCCATCTCTCTCTTTATCTAATGTGTTACATGTTCCTCATTTATCTTTTAACCTTCTTTCAGTGAGTAGTCTTACTAACAAACTTAACTGTTGTGCTATGTTTTATCCTTCTTATTGTCTCTTTCAGGACCTGACTACGAGGAAGATTGTCGGTAGAAGAGTGGAAAGAGGCGGACTTTAATACCTTAACACTGATTATGCTCCTGATCGAGTATCCTCTACTGCTGCTACTGTTTCTATTTTTCCTTTTTCTGATGATGCTACTCTTGATACTTATCGTTTATGGCATGCCAAGCTTGGGTATATTAGATCTAAGACTTTGTGTTCTTTGATTCCTACTTTTAATAAACTTTGTTCTTCATCTACTTTTCAATGTCATACTTGTGAGTTTACTAAACATATACGTACTGTTTATCCTTCTCAGATGCATAGATGTCGTTCTATTTTTCAATTAGTTCACTCGGATGATTGGGAACCATCTTATGTTCCCTCAAGTGATGGCTTTCGTTATTATGTTACTTTTATTGATGATTACACTCGAGTTACTTGGGTGTACCTTCTTAAGTCTAAGGATGAGGTGTTCTCTAAATTTCAGGAATTTCATGCTATAATTGCTACCCAGTTTGGTGGTCTTATTAAGGCCCTTCGTTCTGATAATGACGGTGAGTATCTCTCTGCACCTTTTGTCCAGTTTCATCAAACTCATGGGATTGCCCATCAGGTTACCTGTCCTTACACGCCTCAATAAAATGACATTGATGAGCGCAAGAATCGTCATTTAGTTGGTGTCACTCGTTCTTTGTTGCAAGGCATACAGGTGCCTAAGCCTTATTGGTTCATTGCTCCTCACTGCATGTTTTCTCATCAATCGAGCTCCTTCTCGCATTCTTGATGGTCTCTCACCATATCAGCTACTTTGCCCTCAAGTTCCTATTTTTCCCATTGAGTCACGGGTGTTTGGTTGTACTTGCTTTGTCTAGGATCTTCGCCCCAGCCGTCAAAAATTGGATAATAAGGTCATTCGATGTGTCTTTGTTGGTTACTCTAGCACCTCTAAAGGCTATCGGTGTTATGACCCTCGGTCTCGTCGTTTCTTTCTCTTTAGATGTTACTTTTTTCGAGACAGTCCCTTATTTCTCTCATGCTCCTACGATGCCACTTGTCTATGTGCCTTCATCTACTGTTTCTCCCATCTCTATGCCTTTACCTATTGCAGGGGACCTCCCACAGCAGAAGGATTTTCTCACATACTCTCGCCGCTAGCCACCTGGTTCCTCCTCCGATGTGCCTCTACCACAGTCTTCCCCGCAGGCCACTCCTCGAGGTACTTCCGTACCCTCTGTTATTACTGTTCATTCTCCTGTTATTGTTACTCCTGATGCTTCTGATCTTGAGATACCTATTGCTCATCGCAAAGGTGTTCGCTCCTGTGTTACTCCTTACCCCCTTGCCAAGTATGTTTGCTATCAGACTGTATCTCCCTTGTACCATGTCTTCCTTTCGGCAATTGACTTTGTGCCTATTCCTCGGTCCGTTCGTGATACTCTTCTTCATCCTGAGTCGAAGAGTGTTATGGTTGCAATGGTTCCTCTTCCAGCTGAGAAGAAACCTGTGGGCTATCATTGGGTCTTCAACGTCAAACATAACTCTGATGGCAATGTTGCTCGGTATAAAGCTCGTCTTGTCACCCGCAACTTTACTCAGACTTATGGGCTTGACAATGATGCAACTTTTGCGCCTGTGGCCAAACTGACTTCTGTTCGTGTTCTCCTCTCTTGCGGCAAATCAGATTTGGCCTCTCCATCAGTTAGACATCAAGAAGGTTTTTCTTAATGGGCATCTCACCGAGGAGGTGTGTATGGATTCCCCTCCTAGTATCCTACTTCAGGGGGAGTCTGGAAAAGTTTTAGACATCGAAAGTCTATATATGGTTTGAAACAATCACCCCGTGCTTGGTTCCATCACTTCAATGAAGTGGTCTTTAGCATGGGCTTCCAGCGATGTCACTCTGATCATATTGTGTTTATCCATTCTGGCACCTCAGGCTGCACTATTCTCCAGGTATATGTTGATGATATCATCTTGACTAGCAATGACTCCTCATTCATCTCTCATACTAAGCACGAGCTGAGGCGTACCTTTGATGTCAAAGATCTAGGTCATCTGAAGTACTTTCTTGGTCTGGAGATTGCTCGATCTAAGAAGGAAATTTTTGTCACAACAGAAGTAAGCTCTTGACCTACTCAGCGATACTAGTATGAGTGGATGTAAACCCACTACTTCTCCCATGGATCCGAAGCTCTCTTTGCATGATAGTGAGAGTGATCTTCTTTATGATCCTCATGCCTATCAACATCTTGTGGGTCGCTTGATATATCTCACCCCCTCACGACCTGATATTACATTTGTTGTCAGCATGGTTAGCCAGTTCATGCATGCTCCCCGTGCTTCACACCTTGTTGTTGTTTATCGTATTCTCCGATATATCAAGGCTAGACTCAGTTGTGGACTTGTTAAATCACTCACATGGTCACCTCAATATCTCCGGCTATACAGATGCTGATTGAGCCGGATCTGCTACTGACTGTCGTTCCACCTCAAGCTATTGTGCTTTCCTTGGAGGTAACTTGGTTGCGTGGAAGAGCAAAAAGTAACCTGTGGTTTCTCAGTCTAGTGCCAAAGTAGAATATCGTGCACTTGCTCATGGCACTTGTGAACTCTTACGGTTTCGTTCTCTCCTCTCTGAGTTAGAGTTTCCTGTTAAAGGCTCTATGTCCTTATATTGTGATAACGAAGATGCTGCAAAGATTGCCTCAGATTGTGCTTAATGATCGGACATAGCACATTGATATTCACTTTCTCCGTGAGAAAGTCTGGGATTGTTCTTTATCTCTTCAACATGTTTTGTCTTCTCAACAACTTGTTGATATCTTTACCAAGCCGGTTGGCCCTGTTATTCTTCAGGATATTACTGTCAAGCTGGGCATGCTTAATGTTTATGCTCCAGCTTGAAGGGGAGTGTTGATATATGTAATATCAGGGGTATACTTGTAAAATGACATATATGTAATGTTCTCTCTTTATATAATATGCTAATAGGGTTCTCTAATCCCCAACTAAGCAATTTATCCTAACCTCTCTTTTTCCTCTTATCTCTCTTTTCTCTTCTCTAAACTCCACACCATTTCTCCAACTAAAATAACATGTTTCAAATCACATATCAAGTACATTTTGTTTCTGCTTTTGGAAGGCCACAGCCTCCTAACAGAGACGAAATCCACTTAAATTATATCGTTGGAAAACATCATGATACATGAGAACCCAAAACACCTACCTAAATTTCCAAAATCTATGTGAAACAAGATAGACCCCCCAAATCAACATGGATTCAATAACTACTTTTTGGAAGTTGATGGAAGCAACCCAAGTAACAAAATTCGCCGCATTTTTAAAAAAATCGCAATGTTTTGGAATGCTGAATTATTTGCAAATTATTAAACTCCTGAATTATTCAAAAATTTCCTGAATTACTGAATTCCCAAATTATTAACTTATTTTTCTCTGTCACTATGGAATTTTTATATTATTATCATACACAACAATATATTTTTACAAATATCCCACGGTCTTCCCCTATGGCCAAACCCTGCCTTCACCATAACCATAGATAAATCTGAGTCTCAATCCCCCAACCGCAAAGGGTCGAAACCTATGAAAATTCCAGAGAAGCTAAGTCTTGGCCAAGCCGGCCTTCTCATCAGAGACAGTTTTTTGTATTAAAAAATCAAGAAATAATAAATGCTATAATTGATTTCTTCCCACATATTATAATTAGAGGACAAGGTGAAAACAAACCCAATGAGTAACTAAAACATTGACTGAAAATCCCCATATAACATTTCTCTTATTTCCTTCTGCATTTACATGCCTTATGGCCCTTACCTTTGCACTCCAAACATCCAAAACTAGACATGAGACCTCCCTCAAGGATCTGATGAGCTTGCTTATCCATCAGAAGGATAAAAATATGTAAATCTTTCAACTTCTTCACCTTTGCACTGGTAGGCACTCATTATCTCATTTCAGCCAATCCTGCAGCACTAAGGTGCCCCTTTCATCCCTTTCATCTATAAGAAAGCAGGGAGCTCTCAAGGATGAGGGAGTTATATGGATGGAACAGGGGCGACATGGTTTACGACTGAGATCATCACACCGGAAAAGCTTCATTAAACACATCAAGACTGAAGGCCCTGTTACCTGGTCAGACTCTGACAACATTCCTACTACTATAGAGAAGAAGGTCGAAGACATAGTCCTCAGCTACTCCATTTTGGGTTAGGGCGGGCGAGAATTGATGGCACAGACAAATGAAGAACCAAACGACATATTCATACAATTAGCATGGCCAAGAATGAGATGAGAATGTTGAGATGGATGAGTGGAATAATTAGGAAAGAAAAGCTAAAAAATGACCGCATTCGAAACTCTGGGTAGTTCCAATTGGTGATAAAATTAGGGAAAGCCAAATAAGAAGGTTTAGACATATTCAGCAAATGTCAATGACGGCACCAGTGAATAGTGAGTTGGTGCAGCTCTAAGAGGGCAAAGAGAATGCCAAAATGACATGATGGAGATCGTGCAGAAAGCCAGAAATGATTTGATCACACACAATTTGACCCAAGTCAAATGAAGAGATTTGACTAGTGTCAGCGAGATTTCAAGTAAATGGGAAAACAACCACTTTTCCTTAATTCTAACAATTATTGTCTCCAATAAAAATCATCACCGATAATTCTAAACAATTCTAGTTTTCCAATAATAATGATTGTTTCCATTATATTTTGGTCAAATGTTACAAACCACAAAGAGTTGTTAACATACCCACAGTTGAGGTTGAGGACAGTACAGTACATTTTCATGCTTGTTTTGGTATTCTTTTAAACATTACTGAAAGTTTACCTGTGTTTCAATGATTCTCCAATATTCCATGAGTATTGAATTTGCCCAAGGTCAAAACTATACATGATACTGATACTTCAGAGATCACTAGAAATCCAATTAAAAAAACAGTCAAGGCCACCAAAGTTGGCATGGGAACTTTATAATTATATAGGGAAACTATTCCAGGGTTTGACTCCCATTATAACAAAATATAAAAACATTTCTTGAATGAAGATTCAACAAGTATACAAGTTCCAAATAAAACGTTTTGGTTTGGATAAAGGTGAATCAGAATGCATGGAATTAATTAAAAGTAATCAAGTCCATAATATACATATGCATTTCTTCTATCGGAAATAAGCTAAAATACATGTGTGAAAGAATGTATAGTACAGGGTCATTCGACAAAAATAAAATAAAATATTTTACGACTCTATAGAGTGTCCATGAGTGACACACTTCCAACTGTTCCAACTCATACCAAATTTCGCTCTTCTAATATATTTAACTCCTAAAATTGATGGTCACCCATATAAGAACAACCCAATACACATACAAACATTTAGACAAGAGTGAGAAATGTCCTCAAGAGATCCTCCTATCACGTTACATTCTATCTAAACCAACAAATCGCATAAGAAAAGGATCTTCTAAAGAAGACATATGGCCATGAAAAGAAATAACTCCTTGGTCTCTCTATACCAAAGCAAGTTTTAGCAACTTGATTAAATTTAAAACCCTAACACAAGTAAATACAGCAGTAAGGCCTGAAATGCATAAGATAATCATACCTCACCTCCTGTCTGGAAATCCCAACTGATGTTGCCAGTGATGAAATCAAGAAAATAGATTTTCCCATTGTAACATCCAACTACAACCTAAAGAGAGATCAAACATGAACGAGATAAAAACCTTCCCAAAGCTCATTCCCAAATGATGTAACCTGATATCATAGGCTAATACAATAATGAGACATAAAACCTGAGAAAAGTCGCCAAGAATTGCTGCTGAACATTCAATTCGTCCTTCCAGTTTAGTCTCCCACTGGATAAAACCACTAAACCAATTTATGTGATAATCAATAAAATATTGTCATCCAAAACTCGATAATTGTTTCAGACATGCTTCAAAAAGAATTTCTGCACCATAATGCATACTCAAAAGAACAATTAGGCTTCCAAAGTACGGCCAGGAGAACTTTTAAGGTATTTGTCATATCTAATTGATGGCCCATTGACATGTAATAATCATAAACCTTGATGTACATACTTCGATTCTTGCATACAGAAAATATATGATAATTAGCCATTAGAATAAAACATGGAAATCTCATATCAATTGTTCTTTTTTTTTTTTTGGTGGGATCATATCAATTGTTAGAAATCAATCAGTAGACATTTTTTCGATAAACCAAGCGTATATAGATTAAAAAAGTATCAAAAGTACAGAGAGGCAAAAAGCACTTAATTCATGATGAACCAAGGCGCTGAGCAAAAGAAAACAACATAACACCATGCTAACCCCCCACTAACAATACAAATCAGTTGAACAACATGTCTAAATTTATCCCTTCCTGTCGAGCTGCAACCCACTCCACCGCCAAGGATCTGGCTCTATTGCAAATACGGGGAAGAGAGGCGGAAGTGTTCTCAAAAACTCTCCTATTTCTCTCCTTCCAGATAGACCAGGTTATGGTGCCCGGAAGTATCTTCCACACTGCCAACTGCGAACCGTCCCCACTTACCAAGTCCCAACAGGATAAGAGTGAAAGGACGAGGGAAAGACCTAGGCCACACCCATGCGGGATGGAAAAAAACTCCAAATCACACGAGCTGAAAGACAATGCAAGAGAAGGTGATCAACCGACTCTTCCGCTTAGAGGCACATAAAATAACGATTGGTCATCCTCCACCCTCGACTTTTCAAGTGGTCACATGTGAGAATTTTATTCAAAACCGCATTCTATAGAAACAAAGATACTTTAGATAGAATACCTGGGTTCCATACAGCTCTATGTGTGAAGGGAATGGAAAGACCAACTTCAAGTAGCTAAACTAGAGATCTCGTTGAAAAACGACCCTTGTTGTCTCTAGACCAAACTCTACAATCCGGCCTTGAGAAACCGAAGGGAGAGGCCCCAGATGCTCTAGCAGCCTGCCAAACTCGTCTATTTCCCAGTCATTTAACCTTCTTCTCAGATTTGGGCACCACACATCCCCCCCGCTGGCTCTTCTGATATAATCCCTAACTGACGCTTTCTTATCCGAAGCTAACCGAAAGATACTAGCATAGTCATCCTGTAACCCCAAGGATCCATTCCACACGTCCTCCCAAAAACTGACCTCGGCCCCATCTCCAATTTTGAATTTGAAAAAAGGAACCACTAGTCGAGCCACCGCCATGATCCCTTTACACATCCCCACCCCGTGAGGCCTCGACACCTCCTTGGGGACCCAACAAGAGCCCACCCCAAATTTGGCAATGATGACCAATCGCTAGAGACTCGTTCCTCCCCAAACTTCCATATCCATTTTCTTAGGAGAGCTTTGTTGACCAAAGACATCGGCTTCAAATTGAGGCCCCCTTCCCTCTTTGGGCGACAAATCCGGTTCCAATCAACTAAATGATACTAGCCTGACCTCCTTTCCTGTGCCACGGAAACTCTCTCTGAATATGTTCGAGAGATACGGCAACCGATCAGGGAATGACCAAAGTGGACATGAAATATGTGGGCAGACTACTCAAGGTACTTTGGATCAGCATTAGTTTCCCCTCTTTGGATAAAAAAGACAATTGCCACCTCGACAATCTCTTTGCGAACTTCTCCACAACCGGGGTCCAAACTGCCTTAGATTTAAATCGAGCACCAAGGGGCACCCCTAGGTAAACCGATAGCAGGAAACCAACCCTACAACCGAGGCTTTCCGCAAGGGTATCTATATCTGAGACCTCCCCTACCCCCACTAATTCGGTTTTAGACATGTTAACTCGTAACCCGGAGACGGCTTCAAAACAGTGAAGAAGGCCTTTCAAAGAACTTATATCCTGATGGGAAGCTCTGCGAAAAACTAATGTATCATCGGCA
The DNA here is from genome assembly GCA_015143295.1 of Tetracentron sinense. Classification (NCBI taxonomy): domain Eukaryota; kingdom Viridiplantae; phylum Streptophyta; class Magnoliopsida; order Trochodendrales; family Trochodendraceae; genus Tetracentron; species Tetracentron sinense. Next base: position 7,055,263 of record CM026572.1, on the reverse strand, counting down.
AACTGGAGATGAGAGATCCTCAGTCGTTCTCTTCCTAGAGAAAAACCTTCAAATAGTACCTCGTCAGCTTGTGTCAGCATCCTGCTCAAAGCTTCTGAAACCATGATGAATAGAAAAGGGGATAGAGGGTCCCCTTGGCACAAGCCCCTAAAGCTTCGGAAATATCCAACCAGACTTCCATTGATGAGGATGGAAAATGTCACAGATGAAATACACTACTGGATCCAATGTCACCACTTTGGGTCGAAACCTATTCTTTTCATCACATAACCCAAGAACTCCCAATTGACGTGATCATAGGCTTTCTCCATATCTACCTTGCACATAATACCCGGATCCTTTGCCCTAATCCAATCATCGATGCATTCATTAGCTATTAGGATACCATCCAGAATCTGTCGGCCACCCACAAATGCTCCTTGTGGGGAGATAATGTGTCCCATTACACTCTTAAGCCGACGCGCTAGGACTTTAGAAAGAATCTTGTATACACTGCTTACTAGACTAATCGGCCGGAACTCTCTGATATCCACTGCTCCTCTGTGTTTCGGAATCAACACAACAAATGTATTATCAATCACTCTGTCAAAGCACCCGAGCTCATACAATTCTCTCATCACCGCTAGGAAGTCCTTACCAATAATGTCCCAACATGATCTATAGAATTCAATAGTGAAGCCATCTGGGCACGGAGCTTTGTCCCCTGTCATCTCTTGGATGGCCCCCAAAACCTCCTCCTCCTCAAAAGCTCCCTCCAAGGACTCTCTCTACTCACCTAGGAGACAATCGAATGGTAACCCTTCCAATTTAGGGCGCCAAAGTTCATTCTCCTTATATAGGTCCTAGTAGAAGGCTACCACACTCTCCGCTATCTCAGGTGCTTCCTCACGCCACTCACCATTCACCTTGATTCTAGAAATATAGTTACTTTTCGGATGAGAGTTAGCCATCCTATAGAAAAATTTTGCATTCCGATCACCTTCCTTAAGCCAACGAACCCTCGCCTTCTGTTTCCAACTGATTTCCTCTAACCTGGCCGTGTGTAAGTATTCCACTTTCATCAACTCGCTTGTGTGGGACTCCTCAACGGATAGAGCTCTCGAATCTTCCACTTTGTCCAACTCCAACATACGATTTGATCTAGGTATTATGCAAATAAGTTGTGCGTATCAGGTCTTTGCTGTGGATTTTAGTGTAAATAGGAGAACTAAAATTTAACTTTAAAAGTTTTTTTTTTCAGCGTACCAATGTACTAGGTAGCACCAAACAGGATACGTATGGGCTTGTATCTGCGGATATGTACTGAAATTTTAAACCATGCACTGAACTCCCTTGAGGTTTGGCAAAATTGTAGAAACCTCCCCTCTTGTTTCTGAAATTACACTACTCTCCCCTCTCAGGCTCATCAAGTTGACGTCGTTAACGGAGGATGCTTTTTTATGATTTTACCCCCATTTATTACCAAGTTGACTGACTTCAAGAAGTGTAATTCAGGCATTTTAAATTATTTACACCATGACATCATCAAAATCCATCCATGTCAGTGTAACGGCTTACTAATGGAAGGGGAAATTTGTTACCGACAACTGAAGTAAAGGGGAGAGTAGTGTATTTTCAAAAACACGATGGGAGGTTTCTACAATTTCGTCAAACCTTAGGAGAGGTCATTGTAATTAACCCTAATGAAAATTAAATGCAAGGGGAAAGCAATCCCAAAAAAAAAAAAAAATAATCAATAAATGACAGCTCGCTAGATACATGAAGACATCTAGTGTGGGGATCATCCCTTTTCCATCTCTTTCGAGGACCTTTATGCCATGGTGGCAGAGAAAAGAGTGTTGGTGGACAGTTGATGATTTGGAAAAAAGAGATGCTGGTTTGGCATTTGTGTTTCTAAAGGGACGCAAATGATTGGGAGATAGCTTAATCTCAAATTGGCTAGCAGGACTCAACCAGATCGTTATTACAGCAAACTCTCCAGATGGACGAGTCTGTAAATGAAGGATAGAAGTATTTTATCTGATTGATCCTTTTCTGAGGGAACTCATTCATAGTGAGGCAGATCAATATCAAGCAAAATTTATTTGAAGAACTCCCGTGCCATAAAAGGTAAGTTTCTTTATGTGGACGACTTCTCAAGATAAGATTCTTACTATGGACCACCAAAGTAGAAAAATCGGTGCTACCAAATTTCTGTGTCATGAGCAAGGCATAGTGCAAATCAATAAATCACCTTCTGATTATTGTGTTATCTCAAGCGAATTTCTATTAATTAAAACGGAGCAGTAAAAGGGATGTGTGGCATTCTGATAGCAATTTTAGGTGATGGATGATTATGGTTAAAGAGTCCTCCCCTGTCATCCCTCTCGATTTCTTTCTTTGCTTTTAGGAATTATTGCCACCAGCCTTACTATTAGTGGTTGCATTTAAGAAGGTAAAGGGGGTGTGCTCCTCATACAAAGCGTGGTTGGATGGAACATCGCACCCCAGTAATCCACGCCTCCTCAGTCTCTCTATCCTTTAAACGCCACAGGCTCACAGCCCTGTTTCGCCTCCTTCCTGGAATCCAAAGTGTTACAAGTTGTAACTTAAAATTCTAAACATCTACCATTTCATTTCATTTTATGTGTTGGGACGTGTCCGTCCAAGCTTTAGACATTCAACCCTTCTGTTAAACCATTGTACCTTTTCAATTTTTCTTACAAAATAACTTAAAATTCATGCCTATCTGAAATCATTTCTGGGAGAGCATCATGATCTTACGTCAATCTCGCCTGAGTTCTCTATAAATGGGGATTGCGGTGGTTCTATGGTTGCGGAATGGTGTTCTTTCTTACTTGAATATTCGACTATTTGATAATGTGAAGGTTTTGTCGACGAGTGCTGAAGCTCGAGTGATTGGTTATGTTTCATCTGGTCATCTGTAGCGTTTTAACAGTGGCGGTAGATGAAAGCAACAGAAAAATATGATAAGGTAAGAGAGAGAGAGAGAGAGAATCACAAACCCCAATTGTTTTGTTACAAATGCACCCAAACTGAATAGGCGATGCTATGTTTTGGGTTCTTTGGAGGAGGAGTATTGTTCTTATGGACCTAAGTCATTAGGAATTTGATAAAATGCCTTCAAGAGCAAATGCAACCTACTATTATGATTCTTTAGGTTTAATGAAATGTCAATATAATCAGCGTTTATATGTACTTGACAACATTCCTTCAATAGGTGATCATTGAGAATGTTTTCTTCTTACTCAATAGACAAGAAGTCTTTTTAGTTCAGATCCATATCTGAGGATGTGCCAAATCTGAGAATGATTGTAAAATTTTGGGCAACTGGGTGGCCGAATGATTTGATTGCTATTAGTAGAAAATTATGAATAGTAAAGTAGGGTTTGTGGAAGAGAAAAAGATGAGAAGATGAAGGAGAAGAGGAAGAAAGAAGGGAAATAGGGTATGGAATATTAATGTCACCATCATTTTAGTCCTTTTATATTACTAATAGAATGAAATAAAATTAAACGACATAAATGTTTTCAGTTACATAAAAATACAATAGACACTAAAACATAACAAAGTAACTAAATAATGTTTTAAAGGGCTTGTTTAGATGGCCCATTACGACACTCCCCTCAAGCGAGGCATAAATGTCTAGAATGTCAAGCTTATCAATACTCCCATGATGATGTGATGAAGCAACTGCCTTCATAAGAACATCTGCTAACTCAACTTCAGTTATTACAAAGGCAAAACTAATTATCTTCAAGGCTATCTTCTCTCTTATGAAATGTATGTCAACCTCAATATGTTTGGTACTGTTATGTTGCACTGGGTTATGTATAATGCTAATAGCAGCTCTATTATCACAATAGAATGGCATCTCTGATGGGTTTGAGAAACTCAGTTCGATCATCGAGGTCTTGATCCACAATAACTCACAGGATCCATGAGCCATGGCTCTGTACTTTGCTTCGGCACTAGACCGTGTAACCACAGACTGTTTCTTACTTCTTCAGGTAACCAAATTTCCACCAACCATGGTGCAATAGCTTGACATAAATCGATGATTTGTGACTGAACTAGCCCAATCAGCATTGTGTATGACTCTACTTACACCATAACCGTACCTACCTTGGGGTTTTGGAGCGTTTTGTAGGAAGAGTCTAGGTCCTCTTTATCTACATTTTCCCTTCTTTTCCGTTTGCATTTACATTCCTAGTCATACTCTAGGAAGTTTACTGAGTTCCAACCCTCACAAAGTAGTGATGGCCCCTTGCCTTGTCTTCCACAAAGCAAGGGGTCCCATGAATAGGATAGAACCCCTTTTCTTTCCTGCATTTATCTTGGCTCAATAGTATAAACTTTATGTTTAGCTCAATATTAGCCGAAATATACCATCCTTGAGATTTGGTCCAGAGCGCTGAAGGAGGGACATCCTCATTTTTTTTAACAAAACTCAGAATATCGGTACTGTGCTTACCGACATTCTCAGCCTTGCCCAGAACAGTAGCTTTCTAGCCTACTCTAGTGGCCTTTAGACTATTCCAAAGCATGGGTTTTATACTCTTCTGGTCCTTGACCTTTTAATAGTTGCTTAGGCCCCTTTGCATCTCCTGGTCATCATGAAATTTGTGAAAAACAAAAAACTCCCAGAATGTCGGTACTGTGTTTGCCGACATTCTGGGCCCTTTTCGCATTTTGAGTGGGTTTCTCCATTGTCGATCACATCCTGGAAACCCTGACTAACCCTAGACCTGCCCCTACCGGTGATGCAAACCCATAGAGGTTCTAGCCCCTCAAATTCCCCTGATTTTAGTTAAGATAGTGTTGTTTTCAACACTCTCTCAAATTGTCAACACTGAGTCTGCCAACAATTCAGGATAGTGCTGAAAACAGCATCACCTTGCTTTTTGGGCCTGAAAAACCCTTCTTTTAGATCCTAAAACTTGGCCCTATACCCCCGGGGTTCCCCTACCATCCCCGATCATTAACTAGTGTTGGACTAACCCTAGTTAGCTTGCCTTGCCTTCAGTCCAAACCATGTAGGAGGCCACTCTAGGCCCTGCATTTGTTCTGAGGCCACCCTCAGAACATAACCAAGGTTAAGCTTTACCCCGGTAATCTCACTTTGCATATATCGCTCTACAATGGGCCTAAACTACCACTTTAAAAGACCAAAAAATAGAAAAACTCTAAAAACCAAAAATATGGTTCAAAATATCGGTATCGGGTAAGTCCAAAACAGGATACGAATCGACATATCGGATGGATACGACGGGAAAAATCAAGATACACTAAGAAACGCTTGGATATGTAAGCAAAAACTTTGACACCTTGCATAAAACTTCTATTAATGCAAATAGAAGCTAAAAACTAACTAAATGAAGGCCTTCAACTATGTTTATAACCATACATATGAGAGTTAATAATTTTATAAGTTAAAAAGGCATGCGTGCTAATAAAAGGTATAAAAATACAAACCATAGTCACTTAGCTAAGTATAAGAAAAATAATTTAGATATTAAACCTTACATTCAATGAGTTAAATAACAATGTATTGAATTACAACCATAAATTTTAAGCTTAATGCAAGTCTTTTTATGCTGAACTATTTTTTTGCCAAGCTTTTGGGTTTCAGCAAGTTTTTGATATAATAGAATTTATGAAATTTTCATATTTGAGAATACCTATTCATTTGAAAGTTGAAATTTTAACTCAATCCAAAAAGGTGCTAAAAAGAAAATGTTGTTCTTGAACTAGAAAGTTGACTTTTTATTCTTTAGGAATTTGAATATAGGATAAGTTATTTAATTCAAATAGAGGGATAACCTTATTTACATATTAATATCTTCAGTAAATGAAAGTTAAATTAATTTTAAATCATTTTACTTAAATAATATTTTATGTAAATAAGTTGTGTTTATTGGATCGGTGTTGTAGATCTTAGTTTAAATAAGAGAGAAAATAATTAAGTGAAAAATCCCCCATATCGGGCCTATATCGATCCTGTATCGGCCCGATACGCCCAATACAAGGGAGTTTTTTTTTTCATTGTACCAATGTATCGGGTAGCTCCAAACAAGGTCCGTATCAATGAATATGCATCGAAATTTTAAACCATGATCAAAAAAGCAATATAAAAGACCAAAAATTCAATCAACAATGGCGTGCTACCTCGCTCCAAAATGAGCTTAAACCAAGATTCTGAATATCGATTTCGCATGTCATTTCGAGCCGTGGAAAAAAGATATATCGAGGATATTTCCGCAAAATATATATCGATATCACAGGAACAATATCGCACGTGGAGGAAAAAATAGAAAAAATAGTGAAAAACATAGACTTTTTCAAGGAAACTTCAAGAAATGTTAAAATAGATGTTATTACACATCTAAGAATCAAAAAAATAAAATAAAAAAACAATATATATAAGAGATGCAATGACAAGGGGCCAAAGACGTGCGCTGACAGTGACGACAATGTAAACAAACAGGACCTTTATGTCTATTGAGTGTCTTCTATTGGGATATAATTTCTTCCCCTTTTAACTCTTTTTAACTGTGGTTAAGATTCAATAACCCTTAGGGTGAAAGCACCTAATCTTAGTTTTCAAAAAAAATTAACCATAGGGGTTAAAACTAATTAACTATAGTTCAAGAACAGTTAAAGAGGCTTTCTGAAATTATGAAATCTCTAAAGGGCATAATAGTCATTTTATTAATGAGTTATAACCTTATATAAGTTAAAACCTTATATAAGTTATAAGTTACAACCTTATTATAAGGTTATAACTTATAAGTTATAACCTTATAACTTATAAGTATTAAGTTATAACTCTTATAACCATCGAAGGAAAAGGGAGATCGCAGAGCAGCAAATTCCAGAGAACGAGAGAGAGAGAGAGGACGGGAAGGAGGCAGTCGAGCTTGAAATCCGGAAGGAGAGACAGGTACGGTTCTTCTCCTTCCTTCCTCCTCTCTTCTTCTTCCTCCTTTCTCCTTTGTTCTTCCTTCTTTCTCCTCTCTTCTTTCTCTTTTTTTTTTCTTTTTATGTTTCAGACAAAGTGAACCCTAATAGGTTTTCACGAAGAAAAAAAAATTCTACAGCCTAAAAGAAAACTAAAAAAATGGGTTTTTTTTCCTCAATAATGTTGTTTCGGCCATATCATGCGATATTCCCGAAATTTCGATCGATATAGTCAAAATTTTGTTAAAACCTAAATTTGGTTCAGATGTTTCAGCACCCTACGAAGTCGATATATATCGTCGAAATTTGTGAAATTTCGACGATATTTTGAACCTTGGCTTAAACTACTGTAAACTCCTAAACGAGCACATAAACTATCCCTATAAACTTTCAATACTCCGAAATGAGTATAAACCATAGTTCAAAACCCGAAAATTCGACTCGACTCAAAAGTTAGCCAGGTTGAGTAACTCGGAAAACTTGAAAAAACTCAACTCGGTCCAACTTGGAATATATATGTGTGTGTACCAATTAGGCAATTATTAATTTCTTAGCATTTTATCTAAGATTGAATCAAATATAACATAAAAAAACCTGTGTTAAAAGAACCCAAATTAGGCTGGTTTTGCAGCCTCAAACCATGGTTTAAAATATCAATACGTATCGACCGATACGTATCCTATTTGAAGCTACCCGATACACTGGAAAAAAAAACTACACTGGTTATGATGCCCCAGCCCAACCCTACTTATCAGGAGCCATTGGTTATGATGCTCAGTCCCAGTCTTCGACTGACAGTTATGGACAAATCACTACTTAGTAGCAGGCATATGTACAAATGCACCTGGGCATGTACCGCATGATGATGAGTTGGACAAAATGATTTCATCATGTCTGGACCACTTATAATGTATCACTCTACTCAATTCTTGATCCCACAATGATAGAGTATGAGCCGACTCGAAGCTCAATGTGGTATTAAGCTCCTATCATGTATGTGACTCAATTTGTGAATACAAGGGTCTATGAATTTTCATATTTTTGATTTATTAATACAAGTGAAATTCTATCACTTGGTTAAGTAACTATGGTTTGTATTTTCATACATATTTATGAGCGCACACGCATTTTTTAACTTATAAATTTGTTAACTCTCATATGTATGATTATAAATGTAGTTGGAGGTCTTCATTTAGTTTGTTTTTAGCTTATATTTGCATTAAAAGAGATTTTATGCAAGGTATCCAAGTTTTTCCTTGCGTATTCAAGCTTTTTTTAGCGTATCCTGAATATTTCCGCCATATCCAATCGATACGGTACCGATATGCCGATACGTATCCTATTTTGGACTTACCGATACGGCGACCGATTCTGATATTTTGAACCATGCGCTCAAACATAAAAACTAGATTTACCAGAACCCATAGTAGGTTGGCTTTGCAGCTCCCAAAAAATATGATGCAAATACCCTTTCGTGACTCGACCTAGTCTGGCAAGTCGAAAAACTCGACTCGACCGAATCACCCGAGTACATTGCCAAATAGTGTCTCCTTCGAGTTTCAAGGCGACTCGACTCGAAATTCAGTCGAGTTGAGTAACTCGGCCGAGTTACTCATGTGACTCGCCGAGTTTTTGAGTTATGGTATAAACTACGCTAATCCGCAACGAGTATAAACTACGGTAATCCCCCGCGGAGAACTACGCCAGTCTAATCCCCCTTAGTCGGGTATATAAGCAGCCCAACCATTGGTTCGACCCCTAGAGTAGAATTTTCCTCTTTTCTTAATTAGCATAATTTAATTTACTTAGGCATTCTCCCTAATTTTGACTTGTTTGGCTTACACCTAAGAAGTAGGTAAGCATCTTAGGACAGGCATCCGAGGTGCTGCCTAACACCTTCCCTAAGACTTAACCGAATCGCTTACCTAAACTCTGGCTCTGACCGTAGGCCCTTATCCATATTTTTACCCGGGTCCTTTCTCCATTATAATAAGATAGGTGGTGACTCTAAATCTTGTGAAGGCGTTTAGCGTCGTTCCTCCGTAGAGCTCGGCCAAGAAGGAAAGACGGTAAATTCTTCTCACAATAGATATGTACCATAATGCTTCTCCATGCTTCTGACATTTTTCTAGTCTTCAAAATAATATTAAAAAACCCCATAAGTCGGTACAGTTTTATAATGCATTTCCACACTTCATTGAAACATCATCTTCTTAAATCCTAGTATAAGCTTCTTTTACTTTCATTATCCTTATTCTTCATAAATAAAAATGTTCCTTGGTCTCCACTTAGTGTTTATGCTTAATCTGAGGCCCTGTCTCCAGTCTTCATTTAGTAACTTTTGAATTTATCCTCTCCATCTCTTCTTAATCTGTTTATCCTTCACCAGTAGTCTCTGGTTGTCGCCCTTAATTCAGCTAACATGACTTAAGTGTCTAGTTTTTCTCTCTTTAATTTTTGTAAGTTTATATACATTTTTGTTCCTAGCTTATTTTTTTATCGGGAAATTGCATGATATATATAAAGAGGGTACAAAAGTACAAGCAAAAGTGGTCAAATAAGTATGAGCTCAGCTACTAATATAGAAATAAAGAAGAAAACTATATCAAAAGAGGGAGAGCAGAGGAAATTGTTCGGCCCCAAAATCCTTCACAACCACTAAGAGACCGACGACCCATCTAGTTCACAACAATGAATTGAGATCTTAATCCAGGAAATCCCTACTCACTGAGCAGCAGTCAAGGATAGGATGACAGATACTCGCGCTTATTGTACAAGTCATCATCATCATCATCATAATCATTATCTTCATCAATGCCTCATCCCAAAATATTTAGGGTTGGCAACACAAATCCTATTTCACTATTCCACTCTATTAAATGTCATAAATTATGTTAAATCGTGTGTTATCAAATCTTTCTTCACTATCATCATCCACCTCATTTTAGGCCTTTCTCTCACTGTTATAAAGTCTTTAACTTGCACTAACTCACTCCTCACTAGGGCTTTTAATGGTCTTCGTTGAACGTGTCCAAACCATCCCAATCAACTCTCCCTTGTTTTATTATCTATCGAGGTCACTCCCAGATTCTTTGAAATGTAATATGTTTCTTCGTAGCCCAACAATCTGCTTATGAAGCATAGCTGATATTATTCTTGTCCTATAAAATTTCCCTTTAAGAGTTTAATTGAATGAATCTATCACATAGCACTCTGTAAGCAGATCTCCAATTTGGCCACCCAACCCTAATTCTATGGGCAACATTCTCTTCAATCTCTCTATCCTTATGAAAAAATTGAGCAACGATATCAAAATGGGTGGCTTTAGGGAATCTCTTGGTAATCTATCTTAATTATTGTCCCCACCATATTCACGTTCTTACTAAAGTTGCATTTTTTTATATTCTGTTTTGCTCCAACTTATTTTAAAACCCTTAGATTCCACGGTATTCATCCATAATTCTAGTTTTTCATTTAGTCTCTCTTTAGTGTCATCAAGTAACACCATATCATCTATAAATAATATATACCAAGGGACCTCCTAAATATGAGTTGTCAATTCATGCATGCATAAACAATGTAAAAAGATGTGGACTCATAGCTGACCCCTAATTAACCCTATTGTCAAAGGAAACTCGTTTGTCTCAGCAATCAAATGTTCTCATGGTGGTTACCATTCCCTAATACATGTCCTAAATGGTATCAATACATTTTCTTGGAAATCTTTTATTCCCCAACACCCACCAAATTAATTTTCTAGGGACTCTATCATACGATTTCTTTAAATTAATAAATACCATATGGAGATCTTTCTTTTTCGCTAAATTTCACCATCAATTGTTTAGTAAGAAGATAGCCTGAGTGTATACCTCTCCAGCAAAAATCCAACTTGTTTTTTTGAAACACTAATTGTTTGTCTTAACCTTTATTCCATCACCCTCTCCTATAACTTCATAGTATGACTAATGAGTTTGATCCCACAATAATTGGTACAACTTTGCACATCTCTATTATTCTTATAGATAGGAACCACAATACTTCTCCTCCATGCTTTCGGCATTCTCTTAAGTCTTCAAAATATTATTAAACAAGCTCGTAAGCCAAGATATGTTAGTTTATCCTATACATTTCCACATTTCAATTAGAATATCATCAAATTCCTTATATATGGCTTGACTTTTTTTTTTGAGTTTTCTTTTAACATTATTGTCCTAGGATAATCTTACAATCTTTGCATGTATGTAGCTCATTCCTCCAAAGTTAATAAAAGTCAACCTAAATAATTTACCAAAACATTAAACTTAAAAAAACGTTTCCAATGACAAGATTGAACAATTCATCAAAACATCTGTCACTAATAAAATGATCAAATTTCTAACGTTAATACATGAATAACAGGATATCATCAGATTCCTTATATATGGCTTGACGTACTTTTTTGAGTTTTCTTTTAACATTATTGTCCTGGGATAATCTTATAATCTTTGCATGAATTTAACTCACTCCTCCTAAGTTAATAAAAGTCAACCTGAGTAATTCACCAAAACATTAAACTTAAAAAACATTTCCAATGATAAGATTAAACAATTCATCAAAACATCTGTCACTAATATAATGATCAAATTTCTAACGTTAACGCATGAATAACAGGACTGAATATTCAGACGCTATTAATGACACATGTATTTAGTATCATTCTAAGAAATGGTTAAAATTTCCAACCATTCACACATGAATAACACGACTGGCTATTCAAACATTAACAAAATTGTTCTTACCTTATGGCATTGACACAGAGAAATTTATGGGAATGAGAACCGATAAATAAGTAGATATCACGATCCTTGAACACAACCAACGGTGATGCATCAACACATGACTCCAAGTGAACTCTCCACAGTTCCTGCAAATACCATTTTCTGTTTCTTGGAATTTCAACTAACCAGGATGCTTGGCATAAATCATTCACCTCATATTCCCCTCCACACGTTACCCTGTTGCCCCGGCTGAATGAACATATTGTGGATAATTTAAATTTTGAAATCCATGAATACCCATCTTCGGAAAGAACACCTTTTGAATTTGTGTATAACTTTGAACACGCATTCAATGATTTAAACATGGGAGAGTCATCTCTCTTTTCATAAAGGTTTCTCAATGGCCTTTGTCGCTTAGACCTGTATAGATCAGGATTTCTAGAATCAAAGGAATGCAGAGCATTTCCCTTGTGTGCTTTTGGCTCAACTTCTGAATTACCATCTATTGTGACATCATCCTTGTATGACCCTTCTCTGTCTAGAAGAGCATTGTGAAGCATAGATGGGCTTGGGAAGACATATAACAACCTCATATTAATTCTTAGCTTATGAGCAACATGAGCTGCAGCAATAGAATTACCACCCATCAGAAAGAAATCATCATCATCCATAACCTTTTCAACCATCAAAGCATCACAAAAAGCCTGTCATAAAGAAGAAAAAATTGTGATTTGAAATCAGTTCTCATAAGAAAAATAAAGATGAATTTATATATATTGGAAACTCGGTATCTAAGGATTCAACTGTCCAATAGTTTACTACCGTGATTTAAAACATCCCCAGCAAGACAATTGTATCTGTTAAAAATGAAAAATACCAGACCTTGTCCAAAGTCAAACCTCGTTTACCTTATCTCAAAATATATTGGATTGGCAATAAGAGTTCATATTAATCAAATCAAACAGACAAGCAACATAAATTAAATACAAAATACATACCACATATGCAAAATATATAGAATATGGCATATGCTTCACATGTTGTCATAAAAAACAGTTAAGTCACCAATTTGAACCTCCCACATTTTAGAGTACCCAGATGTTGGTTCATGGTTGTATTCTAAAAAAAGAGGATTCTTTTGGGCAATCAAATAAGTTACGAGCAGCCGAAAACATTGAGAATTGCTTAATTAGATGGTTAGAATTCCTAATAGGGTATAAATTGTGAGATGTAGCTAACCTCTAAGTGTTGCTCGGGGTTCAATACTCTCGATGATGAGATGAAGACAACATGTAACATGATGCAACGATCATTCATACCATTATTTTACTGTAAATCAAAAAATTTAAGTAATATTTTGCACTCTTGTTTCAGATGTATATAAAATATCGAATCACATAATATCATTCACAAATCAAGAAATTGCTTTCAAATATCACATGGGAGAGTGAACAACGGAACGTACATAATATAACACTTTTTTTTGGGGGGGGGGGGGGGGGGGGGGGAGGAGGTGTAGGAAAGCTTCTTGCAAGTGGGTCATTTACCCTAGTCTTTCAGTCAAGGGTTTGAAGCCAGGTTTATTAGTATTCCACAATCAGATTTGAACAACTGAGCAAGCACCAGTTGGTGAGACGAACTTGATGAATAATAATTTGTATTTTGTCTTACACAGCTGATAAGTTGAAAAAACTAACATGATTTTAATGTTAACTGCTTTATTTTTTTGGATTTAACATGGCAGTGTTGTAAATGAATTATCAAATTAGCAATAATGTATAAAGTGTTGTAAGGGTAGTTTAGTCTTTTTATTCACTCTTTTTATTCACTTTAGAGCAAGGATTAAAAATATTTTTTCGAGGGAACCGAAAGCTATACATATTGGTTTTAGTATCAGTTTCGAACGATACATATAATTTGTTCTTTTAAAATACTTAAATTAAATTTTTAAAAAATCAAATGATTTATAGGAACCAAATTTACCAAATATAAAGTCATGGGAAGTGACTCAAAGACAAAGTAGCAAACCAAATTACAATTACACAATGAATGAAAACATTAATAACCAATAAACGATATGTATCGCCCATTTCGTATTAGTATAAATATCGTGCAGGGGCTACCAAAACCTATACGTATCACCTGTTTCGTATTGGTTTCGATGATTTTATTTCCATGCTTTAGAGTAGTATGCCATGTATCCATATTTTAGTCTTTAGAGATATTTATTTCACCCCACACTTATTTTTCTATTAAAAGAGAATAAAAGGGAGAGTGAACCATTCATTCTTGATCCCTCATTCTCAATTCTTCTTCTTCACTATTTTCTACTTGATATCAGTGCAAGATAGTGCTGGTCGACAGCATCATCAATGATGTCAGTCCTATGGCTGAAGTCAGCAGCCGTACGGACAGCAAAAACCCTAAAGAAATTAGAGGAGATGATTTCTGGGGTTTGTGGTGATTATTCAAGGTTTGTTTTAGCGACTTATGATGATGATTTCTCCGTCTTTGATTCCAAGAAAAAAAAATCATATTTAAATTTATTTAATGCAAGTGATTAATGAGAATTTTTTTGTGAAGCAATTCTGTAGTTTTTAATCCACCTCATATTTTTAGAGTTAGAATGTGGTTTTATTGGATTTGGTAGAGGATTGAAGATTCCACATTAAGTTCTCTATCCCATGCTTACCATGTCCCTCCAGTCTTTTGATTTTTTTTGTTGGTGTAGCCACGATATGTCGTAGAAACTAAATTGTGGTAACCAAAAATAGTTGTGGCAGGTCTGTTTGGAGTATAACAGCCCTCTAATACCTCAATACAAAGTGGTGACTGAAGAATGGTAGGAAGTTTTGGTATTGAAAAAAAGATTATTATTCTTGTTTATCTGGGCTTTCTGGGTTGCTGGCTTGTGTTAAGCCGCCAAGAAATAATTGTGGAAAGTTATTTTGGAGGTGTTGAGCTCTATCTAAACTGTTTATAAGCGTAGTTATCTAGTCGAATTTAGGGAACTATCTAGCTGAAAATATTTTTGGGAAATTTAGGCAAAATTAAGGGAAAATATCGAGAAAATGTCGGTCAAGAGATGAATAAATAAAAATTTTAATTATGAAAACTTCTAAATATATATATTCATATATTAGATATTTATTCTGAAATTTTTCAAAACAGTCGTGAATAATTCGCGACTTTTTAAATAAGTCATTACTTTTTTTGAGTCACAAATACTTCGTGAATAACCGTTTCAAGAAGAAGTCGCGACTTATCCGGGACTTTTTGAAAAAATTGGACAAGTTTGTTACTATGTTTATAAGTTGAGGGTAGCCGAAATGTCATCTATCAGCAATATAGATGTTATCCCTCATGTCTTTGATCCAGTGCAGTTAATGTTCCTATGGGAATTCGGGTTTACAGATTACAACACTAAAGTTAGGAGGGACAAATTACCTTGAATGAGCACAGTCTATGAAGATGTAAATTAGAGGAAGAGGAAAATTGGACTATGCAAATGGCCGCATTAGAAAACCTTCAAAATCTGATCCAATCTCTGAAAAAATGGGAGGCAAAAAATCTCACTATATTGCCGTTTTACTTCACTCAATGCAACCTCACATTGGTAGATGACTCCTTTTTCTCCATTCAGCAAAGAAGATCTGAGATTCAGTTACTCAAAACATATACTCAAAGGAGAAATATTGCACAGGGTTATCAATTGTATCAGAAGATTTCTCATCTTCAATAGGGAATAAGACCTTATCAGACTATTATGCTACACTCAGAAGCATGGAGAAGTTAGACTTGTTATGACCCAATATTTTAATTATAAAAAAAAAAATGTGTGAGGATTAAATTTGTTAAAATAAAAAATTGGATAATAGGGGTAACATTATACCAAGGTCATATGAAAAGTGCCATAAAAATAAAAACAAGGGTAGAAGAGTCATTTTATAATTAAAAAAAACTAGGTTACATAGTTAATTACCATTGAAAACTAAGGGTATTAAGGTCATTAATTATAAGGGTATGACCGTATGAAAGTAAATTTGTACACTAGGTCATTAGGGTCAATTCCTAAACGAATAAGGGTAAAATTAAGTAATTTCATTTTAAAGGGGCTTGGATGTCAATACTTAAAAGAAGAAGGGTAAGTTAGGCATTTTCATTTTATGGGACTTAGAGGTCAATTTCTATAAGACATGGGGTAATAGGGTCAAAGGCACTAAGGTTGCATGGCAATTTTTTTTTAAAGTGAAGGGCACAATAGTCTTAGGCCCATTTTTTAGAGCCTATAAAAGGCCCCCCTACCCATGCCAACCCCTTGTTGTCTCTCGACTTTGGTCAAGTTTCTCAGCCTAGGAAAGAGTGGGAGAAAGAGAGAGAAAAGGAGAGAGAGAGAAAGAAAGCGAAGGAGAAATAGAGAAAGGGAGGAGAAAAGAAGGGAGATTTTGAAGAATAATTGGAACAAAAATTAGCAAAGGTAAGTAGATCTTCCCCTATACTATAATTGTGTATTTATAGAACAATTGGAATTGCTATATGTGATTGTTGCTAGGTAATAACATTGATAGTATATGCTAAATTATTAAGCAAATGGGAACATAAATTGCTAGTGTGTAATGGATTACTAGTAAGAAATCTCTCCTTTATTTAAAGTATTCTATTATATATTTGAAGTTTTTTGAAATTTGTATGTAGGATGATAATCTATGAAATTGTAAACATGCATGATAATCTATGGGGGTTTTGCATGCATGCATGACATCTTATGAGGTTTTATAAAATTCTGTAGGAAACCTTACATATACCAGATTGTGTTAACCATTTTGAATGGGGTTACACTTATGAACTCCTTGAAATATTATTACCATAAATAAATGAAATCAGAATGGTTTTATGGTATAAAATTGAAAAGGATCTAACAGTTAGATTTTATATTAAAATAATGGCAAATACACTTGTGAATCTGACTGGACTACAGTCACAGTCTGAGCCAGATTCAAGAGATTATATCTCATCCAATTCCAACTGGAATTACCTGAAATTTTTACAGCTTAATCTAGACTTCTCTAGCTTTCCAATAGTACTGATCTGGTGAAACTCTGAGTTCAGGAAGTTTCGTTTTAGAGCATATCTTCTAAGGCCATGTGTTTTGTCAGTAACTACAGACAGAAAAATTAGACCCTGTTTCAGAAGCTATAACTGGATCATCTGATATCTTGTAGAACCCCGGAATCCGAGTTCACTGTGCTGTGAATAGTGTTAGTGAATAGTGCCCTTGTATGGTGTGTGTAAAGGCCTAAGGTCTTCCATTGTGTTCTTGGTATTATGGTGAGTCAAGCGAGGGTTTTAGGTGAGTGTGTTGAGTCTCAAAAAGAGAGTATAAGTATACTCTAAGTGGGTAAAATCAAGGGTATAAAATACCCTAAGTGCTTAAAGGGTTGTAAGTGAATAGTGCAGTGAATAGTGTTGTGAATAGTGTTTTCAACAGTGCTTGTGAGGCCCAAAGTTCCCTAGGTGCTTAAGAATGATGTGAGGAGTTTATTATAGGTTTTATGGTATGTGAGGGTACTAAAGAACACTCTTTGATGTTTATGGGTGTTAAAATTAAAAGGGGAAGGGTTCTAAATGTTGAAGGATGGGGGAGGTCTTAACAACCCTCAACTTGTGGGATCTCTAATTTCGTCATTGCTTATCGGAATCGAGTGATTCCTGAGCCATTATTAAGATATCGAAACCCTCTTCGATATTCATGTTTATCACTTTTCCCGATTGTGAGTTGAAGCTAGGTGAAATGTGGATTTTCTGAAGAGGGGTCTGCTGCAAATTCAACGGTCTTTTTGGACCAGTTAACTTTAAGGCCAATTTTGACAAGAAAGAAAGAAGAATTTGGCTTAGGCTATTAGAGACAAAATTGTTCCCCTTTGAATGACGACTTCAATGCAAGTTGAATCGCCTAAATCTGATAAGCGAGTCAAAAGTTATGGTCGAAACAGCAAGTGGGAAAAAACAGAGGAGTGCTGGTGCATTCCGGTCGACTGCCCCTCAAGGCCGGTGGTGGCTTTGGGGGTAGCTTTTTTCCTTTTTGCTTTGAGTTTACTTTCTTGTAAACTCTTGTTGTAACTCATTTACTTTCTTCAATGCATACTGGTTTATTGATAAAAAAAAAAAGGTCGGTCGACCGGCTGTCACCAAAAACGCCAAAAATGGCCTTACAGTAGGTGTTTGGCCTGGCGTTTGGCCTGGCAGTTGACCGCCCCTCCTAGTCGATCGACTGGGACCCCGAGATTTTGCCCAGTTGGGCCATTTTCACCATTTCATTAAGGGTAGGAAGGTCCTTTGACCTCCCCTTACTCTATAAATCCCCAAATTCATGGGTTGAGGGTTTCATAAACCCTCAAGGCTTAATTTGAGAGAAATTGAGAGAGAGTTAGAGAAGGAGAAAGGGGAGAAGCTAGGGTTTTCTTGGGTAAGCAAGATTGGAGCTTGGATTGCACTTCCTCAAGCTTGGATCTCATCCTCACACGCCATTGAAGCTTGGACCTTCTTCCTCAAAGCTTAGAACTTCATCCTCAAGCTTGGGTTTTGTTTCTTCAAGCCTCTCAACCCTTCTCAAGTGTTTGATCAAAGAGATTTGATCTTCTAAGGTAGATACACTCTACTAGATTTTAATTCCATAAACCATTAATGATAAGCATGGGTTTCTTGATAAGTAAATATATATAGCCTTGTGTATGTGTAAATACATTATCCTAGCTTTTAATTTCATAAACCATTTTCTAAATCAAGATAAAATCCTATGAATTGTGATGTGAGTTAATTTGTTATAATGCTATGCCTTTAACCAATGAATAAAAGATGGTAACTAGTTAGATGTTCTATATGTTAGTATCCAAAGATGAGAAGATGTTAAAAGACATAAGTTTTGGAAAAACAAAGGAGAAAAACCTTATTTTCGACATAATTGGAATTGTGTGATTTAATTGTATATGGGCTATTGCAATGGATGAATTATATTGAGTATTGGCTATATGGCTATATGTAAAGTGTTTCCTTTATGTCTATCATGTTATTCACAATTGCTACACTGACACATATGCATATGCATGATCGCGTTTTTCTAAATTATGGGTATCCAAAAGAAGAAGTATAAGTATATAAGATGTAATACAAGAATAAGAAGAGGAAAGTACAAGAAGCAAAAGAAGTATATGGACAGTATAAGAGGCAAAAGAGGTTACAAGAAATACAGGAAATATATGATGAAAGTCGATGGGGAGGCACGATAGCAGGCCACCTGAAAGGGAAATGGATACTGGCATCGGACTCCGATGATAGCAGGCCACCCGGAAGGGAAATGGATACTGGTCATCTAATCCAAAGGTAGCCAAAGGTGAGGATAATATTAGGCCACCCAGTTTATGTGGGTGCAGGTACTAATTGTCCAACTCCCGAGGTAGCAAAAGATGAATACCAAGGTATTTTAAATACTCATACATGAGAAGATAATAAAAGATGGAAACCAAGGTATTTTAAATACACGTATATGCAAAGATAAAAGATGATAAGAAGATGTTTTCCGATAGTGTTTTCCGAGATATATGCACATGATAGTATTTTGTTTTTCGCGCTCTGATTTTAGGAATACATGTGAAATGGATTAAACTGCGATATATATATGTTGTATTCCTGGTTATGGCATTACTATCTAGTGGTTTGTATACGCGGAGTATTCAATACTCAGCCGTACATATTTATGTCGGTAGGTCCTGTTGATGCACATGCTCAGGAGCCGTGGGTCGAGGAGGAGTATATTGAGGAGGTGCCTACTCAGGAGGAGCTTCAGGAGCATCAGAGGGTAATTGATAGATGGTGGCCCGGTGTTTAAGTGATGAGAGGGAGTGTCTTGTATATAAATTTTGATGAGCAAGCATGTTCGCTCTTTATTTTGGTTTATGTATAAACTGGGATATAGTATGTATAAAAGATTTTGTATTATGTTTCCGCTATCATATGTCTTATATGTTGTACAGGATGTTTTGGTAATGAGTTCACGACGCCAAAGTATCCTAACTCCTAGGGGGTATTTTGGGACATATCTGATCTTAGCACTTTAAATTTTATCATGTTCCCTTATAAGCTAACTTTCTAATAAAAGAAGAATTATGTGAATCTAATGGCTACTTACAAATATATGAATTTTTAAGAGATAGGTTTTCTTACTATTCTGTATTGAAACTGTGAGCATATTCTTGACCTGTATGCAAGTGTTTTGTAATGCATGTTGTAAGAATAAATAGGAATGGAATTTAATTATGGAAGGTTAGTTAGCTGACAAATTAGTAATAGAAGTAATTAAAATTTTAAGTATTGAGAGACACGACTTCGGACATAGTATGAGTCCAATGACAGTAAAAAACTTAAATGTGAAAAGTACATCAAGAGTTGATGGAAAGACTCATTTGAGAGGTAAGATTCTTACGGGAGGTAAGACTCCTTCAGGAAGTAAGACTCATTTGAAAATAAATAAATATGTTTCCAGACATGGTATGGGTCTGTGGACCACAGGAAAGACCTAACTAAAATGCATGACACAAAAGACAGTGGTTAAAGTCAACTCGAGTCGTTTGGCAATCATCCTTGAGGGAAAAATCCGTGAAAGACCGATGTGGTTCTAAGATAGGGAGGGCCAGCGGAGATTGTTGGCAATCATCTCTGAGGGACAAAATCCGTAAAAGACCAATGAGTTCCAAGATGGTGCAGGTCAGCAGATTAACTACCAACTAGCAATCATCCTTGAGGGACAAAATCCGTGAAAGACCGGTGTGGTTCTAACATAGGGCGAGTTAGTTTGGGTATGACTCCTTAGTCCAACGACAGGAGGTAAGATAACTAAGCCCGGAGTAAAAGGTGTGAACAAATAAGTTATGACGATTAAAGAAAAAGATGTTACGCAAAGAGAAAACCAAACCTAAATCATAATAAACGAAAGATAATCAGGTGAAACAATCAGTTATTGAGATACAAAAATCAAAAGATTTACATATGAAATGTAGTAAGTAACGATGACACACGAGTACACGACCAGATGACACTGTATAGATTAAAGTAAAAGTAATGAATGGATTAAGTAGAGGGATTGATATTACTTGCTGAACATCATAGTTCATTCAACGTTTTATGTCAAAAGATAATGCGTAAGGTGATGCCTACTTTCTAAGGAGGCGGAAATCGGGATATTGAGGAATGCTTGTTCATCTCTTTGCATGTTTAAGTTCCTGTTTGTTGAAAACAACTTGTATTTTGTAAACCAGAGGTGTTAATGTAAATATTCAGGTATGATGATTTATTTAGATGACTACTGTGCATGGTTTCAAATTTAGCTTCTGCATATATATGTTATTGGGTTCACAATCCGGATTTATAATTGAATCTCAATTTGGAAGTTTAAGTGTAAATCAGGGTCATGACAAGACCACTATCAATTCTTTTAACCTTTGTGTTCAGGTGATGGAGAACAGCATAAGTAACAGATTGAGCAGTCCCACGTCTTGAGTTTCTTTGAAGTTTGTACCCTGAGTTTGAGTTAGTCAGTTAGCATGGGTTCAAACTCTTAGTAGGGATGATTTTTTGCCTCTTAATCAAGTCTATTCCTATGTTTAGTTAGAGTAATGAAAGTAAAAGAAATGTCATGTACCAAAATTCAATTGGAGAAAATCGGCTCTTCTATCATCGTCAATGACTCATCTAGGTAATAAAGATCAGTGTTTTAAAAAGCGCATGAGGCTTACGCCTCAAGGCTCACCTCCAGGAAAACGCCTAGAGGCTAACCTTGAGGCTTAATACTTATTAGGCTAACGCCTCAACCTTTGAGACTCACATGAGGCAAATGCCTCATGCCTTGCAAGAGGCACACGCCTCATGCCTTGAAAGCCTGAGATGTTTTATATTTGAGGCATATGCCTCATAGTTTAATAAAATAGGGTTTTAACCATATGACTGAGACTTCAACATTAATATTTTTAAGGTTTGTGCCTCATACATTAGTGACTACTTTGCAATCGTTTGTTGGAATCCAAAATCTACCACATGATGATTGAGCATCATCCATCTTTCAATATATATATATATATATGAATAAAAAAGTAAATCTAAATTTCAGCTTTTCTTACCTCTTTAAGTTTATTATTTTTATGACTAAATAATTTATATAATATTACATATGCATGTGTGCACACATACACACATATATAAATATATGTATGTATTAATACCTTTAATTAAGTAGTGTGAGGCTTACGCCTAAGGCCTCAAAGCTTATGCTTCACGCATCTTGAGTTCACAACGCCTTGCCTCACGCTTTTGTGTTTTAAAACATTGATAAAGATGGAGCCAAGAAGCCCAATGGGGATAATTTTAACTCAGATGATCAAGGCAAGCTTAAGTGTAATTATTGTGGTAGGCAGACATACAAAGGAGACTTATTAGGATTTAGTTAGCCAGTCTCTGAAGTTTAATCATCCAGAGTTACCTACGGCTCACACTACTACTACAAGTGACACTACATTTACGAGTCCCACTATTTCTAAGTGTGCATCTCCACGATTACCTCATGATACTCCTTAATAGGGTTTTCTTCTAAGGAAATGTTGATGCAGCCCTAATAGCCGATGATTTCCTTGTCAAGAGGGATCGAATGAGGCAACCAAGAATGCAGAGGACGTGAGGGTCTTTGGGTCATTTATAAGCCCCTTTTATGTCTTTTTTTTATTTCCTTTTGACCCCTTACATTCTCTTTTGTATTTTGTCTAGGCAGGGGTATTTTTGGGATTTTATAGATTTTACTGAAGTAGGCATGTGACTAGGGGTGGTTATTGAACAAAATGTTCATGAACTACTCAGGCTCGGCTCATTAAAAGCTCGAGTATCGTTCGTTTATTTAGTAAACGAGTTGAGCTTCAACACCATTTTCGAACTCGTTTAGTAAATGAGTCAAGCTTGAACACACCCCTGCTCGGCTCGATAAAAGCTCAATTCGATTATATATACATATTAACCTACTAAAATATTTAAAATATACTTATTTCATTTAAATATTAAAATTGAGTATATCTATTATATACTAGTAAAGATTAATAGTATATAATGTATTTTATATGGTAAGAATACCCTTTATATAATTATAATCTTATACTAAAATTTTAGTTAACACCGTGATTTCTTTGCCTAGGATAATAAAGTGAATTGTTTACCTAATATAAATAGCTATATCCAATAAAACAAGCTGCTCGTGAACTACTCGGGCTCGGCTTGAGTTCGGCTGGTAAAGCCCGAGCTCGTTTATTTAATAAGCGAGTCAAGCTTAAACATGATTTCCGAGCTCATTTAATAAACGAACAAGCTTGAACACAGCACTACTCGGCTCGGCTCGGCTCGGCTCGATATCACCCCTACATGTGACTATTTTAAGAGCCCTTTTTAGTAGTCTAGATTAGATTGAATGTAGGGCTCAGATCAACTTTAAGTAGGGTTTTCTTAAGGGGACTATTTATATCTATTGTAAGTCTTTAAGCATCAGATTTTGGGAGTAAGAAAAGGGTTTTCTCTATTGTTCCTGAGCTGAGGGCTTCCAACCCTGTTCTAGAGCAACTTTGGGTGTGTTTTGGCTCATCTCAAATCACTACATGAGCTCCTTGGTTTCCTCTTCTATTGCTGTCTTTTTTTTTTCTCTTGATTTGGTAGCATTAGTTCTTGTTTTGATAGTTCTAAGCTTCCAAACTGCGCCAGTTGGTATCAGAGCTTTGGAGGTTGTTGTGTTAGAGATCTTCTTCATTTGTTCATGGCCCCTAGATGTGGACGAGGACATGGTACAGCAGCCGTAGATCCTCTCGATGCTGCTGCTCAAGAGGAAATATCAACATTAAGGCGGCAAGTTGAAGCCTTAACCCAACGCTTAGCGCAAATGGAGAATCCAGTCCATGATGATGGCGATGATGAACTGGAAGATGAATTTGAGAACCCATTTCATGACTGTGTTCCGCGAAGAGAGCCATATGAACGGGATAATCGAAGGTGGGAGTCAGGTTTAAGGTAGAAATACCAGAATTCTATGGGGGCTTGAGGGCTGAAGAGTTTATTGATTGGCCGGTCACTATCGAACGTATCTTTGAGTATGTAGATGTGCCGGAAGACAAGAAGGTGAAGCTGGTTGCATTGAAGTTAAGGGGTCGAGTTTCAGCTTGGTGGGATCAATTGACGGTAATGTGCCAAAGAAAGGGTAAACCCAAGATTAACACTTCGGAGAAAATGAAGAAAAGGTTAAGAGAGAGTTATCTGCCCTTTAATTATGTATAGACCATGTATCAATGTCTACAACACCTTCGACAAGGTAATAGGACTGTTGATGACTACACGGAGGAGTTTTATCAATTAATCGCAAGGAACGAGTTGGTGGAAAGCAATGAACAACTAGTAGCACGATACATTGGAGGTTTAAAACCGTCCTACCAAGATGTACTCAATTTGCATTCTTTGTGGACTCTTTCTGAGGCCTATCAGCGCACCCTGGTCGTGGAAAGACAGCAGCAGAATAGAGGAGGTATTCCGGTAGGAAATACACATGATGTTGGGGTTCAGTCGACACCTAGGGGCAATCCAGTTCGAGACTCAACTGTGGGTGGTCGAAGTTCAAGATCAAGAATGCCAGAAAACAGACTCATAGCTCCCGCGAATTTACCTACCGCTGCTGGTCAAACTGTTAGAAACCAGTCCAGGAGGTCTTCTTTATGTTGCTTCAAGTGTGGAGATCCTGGTCATCGGCCGGCAGAATGTAAGAAGAATTCAAGCCGTGAGGGCAAGCACTTCTTGATTGGGGAAGGAGAAGATGTGGAGGAAGATGATCTAGATGATGGAGCTGAATGTGATGCATATGAAGAAGTCCAGGCGGTCTTCTTTCCGTTTCAGGAGAACTTTTTCCCTATGGAAAAATGAACTCTATGAGGGTGATTTTGTCCTTAGCAGAGAATCAATATTGGCCATTGTATAAGTTGGATGTGAAGAATGCATATCTTCACGGATATCTTAAGGAAAATGTGTATATGACTCCACCAGGATTTCACCTTGATAAGGATGAACAAAAGGTTTGTAGATTAAAGAAGGTTATATATGGACTGAAACAGTCTTCAATTGCATGGTTTAGAGATTTAGTGAAGAAGTTGGGATATGGTCAGAAGTTGAGATATGGTCAGAGACATGTAGAACATACTCTATTTAATAAACATACATAAAATAGCACCATTATTTTTTCGTGTATATAGATAATATTGTTGTGACAGGGAATAGTTCAATAGAAGTTCAGCGGCTAAAGGAATATTTAGCCAACGAGTTTGAGATTTGAGGATCTTGAACTTCTACAATAATACTTGAGCATTGAAGTAGCAAGATCTTGTGAGAGAATTTTTATTTCCCAAATGAAGTACGTTCTGGATTGCATGAAACAGGAAAGCTTGGGGCCAGACTAGCAGATACTCTAATGGAGTAAAATCAAAAGCTGGATGCGTAGGGTTGTGAACCTCTACACAATGTTAAGAGTTTTCAGAGGCTAATTGGATGGTTGGTTTACCTCTCTTACGAGACCAAACATTGCATTTGCTCAGCTGTATTTTTTATGTCGGTAGTTTCAGGATGGTTCGACATCTGTGCTCCACCACCTTGGATAGAGGAGTATATAGGAGTAGGAAGGTGAAATCCAGGAAGAGGAAGGCAATCTGGATTACTTTCCCTATTATTGAGTCTAGATGATTAGTTGTTTATTTCAGATTATTTTAAGGGATGTAATAAGACAAATTTCAGATTATATTGTTTACGTTTGTTTTCAGTCATTGATCATGTTGAATATCAGGTTCACTTTGGTATTTATGATTGGTCAAGCAGGTTTGAAATTATCCTTTGAAATTATTATTTATGATTATGAGAAATTTTAAGGTTCATATTTAGCATGCCTTGTATGTTTTAAAGGATAAGGACTGGATATCTATCACGGGTCCAAAGTCTCATTATGACCAAAATGTGATTTTGGGGCGTTACAAATAGTTGCCTAATGCTCATAAAATATTCTTATGAGATTAAAGAAATCAAGAGAAAGTAGCCATATGACAAAAAAAAAACCACAATCAAATAATGCATGTACAAGGAGGACAAACCTCTTTAATATTTTGCAAAAGAACATGATTACTTTCACCACAATCAGTTTCATTTTGGACGTGCTCCGTGAAAAATGTTGATCCTGACAGTAAAGTATAATCAATTTTCCCAGTGGAAGACATAGGCAATGAATCAACACAGGAATAGAGGTTAGGAATCATTGCTAAGGGCAGCTTTCTGACCAACCAACTTCTAATAGAAAATCTCAAAACATCACCAAATTCATCCTTTCGTTTCAGTACTAGGACAGCTCCAAAGCGTGCAGGTTCTCCTTGACCATTTCGAGAAATTACAGCAGCATCAACCACATCTGGATGTTCCCTTAAAATATTTTCAATCTCATCTAAAGAAATACGCTGCCCATTAACCTTTATGGTGCGGTCTTTTCTCCCCAAGAAAACCAAATCACCACTCTGAAGCCGTCTAGCAAAATCACCAGTTCTAAAATATAATCGAGTAGGAAAGTTGCAAACAGAGTCCTGAGGCAGCTTTACATAATCCAAAGACCCAATAGTAGGATCAAGAACGCATCCTGTAGAAATGCAGACACCACCAACATATATTTCTCCTTCATTGGGTGCATCTGGTTCTCCAACAAGCACTACATCACAGTTAGAAATAGGTACTCCAATTGGCACACTATCCAGTGCCTGAGTCTCCAAAATCATCGGCAACTTTTTGCAATTAAAATATGTACAGTCTCCAGATACCTAAATTCAAATAATTAATGAATCAACGTTGTATTAGTAGTCATTAGGATGTACATCATTATATATGGGAACAGAAAGAAGTTTCATCATCAGCATCCTTTCAAGCATAAGCTAATATCAGGTTCACTGAGCAAAAAGCTGAGCATGTAGGACACTGGCTATAAAGAGGAAACACATATACATAAAGCAACATGGTGCAACTGAACAAAACGAAAAAAAAAATGCAAGTCGAAGGACATACTGCGGTCCAGACATCCAGTATATGTAATTTGATTAATATAACTACTCTCATGGTGCTCCAGCAACAGGAACAAGAATGAATTAATCCAAGATAATAGTGGCTAAAGCAACCAATACTATCTAACCCTGTTTGGGAGCTTATCTATGCCTCGAAACGGGGAACGAAGTCCAAGTTCTCAGAAACTTCAGCATCAAACATATAGCACTTCTACCTCAACCTGTAGCGGTAAATTACAAATTTGGAAGGAACAAGCAAGAATACATCAATTATGCACAAATCCCAATAAAACCTAGATGTATGCAGCAGACTGCATAAAACATAAAGCTGGTCAAGGTCGTGTGTATGTAGTGCATTGAAAGATTGTGCTTCGCAAAGTTCAGAATCGTTAAAGTATCTAAACTATTGGCAGAATTTGAGTGCTCGAAAAATTAAAGTTGCTATTTTCGGCAGTTTGCCTTTATACTCAAGCATAGATCAGGTGTCCGATTAGAAAGACTATAGGTGGAGATGATTGATAGAAATCATAACTATGGTAGCTTGGTACACCAATTTGCAGGGATCAAGCATAGATCAGTTGATCAAAATCTAGTTGTCAAGTACTCGTGGATTGTATTATTAAGAACACTGTCGGTGGAGGTAACTGGTTTGAGAAATTTGAAGCATTTGTATAAGGACCATCTGTACTTTAGAGAGTTCATAATTATGTAGTAAACGTGTTGTGTCGCAGATTGTTCTTTGCAAGAACAGATAACTGAGTTATTCCTTTCAATATTAGAGGGGTACACATACAGCTCAGCCCTTTTCTGCCTACCAACTGGTTGCATCTTGGGTGAGAAGCATGTCAGCTCCCACCACATGTCATCATCCCTCTCTATAGATGAGAATGAGGAATACTATCTCCACCCACATCTTCATGCCTTCCTTCTCTGACCCTCGACCTTTTTCTCTGATTGTTTATATTGGTTCAAAATCTCCTCGGACTGTTCCCTATTGGTTTCATTCAGTCACGTGATGGTCAAAGACCAGACAAACAGCCATTAACACGAGAGTACTCCTTGGTTTCCGGAAGATCCTCCCCCTCTACAGCCACCCAAACAAGGAAAGCATCTCCGTGGACCTCCAAACAACCTCAGACAATATACTGAACCCACACCTGTTCCCAATGAGCAATCTTGTTGTATCAACCTGATTCTAGAAAGAATTTCAAGGGCATGCCTCTCTGAAACCTCTGCACACGTTGGTTTTTAGAGTGTATGCAAATCAGGATAAAGGAGATGCTAAAAAATGCTGATCCACCATAGGACATGTTTTGATCTCCATTTTCGTTCGCCGGAAGATGGGGTCCCATTGGTCTAGAAGAAGCCTCCGGCCTGCAGACAGTGCATCCTTCCTTCAGAACCCTCTTGGGCCCCCTCCTTCCATGGAAAATGAATGGAAACAATTCTTTTTACCTTTAAGCGATTGGATGTCTTCCATCCTCTGCTATTACCAGGTCTGCAACCTGATTTACCTCCAGCTGCTCTTCAACGAATCTCCTTACCAGGATACAGTGTAAGTAAGAACTAAGAACTCCCTTTCTAAAACCCTTTGTCCTCTACTATCACCTTCGACTCTCACTTGGCCAATCAATGTTGAGAATGTTAAGTATAAAGTATTATTGTAAGGGCCTTTTAGTCCTATATTTTGTTTCCTTTCTTTCTCTTCCCTCTTTGAAAGGGTATTAATGTAATCTTCCCCTATGTATATATTCTAGCAGAGGAGGCTCAGAGATATAAGCTCTCACTCTAGTTTCTCTATTTCTTCTGTCCTTCTCCTTCTTTTCTCTTTTCTTCCTTCCAAACCCTGGACTCTATATTTCAACTGTCAATCCATGTGCTACCTTCTCCCAGCCAGCATGGCCGGCGCAATATATAAATGATCAGGCGGCATCATTTTGTTGCACAGTTGAACTTAGAATTTGACGGTCATAACTCCGAATTCAGCATGCAGTGTGCATATTAAAAGTTTTCTAGAAGGCCTACTCGACGAGAAAATTGTAGAAAAAATATTTAAAATAGGAAACCTCCATAACCTGTAATAGGATTTAAGGATCTATTCACAATAGGATTCATATCCCAAAAGAGACTTGGCTGGCTTAAAATACAGCACAATCAGGTGTGCCCCAGAGAAGCCTGCACAAAATGATAATTGATAGGTTCAGGTTATGTAGGGCGTAAAGTACACAACTTGGTGCATAAGCTAGCAAATTATCAGGTTATGTAGGGCGTAAAGACTAATGCTCATGATCCAGTGCATTTTTTAATGCACTTGTGAGAAGATTCCAAAGGTCTACCATATGCCTGGTCACCAAACCAATCATGTGAGTGAGCACACATGTCACATGAATGAGCCTTTCTGACTCAAGATGAGGGATTCATCCATGCCCCCTAGGTCTAGACATCGAACATGTTTGCATGAAGCCAGGCATCATGTGAAAAGGTAAACCGCGTGTAGCTACAAAACATGGCATCCCTAGCAGCAATTTCAAGGTATCATTATAAGCATGATTAAACAATATAACACAATCCCAATGGTTCATCTTCATGTCTGTCACAGCATCCTATCACTAGATACTATCATCATGCAAAACACACAAAACATGAGCATATCATGAGTCCGTGTGTCTGTGTGTGTTGGCCTACTGTGTGTGTGTTTAAATGGTTAGGTTCCAAACAAACAAAAAAAGCAAAAGCAAGTGTTATTCTTACCCCTTTGGATGGTTGGGTTGTAACCAATTTAGTTCCACATCGCTAGGCGATGTAGGCCTCCTGTGAATTAAGGCTCCTTCCTCTCTACTTAAAATAGGGCCTTTTTAGAGATATGTGTTGGGTTCAGTCTCATGAGTCCGTGTGTGTGTGTTGGCCTACTCTGTGTGTGTGTGTTGAAATGATTAGTTTCCAAACCAAAAATAATAATGATGGATGTAAAAACTTTTTCAAATTAATGGGTAAATTTGACAAAAAATGCATTTCAGACCAAAAGATCCAACAATATCATGACAGAAAAACCTTTACAACCTTAGAAGCCTTAATACCTAAAGACTGTCTGATTCCTATGATATTTCCATAGCTATGAATCCAAAAGAGCCTTGTTCATCTTCCAGGAAGATAGTAAACCCAACCCTCCAATCATTCTTGGTTTGCAAATTGTCTTCAAGTCAAATAGGAGGTATTCCTGCAAATTTTCCTTATCTTTCCACAACCTTACTTCTTTTCATCCTCGATCCCGCAAGACAGTGGCCTCATTCGCAAACTGAAGATATGAAATTACAAGACCAGTGTCCCCACTGAAAAGCCTTCTATGACTACTCATGCCTCACTAAACAGTGGATTCAAAGCTTTTCCAATCATGATGAAAAGAAAGAACATTACGCCGTTTCTTGTAAGAACATAAGAACTAGTACAACAAATCTAGGCACTGAACAAACAGCATGATCACATCCACATGTTACCAGATACTTTGGTATGTCTTACAACAAAGCACAAACTAGATATCAAAATAAATCCAAATTTTAATTTAAAGGAGGACATCCCATGTAAGATATAATGACATACTTCCAATTTGGTAAGGTCAAAATAAATGAAGAATCAAACTTTCAACTTAAACCTTGCTTCCAGCATGTACAAGTAAGAAGCCCATCTAAAAATGTGAACTATAATTGATTGCCAAACAATTAAATGCTCCTAGCTACAAGCAATAGGAGATAGAGCACAAAGATTGACATGCAATGGAAACTTAAGTCTCATTGCCTCAATCAAAGTAATATAAGTAATGCAAAAATGCCTATCTTTCCGGAGAGAGTAATCACTTTCAAAGCTTAAGATTAAGGCCAAATCATGAGCTTTCAGAAAATCATGATTTGGAGGGATCCTACATGTTCTAAAGAGAGGAATAGCTAGGTCTGCAAGTTTGGAGAGGTTTCACAAATCAAATATTTTTGTACTGAGTACTGACCCATGACAAAACTCCCACAAAGTTTGTGCAATATTCCAATCCAACTTCAATCTCATGCCAAAATGAAAAGGATCAAGGTTGGCGTTGTGGGAGATACTACCGGGTGCCATAGCTTGGTCTATCTGAAAGAGAGGAATAGGAGAGTTTTCGAGAACTCTCCATCCTCTCTTCCCCGTATTTGCAATAGAACCAGGTCCTTAGCAGTGGAGTGGGTTTCAGCAAGGCAGGAAGGGGTGAGCTTAGGCATGATGTTTGCCTGATTTGTATTGTCGGTGTGGGCATCTATTTGGGGGTTAGATTGGTGTATTCTGTTTCTGTTGCACCCTACATTGGTTCACGTCCTCATGAACTATGTGCTCTCTGCTTCTTTGTACTTGTGATGCCTTTCTTATTTATATATTTGCTTGGTTTATTAATCATTTAAAAAAAATGACAAGGAAAACCCTTGATGTGGTGAAGGCTACTCCCATGCATAAAAAGCAGCAATTATCTGAAATTTTCAAATGCCTCATCCCAAGTTGAAAGTGACAAGATTATGGAACAATACAAAAAAAATAATTAAGATGAGAACATAGTAACCATAAAAATATGAATAGGAGGAGCAAGAGTATGTCTTCTGGTACTACAGATGGCATGGCATTCGACATAATTGGATTCTAAACCAGAAAGACCATGACTACTGCATGCTATTTGACTTACAGGCAAACAAACAAAGAGAAGAGTGTTAACTTCTGACCTCTGTACTTCCATACAAGTTCAAGATAGAAGTTTTTGGCAATAGCTTGCAAAGCACATCCCACAAATATAAAGGAAATATTTCTCCACTTAGCACTAACACTTGTAAGGACCTTTGAACCCGCATATTATAAGGGCTTTGCATAGCAGGAAGAATCGCTCTTATTAGTGATGGAACCACAGTAAGCCTTGTAATAGAGTAAGCCTGCAAAAACAACAGCGGGAAAGAGCATTACTTCATGGTTTCCTAACATATAAAGAAGATGATGACAAGCTCGAAAAGCAAAGACTCCAATGGACCAGAAGAAAGAGCATTGCTTCAAGGTTACTTAACCTATAAATACCATTTTCAAATCCATTAGGAGTGGAAAAGATTC
Source organism: Tetracentron sinense (assembly GCA_015143295.1). Classification (NCBI taxonomy): domain Eukaryota; kingdom Viridiplantae; phylum Streptophyta; class Magnoliopsida; order Trochodendrales; family Trochodendraceae; genus Tetracentron; species Tetracentron sinense. The sequence goes on along the minus strand of CM026572.1, from coordinate 7,023,291 downwards.
CTTTAAAGCTATAGATGGGGCCTCTATTTTGGAGAGTGACTAATGGTGGCTTTGTTTCATTTTGGATCACATTGGGTATGTTAATATAGTTTATAAATCTATTTGGTCCATATTCTTGTATCAGCTAATGAGTAAACCAGCTATTATTGGTCAAGAGTTGTTTGGGGAGCCTAATTCTTTTCCTCGTGAGCTTGCCACCTTTGTTGAAGAAGATGCTTGAGGTCTCCTAGTACCTCGGATGTAAATTTGGTTCTTTTTATTCTATCTGGTCGGGGTCTGCCTAACCCCAAAAAAAGAAAAGTTAACAAGCTCGTTGGACAAGAGCATTGCACATAGATCTCTTTGCGCAACAGGAGATCAAAATGTATATTAAAGGTGGAGAAAACTTACAAAGAAGAGTTCACAAAGGTAAACAAAGGAAAGCCCACAAGCACTGCCTAAAGCAAAGATAAGTAAGAAAACTGTATGATACAACCCACCCCAAGCAAACTCCTACATCTCCTTGGGAACGACAAGATGAGAACTATCCACCATCATCCACTGGAAACATGGATGACAAGAGTGAGATGTCACTGTCCTTATGGACAAGAACATTGCACATACGAGCTCTATATCTTCTCTTCTTTTTACAACATATTCTTTTATTCATCAAAGGAGGTAGATAGATAGAGAAGAATCTATAATTATAATTTCCAAAAGTAGCAGGTCCGGCTTTGGAACTTTCCCCTTATATATGATGAGTTGATCCACCCACAAGTCAAGAATCCCAGATATACGAAGCACATCTGTCACCTGGAAGGCTGGAACAAAACTTTGTACTAGTGAATTGCACTTATAATGCTGGAATTTTCAATCAAAAGGTCTGTCATTTTTTTTTTTAAACGTCAAAAATGGTTGGATTTTTAAGGAGCTGGGATACTGTAGCAATCAGTGAAATAAATTTTGATGGATCTTTTATTCCTTCAGTGAAAAATGGTTTCCCCATCTCTTATAATCTTCTCATACATTAATCAAATACACTAGATATGTTGTGTAGATTCTTTATGACAACAGGCGTGTTCTATGTTGAAACATGTGGAATCCCGGTATCCCAGCTAAAGTTTCTTTCTTCCTATGGACCACGGCTTTGAACAAAATCTTAACAAGCGAGCACTTGCAGCATAGAGGCTGGAGTTTGGCTAATAGATGTTTTTTATGTCTCCAAGCGGAAGAAACGGCGGATCATCTTCTCCTTCACTGCCCCGTGGTGCAAGAGGAGTGGGGGTTTTTCCTCAACCGAATGGGGATTGAATGGGTCTTTCCGTCTTCCATCAACTTCTTATCGTGTTGGTCCGTGGAGAGGGGGAAGGAACTTGGGAGGCGATTTAGGGGTGTTCCCTGGGGCTATTTGTTGGATGTTGTGGAAAGAGAGAAATCAGAGAGTATTTGAGGACATCTCTTCGTTGGTCCCTCTGATCTACGAGCGCATCAGGTTGGTGGTCATGGAATAAGTAGGGTCGCTTTGTGGGAGGGAGGAATAGCAGGAGGTATTGTACTAATTTTTGTTTTCCTAGGGGTATAGGTCTGATTTCCTAGGGGTAAAGGTATGTTTTCATGTGTCCTTGGCCTTGAGTTTACACGCCTTTAAGCTCTTCTAGCCGGGCTTTCTCTCTTGTATCTTTCTTCCTCTTTTAATGAATTGCTTTATCGATTAGAAAAAAAAAAAAACAACTATTGTGACTCATAAGTCATATCAGGAGATCATATGCATTTCGGACACAGATGGACATGGACACGGACACGCTTGATTCCAATAAACCTTTAGTGTTTATTATATACAAAAGGACATACAACTGCATATATTTAGCATGCATTTTAGCAAATTATTCTCAACTCTCTTCATTAGAAAAGAGAAGCACGAAGGAAAGAGGGGAACAACCACAATCCATTTGTTTTCAAAAAGAAAAAAATAGAGAAAGAATATGAAGAATTACAGATTCCTGATACAAAAAAAATGAGTGAGAGGCATACATGTGTCAACATGATGAATTCGGGTAAACAAACGCATCTTTTAAATTAATTTTGTTTGAGATTAGCATTAACTAGAATTAATATATGTTCATTACTTCAGTAATTTATTTGTTTTAATTCATGTCTTATTTATATTGTTTGATGAACTGTAGCTTATAATACATCACTTAATATTGTTTGCAATAATTTTGCTTTTATATTTAATTTATTTTCTTTTTAATCCTATACAATATTACTCATATAATATATAAAGAATAATCATTTTTAAAATTAAAACTTAAAATGTCCTTTATCCCCGAATCTTTTTTAGGTTCGCCATGTCTGACATCTCGTATTGGAGTCCTTATCGATACTCGTGTCCATGTCTATGCAACATAGTATACCGGTTACTAATCAAGAAATGGAAACATTGTATAAATTCAGAACAAAAAAAAAAAAATCTTAGATTTTCTTAAACTTTCCTATTAAGCCCATAAGTCAATAAACAGTTCATCATTGCATTGCTCATCTGGAACTAGAAATTTTTTCAAAATTAGGTACAAGGTTCTAAATTTCGCGCAAAAAATTAAAATAAATGCCTAATTTTTGTTTTTACGTAGGTAGGGGAAATATCCTCACTCGTAGTATATTTTTAACAAATCTTCAGCCATTTTTTTGCAATTTATCAAAATTTTTGTGAAATAACGTAAATATCACACATATCAATTGATATTTTGGTTCTGTACAGTTATAGAAATTCAATTTTTGCACGAAATGTCCACTTCTTGACATTTCGCTACCAAATTTTGGTGTTTTGCTCATTGCTTCATAGTTTGCCTATTATTCACATAATCAAGTTGGATTGAGCCCTAAAAACCTGAAGACTAGTGTAAATCGCCATGTATAGTGTGTGGGGAGATGTATAGTGTGGGAAGATATTTTTGAGAGAGCGCACGTGAAAGGTAAGTTATCCCCGACCTTGGATTCAATATAGCTCTAATGAGGTTAAAAAATGACTTGTGTATTTCCAACCGATCTATCGATTGGGTGGGAAAAGGAGCATACCATTGTCCAAAAAATTAGAGTGAAGGGTATAGGTTGGCAAAGAGAATCTAGTTCTACATCCTCATATGGACCCAGGTATGTGTCCTCCAGTCAGCGCAGTCACATATGTCAGACTCTCAGTGCAAGAGTTATGGATATGATCTAAAACACGTTTGTGCACAGGGTCAGGGTCAGGGCCATAAATATGCTCCATACGGATATGCTTCTAGATATGAGCCATATGGATTGGCTATGGATATGCAGTCTCACATGTCTATGCATGTGACTACGACTCATCACCCACAGTGTCCACCGATAGGAATCCTGGTGTAGGTTGGAAAGGATGAGTACCATAGCTATGTTAGTGACTTCTTGGTACCATAATCTCAAGAGTTGGATCCTAGTATTGTACTTATATGGAGAACCAGTACTTTCGTCCTTATCAGGATCTGATGAATTTAAGCCTCTGTGCAACTCCATGTGAATCTAAAGTAGCTCTTGTTGTGGAGTGGTATTATATACTTGACCTCCATTTGAATCTGTATTCTATTTTTATGAGTATTGGATGTATTGAATAGTTTGTGTACATTATAATCCTCTCTAATTATATTACACCACCTCCAGCATGTCTTTATAGTTTACACCATTCCAAATGCATCTATTATACACAATTTGTTTTTTGCATTTTTTATCCCAAGTGTTTAATTATGTTTACTTTAACATTTCCTTCAGTTTCAAAGAAATATTCCGTGCTTTCCTAATTTTTCCTAATTTTTCCCTTGAACAACAAAAAATCCTCCATATCAAAAAAATTTCTTGGAATATTTCCCACAAAATTTCCTAATTTTGAAGTGTGAAATTAAAGTTTAGAACCTTAAAAAAATGAAGCAACTTCTATTAAAAATTACTAATCATCTCATGAGTTTACACCATAGTCACCAAGTACGAGTGCAGGTTTCAAAAGGTAATGATCCGTTCGGGCAGTACAGGTTCAATAGGGGAAAGTGCGGGAAAAAATTTTAAAATAAGTAATAATTATGAAACATGATACCAAGTACCAATTATTAATAATCAATTAAAGTCATCATTCAACAAAACAAGAGCAATTATATAGCCCTCAAAATATCATCATTCACCATTCAACGACTTATTTTTTTTGATCGACAAAGCAATTCATTAAAAGAGGAACAAGGATACAAGAGAGAAAGCCCGGCTAGAAGAGCTTACAAGCATGTAAACTCAAGGCCAAGGACGCACGAAAACATACCTTTACCCCTGGGAAATCAGACCTATACCCCTAGGAAAACACAAATTAGTATAATACCTAATACAGTTCCTCCCTCCCACAAAGCGACCCTGCCCATTCCATGACCACCAACCTGATGCGCTCGCAGATCAGAGGGACTGACGAAGAGATGTCCTCAAATACTCTCTAATTTCTCTATTTCCATAACATCCAACAAATAGCCCCAGGGAGCACCCCCCAAATCGCCTCCCAAGTTCTTGCCCTCTCCACGGACCAACACGATAAGAAGTTGATGATGGAAGACGGAAAGACCCATTCGGTTGAGGAAAAACCCCCCACACCTCCTGCACCACAGTGAAGGAGAACTGGAGAAGATGATCCGCCATTTCTTCTGCTTGGAGACAAAAAACATCTATTAGCCAAACTCCAACCTCTATACTACAAGTGCTCGTTTGTTAAGATTTTGTTCAAAGCCGTGGTCTATAGGAAGAAAGAAACTTTAGCTGGGATGCCGAGATTCCACACCACTCTATGAGGGACAGACTCACTCCATGTATAGGATAAAGATTGGTACAACAATCTAACCGAGAACCGCCCTAGGCTGCTTTTGGACCATATCCCGCAATCCCTAACTTCAGGACATGGGGCCGACACCATAATGCATTCCAAAAGCTGAGACATATCACTGATTTCCCATTCGTTGAGATCCCGACGCATCCGAGGACACCAAACAACCCCCAATGCACTTCTCTCATACAAATCCTCCACAATAGCTTCCCTGTTGGAAGCTATGGCAAAAAGATTGTCAAAATCATCCATCAATTTGGTAGACCCACACCAAACATCCTTCCAAAACCTGATCTTCGACCCTCTCCCCACTCGAAATCTGAAATAATGCACTACCAAATTGGCATTGGCCATAATCCCCTAACCATGCTGGCCTCTGACCTCCCGAGGAATCCAACTCGACTTTTCCCCATACTTGGCGACTATCACCGCTCGCCACAAGCTTTCCCGCTCATCCCCGAAACACCACACCTATTTGCCTAATAATGCTTTATTCACTTGGATGAGCGGCTTAAGATTCAAACCCCCGTATTCCGAAGGACGGCACATTTGAGCCTAGGCAAGTAAATGATATTTAGCTTTGTCCCCTCTCTCATTCCACAGAAACTCCCTCTGAAGCTTCTCAATGGAATGAGCTACTGATCTGGGAATGGTGAGAGTAGACATAAAGTAAAGGGAGGCCACTTAAGGTGCTTCGGATTAGAGTCAGTTTTCCCCCTTTCGACAAGTATGACGATTTCCACCCAGATAATCTTTTGCCAATGCGATCAAGCACCAGGTTCTATGCTGATTTTGCTTTGAAGCTCACGCCCAGAGGCATGCCCAAATACACTAAGGGAAGAGAGCCCACTCAGCAACCTAGGCAGATGGTCAGATGATCTAGAATGGGAACCTCCCCAACCCTGATAATTTCTGATTTTGCGAGGTTGACTCGCAAACCTGACACCGCTTCGAAACATCTCAGCACACACCTAAGATTAAGGAGGTCCCGTCTCGATGCTCGCCCGAAAATAAGAGTGTCATCCGCAAATTGGAGGTGTAATATCCTTAAACTATTAGCACCAACTCTGAATCGTTCAAAATAAATCCCCTCAGCTCTGGCCAACATCCAGCTCAAAGCCTCCGATATGAGCACGAACAGAAAAGGCAAAAGAGGATCCCCCTGCCTCAGGCCCTTTGAGCTGGGGGAAAAGCCAACCAAACTCCCATTGACCAGAATTAAGAAATAAACCGAAGACATACAAGACCTCATCCACTATTGCCACTTCCACCCAAAGCCGACTAAGATGTAAGAACAAACTCTCAGTTGACATGATCATAGGCCTTCCCCATATTTACCTTGCACAGGATTCCCAATGTTTTAGAGCGCACCCTGGAGTCAATGCACCCGTTGCCAATAAGAATCTCATCAACAATCTGGCGGCCTCCTACAAACGCACTCTGCTGGGGGGTATATGAGAGTTGTCATCACCTCCTTAAGCCTAGACGCCAAAACCTTTGAGAGATTATTATACGTGCTGCTCACAAGACTGATCGGACAAAAGTCTTTGAGATCTATAGCACCCTCCTTTTTTTGGAAGCAAAATAATGAATATGTTATTTATAACTCTGTCAAACTACCCTGTGTCATAGAACTCCTGCATCACTTGCATGAAATCCCGACCCACTATCTCCCAACAACACCTGTAAAATTCCATGGTAAAACTGTCAGGCCCAAGAGCTTTGCTAGTGGCCCCGCTACAAATGGCACGAATCACCTCCCCTTCCTCAAACAGAGCCTCTAATGTCGTCCTTTGCTCTAGGGACAGCCCATCAAAAGGAAGGTCGTCCAACCGAAGGCGTCAGTCCTCCCTTCCACGATATAAATCTTTGTAATAAGAGACCACACTTGCCTCGATCTCGCTTTTCTCATCCTTCCAAATACCGTCCACCCTTAACTTAGAGATAAAATTCCTCTTTCGATGAAAATTCGTCATTCTATGGAAAAATTTGGTGTTTCGGTCTCTTTCTTGAAGCCACTAGGTCCTAGCTTTTTGTTTCCAGCTAATTTCTTCCAACTTGAGCACCGATACGTATTCCAAATTCTTTGCCTCTCTATCTCTGGATTCTGAGGAGGAAAGATCTCTAGACTCGACAATAACATCCATTTCACCTATGTCCCTCAATAAACCGAAAAGACGCTCTTGAATGTTTGCAAAGACCTCCTTGTTCCACACTTTAATGCGAGCTTTCAAACCCTTGAGATTGAGACCAAATCTAGTGCTAGCTGGCCCCACCCCCTGTTTTGATTCCACATCTCAGCTACTAAGACTTTAAACCGATCATCCTCAAGCCACATGTTTTCGAAGCGGAAAGGACTAGGCCCCCCTAAAAAAACTTCCCGATTCCAGTAAGGGAGGCATATTGTCTGAGATGGGTCTAGTAAGGGAAGACTGAGCAACGTTTGGAAAATGGACCTCCCACTCCTAATCAACTAGGAAGCGGTCGATACGACTTGCAACTTGGGAGTTGCCTGCTTGGGACCCAAGTGAATTGGGCCCCCCTCGTCAGATAGTCAATCAACCCATGGCAGAAAATGAAAGCCCCGAATCTCCTCATCTTGGCCGAGAGCATGCAACCACCTTTCTTCTCTGATGAGAACCTGATACTATTAAAATCACCTCCCAGACACCATGGATGATCCCATCTTACGCTAACATCATCCAACTCTGTCCAAAAATCCACATCAGCGGACCTCCCTACCGGGCCGTACACCCATGAGAAAACCCAATTGAAATCCTCCCCCACCAAATGGCATAGGATGGAAATTGAGAAAACTCCCAATTCTGAGTCCAACACTTCCACTTTTGCTTTATCCCACAAAATCAAAATCCCCCCAGAAGCTCCTATCGACAGAAGCTCGATCCATCTCAGCTCCGGGCTCCCCAAATATCCCTGATATGATACTCCTTGGTGGCATTTATTGAATGCATAAGATTGTCGGATGCTTTGACCAAACGAGTTATTTGATACCCACTCTCTTCTCCAACTAACCCAAACCCCTCACATTCCATGAGATTATGGATAGACCTGTCATCTAACCACTCGGTTGTCCCTAGTTGACCTCGGGCTGCACGACTCCCCTCTCATCCGGACTCGGTCATAATTTATAATGCATTCTAATCTCCGCTTCTCCATTTCAGAGGCCCTTCTCTGACCAAACAAAGGCTTGCCTTCAGAGCTACGTCTACCCCTCTCTCCCCCTCCTTCAATTCTCTAGTATAAATCTCTAGCCTCGGACTCATGTCCTTCCACTGATAAACCGAACTCCTTAACCATCCCTTCCATCTGGTTCACTACCCATTCAGCGACCTCTTCCTGACGCATCTGAGGAAGCAAAACCTACCTTTTCCTTTGAGAATGCGCAGTGGCAGCCTGACTTTGCTCAACTTCCTTAGCCCTCGAGCTCCTGTCCATCCCCTTAAAATTTCCAATATCTCTGTGAAGCTGATCGAAAGCAAAATTAATCAAACCAATTAGACTGCCGCCACTTGGATTATCCACCCTAACCATGCAAACTGACTAAAAAGCCCAAACTCGAAATAGATGAAAGGTGTGGGCCTTGTGCATGATCCCGTGAAGGATGCATCTGCCGATCAGACGCACTCCCTTCCACTATAGATAAATCACAATGAGAATAATCCCCTGCGATCGGGCCGAGACATACAGGGTTCTGTTTTCCCCTTCCCTGTGCGGCTGCCCCATCGCTACCCAACCCTGATGGCAAAGGGTAACTCCTAACAACTCTTGGATCTGCACACGCCACAACAAGATCCATCAACGAACCACACTCCTGCTCGAAACCCTCCCCCAAATGGGCTTCCGTTGTGGCTAAGGGGGGAGAGCCACTTAAGGCCACCTGACAAAATTCCTTCCACCCATGGCAGGATAGATTCTGTAGCAAGAACCGCCCACGGGAGGGGCGAGAGCTAATCTCCCAAGCTATGCAAACCCTTTATGGAGATGGATAGAAATTCCGAAAAGACTAATGGGGTATAGCTGTCCATCTCAAGGTGCTCCGGCTCCTCATCCCAAAACTATCCCGCAATAGGAGCTCCTGAAGGGAAAGGAGACCTGAATGGCGTACCTGGCTCGCTCCAACTCCCCACGACCTCCACACAAGAGTCAACCGGTTCCTCCTCAACCCTACCGCCTCTGCCCCCAGCCTCTGCTACAACTATGGCTTCCTCCGCAAGCCCTGTCTCCTCGAGCAGAACCTTGGGAATAGGGGTTGACTTCCCTGCTTCAGCCGCGTCTGAGGATGTGGATCCCTCCGGTGATCTCCCACCATTGCTCGAAACTAATTCTCCTGTGAGAGTTGCCCTTGCTCCCTTCAGCTCTGCCTCGAAGCTTTGAAGAACCCAGGTCTAAATCTCGAGCAGAACTGACTCGAGGGCTTACCTAAGAAATATTTGGGCCCAACTCTTAACAAATGAATATCATCATTCACCATCATTTTATTAAAAAAAAATTTAAAAAGTACAATATTGTCATCCTTTAAACTAGAACCCCATAACATCATACCCTAACAAAAAATTTAAACCCTCATATAAGCTTCAAAGTTCAAACCCTAAAATAAAATTCAATCATATCTTTGTAAAATTAAACCCTATGTGCAAACCCTATCATAATTCATAAGATTCAACCATAAGAATGAGAGAGGAACCCTAAGAAATTAAATTTTGATATGTAAAGGACAAAAATAATGGGTCATCATCTCAAACGGCGGCCCTATAAAACTTTTTTTTTAAGTAATATGCTTTTTGTACACGTATTATAAGGGTTTAATAAAAAATGCATTTTCTATAGTACAGGTATCGCCGTTTTAAATTTAATATAGCATAAGTACACTATTTAAAACGGTGACCCCCCCCCCCTAAATAAAAAAAGTTTAATATGCATTTTAAATGCGTGTAGAACACATTTTTGTTGACAAAGGTTTAAACTATTGCCATGAACAGTGCAATGCACTGATGTTATCAAAATGTGCGATGATGTTGGCTGGTTTTCGAGCGAATAGTGCATCATCTCAAAATGATTCAAAGATGTCAAAAATGTTGGATTCTGCACTATTGTATTTAGTGACATGTAAATTTTTGTATATTCTAAGAAAAGGGAAGTGGTATCCCCATCTGTTGTAATATTTTAACATAAATCAATTAAATATACCAGTTATTGATCAGAACAATATCTATATATATATATATATATATATATGAAATGGTCTATCAATTATGAGAGACAAGTTTCACTCTTTGATTTTCTTGAAGTTTCCTATTAAGTCCATAAAGCTAATAGGCACAGTTCATGACTCTTGAGAACATTGTTCCTCTAAATTATATGATTTTACAATATCGGGTCAAGAGACTTCTATTAAAAACAGCTAATCCAGCTCATGAGTTTACACTATTACCATGTATGTGCTGTCCGTATCAATACTCTGGAATGTGTAATGACTATGGCTGGTCTCCAATCAAATTGTTTGTCCTTTATAAAAAGATATCAAAACAGTTTATTTTCTAAGGAGTTGGGACAACATTGTATTCAATAACATGTAACTTTGTGTATGACCTCAGAGGAGAATGGTTTTCCAGTTGGAAAAGAAAGATATATGGAAATGTCATATTTACTAGACACACAAGTTACCAATCTTTGGTTTTCTTAAAGATTCCTGTTAGTCCATAAAGCTAATACATTCCATGACTTAAAATTACTTCGATCCTTGAAATGGTGAATGGCCTATTACCTATATCTCCAAGGTTATGTCAAGGTCAAGTTGACAAGAAAATCTTGTCAGGTTGCACTGCCAAGTCCCAACCTAGGCGACTTCAGCTTGTTCCAGTTGGCTCTTAGATCATTGGTGTGGTTAGAATTTAATAACCATACAAAATTAAAAATAAAAATGAAAAATGACAATCACGAAAATCCAATGAAGTTTGAATCACAATATACAAGTGTACCTTTATGAAATCGACAACATAAAATGGATTTGCTTTTAACTCCTCAAAAGGCGGTATAATCAAGGGGGTACAGGTAAGAATAGCACTAAGAAACTCTTGCAGATGGTCAATAAAGCTGATTGATGTCTTGAACAGTAAAAGCTCCACTCCGTGAAGGGGAAACAATTCTTGCATCCATGAAAAGCGATTAAGGAGACCTAAAAGGGGACAAACAGATCAGTGGAATAAATCCAAATGCAAAAGAAAAAGAAAAAACAGAAAATGACAGCATAGATATAACAATAGCATACAGAAGGCCCAAAACTCAGCAACTTCATTAAATAAATAGCCATTGGTTCTAACAATATATGAAATGTCAAAGAGAGATGTATGAATATTTTGTGGTAAGAAATATGTTGATTTCTTAATGAGCCATATAACAATCACAACATATGTTCCAGGATGTTGTTTTATATTTAGCAAGCAAGACTACATAGCTCATGAAAGTAGAATATACCATGATCGTGAGAAGAAGCATAATTATGATAATGTCATTGTCAATGTTGTCCAATCTAGAGGCAATGAATAAGAATGGTGTAAAAGAATGATGGTGTGTAATTATAGAACTACTTGTCATTTAACAGTCAACAAGTAACTTTAAGAATTACAAAACTTACTATGATATTAAAATACAAATCATATATGACTCGGCGTTTGGGATTGTATATGTGATGATTCCGCAAGCAGAAATATTAAGGCTTACATATTTATTTCCCATGACACAGGAACAAAAAATAAACTTTGTCAATGTTTTAAATATGTGTGATATATCCCTATGTGGCAGGGTAGATATATACATAGCCCTGGTATTTATTTTAATCATGAGATAATATATAATAGGAAGGCAGTTACGGAAATGTTGTCGAACATAGCTAAGAGGTTACTGAGATATAAACTCAAGAACAACTAAAGATAACTACAATCTAGATATTAATGATGTTCAACGTGTTCAATGATGTACAACCTATATATATATATATAACAATGCAATCTAATTTTCTGACCATAAAAAAAAAGTGTTAGTGCCTAAGGATTACAAACGCCATCCAAATTGGTAGTGTCTTGCAAGGATCAAGGATAGATTGTTAAGAACTGGCCCTTGAGATCTGACGGAGACAATGAAGCGTAGGAAAATGTGATCCTTAAAGGTCTCCAGACCTTGAAGAATACCATTGAGGTTCCTTTACGGGTTAATGGATAGTCTTTGGATGCTAGTGAGTGGACAGGAGGAATAGGAGAAGCACTATAGAATTTAGCTAACGTAGTTAATCATATAAAGGAGCTAACTAGAGGATGGCGAAGGAGAGAGCAGATTCCTTAGCAAGTTAAGAGTATTTTTATGATAGATAAGTTTAGTTCATTAATAATAAAAGGGGCATGCCCCATGTTAAAAAAGAGAAGTGCATTGTCAGCAAAAACATCAATGGCCTCAATACGTTACATCTACAGGTTGTCATGACTTAAAGCAACCAACTAAAGAAAATTAAAGCTTTATCCCTTTCAAGTTCTTGAAGGACCAAAAAGATAGAAACATAATAGTATTTCAATCACTGATTGAACAGACTCAGGCTCATCTTCAAAAATATGCGCGTTCCTCACCATCCAAATGCAGCAGCATTTTACACCAGCGAGTGAGCAGGAGGGACATTGCATGCATTTGAGAGGGTGTAGCAAATGCGGAATTGCATTGCTAAAAGGCATTATAAGGTACAATAGTTGTTCATTTTAATCTTAGACATAATCACAAAAATGATTAACACATCAGAAATTCAATCTACAGCATTTGTAGTTTGAGATATGGTTTTATGCAAACTGCATTAATGGTTTACCTTGCTCAGTGCCACATACACCCTTAGGCTTTCCAGTTGATCCAGATGTGTACATCAAATAACAGAACGATCTCAGGTTTCTGCTTTCACAAGGCCAAACTAAAGGAGACTGGCCAAAATGCTCTTTGAGGTTCCCTTTCATAGATACGCATAAAATAGAACAACTGCTGCGATCTACGAGCCAGTGTGATTTATCAAGCTGGTGACGATTACTTGTATCAAAAGAAGATCTGCACTTAATAATAAGACCGACCTTTGCAGAAGAAAGAAAAGATAATATCCTATCTTTTGGCCAGGAAGGATCTAGAGGCATGAAAGCTCCCCCACATCTTAGAACTGAAAGAACAGAAATTATATATTCTACGGACGGTGACATATATATTCCCAATATTGGTGTATCTATATTATGAAAGTTGGTAGACTGCTCTCCAGTAAGGTTGCAAATTTTTGGCGATTGAAAATTTTTAGTATGTATTGTCTGCTGGCCATGAAAATAACCTGCAGTAAAGCCAAGAATGTTAATTCATCACAATACAGATGTATAAATTCTTATTAGTTGCCAATCCGCATCGCACAGTCCAACCAGAGGATCCCATGTACAAAAACTCTTTGATCAACAAAATCAGCATGATAGGGATAATCAAGACATGTAATAAATAAAGTTTTTGCTTGACCTTGTTAACAATCCAAAAGAGAACAACCAATCATATGGTTATGGTCACTATTACAAATCTCCCGAGAAATACCCGATTTCTCCAAAGAAAAACATCTAAAGTTTAAGACTTCGTTTTTAACGCGATATTTTAAAAATCTCGCGAGAAATATAATTCTCTTTTTATCTCATATATATCGCGAGATTTAGCCGAGATTTAACCAAGATTTTAAAAATATCATGAGAAATACACAATGTTGTTAGTTTTATGAATTTATAACTTGGTGATATTTATTACTATTTTCTGTAATTTCAATATATTGTTTTTAATCATTCCCGAGATTTAAGCGAGAAATACCCGAAAAAAATTCAAATTTGAAAATGTCCCAAGAAAAACTCCGGCCGATTAAAACCCAAGAACGAGATTTGTAACACTGGTTATGGTCATCCAATTAAGATTTTTTTTCGTTCTAGGAAATCTTGTATATTGGACCAATTGATTCGGCTGTCGCTATTGATAAAAATGGAGCCACTTGTACTGCATAGAACCGTATTATTCTAAATAATAGTTAGTAACATAACATTTGGATTTGTTATTATTCTAAATAATAATAGTTATAAGTCAATGCTTTTACGTTCATGCTCAAGGATATTTCAGATTTAAGAAGCTTTGTAACATAACATTTGGGTTTGTTATTATTCTAAAATATAATAGTCATAAGTCAATGGTGTTACGTTCATGCTCAAGGATATTTCAGATTTAAGAAGCTTTGACTAATAATAAAATAAACTGAATTTAATGGCTTATAAATTTTGGTTTTGGTTTTTCAAGGAAACCCTCCATCCTTTTTATTGTAAGATCTTTACACTAGTTTGTTGTTCATAAATAAGAAAATAAAAATAAATAAAAAGAGAGAGAGAGAATGCAATATTTCACCTTTTATAGAGTAGTTTGTATGTTCTGTAAGCACCCAATTTTGCATCCTCATAGGGCCTACAGGACCAATTATGACCTATTAGAGAATTCTCCTTGAATCCCCAAAAGGTGACCAAAATGCCCCTGATCTTTTGCCAAAATGTCTCTATGTGAAATTTTATCAAAATATCCTTATCCATTTCAAAAAGGTCAATTTTATCTTAGCTTTTCAAACATATCTATTTTAGTAAAATTGGGTCTTTTTTCATAGTTATAAAAAGTTTCAAAGTGGGTAAAATAGTTTTAAGCCAATGATAGGGTGACAGGTGTCACCTTAAGGCTGTTAGAATTGTATGTCCTCAAAAGGTATTTTACACTTATCTTTGTCCTTTATTTTAATGAAATATCAGTTTTACATAATAACTCTATCATAATTCATAGGGACTTTATTGATTAGTGTCTCATAAGGTGAGAACACCCTCATTTTGTACATTAATGGAATGAGTTAAATTGCTCTCACCAAAAATAAAATAAAAAGGTATACACCCAATAGTACTTTCACGAACTCCACTTAGAAAGTGATTATAGCTTTGAAGTTGAGTTACTTATTACAAATAAACCATCCCTCTCTACTAGAGAAAACAGTACCCAAGCTAGACTTCGAAGAACAAAACCATTTCATCACACCTCCCCTCTATTCAAGAAGAGGTTCATGTGCAGTTCTATCAGACGAAGCGGATTCGGATGGGATAGTGGTATATCCGAATTCGTATCCCATTATTTATTTGAATATCCGAATAAATATCCGGCGGATAGTGAAATATGATATCCGTATCCGACTCCGATTAAAATATCCGGATTCGGATAGTATCCGAATTATCCGATTACTTTAAAATAATATTTAAAAAATGTAAAATATATAAATTTTCATTTTAAAAATATATTTTAAAGGTTCTATTAATTTCATAAATTTAAAATACATTATTTATATATATTATATAATCGGACGGATATTTATTGGATCAGATATACCAGTATCCGAATTCACATCCGATTATAAAAGGATAGTAATTTTACTATCCGAATTTGCTCTGCCGGATACCTAATCGGATAATCATCCGACTAAACGGATTCGGATACGAATGGGATACGGATAATATCCGCATCCGCTTACAGCCCTTCTTCTGAATCAGTTATTAGAGGTTTTTTAGCATACAAGATATGGGTTCTGATGATTTTACTGTTGATAATTAATCCATGTTCGACTTGCTGCAAGTTAAGTTTTCCTTATTGAAATTCAAAGTAAATCTTGTGATATCTATCAACCATAAACACGTGAAGAAAAAGCAACTAATTTCATAGGCGAAGAATCAAATTTTAAAAAAAAAAATACATGTTCAAAACCCTAACCTCTGGGTCTGATCAAATTGGGATCATCACCGCCATCGAGGATGCGGCGGAGAATGGAGCTGAGGGAATTAACCGCGGCCAAAACATCGGAGAAAGTAAAGCATTCGTCTCCTTCATACACCGGAGGAGATGAAGATTCTCCAAGGTTACGGAAGAATTTATCTTCGTCGTCGTAAGCGAAATCAGGATCATTGATCTTATTGCGCAATTGTCTGCAAATGCGAGCGCCACCAGAGGCGTGAATGACTGCGATTTTGCTAGGGTTTGTCGAAGCTGCTCTGAAGAACTCGTGAGAAATGCAACAATGCTTCTCTTCTACTCGATCAGCCATCTCTGCTTACTTGGAGAATGCTGAGTAACTGAAAATTCCCCACAGAGAGAGGAGAGATAAAACGCTTGCGCGGGTTCTTTGGTCCACTCCTCGCTTTTTCAATCGAGAGAAACGAATGGGAAAGAGGGTGGACCAGATGAACCGAAATCCTAACCAACTGGTTAGACTCCGACCAGAAAGGAGTGTGGATCCTCTCAACCATGTCCCGTAGGTTTAGCATGCAAGAAAGCAACTTAGTTAGAAGAAGAAAAAAATTAAAAATAATTTTTTTTTAATTCTAGTTTGGTCCACCTCAACCATTAAGGTCTTTTTTTTTTTTTTCTATTTTTAAAAATTGGAAATGACTTTTTTGTTTTCAAATATTTTAAGCTAAAAACACGTTTGTCATTACTATAACTTGTTTTAATAAAGGGCGAAACAAAAAAACATGTTTGGTAAATATGATGATCATAATAGTTTGGGTAAACCATTTCTCAACCACGAAAATGGTGGTGTGGTGGTGATGGATGGTGGTAGGTGGAGGGTTGTGGTGGTAGTGAGTGGTGGTGGGTGGTAGGTGGAGGATTGTGGTGGTTGTAGTTGTGAGCGCGAGACATTTATCGTCATTTCATCTTACGAGATAATGAAATGACGTTAAACCACCTCGTTGAGAGTCAACACCTATTTTATTTTTAGGGAAATAGGACCCTTTCATATGGTTGAATAAGGCACATTATGAGATTTTTTAGTTAAGTTATTCGCTTAGGTTAGGAGAAGGTGTTAGGCACCTCTAACTCCATCGAGAGATGGTTACCTACTTCTTAAACTTCAGTTAATATAAGAAAAAATCGTATGAGAGAACTACATTCTTATATAATGAGAGAACATTACAAGAAAATTATTAACAAAATAGAAAATGGACCTACCTAAGATATTTAAGTGAGGTGGGGGGCTACACCAACCAAGGTTTCCTACATATCCGCCAAAAATGGAATCAAACCTCCGTAGTTCTTAAGCATGCTTAACTTGATTTTTTTGGTTATGTGAATATTTTTGACATTTTTTTAATTATTTGAATGTTTTTGAGATTTTTTTAATTATTTTAGCAGTTAAGGCTCATGCATGGAGCAAGTGTGAGATTGGGCAAGCTTAAGTGAACAATAAAAATGAAAATGGAAAGAGGAAGAGGATGATTACACTTACCTCCAACCACCTGACAGTATTTCGCTCCTATCACGAATCAGAGCCGCCTTCTCTTCTGAAGATCATTGAGTAGGAGAGAGCAATGGTTTTGTTGGTTATAAATTTCCTACTAAACTAAATGGGAATTACTTTTTAGGGTAGGGATTCTAATAAGGCAAGGGGTCAAGGGCTAAGGTTTTCTCCAAGACTCAAGGGTTTCTACACCAAGGAAAGAAATCTTTCGCAAAGACTCAAAGGTATATTCTATATCCAAAGTATGCATGATTGAATAAGGAGGAAGGGAAGGGATGTATGTCATGATTGATGGCATGATGTGAAACTGTGATGCAAGATTTTGATGTTTTGTGTGATTAGGGTTTTTAGTCAAATTGATTACATCATATATATCGCAGATAGTAATGTCGTAAACATGAATACAGCATATATATCGCAGTTCAAATCATTTCACATGCATTATCTTAATCGAAGCGCAGAAAACATAATTTGAAAACAATCATGTGCATATATCTCGGAGAAACATCTTCTTTTGCTTTATCATCTTTACTTTACGTTTCTTTACATCTTTACATTACGGGTATTGTAAAATACCATAGTTTCATTACTTTCCATCTACAGGTATTTAAAATACCCTAGATCCACCTAAGGAGTTGGGCAACTAGTACCCATGTACCCACATAAACTGGGCGGGCCTACTGTTATCCTCACCTTCGGCTACCTTCGAAGTAGACAACCAGTATCTATCTCCCTTCCGGGTGGCCTGCTATTCGTCGGAATCCGACGACCAGTATCCCTTTCCCTTCCAGGCGGCCTACTATCGTGCCTCCCTGATCGGTATTACTTGATTGATTAGTATTCATGAACCCATAGGAGATGGGCGGGCCTTCTATCCACCTGAGATAGATGACTAGAATCATCCTGTACCATTACTTTCCTATTACTAGCCATTACTTCCTATTACTTTTACTTCCTCTTTGGATACCCATTATTGATAAAATCTCGATCATGTATATACTTGTGTCAGTGTAGCATTTGTGAATAACATGGTAGACAAAAAGGAAACTCTACATATCACCAATATTTCACCTTTTCATTTGTAGTAATAGCCAAGGGATAAGTAAAGTCATACACATCCAAGCACAATAGAACATAAAGATTTCTCATTGGTTTTCCCCAAACTTAAAGCTTTTAATCATGTTTTTCATCTTTGAATTCTAACATCAAGAACAAATAATAAAATAGGAATTTCTACACTTTTATTCGTTGGTTAAAAGCATAAAAGCATCATAATTTGCTAGTAGGATTCCCTACTAGTTCACAAAGCAATACAATTGGTTTTGTCTTGAATTACCAAATGGTGTATGCCATTAAAAGCTAGTAACTTGCTCTACATATTAAGATTCATAATAAACAACCTAGTAGTTTGTTCTGCAAGCACATAACAACAAACAAATGGAATTGATCTAGATTGACAACATATGGTTTATGAGATTAACATCTAGTAGAGTGTATCTACCTTTCAAAACCGAATCCCTACGGTTTATAGCTTGAGAATACTCCTTGGTAGCAAGAGAAAGCTTTGAGGAAGTTTGTGAATCAATCCCAAGCTTGAGAAATCTTGAGGAGAACAAGATTCACGTTTTAGAACGCTTGTGGAGGCGAGCTCCAAGCTTGAGAAACAAATCCTAGTTCACCTCTTTACTCCTAGCACAAGCCCTCGCAAAAACCCAAACTTTCCTCTCTTCTCTTTCAAAATTTCTCCCAAAATTCTCCTCTCTAGGGTTCTCGTAACCCTAGCCACGAAATTGTGGTTTATATAGGCCAATGACCCATACACCCCCAAAATATCTCCAGGAGTCGGTTTCAAGGCAAAAACCATCACCAAGGATCTATCGGTCAAGAGCACCGATAGATCCTTCAAAAAATCACTCTCTGGCCAAAAAACCCATACAAAATTGGGCTTGGTCGATCGACCGGTCATGGGGATGGATAGATCCATCAGTGTGTGGAATTGAAGGATCTGTCCTCCCCAAACTAGATAGATCCTTCTACTGTTCATCCATTCATTTTCCAGCTATGGTATTTGGTCCATAACTTTTGACTCGGTGATCGGATTTTGACAATTCAACTTGCGTTGGATTCTACATTCAAAGGGAAACAACTTTGATGTTTTGCACAAAGCCTAATTATTCTGTCTTTATATTCCAAAATGGTCCTATAGGCCACTAGTCAGGAATTTCAGCAGACAAATTGCCTAAAACCCACTTTTCACTAAGCTTCGACTCCAAATTGGAAAATGTGATAAACATGAACCTTAAAGTGGATCTCGATATCTTTCTAATGGCTCAAGAATCACTCAATTCCGATTTTAGATAAGAAAACTAGAGTTCTCTCACGTTGAGGGTATTTCTCGACATCCCTCTTTGAGTATTGTATACTCTTGTTTCATTTGTCCCTAACCTTCACAAACACTTTCCATATATATTTTGATTCATTCAAAAACCTATTTTCATTTCAAAACATGAACCCATAATTTCATTAAGGCTTTAGGCTTTGAAGGCACTATTCACAGTACTATTCACAAAACTATAATCTACTAGACTTGTAAGACTACAGAGAATCCATAGTCTCACTTGACACCTAGCTATAAAAAGGACATCCTAATCCCTTGACGACCGACACATAGCGAGGAACTCGCTTATCAACAAGGTGACTAGGTATTCCACATGACTGAACTTCATAAAATTTACGAAAACCTTCCTAACATAAGATGACATGTTTATACAAAGAGGGTTTCTAATTAGCATTGTGTTTCAAATTAGCATATAGTACATAGTATGCACACAACACATATCATATACTACCACAAAACAATACAACACATCCTTGTATAAGTATACAATTTTCGATTTTCTAGCGAACTAGACACTAACTCCGGTTGACGTCTCAGCCAGTTTTAAGACTACGCCGAATGATTAGTACCTGCTTGGAATACGACTGCCTAACTTCCACTTAGAAGACAACCTAGTCCCTAAGCTTGATACCAACTTTGTCGCGGTATCAACCTCTGACTAGAACGTACTCAAACTCGAAGGCGACATATCTCTCTTAAAACAATAACCCCAGCCAGAGGGAATCTAGAGCCTAAGCTCTGATACCAACTCTGTCACGACCCAAAATACCCCCTAGGAGTTAGGATACCTTGGCGTCGTGAGCTCATTACCAAACCATCCTGTATAACACATAAGACATGCTATAGCGGAAGCGAAATACAAAAAATTCTATGCATCCTATATCCAAGTTTATACACAACCAAAATAAAGAACGAACATGCTCGCTCATCAAAATACATGTATCAGTCTCTCCCTATTCTCACTCATTAAGGGGCCACCACCTATCGAGTATCCTCTGATACTCCTGAAGCTCTTCCGGAGTAGGTACTTCCTCAATATATTCCTCCTCGGCCCAAGGCTCCTGAGGACGCTCGCCACAGATGTCGAGAGGACCTGCCAACATAATATGTACGGCTGAGTATTGAATACCCCGCGTATACAAACCACTAGATAGTAATGTCGTAAACATGAATACAGCATATATATCGCAATTCAAATCATTTCACATGCATTATCTTAATCGAAGCGCAGAAAACATAATTTGAAAACAATCATGTGCATATATCTTAGAGAAACATCTTCTTTTGCTTTATCATCTTTACTTTACGTTCCTTTACATCTTTACATTACGGGTATTGTAAAATACCTTAGTTTCATTACTTTTCATCTACATGTATTTAAAATACCCTAGATCCACCTAAGGAGTCAGGCAACTAGTACCCATGTACCCACATAAACTAGGCGGGCCTACTATTATCCTCACGTTCGGCTACCTTCGGAGTCGACGACCAGTATCCATCTCCCTTCTGGGTGGCCTGCTATTCGTCGGAATCTGATGACCAGTATCCCTTTCCCTTCCAGGCGACCTGCTATCGTGCCTCCCTGATCGGTATTACTTGATTGATTAGTCTCCATGAACCCACAGGAGATGGGCGGGCCTTCTATCCACCTGAGATAGATGACTAGAATCATCCTGTACCATTACTTTCCTGTAATTTGCCATTACTTCCCATTACTTTCCATTACTTTTACTTCTTCTTTGGATACCCATTATTGATAAAATCTCGATCATGTATATACTTGTGTCAGTGTAGCATTTGTGAATAACATGGTAGACAAAAAGGAAACTCTACATATCACCAATATTTCACCTTTTCATTTGTAGTAATAGCCAAGGTATAAGTAAAGTCATACACATCCAAGCACAATAGAACATAAAGATTTCTCATTGGTTTTCCCCAAACTTAAAGCTTTTAATCATGCTTTTCATCTTTGAATTCTAACATCAAGAACAAATAATAAAATAGGAATTTCTACACTTTTATTCGTTGGTTGAAAGCATAAAAGCATCACAATTTGCTAGTAGGATTCCCTACTAGTTCACAAAGCAATACAATTGGTTTTGTCTTGAATTACCAAATGGTGTATGCCATTAAAAGCTAGTAACTTGCTCTACATATTAAGATTCATAATAAACAACCTAGTAGTATGTTCTACAAGCTCATAACAACAAACAAATGGAATTGATCTAGATTGAAAACATATGGTTTATGAGATTAACATCTAGTAGAGTGTATCTACCTTTCAAAACCGAATCCCTACGGTTTATAGCTTGAGAATACTCCTTGGTAGCAAGAGAAAGCTTTGAGGAAGTTTGTGAATCAATCCCAAGCTTGAGAAATCTTGAGGAGAACAAGATTCACGTTTTAGAACGCTTGTGGAGGCGAGCTCCAAGCTTGAGAAACAAATCCTAGTTCACCTCTTTACTCCTAGCACAAGCCCTCGCAAAAACCCAAACTTTCCTCTCTTCTCTTTCAAAATTTCTCCCAAAATTCTCCTCTCTAGGGTTCTCGTAACCCTAGCCACGAAATTGTGGTTTATATAGGCCAATGACCCATACACCCCCAAAATATCTCCAGGAGTCGGTTTCAAGGCAAAAACCATCACCAAGGATCTATCGGTCAAGAGCACCGATAGATCCTTCAAAAAATCACTCTCTGGCCAAAAAACCCATACAAAATTGGGCTTGGTCGATCGATCAGTCATGGGGATGGATAGATCCATCAGTGTGTGGAATTAAAGGATCTATCCTCCCCAAACAAGATAGATCATTCTACTGTTCATCCATTCATTTTCCAACTATGGTATTTGGTCCATAACTTTTGACTCGTTGATCGAATTTTAACGATTCAACTTGTGTTGGATTCTACATTCAAAGGAGAACAACTTTCATGTTTCGCACAAAGCCTAATTATTCTATCTTCATATTCCAAAATGGTCCTAAAGGCTACTGGTCAGGAATTTCAGCAGACAAATTGCCTAAAACCCACTTTTCATCGAGCTTCAACTCAAAATCGGGAAATGTGATAAACATGAACCTTAAAGATGATCCGATATCTTTCTAATGGCTCAAGAATTACTCGATTCTGATTTCGGATGAGAAAACTAGAGTTCTCTCATGTTGAGGGTATTTCTCGACATCCCTCTTTGAGTATTGTATACTCTTGTTTCATTTGTCCCTAACCTTCACAAACACTTTCCATATATATTTTGATTCATTCAAAAACCTCTTTTCATTTCAAAACATGAACCCATAATTTCATTAAGGCTAGGCCTTGAAGGCACTATTCACACACTATTCACAGCACTATTCACATGAACAGTGAACCGAAATTCTGGGGCTCTACATACTTGGCTTGACTTTAACAAGATTTTCCTCATTCTTCATGATGTCCTAGGGCCTTAGAATTAATATGGAATTATGTTCTTAGGCTCCTATGGTCAATCTAGGTGTTTGAGCAATTCAACTTTCAAGCTTTGAGGACTTTTTACAAAAGTCCTAGGCACTCTCACAAGTTAAAAATAAACTAGTAAACCTTCTTGAGAGTCGTTCTTCAAACTTTATCTTGGATCGTCTATATGGACTTTGTGTTCATGATCTTCTAAGAGTTCTTCACCCATAGGATTTTCAATGTTGCTTCAAGTGAGACTTTATCTTCTTGATTTTTAGATTTACTCTTTTTACTTTGATTTTGAGTAGTCTTCAACTTTGAATTGATGACTTGCATATGGTTGAAGGCTTGCTTTTGATGATCCATTTTGAATGTTTGATGTCATTTTCATGCTTTATGCCTTGAATGTTGTGCTACTAATGCTTCTATAATCTGAATTTCATAAAAATTTATAGAAACATTAGAACCGCAGTGATCATTTCATTGTTGTGTTATCATTAAAATTATTTAAGGGTACCTAAGGTTGTAACCTTTAGGCTAACAAACCCTCCCTCAAATATCCTCGCCTCCATGCTCTCCGTAGTGATCAAATGAGGGACAAATCTGGGCAGCTCTACAAACTTGGCCTTGTACTCGGCCACTGACATGTTCCCCTACCGGAGAGTAGAGAACTCGATCTCCTTCTGTTCCTTAACCGATGTCGGAAAATACTGCTCATAAAAGACATCGAGGAACTCTCCCCATGTCAATGCCTGCCCAGCTCGTACCTCATTCCTTTTCCTGACTGTGGCCCTCTACTAATGTTCGACCTCTCCTTCCATCACAAAGGCAATCCATCTCACCATCTGTTCATCTGTGGTCTCAAGCACACAGAATATCTTCTTGAACTGCATGATCCACAGCTCTGCTACTGCCGGATCAGTGCTCCCATAGAAAGCTGGAGGACCCATCCTTCTAAAAGCTTCCATTTCGTGTTGTCGGAGTGGGTGGACATCTGATGGGTGATAACAGCAACAATAGACTCTAATACATAACTCAAATCAGGTTGGTGAACACCCTTTGGGGTATCCCCATTAGTCACACTCCCTCTTCCATTCCTGTTAGCTCTAGCACCTCTTCTCATGACTCACTGTCCTGAGAGGGGAAGAAAAATAATTCATTTAGGATATTTTACACATGAAAATCTTAAGCCTATGCCCAAAAGAGACTTAGTCCTAAAACAAATCAAAAGTCCTAAACTTGATGTTGCTTTCCTAAGTTGGACAATTTCTCCTTTTCCCTGAACTTAATTCTTTAGCCCTAAGGACTCTAATGTCTTGTGCTCTGATACCACCTTTGTAACGATCCCAAAATCTTACCTTGACTAGAATAGGACTTTGGGATCATCGCACTGCTTAACATGTCCAAACCATAGCATACAATGCATACTAAACACGAGTCTCCCAAAAATGACAATATAATAAAATTCTTTATCTAACCAAATCATCCTACACAAGTCTGACCAATATGAACATAACCCACCATATGACTAAAATCTGGCAAAGTATATAACTCTAAACAACATTAAAAACCGACTGAAATAAAATGTCATAAGGTCTATTACAACTTTTCCAAACCTAAACAACTATCTAGTAATATCGGAAGCAATCTAAATCTCTCGCCTCCTCATAAAAAGGATCACCTTCTTCCTCTACTCTGTAAGCCTCCTCCACCCAAGGCTCAGCTATAAACTTCGTCTCTACACCTGCCAAAACAACAATCTAGTTGAGTACAAAAGCACTCGGTGTATATAAAATCCAACTAGCATCTTAGTATCTCTGCACTTAGTCAGTACCATATTCAATAGCATAATCTCATAATTACATAATCAGAGTGCGTAGCAATCATGTGAGCACAACACGTCATATCATCATTTTAACTCATGTACTTGTGAGACTCTTAGACTTATGAGATGTCAATGATTATGAGATCGTTCACATACAAGCATACAGATGCTTTTTTAACAGCTTTACCAATTTATGCAATTGGGAGCATGAGATCATACATATATGAACATACATATGCTTTTTGAGTAGCTTTACCAAATATACAATTAGAATCATGAGAGCAGCTTTACCAGATATGCAATTGAAATCATGAGATCATACATATATGAGCACACATGATTTTGAGCAGCTTAACAATATATGCAATCCTAGAAAGCGTAACAATGTTTTCCCAACTTAACAATTCATGCAATACTATTTCATATCTTTATCAATGTGTGCCCTTATAAGACTCCTTACTTACCACACATATGAACTTGTGCAATAGTGTCGTTATTAACATTCAAGACGGTCACCCCTGAGATTTCGATCCTCCGTCAAGAAACTCCGCAAGGTTACATTTCCCTGGTTAGAGAATCCTTGACATTGACGACTTCCTCTAAGATTTGGCTTCCCTGAATATCGATCACTATACAACATAATTAGGGCATAATTTAACAAATAATCACATATATAACCTTATCATAATTCTTATCATATTTCATAGTCAAATTCACAAATATCAATTTCTAAATTACTCATCTTCCATCACATTTGCCCATTCTCCATTTCTCAACGATCTACAAGTCATACAAACCATAAAATCGATCCACATATATTCTCATCCTTCATTTCTTATCAATCCACAACCATACAAATCCATGAAATCCATCCACATATATTCTCATCCTCCATTTCACTCTTCCATAGCTTGAACATCACATAACACTTCACATTTTTCTCAATTCATGCTCATAAAACCATATACATCCATAATACACATAATTCATACTCCATTATCCACAACATTACCATAATCATGCCAATAATCTAACATTTCTAACTTATTCAATCTTAAACATGCACATACACATCATAGAGTTGAGTTGGATAGTATATCGACCTTTGGGATTGCTTCCTTCGATCCAAATCGCTCCCAAGAAGGCTTGATGATAATTTTCAAGCTTTCTTCTTCTCTCTTGAGTAACTTATTCCTTCACAAGCAAGCCAACACTTAGAAACCCTAGGTTTCTCCTCTACTTTGCCAAATTAGGATTTGAGAGACTAAGGGATCTCAAACATCTGAAATAAAAGGCTATTTATAGGTTAGGCCTGAGAGTTAATCCCTTTCATTTGGTTAGAATCCTTCTCTAAGTTCAAGCCAAGGCGTCTCGCTTCCGATCCCGCCACAAAGTTGTGTGTGGCCCCTGTGTCAACCATGGCCTAAGTCGCTTTACCATTGATCTTCATTTCAACAAACATAAGGCCTTTGTCAACCATGGCCCGGGTCACTTTACCATTGATCTTCAATTCAACAAACATAAGGCCTTTGGTAGGGGTTGGTTTAGGCTCTACTATTTGCTTCTTCACAGCATTGAGTAATCATAGTGCTCTCATTCTAATTAGCTCCTCACACTCTTCCTCTTCAGGAGCTGACTCAGCTTGAGAAGCCTGTTGCAAGGCATTCAAAGGCTGCTTTTGTGGGCACACTGCAATTTGATGTGGTCCTCCACAAAGAAAACAGCTAATTGGTCTTCGACCCACTCGGGGCTGATGTTGATCCCTTGGATTGTGAGGACCCTGAAGGTCTCTTGTTGCCTCTCCACTCTTGGGTTTGTTGAACTTCACCAACTTTGCACTTGAGTTAGAGTTGCCCGAGTTATTTTGTTTCTTTTTACCACCATCCTCGAGAATGTAGTCGGTTAAGCGCTCAGCCACAGCGTGCACTGACACTAGGTCTTGCACCTTTTGTCTTTGTAACTCAACTTGAGCCCACGATTTGAGGTCTTCCAAGAAATGAAAGAGCTTGTCCTTCTCTGGCATGTCTAAAATATCCAACATCAACGCCGAAAATGGCTTCACATATTCACGTATGGTGCCAGTCTATCAAAGATTTTTTAACTTTCGCGAGCCATATACTTGACGTTCTGGGGAAAGAACTGCGCCTTCAATTCCTTCTTTAGATCTTCCCAGGAGTCAATGGTGCAACAACCCCTAACTATATCATCATATTTTGTTCGCCACCACAATTTAGCATCACCCACCAAATACATGGTGGCCATAGTAACTTCGGTATCTTCTGAGTCGGACCTAACAGCCCTGAAGTATTGTTCCATATCGAACAAGAAGTTTTCGAGTTCCTTCGCATCACAAGCACCAGCATAGTTTCTTGGTTCTGGAACTTGAGTCCTTGAGGTTTCACCCATGGTTGGGCCAGCCGATCCCATTGCCCTCGTGAGAACGTTCACGTTCGCTGAAAAGTCACCAAGTTGGGCTTGCAAGGCTTCCATAGTCGCCTTGAAGTCCTCGCTTAACATCTCCGTAGTGTTTACAACATTTATTTGCTCTATCTCAATCCCGTCAACCTGCTTGGCAAGTTGTACAACTCTGTCTGCAAGACTACCGAGTTGGGATGCTTGCGACTCGAGGTCCTCGGTCCACTCTTTGTTCGTTCGTTCTGGTCTTGGGGGCATGATTGATGCTTTCTAAAGGATCACAATGACCGCTCTAATAGCAACTTTCACGGTCCAACATCCTATTAAGCGAAGCAACCATGCGACACTCGGCTACACCTGTGAGTCAGCCAATAACAAAACACTCACCCAAGGAGTTATCCCCAAGTGACAAACACACCAAGTAAGGGAACAAAGTAATGCAACACTTAAGTAATCCGAGACAACTTGTAGCTTTATTGATCCTCAAGGCAACACTGTACAGACTACAATTATGAGGAGATTGAGCTAGCAACAAACTCTACAAGGGACATAGGCTAGGACTCACCTTACTCGCCTCTCTTCAATGTAGAAAACTAAGCATTTGACCCATTTTCAGAAGAAAACATCCTCCCTGTTGGGGGAGTCATACTGGGGTATTTACAACTCTACCACTCAAAATTACATACCTAAACTACCCTCAACTAAAATGATATTTACAAACACATCCCAGACACTGACAAGACTCATATGTCCAAGACTTTTTTTTTTGGAAGGTAATTTTTTTTGGAACTTGGGGTGTCCCTAACCCTTTGGGTCGGGACAAATCCCTGAGGATGCGACATGAGCCCGTAACCCATCACACTAGGTAAGTCCGGGTAAACCCATGCGGAGCAGGCCCCAAAGGAGGAGTGAGAAGTGCAACCCAGGACTAGGGGTGTCAACGAGCCGAGCTCGGCATTGCTCGGGCTCGGCTCGTTGGATTTTTTATATTGCTCGAGCTCGAAAAGGTCAACTCGGGCTCGGCTCGTCCACAAATCATCGAGCACGAGCCGAGCTCGAACCGGCTCGTTAAGCTCTAATTTCTTTAAAAAAATTGTATAGTGGGGACAATATTCTAACAATTAAGGGATTAAATGGTGGGGTACAAAGAAAATGGGAAGATAAAATAGTGTTTTCACTAACCTGATGAACATTTCATGTTCTTAATTTAAAAATGGACTTTGCTAATGATATCCCATTAAGGCTGAGACCACCGAGACCATGCTCTAAGAGCATGGGATTTAAGGTGGGGTCCATTTCACATGGTAGGCCCCACCTGAAATCCCGTGCTCTTAGAGCACGGTCTCGGTGGTCTTGGCCCTAAGGTGGTCTTAGAAGCTTTATCCTTTTAAAAAACTTATTTCATTTTCTTTTGCTTTTACTTTTTAATGTAAAAAATATTGGGGTATAACTGGACATGGGTATTTATTGAATTAGTCGAGCTAAGTTGAGCTACCTCTTACTCGAGCTTGGCTCGTTATCTAAACGAGCTCACTCACTTAGCTCAACTCGGCTCGGCTCGATGAGCTTTTAAATCATGCTCAAGCTCAGCTCGTTTTGAGCCGAGTCGAGTCGAGGTGGCTCGCGAGCTGACTCACGAATTGACAGCCCTACAGGACCTCCCATTGGGGAAAGGCCCAAGAACCACTGGTCCAAGGACCCGGGTCATGGCCATGTGCAACGCACTGGACAAAATGACCGTCATCCTAGGCAAATCCGTTTTATCTTCGAGAACGTTATCTTATCCGTTTGTCTCCCATAGCCCATAACCTGAGGTAATCTCTGGCTGGCATTCTGTTTTTAAATCTCGTGGATGAGATTCAAAGCCCTCAGAACTCTACTATCTGCCTCAGCTATCAATGGGGAAAGTTACAGGCCAAGTAACCATAGAGACTGTATTTTCTCAACGTTTCCTAGCTTGTATCCCATCTCTTTCCCATTCCAAACTCAATTTTGCATATTTAGACAAATGGGGTTTCTCTAACTCCACCATTCTCTTCGATCTTCGGCCCACCGTCTCTAATTCACCAGTCTTTCGCTGGTTCGTGTAGAGATTTCTTCAATTTAGCTTGATGATATGATGGTGTGGATGACAGGATGATTAGAACATCAGTTCTTCAGCAAACCCCTCTGTTGGTAGCGCAAGAGGACCCAAAGCCACAAATCCCAGAATTGAGGCCGTCAAAGGGGCAAGAATGCTTCCCTCTGTTGCAAAGGTGCAAGAGTATGGAGGAATTCAAGCAAGTTCATGCTCAAATCCTCAAGCTCGGGTTCGACTGGGACTCTTGCCATACAGGCAGCCTCGTTGCCACTTGCGCTCTCTCGAATTGGGGCAGCATGGACTATGCCTGCTCAATTTTCAGACAAATCGATGAACCGGGTTCATTCGAATTCAACACCATGATAAGAGGGCATGTCAAGGATATGAATCCAAAGACAGCTCTTTTCCTATATGAGGAAATGCAAGAGAGAGGAGTGAAACCAGACAATTTCACATATCCATCTCTTCTAAAAGCTTGTGCCCATTTATCAGCACTTGGGGAAGGAATTCAGATCCATGGTCATGTTTTCAAGCTTGGCTTTGAAGCTGATTTGATTGTGCAGAACAGTTTGATCAACATGTATGGGAAATGTGGGGAGATAAAACTCTCATGTAAAGTGTTTGAGAAAATGCATCAAAGAAGTATTGCTTCCTGGAGTGCCCTCATTGCTGCTTATGCTAACTTGGGCATGTGGTGGGAGTGTCTAAGGCTGTTTGGTGAAATGGGTAGTGTTGGATATTGGAGAGCTGAGGAAAGCACATTAGTCAGTGTCCTTTCTTCATGCACCCATTTGGGTGCCCTTGGTCTAGGAAGGTGCACCCATGGGTCCCTATTGAGGAACATGAGTGGACTCAATGTCATTGTAGAGACATCCTTAGTAGACATGTATGTCAGATGTGGATCTCTGGAGAATGGTTTATGTGTCTTCCACAACATGCCCAAGAAGAATCAGTTGTCCTACAGTGTAATGATCTCGGGGCTCGCCATTCACGGACGTGGCCATGAGGCACTAGATGTCTTCTCGGACATGCTCAAAGAAGGATTGAAACCGGACGCTGTCATTTATGTTTCTGTCCTGAGCGCATGTAGTCACGCAGGCCTGGTGAATGAGGGACTATGTTGGTTCAATCGGATGAAAGCTGAGCATCGGATAGAACCCACAATCCAGCTCTACAGTTGCGTGGTAGACCTCATGGGTCGTGCAGGAATGCTCAATGAGGCATATGAGCTCATCAAAACCATGCCGATGAAGCCCAATGATGTTGTGTGGCGTTGCCTGCTTAGTGCCTGTAAGGTTCATCAGGACTTGGAAATGGGAGAGATTGCCGGTAGAAATCTTTTCCAGTTGAATCCACACAATGCTAGTGATTATGTGCTTCTATCAAATATATATGCCTTGGCTCAAAGATGGGAGGATGTGGCTAAGATGCGAAAGGAAATGAAGCATAAGGGCTTGACCCAAATGCCTGGGTTTAGCTTGGTCGAGGTGAAGAGGAAGGTACATAAATTTGTTTCAGACGATAAGTCGCACCCGCAGTGGAATGCCGTGTACGAGATGATGCACCAGATGGAATGGCAATTGAGGTTTGAAGGTTACTCTGCAGACACATCCCAAGTTCTGTTCAATGTGGACGAAGCAGAGAAGAGGCAGCGACTGAGTCGTCATAGTCAAAAATTGGCGATGGCATTCGCTCTCATACATACATGCCAAGGTTCCACAGTAAGAATAGTTAAAAACCACCGGATGTGTAACGATTGTCATACATATACTGGACTCATTTCCAAGATCTTCAACCGAACAATTATAGTTAGGGATCGAAATCGATTCCACCATTTTAAAGATGGGACTTGCTCTTGTAGGGGGTTCTGGTAAATGGATGATCTGTGTTTGTTTCATAGGGGCAATCATCTTTGTTTTGTTTCACAATGATTTTCCCCACATCATTTCTTTAAAGATAAAAACTTCATCATTAATTAAACAAAGAGATGAAACGTCAATTGGGTGTATTTGGATTCGTGGAATTGGAATTGAGCTAGAGAACTGAATTCTATGGAATTGAAAACCATTAATTTGAAGTCTGCCTACATAGTGTTCAAAATTTTGTCATTTGGATGCAGATTAGATGAAATTGAATTGAAGAAATTTAAATATTGTTTGGATGGAAAAAAAATTATGTGGAAATAAGTTAAATTAAATGTAATTAGGTCTATGCATGCAAGCATAGCACGGTGGTTGATGTTAAGAGTGACCCTTTTTAACCTACCTGTCAACTCGCATGAACCCGTCCAACTTTTTATGGATTAGGGCTGAGGTATTGAAGTCGTGAGTCAGTTTCAAGTTTGATTTTTACAATCCATTTATAATCGGATTGGGTTTACTTCTGGAAATTATAATATGTACCTGATTGTACACAATAAATTTATTAAACAATTAATTTAAATATTATTCTAATTTATATATGTAATTATCATTCATTTAATTCATAAGTTACGCAGCAACCTGGGTCAGGTTAGGTTTGCTTTTTTCGGTCCGTTCATAAATGGATTGGGATTAAATTGAGGTTATATTTACTCATTTCGAGCCAACAAGTCTATCTTTTAAAACGTTAGGATTGAACACATGGGTTGGATTTGCATTTTATTTTTACAACACGTTTATAATTGGATTGGACCAGAATTTGACTCTCGAAATCAAAAAAGTCTTAATATCTATTTAATTTAGTAATAAATTATTATACTTATTTACATAAGATATTTAGTGTATTTATTAAATTTAAATACAACAATAAGCATATATAATTATTTAAATAATATATTTATCCAATTTAAATATTATAATTTATAATTATCATTATTTTATGTATTAAATTATTATTCATTTAAATCACCAACTAGGCGGTAGATTCATTTTGAATGTTGAGAGATTTTTATTAGGTTCACATTTTTTTTTTCCAATCTCGCAACAATGTGAAATTACCAAATATCACATCTCGATAAGGATTTAAATTCTACTCATTTGGCCTATAAAATCACCGCTTCAATTCCATATAGAATTGACAATTCCAATTCCACCCTTTTTATAATACAGTTCAAACAACAAAATTGAAATTCAAGACCGGAATTGATAATTCTGTCCACACACACCCAGGAAAAGAATACGTGACTAACTCTTGTTAGCCCTACATATTGGGTATGATGTCTGTAGCAATAAGGATCCATTAGGTTCTTGATTGCCCAAAATCACATTAAGAGGAGCTGCATAAGTTTTGTTAGGTTTCTCTCATAAGTAAACCAAAGACATGAAGGCCCTTCCAGATTGTCATGGGAGGAAAGGTAAAATCAGAAGCAATCAAAACAAGGTGATTTTGGGTACTTCAGTTGGCAATTGAAATTGCTCTGTTAAAATCCCGAGATATTAAGGAACAGTCTTAACAAATAAATAACGTCAAACCAGAAGAATATGTCTGCATTTCACAATCCTTCTTCCAAGTAAATTACATGTAACAAAACCTACTTTTCTTGTTGCGCTTGGTGGTTACCTTCACCTGTTGGATAATCGTCTTCATGTCTTATTCTTACTCGAGCATATCATTTTTGCTACTTATTTTTAACTTGAAATGAAACTAATTTATCTAATACAGGGGAACAAAACTGACCCTATTCAATATGGATTGAAGAAATGGCTGACAACATTTTCTCGGCTCGTGGATCATCACTTTCTAGAGAAACGCCTCGAGGATCTTCTCTCACAAGCAAAGATAATACACCAAAGGAGCTCCATGTTTTAGTCACATTGATGCTGGACTCCCCTAAGGTGACAGCAAAAATTGCGTCGAATCCACCTGCTCCAGGAACTCCAGCCAACAGAACTCCTTCCACATTCATAGTAGCATCTAAAAGCTTTGTTTGTGATTCAGGTTCAATCTGCAAGTTTGGAAAGCAGAAGAGATAGTTGGACAGAAACAGCAAGATAGATCCACTGGACTTGCAAACACATATATGGCTTGCAACCCAATAAAGCGGAAAGTAAAATTTTATAAGCCACACTCCATAACCACCATTTGTCAGGTCAGATATAGACCATCCAATGTACCACCTGCATGATCAATATATTCACAATCAGAATGGTGAGGTGTGGGACCTTTGGACTTCTGCTTGGGCAATACACAACTGATCCCTTCTTCTCTTATCACCCAAAATAATGTAATCTACTGAAATGGGCATCACAATTGGGTTGACAAGGTTTCTGGGTATGTTGAATTGTTGATTATACAGGAGAACCCCAGGTTGGATTGTTCAGAAGCACCGATGCATTTCCCACCAGCCCGGCATTTTAGTAGGCTATTAAGGGAAGTTCTCTATGTGGTTAGCCTGAAAATTTTGAACTCTCACTTACCCTAAACCATACGAGCACACTTTGACCCATCCAAAATATCCTTCATGCCAGTAACTTTTGCTTGAAGTTCATATATTTATGTTTGTGCCCTTAGTACAGTTTTGTCTTTCTTTCTCGATTTTAACGTTTTAAAATATGAATGTAATACCTGCATATTGCATCCCCATCCATCCAATACGAGTTAGTAGTTGGGATATCTGCTTTACACAACCACTAAACAAGCCGAGTACATGCATGTTCGAGCTCATCTCGTTAACCAAACAAGCTCAAAAATAAAGCTTGAGCTTGGTTCGTTTATTAGATAAACAAGCTCAAACGAGACAAGCTCAAGCTGTTCGTGTGCAGCTCGGTTCATTTACCAGCACAAATGATGGGTTGGCAAGGAGATATCCCAGGTTACTGGATTAGATGATTTTAACTGTCCATAGTCCAGTTTCTTGGATTTGCAAATTTTATTCCATTGTAGAAAATGCAGCACACTGGACAGGACAATCTAATTGATTCCATTTTCGGCCTAGAAGATCTCCTAGTTGAGCAGTATCTTCTCTTGGTACTGTCCATCTTGCTTGTCTAAATGTGTAAGCAGATGCATGGATGATGAATTTTAACATAAGTATCATTTAAAGAGAAAAGAGCCTACCGTGCCCATGGATGATGAATTTTAACATAAGTATCATTTATAGAGAAAAGAACCTACCGGCACACCTGCTGCCTCACCCATCTGGCGCATATGCAATCTGATCTCAAGAACAGCATCTCTTGCTCCTAACAACGCTTTGACAACTGCTGCTTTGCACGGGTCAGTGGCTTGCTCCATCCACTGTTTAGATATCCGGATTTGTTAGATCCAATGAAGCATAATAAAACAGTTCCAGTAGAAAGGATATTTAAGACAAATGGGAGGAAAAGAGAAGTCGTTAGTTTATTTACTTTTGGTTTAGGTTAGTAGTATTTGAGATTGTTTTTAGCAATAGTGTTTTAGTAATTGTTTAGAACTTGTAGTAATGTCGTTTTAGTAATTAGTTAGACTTAGGGTTTATTCTTTACACTCTTTGGGAATTTGATAATTTACAGAATTTTGATGAATGAATAAAATATAGAGCTTCTGTTTTGGGATCTCCTGTGAAGGGATGGTTTGAAGCCAGATCAATCCTTGGTGTAAAGCCAATCCTTGGTGTAAAGCCAGGTTATCCTCTTCTCTTTCTCTTTTCTTTATCTTTTTATTTTCTATTTTTATATTGCAAAACACTAATTCCCCAACCCTAATACAGCCACAGACTAGCCCCTTGTTTCCCTACTGTACAGACCTATTCCTCTATTCCCTTGCTGTCCTATCCCTTCCTCCAACCTGCAGCGTATCCTCCCTACTTCTACAACCCTATTTCCTTGCTGCCCTAGCCCTTCCTCCAACCCTGCAGCCTATCCCCTTCACTACCACAACTCCTACAGCCTCTTTAGTGACTGCTGCAGCACCCCCAGGCCTTCTCCTTCAGCCATCAGTCTCCATACTCCTTCCCCCTTATTCCCCTTCAGCCGCCAGGGTCCATACCTATTTCTCCTTCATCCTATAGTCGTCCAACTGCCACAACCATCCCTGTCCCATATTACTGCAGCCCCCTTTTCCCTATCCCATGTACTGCAGTCCTCCTTTTTCCTGTTCCCTTCAGCCGCAGCCCTCTTTACAGCATTCCATTACAGCCCTAGGTATCCCTATACTAGTACCCTTTGGGGTAGCACCCCATAACCTTTTCCCATTGCCATTACAGCCAGTACTATCTTATCCAAAACCCTAAAACAGCAAACCTTAAAACATCCTAACCCTATATATATTTGAATCTCTTTTGCTATTGCTGTTGGGTTTTATTATTCAATTCGACATTGCTTGAAAACGTACTTACATGCATGTTCCGACTCTCCTAATCATTGTTGAGTGTTGAGCCTAGACAAATCTTTGACTCAATTATATAAGGAAACCAACATTGGTTATTGGTTGAAATTCCTAAGCTAGTGGAAGTTCTCACTTCCATTCGATCACCCAAATCAGATTTTGAAATTTTCATTATTGCAGGATTGTTACTTGACTTAGGGTATTACTAATTTCCTTTTGACCTTCTTTGTTGTAATTGTGGAATCAATGTATTTTCTGATTTTCATTACTAACTAGAATCAATTTTTGATCTCTCAATCATACCATCACAAGTTAGTTGCATGGTCCTGCATCACAACCCATCATATGAACATGGCAATCAAATCGATTGAACTTTTCTGTTGCTTCTGATTACCAAGTGAATGTGGTAGACTGAATAGTCATGATCAATAGGATCAATGTTTTAAGCCGGAGATCTCCTACAACCAGATGCAGGCCCCAAACTCCTACATGTACATCACATTTTCCCTTATGCTACTGGTAGGTCATCCTTAAGGCCTACTAAACAGACACCTTTTTTTTTGGAAACGAGGGTATCCATGCCTCTTAGAGCACCTGACTATTCCCTCAGGCACGTGCAACAACCCCCAAGCCACACACACCAGGTAAGACGGGATTACTCCTTGAGGGTGGCCAACTGAGGGAGGGTCGAACTTAGGACCTCCGCTTCCTGAGGGGTGGTCCTAAGTTCAACAGCCCAACCCCCTGTTGGTTAACTACTAGATAGACACCTTAGATTTCTTCAATATTTATTGATTAAAAACCATCAATTATCATTTGGAAATCAAGAAAATGATTTCTATTAGATAAATGGAACGAAAAACAATAAATCCAAAAAAAATTAATTGCTATAATTACTGAAATCGCAAAATATTGATATTTGTTAGCTATAGCGTTCCCTTGATTTCCTGTTTTATTTTTCTGTTTTACTTCTTTTGCATGTATAAGGAGCTCAAGAATTACCTTCTCAGACTTGAGCTCACTGCAGCTGCTGATGACACATTTATATGTTTCCCACTGTTCTTCGGCCAATTTACTTAACACATTTAGTTGTGTTTCAAGTGCTGAATTCGCCTCTGCTAACTTTCTCCATGTATCTAGGGACTTCGGTGGATCAGATACTTGCCACTTCTTCACAGCCCCTACCATCGATGGTGTGGATGATCCTCCAGTTCCAGGTTCCCCCAGTACCTGCCAAAAGTATGGCCATTACTAACTGCAACTTAAAGAAAACAGTGTCTCCATGTTGGCATGAAACAGAGAAGAACTATTAACAAGGGTACACCATTCTTACAAAAAATTGTCATGTTGGGTACTCATCTAATGCGTCTAGAAGACAACTTCAGTTATTATTGTTTTGCCACTTGATAGTATTTATAAACCAATTTCATACTTATAAAGTGCTTACTCATATCTATAGATGCCTGTAATAAAGAAATAGGAGAGGAGTGTTGCTCTCAATCACAGATATGAGGTGTACGGCAAACTTTCTCAACAAAACCAATACGCAGACACGCAAATAAGTATTTAATTTGAAGGGAATGTAAATCTTATCCGAAGATAATGACAAATTTCAGTTGGCACACTGAGTAACTGCCATGGGTTGAAGCTATAGTGGTAACAGGGAGCCAAAAAACGTGTTATGAGTACATAATTTGGACATGAGTAGGTGGATAAAAATCTTGATTGAAATAAGTTAAAGAAAAATAAAGAGGAATACGCCTGCCAAGGAAGGACTGGAAGAAGCCATTCTATACCCGCTGCATGTCATGGAGGTTTAGAACACCCACCCCCCCCAAAACCAAAAAGATGTTTTGGGTTGAAGTAATGACCAGAATCAGCTGATTTACTCTTTTCTTGGGACTGCTAATCAATTTGTTTTCTAACGGTACAATAGATTGGATGGTCAGGATCATCCAATCCAATCAATACAGGATAATGTGGACCCACTAAGGATGGCGATGCTCTATAGGGTTCTTCTTGCCTTCATGCATTTGGTGAAGGTTGTTAACCTTAACACTATTGCACAGATACGGACACATGTCAAAGTCTGATACAGATGCAAGGTCTCGGATTTGGTGAACCCCTCAAAAAGGATTCGAGGACAGAGGGTTAATTTATTTACATTTTATGAAGAATGCTACACAGAGAACAAATTAAATGCGAAAACATAATAATTGCAAGCAACACTAAATGAATCAAAAATCTTCAATAGAAGATATTCTATAAAAGTCAAATAGAGCACATATTAAGTTTTTAACAAATAAATACCATGATTAATCTATTACATGACTAGTCTGTCAAGTACTAAACAAGTTATATCACACACAAGAATAATATACAGTATTGTATGTAAACACTTACTGTTACGTCACTCAATGTAACACAATTTTTTTCGTGCATGTGTGTGTAGAATATGTAACACAGACTATGTGACGTGTAAAGATAATAATACATATTACAATATAGAGAGTAGCAATCTAATGAACCATGCTCATTGAAGCTTGTAATGAGCGGTCCCTAATAATGTGACATGTGGCAAGTTGTTTTGGAATCTAGCCGTTTGATGTCAAGACAGGTTGCCCCAGAGACACATGGCAAAAAATTAGTTCAATTGGACATTTATAGACCATCCGATCGAAGAAGGGAAGATCTGACATTTCTATATCCTAGGTAGGGTCTAGTGAACCCTAAGGGGTTAATGCTACAAACTACGGTCTAATCGGATAGTCTAACCAAGTCCGATAGGACTGATTTTTTGGCACGTGTCTCCAATTGACCCAACTTGACATCCAACGGTCAGATTCAAAAAAGCATGCCACGTGTCATCATTCAAGAGGGACCGCTCACTACAAGCTTCAATGAGCATGGCTCATTGGTATCCTTCCCCAATATAGAATAGCCATATGTTCAAAGAGCAATATATGCATATCCATAACTTCAAAGAGCAATGGTGTGGAATCTGTGGATACCAAACACGTGGTCACATGCTTACTGATCAAGATCAATATAGTCTAAGGTCGCTCCTTTGATTTATTAATTTCCTAATATCAGATTGTTGTGAATGATTTTAACTATCAAAAGCCTCTATTTGGATGATTAAAGAATAATTATTTGTGCAATGATTTAAATAACTGTTGCATAGATACATTAACCTAAATGTGTGATTGTCTATTTAATGTGGGTTTCATGCTTTATAATTCTGAGAGGTGGTTTAACAAATCTATCATCAAATTAATCGCACATATATGAATGCTTCAAATACACTTATTTTTTAAGGTAGGTGAGTCCTTGTCCAAATCCGAGTTCAAAAGTATGGACACTAGATATTATAATAGAATAGCCAAGTCCATGGCAAGTCTGTGTCTGAATTCATGTCCACATGTATGAACACCCGACTCACCTGCAGACTCGAAGATCCATGCAACATAGCCTTAAAATGACTTTTTTGCCCCTTTATTATGCTTTATCATTTTAAAATACCAGGACTGGAATATTTCTTTGAAAAAATTGTTTTCCCACAACCTGGAAATAGTCCTAGACAGTGTAGGATCTTGGATTCCATGTGAGGTGGGAAAGAAAGAATCCAATACAAGGTGGGAAAGAGATCAAAAGAGTCCAATACAGGTGGGCATGTAGGATTATTTAAGAAAATGAGAGGTGATTTTGGGAATGTCAGGTTTTTTGAGCCAGTTTCAGGCAAAAGAGTAAAATGCACTTTAAATTAGATTGAAAAGTTTAAGTTGGAGAGGCAAAAATCTCATGTTAACAGTAACAAGACTCTAAATATACATACATACATACATACATATATATATATAGGACATAATTAAGTTTGTATGGCAAAACTGCCACGTTAACATCAACAACCTTCACCCGTAATGCATTTGTGTGTGTATAACTGTATATATATATTGTTTGTGTGCGAGTACCAAATGGAAAATGTCAATATACTCACGAGGGTCATCAACGGTGGTAAGGAAAATTGAGTGTTCTCATGATCCCAGTTCCCTTTCAGAACATCAACAATGACATCCTGTAATGGCTTTCCTTTCATCGCTACCTGTACCTCCACAAAAGAGAATTAATTTATAACAATTCCCAATGAAAGTTTCCAAAGGCATTAGCTAAGATT
Organism: Tetracentron sinense; assembly: GCA_015143295.1. NCBI lineage: Eukaryota > Viridiplantae > Streptophyta > Magnoliopsida > Trochodendrales > Trochodendraceae > Tetracentron > Tetracentron sinense. Next base: position 6,983,466 of record CM026572.1, on the reverse strand, counting down.
TTATATGGAATTATTGACTGTCATCACTTATTCAGGATATTACTAGTTTATATTTGAATTCATTCATCTAATTTTATGTGAAGAAATAACGTAGGCTGGCATTGTTCTACAAAAGTTGCAAAGCATGTAGAGTAACTAAAAGGATTTCCCTTTGGTAGGGCTGACAAAGACTTAAAGAATTGAAAGCAAGTTGCATTGGAACCCTCTTTAAAATATACACATTTCCTAATGTTTTTTACAAAAAGTATCCGCTTCCATGGGTACTTAAACGGACCCTTCCTGCAACATTAAAATAAAATATTTTCCAATATATATCCTAATGTTCAGTACATTTTTTGCCATTCCTACTGAAAAGACTTTCTTAATCTTTAATAGAAATACGAAAGAATAGAATAGAGAAAGAAAGAAAGAGAAAGAGAGGGACACTGTCACACTGATGATGATCTCTCACCTCATTACCTTTATATTTGTTGAATGTATTAGTTTAATTTACAAGTGTTACAATGTGTTTTATAGTTTAGGCTTTTTGCCTTTAGTTAGTTGTGATGGCTTGTAATTCTTTTTTTCATTAATATAAAACTAAAGGTAGGGATGTATTCTACATTGAAATTCATCCCTCTTTTCTCTTCTATTTCTTCTTTCCTTATTTTATATCAATTTACAGAGCCTCCCTTTTAGGGATTATCATCCTCTTCTTGATTCATATTTTCTTCTTTCTTCTTCTCTTCGTTTTTGAAGATCGAATCCCTAGATCTGAAAAAACAATCATGAATTTTCAGCCATAAGAAGTGGACTGATGAGGTGTCTGGTTAGATATGTCAACTACAAGGGGAAATCATGGGGTGAAGAGGAAGGAATTTCGTGGAAGATAAGGGGTGCCCAACATAGTCTCCAATGTGGATGAAAACCACTTCGTGGAACATTAGGGGTTTGGGGAGTATAGATATAAGAACAGCAATCAAAGCTTAAAAGCCAGTTATCCTCTATTTGCAAGAAACAATAATTGAGGTTACGAAGCAGTTGTCTATTAAAGAGTTCTAGGCTCAATGGTTTTAGAGTGAATTGCTCTTCCTTATATTGGAGCTTCAGGTGGACTTTTGATTGTTTGGGACAAAGACGTGGAGGTTCTCAAGTTTGAGATGAGTGCTTAAACAGAATCCATGGAATGTCATTCCATGTCAAATTGTGTGTTATCGGGAGTCTACATGCCGAATGGTAGTATAGATTACTTGGAGTTTTGGCGGGAGTTGGATAATGTTGGGGGTAGGTGGACAGAATCCGCTTTTTAGGGATTAGGTTTCAACTTTCAAATGCTAAGGTATTTCTCAAATCTTAAAATTTCATAAATTCTAGTATATCAAAACATTACTAAGACTCAAAAGTCCAGTAAGAAAACTCTCATATTTAATCTTCAAAAATATTTTCATCTACAGGGTCAAAACGTTAATTAATAGTTAAGCAGAAAAAGACTTAAATTCAAGCTTTACAGAAAATTTCTAAGCATTTACTAGGTACCTCCCATTTAAATTCATTACAAATTCTAAGCATTTACTAGGTACCTCCCATTTAAATTCATTACAAATATTCTTAAATTTAAATTCCAAAATAATCACAATCCTAAATTCCAGTTCAAGGCTAAAAAGTTCAATTTTTAGATATCCGGGCCAATATTTCAACTTCCAAATCACAAGGGCTATTTTGAGTAAGGACTCATAATTTTTAATATGTCAACCTTATTAAAACACAAAAGACCAGTAAAATTATTCCGCACATTGGTTTCTTTATGGTGTTGGGTCACTACATGTTCAATCTCAAGCATCGGGTGACATTTATGAAGAGATTCTACAACTCTCGATTTACAACAGATGTACATATAGATGTACCAGTTCACATACCACGTTCACATGAGTTAGTCACATTATTGTAAATATGTCTTGGCTCACTTATAATGTATCACTTTATTCAGTTCCTGAGCCTACACCGTTCGAACCGATACAAAGCTCAATGTGGTATTGAGCTTGTATCATGTATGTAATTACTTCATAGTTGTTTTTCAATAATTTCTTATTTAATTCATTGAATGTAAGGTCTTTATAATTAGATTTGATTGTCTATATTCGAGAGTATAACAAGTAGTACTACGGGTATATGTCATGGGCTCTGTATTGCTATTACCTAGAGCAACAACTTGGTCAGCCTCCTCGTAGAGACAAGGATGATGGCTTCCAGCCACATCGTTGGTTCAAAGTCATGAGTTGAGACTTGAGTCTTTCATGGGTGTTATCTTGTCATATTTCTCTATCTTTAAGTATAAAACACTCAGTCGTGCATATTACATTTAAGACAATGCATGTCATTTGATATGATTTTCACATTTGATGCTATGCATGCTTGCATTTTGTTATGTAATGAATTCTACGTGAGTATTTATGCTTACATATTCAATTCCTAAAATATCATCTTAGATTTCCAACTTTTCCTTAATGTTTCCTAAGTGTAGAACCCCGGAACCAAGTTCACTAGGCTGTGAATAGTTCTGTGAATAGTGCCTTCAAGGCCTAAAGCCTTAATGAAATTGTGGGTTCATGTTTTATAATGAAAGGAGGTTTTGAATGAATCAAAATATGTATGGAAAGTGTTTTGGGGGGTTAGGGATAAATGAAAAATGAGAGTATAACATACTCCAAGTGTCAAAGAAAGGGATGCCTAAACATACCTTCAACTTTAAAGAGCTTTAGAGTTCTCGCCGCTGATCGGAATTGAGTGATTCTTGAATATTTGGAAAGATATCGAAACCCTCTTCAAGGTTTCATGTTTATCACTTTTTTAGATTTCGAGTCGAGGTTGGGTCAAACGTCAGATTTCCGGAAACAAGTCTGCTGAAAATCTGGGCTGCTGAAATCCATTTTCAGACCAATCAGCTTTAGATCCAATTTAGACAATTAAGAACTCAAAATTGGGATTGATCCATTATAGACAAAATTGTTCCCCTTTGAAAGACGAGTTCAATGCAAGTTGAATCGTCAAAATCCGATAAGCGAGTCAAAAGTTATAGTCAAAATACCAAAGCGGAAAAAACTTCACCCGGTCAGAGTATCCACTTGTCGTTGAGTGCCTTGGACTCGTCGACGAGTGAACCAAACAGAATGCGGAATTATCCTATTCGTCGTCGATTTTTAACCCCTCGTCGACGAATGGAACCCACTCGTCGACGACTAGAGACCACTCGTCGACGATTTCATGCCCAGAACGACCCAGAACTCTTCCACCGACCTTAGCACCGACCTCGGAGATATTTTGAGATATTTTGCAAGGACTTTTAGGGGTTTGGGCAACCCTAGACCTATAAATAGGATCTAAATTCGTGGGATTGATCTACTCAAACCCTAAGCTTGGATTTTTGAGAGATTGAAGAAGAAGAAGAAAACTTTAATTTCTCAAAGCGTTCTTCTCAGACCAAAGTAATACTCAATCCTTGCTTCTAAGGTTTGTACTTTACTATTTTTAGTATGTTAGAGTTTGGATTTTCTACTCAAGGTGGTTCTCAAATTCTGAAATCAAAAGGGGGTTTTTTTGGTTTTGTTTGCCAATTAAGGTTCAGGCTTCTCAAAGCTTCAACCAAGTTTCCTCAAGCTTGATTCTTGTTCCACAGAAGTGTAAAAACTTCCTTTTAAGGTAGATACACTCTACTATCTACCCTTATACTATATTTTTAAGAAAACCATAATGCACAGCATATTTCTTGGATGAATTGGATGATGATTTTGACATGAGATGTAAACTATCACTACTATTGAAATTCTATGAATATGATTCCATGTTTACAAGCTTTCTAAGGATATCTTGATGTTCACAAGTACTCTATGCACTCTATGTTCACAAGTCTCGCATGATTCGATGATTTCTCACAAGAAAGGTATTTCATAAAGTTCATAAGCAAGGTTTTTGTAAAAGAAATCTCACAAGTTCACAAGTATGGATAAAGCCAAACTATGGGTTGGTAAGTGACAAGGCCAAACTTTGGGTTGGTGTTCTAAGATTGTTTCAAAGCTCACAAGGAATCCCACTATACATGGACTCACAAGAAGTCATGTCTCACAAGCTCACAAGTTCACAAGAAAATCATGCTCACTCAGATCTCGCATGCTCAGAAGGAATCCCAACTCTCACAAGAATTCACAAGACTATGATTATCACAAGACTTCACAAGATTTACATGGTTTTGATTTCACATGAACACGATCAAGGAAATGGTTTTGGAAAATTACTTTCAAGGATTCTACATTCTAAACTTTTGCATGTTCGTGATATTATTTATTGTTAGCTAGTAGTTTGTATGTGACTGAGTATTCCATGTTCAGCCGAATTATTGACTTCGGCAGGTGCACGTGTTCCTTTCAATGTTTGTGGTTCGGAGCCTTGGATAGAGGAAGAGTACTACGAGCCGGAGCTTACCATGGATCATTATCAGGATGAGATAGCACTAGATAGGCGGCCCAATTTCGATTTTTGCTGAACAAGCCAAGAAGAGAGATTTTGTGGGTTGAGAGTAGGACTTGTCCACTCCATCTTTTTTGGATATGTTTTGTTAGTTCAGACTTGAACCTAACGATAGGAGTGTTTTATTATAAACTGTTTCCGCTATGTGTTATAACTTGCGTACTCTGTCAGGTTTGTATGTATGCCTTATGTGTCATACGGGATGGTATGATATGGCGGTCATGAGCTAGAGTATCCCCAACTCCTAGGGGGTATTTTGGGTCGTGACACTAAGTTTCTTTAATTTTTACATGATTTCCTTGAACTTCCTTAAATTTTCACGATACATGTCAACTTCTTTAGCGACCAGAGTTTTAACACCTTGGATGGAGGCCCAAGCACTATAGTATAGGCCCATTAGTTTGGTGGGCAGTGTCTACAAAATTCTAATGGAAGTGCTTCCCTTGAGACCTCAAGGAGCATGCGTGGAAGGAAGCCAAATCGCGGATGGCATTCTAATCACTAACGTATGTGTGGATGTAAAAATTATGAGTGGTAAGCAAGGTATCTTATGCAAATGGGTTAGAAAATGCCAATGATAATGTAAACTGAGAATTTTTGGATGGCATGTTGGGAACAATGGGTTTGGGTATTAGAGAAACTAACATTTGGGGCCTGGTAGTCTAAATAAAACTTGAGGCTCAAGGAAGTCATTATGGACTAAGGAGTAATATTAATTGGGATGGAGGCAGGTTGCACAGCACCCAAAGTTTGTTGGTCATGATTCCTGTGGCATCCAAAATACAACCAAATCTATTGATGTTTTATTATGACTTCTTAAGTAGCAAATGGGATTATCTTATGCCGATAGTGTAGTCATACCCACTTAGATCTGAATGGTGGACACATGCAATATTCATAGCATTATTAACTGTACTCATTCAAAAAAAAAATGATCTTTAAATTGATGCTGATGTGCGAGACCATATAATTTTGCTCCAATTTAAAAAGACCACTTGTAGCTTTTTGCAACCAAAATAAGCAGAGATAGTCTATCAACAGCATACCAGAAGATGTGGTACATATGCAGTAGGAAGAGACACAGCACTCAATTGATCCCACCTAGCATATCTACTATGCCAAAAGTCGACATCATCAGATGCATGTATCTGTTGAATCTATCATATTCTTTATTGCATGATCCAAAAGAGGAAAAATACTAAGGTGAATGGACCTGAAAAAGATCTATGTGCTCGACAATTACAATATAATCAGGTCAACTTTTTGGCATGGATCTCTGAGGTGGTACATCAAATGATGGACCCCCAGACTGCATGTGCACCATATGTGCCTGTATGCTACTTGGAGATTGTAAGGACAGTCCAACTAATGGGTACTGCAGCCTCTTCATACAAGTTTAAAAATCGGTGGGCTATGGAGAGAGAGAGAGAGAGACCTGGGCAGAAGAAAGCACTCCTGGCGAAAACCGGACATAGCGTTGACTTCCATAGACTGCAGAACTGACATCAAACCCACTGCCGACTTTCCCTTGTGCAATACAATGAGCACTTTGAGCCACAACATGCACCAAATCAAGATCCGCGCTGTTCGTCTTTTCTTGCTGTTGAGTTTTAATGGAAACAGAGAGATTAACAACTCCAAGGTAATGAAGTAAAGCAGCAACCACCGCAGTTGTCATTGCTGCAGATGACCCCAATCCAGTTTTTGCAACTTCAGGCTTGCAATTCTCTCCATTGGATCCCTCTGCATTAAAAGTAATTGATGAAAAGGGTGGGAGGGAGGCCAATGCTTCCGGTGTCAAAGGGAGTCCACGTGCTTCAATCTAACAAACAAAAGTAGAACACATTAACAGCTTCATCGGTAAGGATCTAATAACAATGTCATTAAAACTTGAATTTAAGAAAATACGAGGCCACAGATATCATTACATGGTTGCTATTTCTTTGGTCCTCCGTCCTCAAGAACTTCAAAGGAATTAAGCCAGCATCACAATCATTTTTTTTCCTAGAAGGGTAGGTAAATTTCACCATACCTCATTGATCAGAGGTACAGTTTGGATCTATCCAACCTTCCTATATTGGGTGCAGCTCCAACTCCGAATTCTCGATTAAGCAGTTTGGGAGCTGACCCTTCTCTGAACTTTTCTCCACAAAATTGAAAGTGCAGTTCCAATCTACCTAACTTGAGTTCCTAAGTGAAGATAGGTTTTCTCTCTTCTCCCTTCACACCGTTAGAATTGATTTCAAAGTGAATGAAAATGGAGATGTCAAAGATATCCCATCACTAGACATGAGAAATGAATAGTGTATTTTACATAATAAGTATATGATATCATCGAAATATACTTTTGATGAGATAGAGCAAAGGAAATATCGAATTTGAGTCAACATGTGATATCATATATCTGGGACAGCTTTTATAAGTATCGTTTAAATGGGCAGAAATAGAAGACTGGGAATTTATATGCTCCTAATATATGCACAAAGTAAATAAATAATTGGATAAAAATGATTAGTATACAAATATGCTTTCACAAATTGGCTTGTGACTAGGCAAAGCACCACTATCACCTATTACCCCCCCCCCCCCTCTCTCCTCCCCTCCCCCCACACATGTATATAAACACCGGTACCTCTCTCTTGCCTTCCAAAAGCATTTAGAGTCAATGCATTCAAAGAATCCCAAGGTCAGTGCTGATAAGTTTATCCATTCTCTAGTGTTCAGGTATGTCATCTGCCTTGTTCTCTTCTACCTCTCCCAATCCTAGCAGAAGTTCAAATGGGGCGGGTAGTAGGTACAAAGATTGGTCCTTATGTTCCAGTGATCATGATCCTTCTATGCTGTCCAAAAGTGAATTGATACCACATACTGATGATGAACCGGGTATGAATTTAGGTTTTGTTGGTGTTGAGTCTACTGGGGATCTAATTGAAGATAGGCATGGACCTGTGTCAAGGCCGGGTCCTCTCTCCCTAAATCTGCCTATGGATAGGGGGGAGGAGAACCTATCAAGAGATTTGAGAGAGAGAGTTCAAGGCGAGGTGATAGAGGCGGGAGATTCTTTAGAAGATTCAAGTTATAGGGTTCAAAGTGAAGTGTCTGAGTGGGTGTTGAAGAAAATTGAAAATTTTGGAAAATTCTTGGGTGAGGAAGAGGTTAGATCTCTTTTCCAAAGTCTGGAAAAGAAAAAAAATATCGCAATCCTAGGAGGAGATAAGAGGGGCTATAACACAGTAATAGGAAATTGGCTACCGAACAAAAAACAATTGTTGATTGGTGTGAATCATAGTACTAAAACTCGGCGAGTTGACTCCAAACTCGGCCGAGTCAACTCGACTCGGCTGGGTTTCAAGTCAACTCGCTTGAAAAACTCAGTTCTGAATAATCGGAGAAAACTCGAACGAGTCAGGCCAAGTTGGGTCGATTTATTGACTCAACTCGAGTGAGTTTTTAACAGGACACATGCATGATGAATTTTCTTCACTAAAGTAATCACGATGACTTGTATTACTCTTTCTTTCACAGTCGTCACAGCGTGGTGACCGCCTTCCATTACCATCATAGCATGGTCTACAATAAACCCCAAATGGGTAGGCTGGAACAAAGTAGACATACCATGTTCGTTATTAACATATCAACACAGATCATTTTCTCTTTTACAAGAACAAAACCACAACATAACTTGGTCTTGGAGAAAAAGGCCCCAGAAGAATTTGTTTGTCTGGTCCGGTCTAGCTCATATAAAAATTGAAATTATTATTGTCACAAATTGTTAAAGATGCTTATCTTGTTTGTTAGTGGTACTGGTGTTTTGGTTTGGGTTGTTTTATATCTATCATGAATGCTAGTTATTTGATGATACTCTTGTTGAAATATTAGAATTTATTTTATTTTTTTATCTAGGGTTTTATAACACACACGCACGCACACGCGCACACACACACACTTATTTTATTTTTTTATCTAGGGTTTTATAACACACACATGCACGCACGCACGCACACGCACGCGCACACACACGCACACATATATTTATTATTATTATTATTTTTTCGAGTCGGCCAAGTCGAGTTTTTTTCGAGTCTTCCGTGTTACTCAACCAGGCTAACTTTCGAGACGAGTCGAGTTTTTGAGTTTTTGAACACTGGTGTGAATTATGATAGTAAGTTTGGAGAGAGGTGAGGAGCAGCAGTAGGAAATTGAGGAGAGCAATTAGTGGTAAGTTATGGTGTTCTGTATAGTCTATTGGAACATTAGAGGTATGGAGCATAGTGACAAACGGTGTGCAATCAAGGATTTGGTTAAACATAGAAAGCCAACAATCCTTTGTTTGCAGGAAACCAAAATAGAATCCACGGATGACAGGATTGTGAAGGAAATTTGGGGTACTTCATGTTATGATTGGAAGGCGGTTCCTTCTTTAGGGGGCTGCGCGCGATGGTGGGGTGGAGGGATTTGGTGGCTTGGGATAAGGTCATGGCTGAGGTCATTGACTTTGAAAGGGGAGCGTTCTCATTCTCTATTCTTTGTGGATCGGTCATCGATGGCTCTGTATTGGTTTTCACGGGGGGGGGGGGGGGGGGGGGGGGTCGTCTATGGTTCGGTGGACCTTGTTGATTACAAAGATTTCTAGTAGGAGTTAGACGACGTGAGTGTTAGGTGGGAAGCCTCGTGTTGCATAGGGAGGATTTTAATTGTGTATGATTCACACATGATAAATTGAGGGCATGCCGCGTGTCCAATATCTCATAACATGAGAAAATTTTGAGCGATTTACTTTCGCCATGGTCTCATGGATTGCCCTTAGATCAACTTGGTCAAATTTCTAGGAATCTGTTTTGAGTAAGATGGATCAATTCTTGGTGTGTAATCTATGGGAAGATCGGTATCGAAATTCCAATCTAGTCACCCTACTGAGATCAACATCAGATCACATCTCAATCATGTTGGAGTCAAAAAGTAAAGGGGGCGATCCTAGGTCGTTCAAATTGGAAAAATAAGTTGTTGGATCACCCAAATTTCCTATCGGTGGTGGAGGAGGTTTGGCAAGACTCCAACTTCTGTGGTCACACCAATACCATCTTTGGCCTCAAAGTGAAAGTTGTGAAGGCAAAGCTTAAATTTTGAAATAAAGAAGTGTTTGGAGCATCACTGGGAATAAGAGAAGGATTCTAGAGGCCATTGAAAGTATTGACTTGAGTGAGGAGGAGGATCAATTATTAGCTAACAAATACTAAAAGTAAAGAAAGAGATAATCTGTAAAGGGAAATACAACATCTATTTTTTCTGATCGGTAAATCAAAAATATTATAAAAAAACCAACAATTTACAGAGATGTAAACTAAGAACAAGAAATACAAATAATAGCAAATCTAAAGGAGAAAGTAATATCAATACAATGTTGCGCTTGACCCACCTACTGACTTCTCAGAGCTGCAAGATATCCCTCACTTCTTGATCCAAATGGAGAGAGGAACTCCGATCCACAATCGACTGTCACACCCGTGACATGATAAGAAGGAATTGGGAGAAAGAGTTGTCGAATAAGCACCCATTCCTCTCTTTCCAGATAGCCCATGTTATCGCACTTAGTAAAAAAGTCCAGATTGTTTCTTTAGCACCCACCAAAGTTGTCAAACTCCAACCAAATAAGAAGCTCAGAATGGAGAATGGGAAGACCCACTTCACACTTAACCGAGCCAAGAAAAAAGCTCAGAGACTACCGGGCAGTGCAGGAATAAATTATTCACACTATCTTCCTCATTCTAGCACAAATAGCAACGGTTAGCAAAGCTCCACCCTCTCCTCTTTAACTTATCCGTAGTGAAAATCTTATTTAGTGCTGCAATCCAGAGGAAAAAATGATACCGTTGATGGAACCTGGTCAACCCACACAGCCGTACGAGGAAACAAGCGCAAATGTGAAGAGTCAAAGGACTGCAAGAGTGATCTCACTGAAAATTGGTTGTTGTTGCTTTGGGGCCAAACCCTACGGTCACTAATTTGAATACTAGGGGAGAAGGAACTCAATCTACCCAAAAATCGTTGCATGTCACCAACTTCCCACTCATTTAAATCTCTCCTAAACCTCGAGCACCAGACAAAACCCCCACTCAATCTCTCTACGTACTCGGCAATAGAAGCCCTTTAATGAGTGGCCAGAGCAAAGATGGATCCAAAATCATCTTTAAGCGTCGACTGACCACCCCAGACATCGTGCCAAACTGAATTTCGGCCCCATTACCCAGTTTGAACATAATGAATGGATCTAGAGACTTGGTCACCCCCATTATGTCTTTCCAAAGACCCACGCCATGTGGGCCCCTTACCCCCTTGGGGTAGCCAAGGTGATGCAAGGCCATATTTGGTCACAATCACCTTCCTCCAAAAACTCTCCCGCTCCTCACCAAATCGCCAAACCCACTTACCTAGCAAAGCTTTATTCACCGCACTGAGAGTAGAAATGTAAAAGATAAGTTGGAAGTAATAATCGATAATCAAATGGCTTCAAAAAGGAGACTGGAAGTCTGGAATACAAGTTTCTTTCACAAAGTTGTGAAGCATAGAAGAAAATTCAATTATATCTTACGGTTAAAGGTGGGTGATGTTTGGAATGATAATGAAAAGGAAATTAGGAGTCGATAGTGGCACATGTATTTTGTGGAAGATAGACATGGAAAAGGTCTATGATCATGTCAATTGGGACGTTCTAGACCATGTCTTGGGCAAGATGGATTTGGAGTCGAGTGGAGGAAATGGATGAGGTTTTGTTTCTCATCGGTATCCTTTTTTGTCTTAGTTAATGGCTCCGCTACTAGTTATTTTCAGAGCTCTAGAGGTCTGCGTCAGGGGATCCCCCCTCCCCTTTTGCTTACTCTCATGGTCAACGAGGCCCTTAGTAAGATCATTAGCAAAGCCTCAAAAACATTTTGAGAAGGTTTCTCCATTGGGAGAACAAATTTGCTCCTCTCAACTTCGGTTTGCGGATGATACTTGTCATTTTGTAATGCATCGAATAGGCAATTGGTACATCTCCGTTGTCTGTTTACGTGCTTTGAGGCGGTGTTGGGGTTGAAAAACATATCCAAAATCCAAATCTTAGGGGTAGGAGAAGTCTTTAATCTGGTCTAACTAGCAGCATGCCTAGGTTGTAGGTCGGGAAATCTTCTGACATCATACTTGGGTTTACCTTTCGAGGCGAGGAATAAGGGAAATTCGGTGTGGGATCCAGTGTTGGAGAGATTTTCAAGAGATTACAAGGGTCAAAATCTCTCTATTTGTCAAAATAAGGGAGACATACTTCTTAAAAGTACTTTAAGTAGTCTTCTGACTTACTTCTTGTCATTGGTGCCCATTCCAACACCCATTGCGGATAGACTTGAGAGCATGCATTCAAAGAAAAAATTTGTGGCAAAAAAAGATCATAACCAAAAATATTGTTTGATAAAATGGAGTGGTTTAAATGTGAAATCTGTAACGATCCGGAATTTTAATATAATAAAATTATGTGTTTATGGGTAATTAATGGAGGTTAATTAGTTAATTATTTGTTAAATTAATAAAAAGTGGATTTTGCTCGGGATTGAAGTGCACCGAGGAAATCTCAGTATCTTTTGGCGAAAATCGCATACAGTGTGTCGGTCGACTGCTGGGACACACCCCTACCGTATCGGTTCCGTCAGGTACCATTTCGCGGGACCGCGGGACCATTATGTGTGATAAATTTGAGAAAAACGGGAAATTTCCATATTTCCAGAAATTAAGTGGGACCCAATATCTGTTGGAGATCCTAATAGAAATCCATGCGGTTGACACTAATGCGTGTCAGTCGGCCGTGGGGACTAATATCTGTCGTCTTGGCAGTTAGTTATCTCAAACGAAGAAACGACGGCATGTTTTGTGTCCGAAATCAGAAAATTAGTGGGTTTTGCAATTTTCTTCCGGACTAAAGTGCAGTTGTCAAAACTCAGTATTTTTCCCCGAAATTTTTACAGTGGGTGTCGGACTGCCCCAAGTTCGCTCACCTAAAATTTCGTCAAAATCGGACTCTATGTAGTAGGATTTCGGAGGCCGTAAATGCAAAAAAATTCAGAAATTGGTCAATCAGTCAACCGGTCAAATGAGTTGACCGGTCAACTCTCCACACCTTATTGGTCATGTGCTTTTGCACATGATCCCATCTCATTACTTATATAAAGAGGGTTAAAACCCTCATTCCCTCACAAAATTCTGCAGAGACAGTATGCTGCCCAGATTTTTTTAGAGAGAGAAAGTGAGGAGAGAGAAAAGAAGAGAGAGAAAGAAGAGAGAAGCGGGTCCTTGACATATTTCGACGTCCCCGACCCGTTGGCGGCGTCTGATTTTCTCTCTGGCGTCTCGTTTGGCGTGTAGAGAGAGAAAAAAAGGTAGAGAGAAAGTTGCATGCGCTCTACCTTGAGGTTGATCATCCTTCCGAGCGCGTTAGCAGTGTCCGTTTCGACTCTAGACGCCTCGAAACACGTGAAGCAAGTAAAACCCCTCTTTTCTTCTCATTTTCCACTTATTTTGCTATATTATTTCATGTGAAGTTTATGCATGTCTTTTGACGTGAATGAAAAAGGGTCGGAGACCCATATGTGATGTTGTGATTTTATGTGGTCCCTCGGGGAGCCCAGATCGGGTCCCGGGTAAATTGTATTGCCACTCTAGGGTAACGAAAAATTGTTTTGCATGTCTTGTAAGGCTATGGAGACACCCATTAGCTTGAAAACGTTCCCTAACAGGACGGTGTGTTAACGGAGTTAGTTCACGGGTACGAGGCCCAAGTATTTCGGTTAATCAAGCGAGGCTTGGGTTAACTGGGGTTAATCTGTGGTTAGAAAATCTAACCAGGGTTAAGTATAGTCCATGGTTCCTCTTTGACTAGGTCAGGAGAGACAGTGTCCAGTAAGGCCCGGGGTTCCTCCGTGACTGATAGTCGGGAGATGTCGGTCTGTTTGTCTAGGTCCTCCGTGGTGCCTCTTGGACTAAGTCAGGAGTGGCGGTGTCCTGCATGGCCTGTGGTTCCTCCGTGACAGGTAGTCAGGAGATGTCGGAGTCCTAGGGAGTTTAAAGTGGCTGAACATCAGATAGTGTATAGTCCGGGGTTCCTCTCTGGGTGGGTCAGAAGATGTTGGCACCGTGTTTATCGGGGTCCCTTCTTGGTGGAACGTCAGGAGATGTCCGCATTGGTATAGATGTCGGGGTTCCTCCGTAAACTGGCCAGAAGATGACGGTAGGCAGGTTGGTCGGGGTTCCTTCTTGACTGATACCCAGGGCGATGACGGCGAATACACGGTAGATGTTGCCAGTCAATTGAATGGAAAAGTATTGTCCTTATTGGGTGAATGCCCATGTTGTGTGTGTAAGCTTTGGATACGAAGTAGTCTGAGTCGGTATACTCAGGGTTGGTGTATTTGTCTGGGTTGGTGGACTCATGGTTCGGTATGGAATCGTCGAATTCCAGGTGAGTTGGGTTGGTATACCCAAGGTTTGGTCATGTTCGAGTGAAAGCCGGAACAGCGTGTGTGAGTCTAAATGACTCAATGTATTATGGTTATGATTTAGAGACTTTAAGCTAAACATTTGTGGGCTGTGGCCAATTAATAGTCTCAGGACTCGAAATGAAACATGATTGATGATCGAAACGATAATTTGGTAATATAATACATTCATAACTGAACCTCATAATTGGAAAGTAACGTGAGGTAGGGAACCTCTGTTAGGGTGACGTAACCCTAAGTGACCTTAGGTCAGAATTTATTATATACTGTTCTATTTTACTGTAACATGCAAATTGAACTGCTTATTATGTCATTATTGATGCGTGTTATTATGTGGAAAATAGTTTAGAAGGATTGTGGTTTTATTGGGCTTCATATCTCACTGGCTTTTTATGTCAGCAGATCTCAGAGCTGCTGACCAGTAAGTGAAAAGTCCAACTGGACATGTTGGAAGCTTGTACGAGTTGTACCCGGCGTGATAGAAGCGCCTACTTTTGTAAAACAAACTTGATGTAAATAATACAAGTATATGGTTTGTATGATGGCTATTGTGATGACATGTATTATTTGCTTTTTGGAAGCATCTGATAAATGTTTAAATTTCCCGCATTTTTGCCGGTAAAGTCTTCCGCTTGCATGATTTGACGAACGGACGCGTGTCTCGGAACTTGATTCCCTAGGCGCGGGTTCGGGGCGTCACAAAATCCCTTGTTGAAGTAAATAAGTCGCAACTAGGTAAATGGTTATGTAGGTTCGGGGACGAGAGAGAGTTTATGAAGGGAGGTAATAGTTGCTAGACACGGGGAAAGAAATAGGTGGGAGTCCAAGGAAGTCATTGGCCCACATAGGGTTGGTTTGTGGAAAGCTATTTTGAAAGTGATGGAAGAATTTTCAAACATATTCACTTTAGGGAGGGAAGGAGCGAAGAGGTGCGTTTTTTTGATGACCTGTGGTGTGGTCAATGTCAATCTACTTTGAAACATAATTTTGGTAATCTATGTTGCTTAGTAGCAGATAAGAACACGTTGGTGGTATTGGTCAAACATTGTTGGCCCTTGGTAGGAAGGGTAGTTTTCTTCAATAAGAAGATCGAACGATCAGACTTTAGGTGCATCTGAGCACCGCCTCGTCAGTAGACCGGAGACGCAGAGCAATAATTTGGCTACCCAATTGAGGCGTAATATCAATGATTGGGAATAAGGGACTTTCTTAGGCTCTTAAATTCCTTGAATACGATTTGCCCTTATCCTCTATCTAGTGATATCATTTGTGGTCAAGGGACAACAAAGGTCAATTTTCAATGAGATCCTTCTACCAGGCTCTTCACACTAGCCCTAGCTCCTGGTTTCCTATTGGACTATGTGGCACCCTTAGGTACTCTCAAACGTATCACTCTTTATTTGGACAACATCTTAGTATAAGGTCCTAACTTGTGATCATCTACAAAGCTGATGATGGAGGTTAGCTAATCGTCGCCTTATGTGCCTCGTAGAGGAGGAAATGGTGGATCACTTACTCTTGTATTGTCCTTTTGCTTTTGACATCTGGACTTTCTTCATGTCTCATCTAAGAGTGGTTTGGGCCTTTCCTAGCTCATTTCGAGACTTTATCTTGTTGGCTTTCAGTTTTGTTGGACCCCCTACTAGAGGTTGTGTGGGCCCTCCTTCCATGAGTCATTGCATGGTCCATTTGAAGGAGAGAAATAGCCGTAATTTTTAAGGTATCGAACTCCCTGTCCAATTGAGGATCTGTCATCTCATTCTATCATGGTGCTCTATCAAGGGAGATCTTGAAGACTTGGGATTAGCATCTTTGATCTCTGTGTAAGAAGTTTCCTTGTTAGCTAGTTGAATTAGTAGTCTATGTCATGCTCAGTTTTTACTTTTTGTTTTTTGGTTCACTTTCTATGAACTCTGTTTGCCTTTTTGTTTCATGTTATCGTTTTAATGTATCTCTAATTATCAATTAAGAAAAGCAGAAAAAGAGGCTTAATGGCATGATATTTTACTATTCTTTTTCGTAAAATATAATTTATCGATTATAGTAATTTCCACTTTACTATATAGAAAAAATCATGTTTCTAATATTTATAGTGAATTTCAAATTCACTATTTATAGTCACATTTCTTACTATTTTATTGCTTACAGAACCTCTCTCTTTTAATATTTTTTGAAAGGTGTGGGAAGTTCTAATAGTCTTATGTTGGATTGGTAATTGGTATAGCTCCATTTGTTTCTTATCAGGATTAGGAGTTATAGAGAAAGCGTTAGAAGTTTCAATATTAGTTTTAGTTGCAAAACTAATTAGAGTGTTTTAAGACTAAGTTACATAGATGCTAAGTGTGTTGGCCTATAAATATGGGTGGGCATATCATATGTAATTGTATTTTCTGATTACTAATGGATTGAGTTCAAATTTTCTGTCAGAAGAAATCTACCTTAATTTTGTTCCATTGGTTGGAAGACCAATTTAACTTGAGGCTCATAGTCTCCGAATTCTATTTTCTCTCGTTTTGTTATTTGTTCTGCAGACCTCCCATTATCCCCTGCTTATAGAGTACGTCGTTTTGTTTTTCTTCGCTTCTGTTTGGACTTCAGGCATGTAGGAACTCGTCCTACATATCCCCTCCCACCCCCCACCCCCAAAAATAAGATTATTATTATAAAAAATAAAAATCCACACTAAGGGTCCCATCCTTGCCAGAAACATGCATATATTCCCAAAAATAAGAAACAATATACACCAAATTGGAGTGGAAATTTGGATTGGCACCCATGAACAGAAACTATAGAATGAAAATTGTAAAAGGGCTCATACCTAACATGACCTGAAGTTCCATGTTTTCTGGTTCCTATATGAAGTTTTTTCCATTTCATCTCAAGCAATTTGGACATTTAGTTATGATTAATGTGATTTTAAGCCATTTCATAATAGAAACAGTAGAAGAAATATATACTCAACCCTTGTACATATTTCATTTTTCAAGGCTATTTATGTCAAGAAAGTAATCTGGTGGAAGGAAAAAAAATCTTCTTACAATTATGGCTCTGGGTCTCGGTATGCAGGCCGAAGACAATGAGCTAAAGGGTGATATCCTAGATAATTGGAGATTGCAACTCAAACCAATCATCAAGAATAGTAAGCAGTGCATGTGGAAATGTCCAAATGCAGAGTGCTGAATGTTTAACAGTGACAATTCAGCTAGGGATCCCTACTCAGGTGCAGGTAATATTATCAGATATCATATTGGACCTCTTCTCTCCTATGCATGTCACTATCGTAAATCCAATGAGTTTCAATGCTTGTAAGGAAAATTTACTTGATCAAGAGGAGTTTTATTAACTAGAGATCATATTATTCGAATAATTGAGTTAAGTCTGATTCAAAGCTAGCTATCGACCATCTACAGAAGCAGTCTCACCAATTTGACTCATGCGAATTCATTTACGTATGGAGATAGTTTAACCATGCCGCCAATTTATTAGCTACTTTCTGAAACTCAGTTAAGGAAACCACTTTTTTCTGAAGCTCATTTTCCTATCCCTCAATCGACAATTGCAGATGAGGATGCTAGAGGTTGTAAATACTTGCAGTTGTAGTTCATTTTTTATTTTATATTAGTATAGCTGGTAGGGTCTTGGCTGACCACCATCTCACCTACCCAAAAAGAAAGAAAACCAGCAAAACATCAATAAAATAAACACACATACAAGAAAAAGTGATGATATACCTGATTCCGGTATGAATAGAAATCGTTGCAACCAATGATTGTAATATCGAGACCTGCATAACTAATCCAGTTGAGACATTATATTCTCAGAGTTCCACTAATCCTATATCACAGTAGGCTTGACTATTGCACAAAACACCAACTGTACCTTGAAGAAGTAGTTTGTGTAGCAGATCCTTTTCACCTTTGTCATCAGATATCGCATGTGCAGCTGCTACAGCGTACATTACTGCTTGTTCCACGAAAGGGTTTCTCAATTCCCTGAAATCTTAAGCCAATAGAAGCATTAGATGGAGAATAAATGGTACATGACCATTCCAACAACTCATTGAGCAATGTGTTCCCTATTGGTTTGCACCCAGTGGCTCGCTGGCTCCCACCACAGAATTACAGTGATCCAACACCGTGTTCTTAACCGTATGTGATGCATGATTATGTATATATAGGTACAGATACAAATGTACATGTATATACACATCAATAAAGGCAGCTACGCATAAATAAATGTACCACATATAGCAGAAGCCAAGAAAACTTGCCTTGAAGAGATGCACTGAAGGGACAAATCTTTTGGCGACATCTTGTATACTGTTTCTCTAGAGAGCTGAGGTGAGGTTAATTTTACATCCGTCCATGCCTGAAAGATGCCAAAGAAAAATCAATATGTGTGTGTGTGTAATATGAATAGATATATCGTTATAAACTCCACAGTATGGTAACAAAATATTCCTAGATGAAGTCTTTGTGACCTCGTTATAACTATGAATCTGTTCAATAGCAGGATTAGCTTAATCAAGCTCGCAAAAGCAAATATTTCAGATAGTTTAATTTAACCAACCATTCAATAACAGACAAAAAGATGTAACAGAAAAGTAGAGCTCCGATTCTAATAATAGTAACACAGACCAACGTAAAATATCCTCATTAGGATCAGTTGATACCATATCCTAGGATTTTTTTTTTTGAACGGTAATATCAATTCATTAAAGAAGATAGATTCACCAAAAGTGAATCGCCAAAGGCACAAAGCAAACACTAAACACTAACATCAAGGACAAGGAAGAAGAACAACACAAAAGCAAAAATAAACTCCCCTTATTCCACTAAGATATAATCTCGTCGAACCCTAACAACTCCAAGTCATATTTAGCTGCAACCCAATCCCGCAACAAGTCGCGCGACCGATAGCACACACTCTCCAAAGGCAAAGTGAAGTTCTCAAAAACCCTCCTATTATGCTCTCTCCACAAAGACCACGATAACACCCCTGGGAGAAGAGCCCAAACAAAATCCAACAGGTGGTCCAATGAAACTGAGAGCCAACCGGATAATAAGCCAATGAAAGACGAGGGGAATACCCAAGCGACCCCGAGCTGAGAAATAAAATACAACTAAAGCCTCCACGCAAACGAGCAATGGAGAAATAAATGATCAACCGACTCCTCCTCCACCATACACAAACAACAGCGATTTGGAAGGATCCAACCTCTATTTTGCAAATTGTCCAACGTGGCAACATCAGAATCTTACCCAAAACTGCAGACCAAAGAAAGACCGAAACCTTGGAGGGCACCCCAACTAACCAGACCAACTTGCTGGGGAACCTCACAAAGGGGCCCGAGATGACAACCTACAAATAAGATTTCATCGAAAACCTTCCATTAGAGTTATGTAACCAAACCCAACGATCCTTGGTGGATTCATCAACAATCACCGACTCTAGCAAGGACATCAAATTAGCAAAAACTAGAACTTCTCAGTCATTAAGCGCCCAGCTGAAAGAGAGGCACTAAACCACTATACCTGCATTCCTGACAAACATATCCGCAACAGCTGCCAATTTATCAGCGGTAATCAAGAATAAAGTCCTGAACAACTGTTTCAGGGGGAAAGACCCGCACCATGGGTCGGACCAAAACTTAGTATCCGTCCCATCCCCAATCACAAGACGAATATGCTTGACAAACTCATCCCAACCCGCCACAATGCCTTTCCACAAGCCAACCCCATGTGGACCCCTAGGCTGCCGTGTCTCCCACCGGTCTCTACACCCATGCCGAGCCACGATTGCCCTTCTCCAAAGGCTTCCTTCTTCGATTCCGAACCGCCAAAGCCATTTCCCCATATCCTAGGATTAAAGTCTATCCACCCTAACATATCCTTTAGGGAGAAGGTGGTGAACATCACAGGCAGTTCTGAGGTGGAAGCGATATCTGGGCTCGTATTAACCCCTCAAAAAGCATTCACATTCATGTAGGAGTAATTGAATAGGTTTTTTCCCCATCAAACATCTTGGTCTTCCCCTTGGGTCAAAACATTTAACCAAGGGTACTTGGGATCCAATGATTAAGAGAGTTGAAAGAAGATTGACTAGTTGGAAGAAGAGCTTCTTGTCCCTTGGTTGAAAAATTACTCTCATCAAGAGCGTCATGGAGAGTCTTCCAGTGTTCTACATAGCGATTTTCAAAATGCCGGCAGCAATGGCCATGCATCTACACCGATAAAAAAAATGTCACGCATCTAAAGGAACTCCAAAGAGACTTGCTATGGAGAAGTAGGGGGACAAAAGGAGAATCCTCTTAGTAATGTGGGATTAGGTGTGTCGCCCAAAGGACTGAAGTGGATTGATTTCATAAGGTTCAGTTGGTACGAGCCATAAGGAAAGGGGATTGTATCGGCTGGACCATTTACTACGTATTGCTTCTTCAATCCAACAGATTTCTCGTGATCAGCATATCAGTAGTCGCAGGAGTTATTACAATGGCACAAGCATCTTGGCCACCCTTTTGTCACTCTTCTTAGCGTTTATTTTCCAAATTGTCTTTTTCTAGTTCTATTTTTCCATTTCAATGTGAAACATGTGAGATCGCAAAGCATTGTCGGACCTCTTATCCTTATAGTGGTACTAAAAGTGATGCTCCCATCCCCTGTTACTTCTCTTTCTGATTTTCGCTATTTTGTTCCGTTTGTTGATGATTTCTCTCATTCTACATGGTTTATATGTCAAAATCTAAACATGAGGTTTGCACTGTTCTTCCATCGTTTCATAACATGATTGTCACTCAATATAATGCTCACATTAAGACATTTTGTTATGATAAAAGAGGGGACTATATGTCTAAGTAGTTTAGTCACCTTCTTTGATTTTCATGGTATTGCTAATCAAACATCTTGTGTTGGTACTCCTCCGCAAAATGGTGTGGCTGAGAGGAAAAATCATCATTTGTTAGAAATTACTCGTTCTCTAATGTTCGCTATGAATGTGCCCAAAATTTCCTGGCCTGATGTTGTGCTAATTGCTATATTCTTAATTTATTGTATGCTTTCCCACATTTAAATTTTCAGTCTCCTATTACCTTATTGTCTTCTTCTATTTCTCTATTCCCTTTGCCTCCTCGTATTTTTTTGTTGTACTTGTTTCTCTCATATTGTCTATTTCGACAAGACTAAGGTTAATCCTAAGCCTCTTAGGTGTATCTTTATTGGATACATACCTAATAAGGAGTTCAAATGTTATCATTCCCCTTTTCATTAGTCATTTGTTTCTCGGGCGTTACTTTCTTGGAGCCTACTCCGTATTTTCCTGACAGGGAGACCTCTCTTCAGGGGGAGTGTGAGTGAAGAGATGTCATCTCCTATGCTTGTTCCCTCATTCTTGTTTGACAGTGCTATCAGAATGGAGGATGGTAGTGAATGACTGGGGGAGTTGGAAATTCCTACTATGAAAGAGGAAGAATTGCATGCGTATAATAGAAGGAAGAAAGATCCTCATGAGCTCCACAAAGAATCCTCCTTGGATCCAAGTAATATCCGTCCCCCTAGTCCTAATAATGTTGATCCTGAGTTACCCATTACCCTCAAAAAAGGTAGTATGTCTTGTACTCGACATCACATTACTAACCTTGTTTCCTATCATGCCTTGTCATCTTCGTATCGTGCATTTGCATTGGATTTGTGACGCAAGTCTCACACACTAAAGGTCCTCGGTTCGAACCCGGGCTCAGACATTTTATCAAAAATTCTCATCCCTCCAAAAAAAAATGGGATTTAACCAATACTCCTCAAAAGCCGCGACTAATGGAAGGTGAGATCAAATCCCTTATCTCATAGGCCACCCCACCTCAGCGGCCCCACCCTGTGGGCCACCCCTCAATGGGCCCCACCCCGTAGGCCATCCCATCCCAGTGTGGAGATGTTCTTGCATGACCGCATTATTGTCTTTTATGTTTGTTCCTCGCAATGTAGCAGATGCACTCACCCAACCAGAATGAAGATAAGCTATAAAAGAAGAGATATTTGTTGTTGGGAAGAATAATACCTGGGATAAGGTAAACATACCAAGAGGGAAGAAGCTTGTTCGGTGTCGGTGAGTGTTCACAGTGAAACACCACTCAGATGGATCAGTTGAAACTTGAAAGATACAAGGTGTAACGACCCGGAATTTTAATATAATAAAATTATGTGTTTATGGGTCCTTAATGGAGGTTAATTAGTTAATTATTTGTTAAATTAATAATAAATGGATTTTGCTCGGGATTGAAGTGCACCGAAGAAATCTCAGTATCTTTTGGCGAAACTCGCACACAGTGTGCCAGTCGACTGCCGGGAGACACCCCTACCGTATCGATTCTGTCATGTACCATTTCGTGGGACCACGGGGCCATTATGTGTGATAAAATTGAGAAAAATGGGAAATTTTCATATTTCCAGAAATTAAGTGGGACCCAATATCTGTTGGAGATCCTAATAGAACTCCGTACGGTTGGCACTAATGCGTGTCAGTCGGCCGTGGGGACTAATGTCTGTCGTCTCGGCAATTAGTTATCTCAAACGAAGAAACGACAGCGTGTTTTGTGTCCAAAATTTTTACAGTAGATGTCGGACTGCCCCAAGTTTGGTCACCTGAAGTTTCGTTACTGTCGGGTGTCATATAGCAGAGTTTCAGAGGGCTTATACGTGAAAAAGGGGAAAATCCGGTCAAACCGGTCAAATTGGTCAAGGTAGTTGACTTAGTCAACTACCATTTTTTCCACACCAATTGGGTCATGTGCTTTTGCACATGATCTAGCCCCATTTAAGGCATATATAAATGGGGGCCAGCCCCTCATTTGCTCACGGTTTCAGTTGCAAACAGTGCTTTCCCAGATTTTTTTTTTAGAGAGAGAAAGGAAGAGAGAAAAAGAGGAGAGAGAAAGGAAGAGAGAGAAAGGGAAAGGGAGGTCCCCTTAGGGTTTTTCGACGTCCCCGACACGTTGGCAACGTCTGATTTCTCCTCCGACACCTCGATTTGCGTGTAGAGAGAGAGAAAAAGGTTGAGAGAGAAAGTGAAAGTTAGAGAGAGAGAAGCTTTATCTTGGGGTTGATCGCCCTCCCGGACGTGTTGGCGGTCCCGTTTTTGCACTAGTTGCCTCGAAACGCGTGAAGCAGGTAAAACCCCTCTCTTTTCTTCTCTTTTTCCCCTTATTTTGTTATATTATTTTATATGAAGTATATGCATGTCTTTTAGCGTGAATGAAAAAGGGTCGGAGACCCCTATGTGATGTTGTGATTTTATGTGGTCTATCGGGGAGCCCAGATCGGGTCCCGGGTAAATTGTATCACCACTTTAGGGTGACAAAAAGTTATTTTGAAAGTCATATAAGGCTATGGAGACATCCATTAGCCTGGAAACGTTCCCTAATGGGACGGTGTGTTACCGGAGTTTGTTTACGGGCGTGAGGCCCAAATATTTCAGTTAATCAAGCGAGGCTTGGGTTAACTGGGGTTAACCTGTGGTTAGAAAATCTAACCAAGGTTAAGTATAGTCCGTGGTTCCTCTTTGACTAGGTCAGGAGAGACGGTGTCCAGTAAGGCCCGGGATTCCTCCGTGATTGATAGTCGGGAGATGTCGGTCTGTTTGTCTAGGTCGTCCGTGGTGCCTCTTGGACTAGGTCAGGAGTGGCGGTGTCCTGCATAGCCCGTGGTTTCTCCGTGATTGATAGTCAGGAGATGTCGGAGTTCTAGGGAGTTTAAAGTGGCTGAACATCAGATAGTGTATAATCCAGGGTTCCTCTCTGGGTGGGTTAGAAGATGTCGGCACCGTGTCTATCGGGGTCCCTTCTTGGTGGAACGTCAGGAGATGTCGGCATTGGTATAGATGTCGGGGTTCCTCCGTAGACTGGCCAGAAGATGACGGTAGTCAGGTTGGTCGGGGTTCCTTCTTGACTGATACCCAGGGCGATGACGGCGAATACACGGTAGATGTTGTCGGTCAGTTGAGTGAAAAAGTATTGTCCTTATTGGGTGAATGCCCATGTTGTGTGTGTAAGCTTCGGATACGAAGTGGTCTGAGTTGGTATACTCAGGGTTGGTGTATTTGTTTGAGTTGGTGGACTCATGGTTCGGTATGGAATCATCGGATTCCAGGTGAGTTGGGTTGGTATACCCAAGGTTTGGTCATGTTCGAGTGAAAGCCAGAACAGCGTGTGTGAGTCAAAATGACTCAATGTATTATGGTTAGGATTTAGAGACTTTAAGCTGAACATTTGTGGGTTGTGGCCAATTAATAGAGTCTCAGGACTCGAAATGAAACATGATTGATGATCGAAACGATAACTTGGTAATATAATACATTCATAACTGAACTTCATAATTGGAAAGTAATGTGAGGTCGAAAACCTCGGTTAGGGTGACGTAACCCTAAGTGACCTTGAGTCACAGTTTATTATATATTGTTCTATTTTATTGTAACATGCAAATTGAACTGTTTATTATATCATTATTGATGCGTGTTATTATGCGGAAAATAGTTTAGAAGGATTGTGGTTTTATTGGGCTTCATAGCTCACTGACTTTTTGTGTCAGAAGATCTTGGAGCTGCTGACCAGTAAGTGAAAAGTCCAACTGGACATTTTGGAAGCTTGTACAAGTTGTACCTGGCGTGAGAGAGGCGCCTACTTTTGTAAAACAAACTTGATGTAAATAATACAAGTATATGGTTTGTATGATGGCTATTGTGATGACAAGTGTTATTTGCTTTTTGGAAGCATCTGATAAATGTTTAAATTTCCCGTATTTTCGCGGGTAAAGTCTTCCGCTTGCATGGTTTAACGAACGGACGGGCGTCTCAGAACTTGATTCCCTAGGCACGGGTTCGGGGCGTCACACAAGGCCCGCTTGATTGCAAAAGGGCATATTCACATATGGGATAGACTATTAGGAAACATTCGCCCCAGGTGCTAAAATGAACTAGTGAGAGTTCTCCTGTCACTTGCAGCCAACCAGGAATGGCCCTTGTACCAACTTGATGTGAATTGGAGGAAGAGGTGTACATGGTACCTCCTCCTGTTTTTATTTATCCCTCTAGTGAAGGAAATGTGTGTAAGCTGAAGAAGGCATTGGATGGACAAAAGCAGTCCGTTAGAGCCTAGTTTGAGTGGTTTCGTAGTGCTATGGTGAAAGCGGGTTATAAGCAGAGCCAAGCAGACCACACATTATTTATCAAACAGTCTCATCAGAAAATGATTGTTCTGATTGTTTATGTAGATGACATTGTAGTAACAGGCAATGATATGGATGAGATTAAGTTACTGAAGTGAAAGTTAGCAGAGGAGTTTGAGATCAAGGATTTGGGTCAGTTGAGATACTTCCATGGGATTGAGGTTACAAAGTCAAAGAAGGGTATATTCATCTCTTAAAGTAAGTATGTCCTTGATATTCTAGATGAGACAGGTACGATGAGTTGTAAATCATGTGATACACCCATTAATACTAACCACAAATTCAGTGAAGGTAATGAGAAATATTTACGAGATGTAGGCAAATATCAGGGACTTGTTAGTTGCCTCAATTATTTATCTTTCACAAGACCAGACATTGTGTATGCCGTTAGTGTGGTTAGCCAGTTTATGCATGCTCCAACCACTGGACATCTTGATGCAATTAATAGAATTCTTTGCTATTTGAAGTCGTCTCCAGGGAAAGGTTTGATGTATAAATGTCATGAGAACTTAAGAGTTGGAGCATACACCGATGCAGATTGAGTCGAGTCCATTTCAGATAGACGATCTACTTTAAGGTATTGCACTATGGTTAGAAGCAACCTTGTTACATGGAGAAGGAAGAAGCAACATATAATTGCAAGATCCAGTGCAGAAGGAGAATTTAGAGTCATGACACATGGCTACTCCTGACTGAGATTGGGTTCCCTACTAGTGGTCCGATGAGCTTATATTGTGACAATAAGGCAGCTATTAGTATTGCTCACAATCTTGTGCAACATGATAGAATGAAGCACGTTGAGGTGGATCGACACTTTATCAAGGAGAAGCTGAAGGCAGTTTATATTTGCAACCCTTTTGTACAGTCTGAATATCAGTTAGCTGATGTATTGACCAAGAAGCTTGGTGGTTCTCAATTACGAAGTATTGTTAGTAAGTTGGGCATGAGCGACATCTACGCACCAACTTGAGGGGGAGTGTAGAAGAATACTTCTCTTTTATGTTTATGTTTCTTTTATACACTATAATCTCGGTATACTATTAGTATCTCTTATATACTAATAGTACACCGTTAGTAGAATATAAATACGAAAGATTAGGAAATAGACAATTAACTCCCTCTAATATCTTCTTCTTCCTCTCCTCTTTCTCTCAAATCCTAGACCTTGAAACCCTATATCACAACCATAAACTTAATCAAACCAAACCAACTCATACCACCACCAGCTCAATAACAACCACTCCCCCCGCCCACCATCTCCATCCTCACTACTGCCACCACCACCTTCACACTCACCCTCGCCACTGCCCACCCCCATCCTTACTGATCTACAATGATCATGATTTTTTTCTCATTTAAACGCAATTCTACCATTTATGTTATTCAAAATTAATTCTGACTAAATGTGTTCAAACAAGCTCTCGGCAGATAATTCAAAATGGGAATTTGGGAATATTCTTTTCCAAAATTAGAAAATCACCATAACTGATGCCAAATGGGCCTAAGTTATTCCTAGTTATTCATTTTCATATAAATACTTGTTATTACATCACAAAGAAGATTTCTTGTGGAATCAAGATCACCCTTAATTCTTGTGAAAAAAATTTAGGGTATTTTTTGTAGTGCAATGAATTGCGAATCAATATAGACTTCCTTCAAATGCTTCAGGAAGTCCAATAAATGGGCTTCTTTCTCATTAATCACACTGATATCTATTGCAAACATAGTCATTAAATCCAATACAAATCGTAAGATCATGAGAGGATAGATTTAATTTGAATCATTAATCGTGGGATTTGTTAAGATTCTTTTGGAAGATCTTTAAATAAATAAAAATGTGTGCAAAAAAAATAGAAACTGTGAAACTACCGACTATCCACCTAATGACATGCATATATATTAATTTGAAATCTAAGGCAAAATTTATACTATTGTCAAAATTCAATTCATGTTGGAAAAGCATAAGGAGGTGTATTCAACACAAACTTTATATTTTGAATAAATTTCTCAAAACTGAGAAAAAATGTGAAATATCTGAAAATTAAAGTAAGTCTTCTCAAATCCTTTGTTCAACCATGCTATAACACCATAATATGTCCATTTCACCATTAATTTACAACATATGATTGAGGTAAAGTTATATTTACTTTATTGCAAACCAAAGCATGTAAAATTTTAGCAACTTTTCAACTGAGCATACTGTCATCAACTCTATGACTTAAACAAGCTCGTAAAAGTATCGAAATCACCTCATCCATTCCACTAGTATAGTTAGGAAGAGACCCACTGTCCCGGTAAAGTAAACACTAACTCGATTAAATTAGAAAGAGAGATTTTTGGCTACCATTTTTCATCATTTTCAGCTTTAGTTTCACAACTGTACAGGAACGTCACAGCAAGAGAAAACTCGCCTAACCCAAAAGAAAAAAAAAAACTCGAGGCAACTCATCGACTGGTTGATATTCTACTCCCATTGGACAAAATACCGTGGGCTCACCCATTTATTGTGGGCCCCAACTGAAAACATCCAATGGGGGCTGCAGCCTCTGTAATCTGTGAGGTACCAAAATCTGATTTCACATAGTGGTTCATGAAGCCTAACCACTGTGACCACATTTATTCTGATCCCATAAATTGTTTTGTCATTAGCCACAAGAAGATAATAACCATGGGAATCCAAGAAGCAGAAACACTACTAATCTTCTAATTAGATTAAACAAAGACAAATTGAAGAAAAATCACGCACCCATGCCCAGCTATCGGGCTTAAGATCTTCATGAACTGGCTTCACGATGGCGTAAAAGCGAGCATTTGTACTAAGGACAATCCCGGCATTCGGTCTCTCTAAAATAAGGTAACCCCCAGTCATCAAAACCTTCCCAGGAGCGGATGCGATTCTACACAATCAACCATAAAGCCAAAATCAATAAATAAATGTCTTCACTTCATGAACCCAAATTTCAAAAAAAAAAAAAAAAAAACAAATTACAGAAATCACAAGCACGTAGATTGAGTCATGGAAATAAACGAATAGGTGTAGAAATCACAGGAAAATTTTGCAGTTTCAAAGAGGAACTTACACTGCCATTGCTCTCCGCTTATCAACCCCCAGGAGGAGAGAAACTGAAATCAAAAATGAAATTATTGCAAGAGATTTGACTTAGGTTGTAAACTTAACTTGGGATGGAATCGAAAATTCTTTCGATTGCTTACAGATCAATGATGATAATTTTACATAAATTTGATAAGATTTTCCAGATAACATACACAAATGAAATTTTTTCAAGTCTGAAAGGTAAAATATTGCTGAGAGCTTTTACCTGTAAAGTAAGAGAGAGGCAGTGGAGGAGAAAAGAGAAGTGGACCGTCTTGCTTGGAGTTGGTGGCTGATTAGTATAACAATATGCATGCCTCGCGTTTCACATGTCAATGCTGGGACTATTGTTCTCTAGTGGTGGGTAGATGGGTCAGTGTGGGTTTCTTTGACTTCTCAAATATATGGGTTGTTGGAAATGGGTAAGGGGAAGTTTAGTGGGTCGGGTTGATCAATGGTGGGCTTGAACAACTGAGCAGAGCCCAGATCTGACCATTTTTAGGGTTGAGAAGAGCAAAGCCATGCCCTACTGATATGAAATTAGGGTGGGGCGGGTCAATTTCGAGTTAGATAGACATGCCCCCAACCCAAAATCCAAACCCGTTTATAAATTTGTCAAAAAAGGTTAACTTGAACCCAACTTAACAATACTCCATTTAATATAGATAAATTACTAGAAATATTTATTTTATTTTTTTAATTGAAATTTAAAATTTTATTTTGATTTGAATTATAGTATTTAATTGAGTATATATTTCACAATTTAATTATGTATTATTATATGTCGGGTTAGGGTCAACGCAAGCCCGACTTAATTATAAATTGATTGAGACTCATGGGTTTCAAAAAAATAATTCTTTTCGCACTGGTAAAACTAGGGCGAATTCAAACATATTAACAGGTCAAATCCGTAGTTGTCAACCCTTCAATAATCCTCAAACCAAACTTGTTGGCAAGCACTAACAATTAAATAGATAATTAATTAAGGGTAAATTACACTCAAAACTTCATAAACCACTTCTTTAGTTTCTGCAATTACACTGCCCTTCCCTCAACTTTGGTTGTCTATAATAGATACCCCATTTCCTTAAGTTTACCGTCACTTTATGGATGGACTTTGATGATGTCATCATCTAAACATTTTAAAATGTCTAAATTAAATTCAATAAAATAAATGATAATTAGTTTCTAACCAAGGTTAATAATATCAACTTA
Organism: Tetracentron sinense; assembly: GCA_015143295.1. Classification (NCBI taxonomy): domain Eukaryota; kingdom Viridiplantae; phylum Streptophyta; class Magnoliopsida; order Trochodendrales; family Trochodendraceae; genus Tetracentron; species Tetracentron sinense. The sequence continues at coordinate 6,953,926 of CM026572.1, read as the reverse complement.
AGGTTAATAATATATATTTCCATAATCAAGTATATATATAAAAACAATGTTAGATAGACGAACTCTAGGGGTGAGTGAATCTTAACCATAGATAGTGGGTATTAAAAGGGACACATGACGACTTATAGAGATCCTTTAATTGTGGTTAAACATAATTGACCTAAGTTAATATTTTTATTTTTTTTCTTAAAAGTAAGGTTAGATGGATTAATCCTAGGGGTGAGTGAATCTTAAGCATACACCAGGGCTTTGTCCCCGTAGTAGTGTATCCCTTGCTTTGGGGGGAGGTACCGAGTTCCATTCGTGAGAGGGTGGGAGTTTGTATATACTCTCCACCCGCCCACTAACTGAACGGATACTAACACCTAACCGGCGTTGCGGCCTAAACGTATATCTCGGACCAAAAAAAAAATAATAATAATCTTAAGCACAATTAGTGGGTGTTAAAGGAGACACGTGACGGTTTGTAGAGCCCCCTTTAATTGTATTTAAGATAATCAACCTAATGTTTTTTTTCTAAAAATCAAGGTGCAGAGACCTGAATCTTCTTTCATGTCTTTAATGTAAGTAATATGGGTATAATAGTCTTTGTGATGTTTTAATGCTTATGAAGCTCTAGTTTCCTCACCACTGATTGAAATCGAGTGATTCTTGAGTCATTAGAAAGATATTAAAACTCTCTTCAATGTTTATATTTATCATATTTTCAGATTTTGAGTCGAAGTTAAGTTAAATATTGGATTTTCGAAGTTAAGTCTGGTATGCTATAATCCATTACAGACCAATTAGCTTTAGATCTCATTTAGATAATTAAAAACTCAGAATTAGGATTTTTTCATTAGATACAAAATTGTTCCCATTTGAATGATGAGTTTAACACGAGTTGAATCGTCAAAATCCGATGAGCGAGTCAAAAGTTATGGTCGAAATATCAAGAGGAAAAAAAAATTGGACAACTCACTGGAATTTGGACGATCGATCATCCCAAGCCTGACGATCGATGGCCCGAAAGCCAGAATTTTGGATAACTCACTGAAGACACGTAAATAGGGGTTTTTAACCCTTGGGACTATAAATAAGGGTACTATTTCAAGGTTTTTAGAGTATCCTACCCATTTCTAGCCTAATTTGGCAAATGAGAGAAAAGAACCTAGGGTTCTAAGAAAAAAAATATTTGGAGATTAAGGAGATTGCTTGGAGATTGCAAGGAAAGCTTATAGATTTTCTTCAAAGTTTATTGGGAGCGATTTGTATTTAAGGGAAGGATCCCTAAGGTCGATATACTATCAAACTCAACCCTATTATGATGTTTTGTGAATGTTAATGCAATAGAAATTATAGAAATAAATATTAGATATGTTTTTCACAAATATTGTATGAATTGAGTTATTATAGATGGAAATATGGTTTAATAATATGGATGGAATGTATGGAGGATAGGAAATACTATAGAAGATGGGATGAATGTATGGAGGTGGATGTATTTGGGTTGTATGGACGGATTATGGTGTGCTGAAATGTTGGAAATGAGAAAGGGCAATGTATTCATAAAGTACGTACCCAAGGTGTTTGTGAAAATGTTTAAGAGGATAAATACTAATATGACACTATGAAATTATAAAAAATTAATTATGAATTATGCTAAGAATTACGATAAGGTATATATATATATGATTGTTTGTTAAGTTATACATTATTATTTGCATGGTAACTGGTATTCGGGAAGGTAAGAACTTAGAGGAAAATCTTTCAAACCGGGAATTCTCTAACTATATGGTATAAGACAGTATTGTGGAGTTTCCATAGTAGGAGATTGGAATCAAAGTGATTACCAACTTGAGTGTTAATTGCATACACAAATTCACGTGTATGTTAAGGTAAGAGTCTCACAAGTCACACATGTGGACCACAAGGATAAGCATTGTATACTTTTGACAGACTGAATAAGCCCAATGAGGGATCTGAATAGGTGCATGTTCTGAATAAGCTGCTTCAATAACTCATAAGCATAAGCATTGCATATGCCTGACAGACTGAATAAGTCCAATAAATGATCTGAATAAGTGCATGTTCTGAATAAGCTGGTTCAAGAACTCATAAGTATAAGCATTACATACGCCTGACAAACTGAATAAACTCAATGAGAGATCTGAATAAGTGCATGTTCTGAATAAGTTACTTCAACACTCATACGCATAAGCATCTCATAAGCACGTGGTCTCATAAGCATAACCATCTCATAAGTCTAAGGTTCTTACAAATACACGAGTCAAAGTGATGATATGATGTATACAAGCACATGTTCCTCTACACTCTGATTATGTGATTATATTATTGGTTATGATTCTAACTAAGTGTGAGGATACTATGTTGCTGATTGGATTTTATATACACCGAGTGCTTTTGTACTCAGTTGGACGTTTGTCTTGACAGGTGTGGAGCCCGAGTTTGTAGGTGAACCGTTGATTGAGGAGACTTACAGCGAAGAAGGAGGAGAAGGTGAGCCTTCCGAGGAGGGAGCCAGGGGTTTTGATAGCTACCCCTATTAATCTATGTTTTGTTTTGGTTAAGAGATTTGTAATAGACTCTTAGATGATGTTGCTTATCAGACTTCTTTATAATTGTGTATTATACTATTTTGTTTATAATGAGTTGTTTATGTTGACCATTGACTTGAGCAGAATGACTTGGTTTTATAAATCGAAATTTTTAGTACTCTCGTTTTTTGAGACCTTGTGTTGTATGCCTTAGATGTCATGAGATTTAAGCAGGTTTAAGAAATGTGGCGACCCATGGTCCTATTTTGGTCAATGTAGAATTTGGGGTCGTTACACAAGGTTAAATGGATGAATCCTAGGGGTGAGTGAATTTTAACTATAGTTAGTAGGCGTTAAAGAGGACACGTGGCGGCTTGTAGAGCTCTCTTTAATTGTGGTTAAGCATAAGCAACCTAAGGTTTTTTTTTCTAACACCAAGGTTTGATGGATGAACCCTAGGGGTGAGTGAGTTTTAACCATAGTTAATGGGTGTTAAAAGGGACACATGGTGGCTTATAGAGATCCTTTATGTAACGACCCCAAAATCCTACTAAGGCTAAAATAGGACTTTGGAATCGCCACATTCACTTAACCTGCTTAAAACCATGCATACAAGGCTACTACACGAGTCTCAAAAAATGAGAGTAATAAAATTCCGATATATAAACCCAATCCAACCTGCACAAGTCTAAGGTCTATATATACAACTCACAATGAACCAACAAGTCTGATACACAACTAATAAGAAGTCTACTGAGCAACATCCTCTAAAGGTCAAATACAAAACTCTCTCAATGAAAAGAAATGTAAACTAAGAGGTGTAGCCGCCCAAGTCTCCGGCTCCCTCCTCAGAAGGCTCACCTTCACCTCCTTCCTCGAGGTAAGTCTCCTCGACCCACGGCTCCGCCGGGTACTCCTGCTCTATACCTGCCAAGACAAAAGTCCGGCTGAGTACAAAGGTACTCAGTGTATATAAAATCCAACCAACAATAATGATATACCTGCACTTAGTCAGAAACATATCCAAATAACATAATAACATAATCAGAGTGCGGAAGAACGTGTGCGCATATACATCATATCATCACCTTGACTCGTGTACTTGTGAGAATCTTAGACTTAGAAAACCATACACTTATGAGGTACTTATGCTTACGAGACCACGTGCTTGTGAGATGCTTATGCTTATGTTTATGCACTTATTCAGATCATACAGTAATGAGACATGCCGTTCTTGGCGGATACGGACCATGCCTTATGCACTTATTCAGATCATACAGAAATGAGACATGCCGTTCTTGGCGGATACGGACCATGCCATGCTTATGCTTATTCAGAATATCATACGTATGCCATGCTCATGCTTGTGGCCCACATGTGTGACTTGTGAGATTCTTATCTTAACATACACGTGCTTATGTGCTTAAGTGTCGAAATTAACATTCGAGTTGGTAATTGCTTAGATTCCGATCTCCCACCATAGAAACTCCACTATACTGTCCCATACCAAATAGTTAGAGAATTCCTGGTTTGAGAGATGTTTCTCTAAGTTCTCACCTTCCCGACTATCAATTTTCATGCAAATAATTTAACATACTTAACAAACCATTCCCGTATACATATCTTATCATAATTCATATCGCAATTCATAATCAATTTACCACCATTTCATAAGAGTATAATAGCATTTATCTCACAGACATTTTCACAAACACCTTGAGTACACATAATATGAATCCATTGTTTCTCTGCTTTTCATGCATTCATCAAATCATAATTTCATCCATACAATCCATATATTCATCCACATCCACAAATTAATCTCATCCTCCATACATTTCTCATCCTCCATATATTTCCCATCCACATCCAATCCACATTTCCATCAATAATTAGCTTACTTCATAGAAAATTAGGGAAAATGCATCAAACATCTATTTCTACCATTCCTAACATCTTAACATTCACAAAACCTTAAAATAAAGTTGATTAGGATAGTATATCGACCTTAGGAATCCTTTCCTTGGATTCAAAACGCTCCCGAGACGATTTGGAGAAGCTTCCCAAACTTTTCTTGCAATCTCCTATCAATCTCCTCATTCTCCAAGAAAACCCTCTCTCAAACCCTAGGGTTTCTCCCCCTTTTTGCCAAATTAGGTTAGAACTAGGTGGAGTATTTTAATATTTCGAGTAGGACCCCCTATTTATAGCCCCAAGGTCTGAGAACAAAAGACCAAAAAGCCCTTACTAAATTTCTGTAAAAACACGAAGGACCGAGCGATCGGTGGTTATGACCGAGCGATCGGTTACCTACCGATCGATCGGTGTTTATGACCGGGCGATCGGTTAAAAACACACTCTCTGGAAAATTTCTCCATACAAAAATTTGGACCAGTCGATAAATACCGATCGATCGGTTTTGGACCGATCGATCCCTGGTTCTGACCGAGCGATCGGTTCCTGCAGGTTTTGACTCCCTTTACTGTTTTGGCCATAACTTTTTACTCGTTCGTCGGATTTTGACGATTCAACTTGCGTTGGATTCGTCTTTCGAAAACGAACATTTCTGGTGTTTTAGAATTTCTAAATTCTATTTAATTAATAGACTAAATTATCCCCAAAGTTGACTGATCTGTAATTCCATTAGATAAAACCCACCATTGACTTGGCTTAAACTCAAAATGAGGAAAAACACTAAACATGAACCTCGAAGAGGGTTCCAACACCTTTCTAATGGTTCAAGAATCACACAATTCCAGTAAATGGTGCTAAAACTTGAGCTTCCTAAAGTTTAGGGTGTGTTATTGCATCCATCCGTTACAAGTTGATTAAGCCTAGTTTACATCACCTAGTTTACAACGTGAAAAAGATTCGGGTCTCTACACTTTAACTGTGGTTAAACATAATTAACCTAAGATTATTTTTTTAATTTTATTTTCTTATAACCAAGGTTAGATTAATGAATCCTAGGGATGCGTGAATCTTAACCACAATTAGTGGGTGTTAAAAGGGACACATGGCGGCTTGTAGAGCCCTCTTTAATTGTGGTTAAGCATAACCAACCTAAGGTTATTTGTTCCCTAAAACTAAGGTTAGATGGATAAACCCTAGGGATGAGTAAATCTTAATCATAATTAGTGGGAATTAAAAGGGACACGTGGCGGCTTTGGAGTTTATGTTTTTCTCTGGTTGAGCTTTCAAATGGTAAGACGTGTTTTATCAATCATTGAGTAATATGGGTAAAATGGGAAAAGGGTAACTTTAGTTAACAATGTTACTATTAAGAGTCAGACAGGGAAGGTTAGTATAATATCAGACATTATAGGGGAGGTTTATGAAATTTCACCAAACCTCAGGGGAGGTGAGTGTAATTTACCCATTAATTAACACTTTAGAGGGGCTTTTACAAAAATAAGTACACGGGGATTGCAAAACTCATAAATCAGGTTTCAATATGAAAAACCATAAGACCATGGTGACCTTCTTGTAAGAGATGACACGTGGTTTAAAAAAAAAGGATATGGTGTTACGCGCACCCTATTATGTATTAGCCATACACCAAACTTAACAAAATATGATTAAAATTTAGTTATATTCCAAAAGAAAGAAAATGAAACCCCCTCCCCTCTTGTGTGAGTAGTAGGGGTGTGGCCTTCCATGGAGGAGGTTTGGGGATCTAATCCTACCCGGAGGGAAATGAGAATAATGGCCTTATGACTTCTTCAAGTCGTCTTCTTGGTTCAATTTGTGAACCAAACCTAGTGATGGTTGGTAGGTTTTTTGAGTTTGGGATTTATACTTCTTTAAACAAAGGGTTAATTTCATACCATAGCCCACCTTATGCCACAATGATGTACAAGCCCACCTTGTGATACAATTATGTAAAAGTGTCTCTTTTTAAAATATTTCATTTCTCATAACTAACTTACAAAATATTGGACAAATAGGGAGCGGGCATCATTTTTTTTTAGGGGTGTCGAGCGGACATCATCTTTAGCTAGAGTCATTTGTATTCTCAACTAAAATGGCAAACATACCCCCCATTAAGTACGGTTCTAATTTATCAAAACCCTTCTTAAACCTGTCTCCGTTCTCATCCCATTAAGCACTAGTCGGGACAGGTCGAACAGGTTTGCGTGGGTCAGGACTATATTTCATTAATATGTAAACTATTAAAGTAATTTTAGGATTAGTATAAGGACAAAATAGGAATCCAAATTATAGATGGGGCAGACGGCTTAAATCCATCCCCGACCTGAAACTGTGTCAGGTTTATCCATCATTACCCTTTTTGAACAAGAGAATTTACCGTCTTTCCTTCCGGGTCAGGCCCTATGGAGGAACGACGCTAAATGCCAAAGATAAGAGTCACCACCTATTAATTATGGGGAAATAGGATTCCAACTATACAACGGATGATGCTTTAGGTCCAAAATGAGATTATAGGTAAGTGATTCTTTTAAGTCCGGGAAAGGTGTTAGGCACCCTAGGGCCCCCATCCGGAGATGACAACCTACTCCCTATGTCTAAACCAATTAAAGAAGAAATTCAAATAGAACTTAAGTATGTTGTTTAATTATACTAATTAAGTAAGATTAAGGAGAAAATCCTAGGTGAGCTGGAGCCGTTAGGATTGCCTACTTACCCGACTTGGCGGGATCAAGGCATAGTAGTTCTTACATGCAAGCATGCTAAGTTGGTTGGTTGATGTAGGGTTGATTGATTGTTTTTGTTATTTTGGTTATATTTGAATTTTTTTTTTTTTGTATTTTTTGTTATATTTGAATGTTTTTTATATTTTGAGATTTTATCATATTTTTTTGGATCTTCATATAGGTAGGTTTTTAATAAACTTAACTAAAGTCAAATTTAACCCAAGAGACAGTTAAAGAAATATTAGACTAAAAGATCGTATTTAGGACATAAAGAGAGATATTTGCATTATGAATAGTAGATGTTCTATTGTCAACACTTATTTTGTTGGATTGGTATTGATAATAAATCAAATAGCCAAACATTTGGCATGTGACATTTTGGATAATATCATTTTTAAGTCCTTAAGCGATCTTTTACCCATTCAAAATGAAGGAAAAATAAAGAAATGAAAAAAGTGACAAGTAGAGAAAATGAAAACTCATCATCTTTCCTCTAATATAGTCCATTTACATACACCATTATGAATGATGTAATGAGACTCTAATTTTGAAAATTGGAGTGAGGATGAGCTTTCCCAAAGAATTGTAAATGAAAGACTAGAATCTAAATGAAGAAATAAAATGAAAAAAGAGGTATAACTTTAGCTTCCACTCTATATGGGCCTACCCATATCCACACTAGTGGATACATAAAAAAAAGAAATATTTACATGAAAAGTAAAAAAACAAAGAACTTCTCCTTACTTTTGATATGAGGTCACTCTACACCATTAGATTGATATAGAGGGGCCCAACTATGCTTGAGAATGGAGAGACTCTCTAATTGATTCTAAAAAAAAACTAGAAACTAAGAAGAAAGAAACAAATAAAAATGAGATAAAAAGGAAGAGAAGATGATGAAAGAAGGAGTGTCTACTCATCTAAGACTTCTTCTCCAATGCTCTAAGAGGTAGGGTTTTTTAGAGTCCACAAAGGAGGAGAATTAGTGAATAACTCTAAGCTTTTAGTTTTAGAATCTTCTACAAACTTTGAACCTTAATTTCTTCTCACTTCTTCAAACTCAAAACAAGTGTGTGGGAGCCTTCTAAGGGGGTTATGAGGGATGGTTTCTAAGGGGTTAAGGGATTGATATTTATAGGAAAACTAAGAGATTGAATTGTGTCTTTTCCATGAAGGATAAAATGAGTTAGTGAGTTAAGAGTTTAGTGTTGTAAGGTGAGTTGATGGGTTGAGTGTTGTAAGGAGTGTAAGAGAGTTGTAAGAGGTATAAGAGAGTTGATGGATTGAGTGAACTATGAGTTATATGAGCATAGGTTGTAGGATATGAATATGTGGATTAGGCCTTATGGATCATGAATTATTAGTAAATGGGTCATGGGTTATGGTTTTGGACTTTGACTATGACATTTGGGTTGTGGACTTAGGCAATTGGGTAATTGAGTTTGACTACTTGGGTTTGGGGCAATGAAATTTGGTAATTGGGGTTGATTGAGTTATTTGGGTCTATGAGTTTGGCCAAATGAACTTGGGCCTTGAGTGAACAATGGAGCCTTTGAAGAAGCGGAAAGAGAGATAGGGGGTGCAAAAAGGGGTGCTTACACTCATCCCCGCCCAACCACGATTATTAACCTCACAAACCCGTCCCAATAGGGGCGGGTCAGGGTGAGTTACCCGTTTAATCTGCCCATTGCTATCCCTAAATAGAGTTCTTCAGTGAATCTGAGATGCATTCACTAAAAAGACTAAAATCTCACAGACTACAATCCAGCATGTCTGATACCAAATGAATGAAAGGAGGGTTAATAGCACGTGTAATAAGAGGGTCCTCCCAAACCAATAATCCAACAAAAAATTTACCTTGGACGTAGTAGAATTACAAACCATTGCATATCTGACTGATATGCAGTGGGGCATATTTCCCATAATGCAAACAGACCCATGTCTCACCATCATTGTGTCGAACATGTGTATCGTAAAAATGTTTTAACAATACACGAATGCCATTATTTTCATTGCATGACACTGGTCTTTAAGGATTGGTGGCGATGGCACATATTAGTGGAGAAAAATATGGGGGCATGGGTGGTGGCCCATAACAATGGAGAATAGGGGTGGCGGCGGGTGGCCTGTAACAGTGGAGAAGGGGGTGAGAGGCAGTGGTGATGGCCCATAGTTGTTGAGGAGGTGGAGTGGTACTTGAGGTTAGTGGTGGTGGCCTATGTAATGATGAGAAGGAGATGAGCTCTTATTTACAAATTTTTAAAATGACATCTATTGTCTCTGTAGTAAGCTCCGAAAAATAGTCAATTAGAGGCTTTACCAAACGCACTACTATTAAATAAGATCTTCTTTCAAACGGTCAAACTCTCGAAAAATTCATTAGAACTTCGTCTTTGGTACTTATTATATTTGACAAACTTTGGGCCTAAGACTCAAAGCTAACCGACATCAAGCCTAGCTTTGGGCCAACCCAACCCATGGGCACTTAAGTCAAATAAAAAATAGGGCTGCAGTCAAGCCAAGCTAGCTTGTGGTTCTACTCAGATCGTCTTGTTTGACCCAAACTCAAGCTAATATTTCAGGCTCAAATAAATCAAGCCAAGCCTTTATTTGAGCCGAATGTTTAAATAAGCTAAGCTCAAGTCAGACACTGTTTGGTTTGTCTCGACTCAAAGCTTAGCTCATTTAGGGCTCGACTCAATTTGGCCTTGCTCAAAATATTATATATATATACATATATATATATATATATATATATATATATTAACACAATATTTTTTGTTATACTGCTATTTATATTAGTACATAATAGAATTTTTAACTTACTTTACTATAAATTGTAACACTTTTAATTTTTTAAAAATAAGTTTAAGAAATAATAATAACAAAAAAAATTTAAGAAGTTAAGAACATAAACTCAGATCTAACTCTCTACTCTTTGGATCGAAGGACTTATTCCCCAAAATATTATTTTCGTATATAGATATATTTTTATAGTTTATTGTATTATATTTTATTAATAATCACTTTAATTAAAATAATGTGAAATTAAGCAAAATAATTAGTGAATTAAGCTCGACCCAACTGAAGCTCAAGCCCAGCTCAAGCCTAAACATCGGAGCTGATTCAAGCTCAAGCAATCTGGAGCATGTTCAAGCCAAACTCAAACTTGGCCGAACTCAGCTCAAATGCACCCTACTCAACCCTGCTTGTCTTCAGTGATACGAGATTGAGATCGGATCACTGCCAATTGCGAAGAGTTCAATCGCACCCACAACCCAAAACAGGACCCTTTTTACTCCTATCAATTGTGGTCTCACTTATTCCTGGGGTTCAATAATATAATATTATCTAAAAAAAAAAAAAAAACTAACTAACCGTTTAGGATTAATTGGAAAAAAAAAAAACTGGTATATTGTTGATCCTCATGGGTCAGTGAAAATGTGTTGGCTCGTGAGTACGATAATTGGGTGTATCCGATCGCAGAAGTCCATTATCAAAGCGGTCCGTTAACCTGCCCTGCGCCTTTTGATCATTCATCAAACCGTCTGATCTCTTGGGGTTTGTTGCTCTGCGACATATCTCGAAACCTTCTCGCTCGAGGAAATCATAGCAGCGGCTTGTCCTCTCTCTCTCTCTCTCTCTCTCTTGCTCGCGATCGCGATCGCGACGGAGGCATTGGACGCAAATAACATGTAATACATTAATCACCATCTTTACTGTTTAATTTCGTTTCATAACGTTTAGTTTTCGATTATTCACAGTTTAGGGTAGAGATTTTGTAACTTTTTTATTATTATTATTATTTGGAGATGGTAACATCTGCTTTTATTCAATCCAAGCTGAAACCATGTTCTAGACAATGGAGATTATTGCTCAAATTGAGCCAATTGGATATAAAAAATGTTACTGGTCTCAAACAGAATGCATGCTCTGAATTTTGAGATGGGTTTTTGCATTTTGCACTGTCAATGCATTGACTTGGAGATTAGAACTGAATTTTGAGATGGGTATTGGCATTTTGCACTGCTGACACATTTGACTGTGGAGTAGAATTCACAAACAAGTTTATTCCCTTTTGGGCTATTCGCCTATACATTGATTTTGTTAATACATATTGTATGTTGACACCAATTAAATTGATACAGTTGCAGGTTCTGATTGTTAAACAATGGATACCATGACTAATTGCATAACCGTCTGAACCAAATATAGAGCTGGGGTGTATTAATTTATTTGAAATATTATTCCAAATGATTCTTTTTTCTTTTAATTTGTTCACCCTCAAGTTTAAATGTCTCAATTTTCTCTCTAACTCAGTGTTTTTATCATTGGACCGGGGATCAAACCGGTGAGCTAACCGCTTACCGGTTCTGTGGGTCTCTTGCAGAAGTTCAGATGCTCTATCCATCCATACTTTTTCATGGTTTTATTCTAGAGGTGCTATTCTTGAAGCTTCCAGGGAGGATTGTCTCCCACTACTTTGTGAGCAAAAGAGGTTTATGAGTATCGATTTTAAAGCTTCAGTCAAGTTTGGGAGTGTTCCCAATCCTTAAACCACGCACATCTAGCCCTCATGCACTAGACCATTTGTCAGACTAGAAGGATTTCTCTCTTAAAAAAACAGGAAAATTTAGCAACAACTCTTCACAAAGTTTCGAAGCACCTGTGTGGGTCCATATTAAATCTTATTATGACTTGGAAACTAAGTTAACTCAAGCCTTAACCAAATCTAAGAAATACACTACCAAACTCTTTGATTTGACCAATTCTATGGCGAATTAACTCTCATACACAGAATTTGATATCTCTCCTTATCTAATGATGTGCCAGCGGGTCCCCTGTGCAATCGTAGTTTAGGAACCAAAATTTGCACCGGGTCTTTCACTATGATCGCCCCAGACAATTGATTTGCTGCACCCAATAATTTCCACTAGCCTCCCACGCTGTTCCAGGTCAGCTATTCCTCTAACATGCATATTTTGAAATAAGTTATCTAAAACTTGCATATGTAGAATATCATGTTGGGCTATGTTGAAAACATTAGGTTGTTAGGAATGGGGGTCTCAAAAATGAAAATAAAAATAAATACGAACTAGTTATTTTCTTTCTTTTTCTTGATTGATCTTTGCTATCTCTCTCTCTTCTTTTTTTCCTTTTCATAATATTTAAATTTGGGATGAACCGATGAAGTCTTATCTTATTTTATAATGTAGTGAACAAGCAATCTAACATAAGGATATGAATTATGATACATGTTAACCATAAAACATGCATATTAAACCAAAGATATGGTACAGTGACCGAACAACATTTTAGTGTTTAAAATTGTGTCTCGAGTTCTATTATTTGACTTTTGGTGTTATTCTGCACCTCAGCCCAACCATCCTTTCCTGAACATTTGGGGGGTATTTTCCTCACAAAACCATACGGTTCCTAAGGGAAATTTCTTCTTGGGAATATTACTGTGGATTTGGCACTCTATATAAGTCGTTGTTATAGGCACATTGTGTACCCTTTGTATCTTCATAGAGTGGGAAGCCTTTAAATTATCTTTGACCATGGATGTAGTCACCAACATATTGAACTACATTAATCTTGTGATTTGTGTGGGATGTTCTTTTCTTATTTAGTGTTCTGTTTTTTTCACATTGCCATCTACAATATGGATCTCATTTTCACAACGTATGCACCCTATTGAAACAATTAATATTGAAAAGGGGAAGTTTATGAGATATGCATGTAAGATTTAAAACAAGAAGTGGAGAATTTGAGAACGCGAGAATGGTTTCGGGGTTTTACTTTTTTAGTCCTGTTTATTTTATTACTCTTTTGCTGAATTATATATGATTTTCCTAATTACAGATGTGCAATTAGAAGGTTCTGTATACAGGAGAAAGCCGTAGAGAGATGCAGAAATTGGGTGATTTCAAGCTACCCCACTTCTTCAATTATCCGCCATACTTCACGTAATCTCCTGAACACGTTGCGCCCATGAACACTTCTTCAATTGTGTGTTCGTTTCTGTTCTCCCCCCTTCTCATGTTTTTTCTTATTAAATTATGTTGTCTCTTTATCAACAGAGAGAGTGCAACAATATTGTCTCTTAATGGTGTATAAACTGTTTTTGCTTGATATATATCATTATATTGTCTCTCTTTAAATTGTGTCCTTCGAGCACTGTGGAGGACGGAAATGTCAGTGGACTCAGCTGAGCTGAGCCTCAGGCTCAGATTTCATCTCCGAAAGGGAAGCCCGAGCTTGTCTAGAGCCTCTACCCATGAGCTCTAGCTTGGTTTTGTCAAGAGTATGTCAGCTTGCTTGGCTCGTGTAAAGAAATGAGCCACCAGTTAAGGTCCTTTCTTTCAAGAATATAAAAGAATCAAATTTAAATCTATTTATGGAACATAAGATGAAGAGCAAAATAATAATAAAAAATTAAATGGGAAATTGCGTGAAATTGTCTTACAAGTTATCATTACCTTTTCAACACCAGCTGCTAGGTAAGTAAATGAGAAAGAAAACAATAAAGGAAGCAGAATTACCCTCCTAAGGTATGAGCTGAACCAAGATCTCTGCTTGGGTTTGGCTTGCTAAGATAGAACTTGTATCTGCTGTTTAACCCCAGCTTGACCAAGCCGAGTCCTATCAGCGTGACGAGCTAGCTTGGATTGTTTACAGCCCTGGTGGAGGATATTATGGTTCACATGAAGTGTTGTTAAACCATCCATTCAATGGGTCCCATAAGTTATCTCTTGGTGTGACAAGATCGCAACAACCATCTTACTTCTTTTCCTGGACGGTTAGCCATCTCTTTGTGTCAAAAATATGTGGTAGATTGGATGGTAAAGTCTAAGTCAGTTTTGTTTTGGAATTGGTAGATCTTGGTGGGAGCCATTTAAGGGGTGGTCCCAAGATGCCTTTATGCATGCCACCTTTCCATTAGAGTGCCAAAATTGGAGTTTTCCATACCTGTGAGTTGAGCCTAGGGTTTCCTTAAAGTAGAATTGGTGCTTTCTCTAGTAGCTTTAATGTTGTTATGTTAAATGGTTTTGTCTAACACCAAGAGTAATCTTATTGGTAGACTAATTTTCTTCAAACAGGATTGGCATTAACTTGCAAACATATTGACTAATGTTCTCTTAATTGGCTTGCAAGTCGTAAACCGGAAAAATGCTACAGTTTTTCAAGATAAGAGCCATTCAGTTTCTTTAATCAATGAGATATCCGCTAAAAATTCTTACCTACTCGTTATAATTCCGACCACTTGTTGATTGATTTAGTTAGTCTTTACGGGAAAATTTTATGCAAATGTTGAAGTAGGAAATTATTTAAACGAAAATTTTTCCTTATGAATCCATGGTACTCAAAGAAGTGTGAAATTAGTAAATCTATCCTATCGAGTCACTTTTGGCCTTTCTAGGTCATTGGATTAACTTTTTTAATTAATGATTTATATTTCTTCTGTTATGGTATTTGGAATCTAATTAAAGACCTTTCTTTAGTTTAGTTGTTCAACTATATCACCCCAAGCCAAAGCCAAGTGGAGCATGCATGAAGGAGTCAAATGCTTCTTCTATTCTTTTCCCAGGCGCAGCTGGGCCATCCTGGATTTGAACCGGAGACCTTGCCCGTGAAGTAGATAATCGCACCTATGGTCCAACCAATTGGAACAGAATCAATAGATTCATTTTCAGGAGCGATTCATCCTTCCCGAACGCAGCATACAACTCTCTGTTGTATTGCGCTCTTCAAGTGTGTTTGTTTACCCCTTCTTCCTTACCATGTCAAGTCTTTGTTAAATAACTCCGATGAGATGTCGTACACCATTACAAATTTCTGCTAAAGATTTCCAACTATCTTAACATAGTCGTCTACTTCTTTCCTTCCATAAATGCTAGCTTATGAATAATAATTTTCCATCAAATCCTACCCTTGGATTGGGCCAAAGGATTGGAGCAATCAATGCAATTTCATATTACAAATTTACGGTAAAGATGTCCATTTGTCTTCAAGGATTCTTCCTTTTCTTTCCTTCCACAAACTTCAAGATGGGATGTATGGGTGATTTTTTTATATCAAATCTTACCTTCGGACTAAAAGGACCCGGCACTTGACGACCAAGAAGATGCTCCATAACTTTTGGAAACACCCAAGAAGTGTTGAAGAAAAGAAGGAATAATCTCCTCCCAAGCAAATTTTCAATGCATGGAGAGGTGTTTTAACAATGTTTTCAGGATATCTTTATTTGACTGGTTGTTGACGTTTTAGAGTTGTTCGTTTTTATTCCGTATGAATTTTATCTAATAGGATATGTGAAACTTGTGATTCAATTCTATACAGAAATCTAGAGCAGGAGATCTATGAGTTATGCAAAAAACAAATGTGATTCATTCTAATTTCTAACACTAATGCTTGTTATGGTCCATTCTTTAGTTTAAAACACTTGTGATTCATTCTAACTCGTATGCTTGTTATGGTCCATTCTTTAGTTTGCAGCCGGTACGGGACACTCGGGAGAAGCAGGTGCAACTTTGGAAGGAACTGATACTGGATTACTGTAAAACTCAAAAGATATTTGTGATTGGCTTGGAAGAAGAATTTCCTCTCTTCACCAATCCTTTGATTGAAAGTAAGTCGTGCCTCTTCATGAGGCCCTCTTTCATGAATATTAGATTAAACTCGCTTACCTTAGCCATTTATTTTCTCCTGACATCACGGATACCATACATTTTTAAATGTGTTGAGATAGTTTTGTTTTACCCTGAATGCTTAAAGAGATGTTCTAGGAATTCTTAAGCATCTTAAAGTGCAACAATGGGATTTTTTGCTAGTGTTGTAATCATCTTCGTCGTCCAAGTCCTATTCACTTATTTGTGGTCAGCTGCACGAATTCCGTTCCGCCGTTCCACTTTACTATAAATGAATATTTTTCTTGACCGTGCCCCTTATTTTGTTTTTACCCGCCCCAAAGATTGAACCTGACCAGATGAGATGCTTCAAGCTGACTTTTTGCATAGAAGATCTTCCATAAACTGGATGATGCAGATTGATGATCATGTTTTCATGGACTTTCTATTCCAAGGTTTGAAGAGGCTGAAATTTCGGCCATTTCGGCCCCCAAACCCATAATGAAATTTCATGGCCCTTCCTTTTTTGAACTTTTTATTCATCCGAAATATTCTCCCCCAAATATCCTGAAATTTTGTTTGGCCACAAAATTTCGGAATTTGGGCCAAAATAAGTTGAGTTTTTTTCCTTTTAATTTTCCAACATTTATCAAATGTTTTTCACTCTTATATATATATATATATTTATTTATTTATTTCACATTATGTACTTAGTATTAATTAACTATATAAGTACTCTCCTTTGGATATATTTTTCACATTATGTAGTTAATAAATAACAAAAAAAATACATTTAAGTTTCAAATAGTACAAAATTGAAAGTTGTCATGAGAAATTTATAATCCTTATCAAGCTTATAAAATCTATGCTTTATATTTATTAAAATTTATAGTTTAATACTTTTTAATTCATTTAATCATAATCTCTATACGTTATAGTTTATATTTATTTATCTCTAATTTAGGAAAATACTTTGTAATTTGTATTTGTTAAAATAATAAAACTATTAATATTAAACATATAATTTTAGATATCAAAATCAAGATTATCTTTTAAAAAATAAAGGGGCCTAATTTTTAGGTTTTCTAATGTAAATAGGTTAGTACTTAGTAGTTGGTTCACTTAAATTAGGAGAATATAAAATATCATATTTATATTATCTATTAAGTATCCCAATGTAAGTAGGTTAAGAGTCCTAATTAATTAAGTATTCTAGTTTAAAATGTTATTGATTCGTTAAGTCCTAATTGATCAAGTGTCTTCATTTAAAAGAACTTGATTTTAAAGTGCTCTAGTTTAAAACTTTCCTAGGTTATTATCTTATTATAATAATAGATAATAATCAAATTAATCTCTTAATTTAAAAGTAAAAGATTATCTATTTAGAATTATAACTGATAAAGAAATATAAGATTTTTTCATAATAAATTCCTGAAAATTTGGAAGATTTCATGAAATTTTGGTCGAAATTACTTAAATTTCCCAATTTTTTTGGGATCTATTCACTAAAATCAAATTCACCCTAAAATTTAAAGAAACTGGATTAGTTTGGCTGAGATTTTGAAATTCCAAAATTTTGGTTGAAACTTCGGAATATTGGCTGAAATCTGCCTGGGGGAAATGTTAGTGATTTTGATTTCATTGGTCCAAGCAGAGAGCACAATTTCAAAAAATGTCAAACCTTGTTTTGTTCAACGAGACTTTGCATGACCTATTCCCCAACCTCCATTACACATAGGCATATATTGCCTATAGGGACAACTTTGCATATGCATTACTATATTATAATTTGTGTACTTTAATTAACAAACTCAACTATGATTGCATCCAATTTCATGCATGAACTAGCCATTGAAACTTATATGGAACATTTTAGAGATGCTGTTTAAGGAACCAATTCCAGGCAACTTGCTTATGATGATCATCATTGTGTAGCCCTTATGCTAAGTACACTTCTACTGATAAAGCAGCCGGGGGCAAGCAATGGTTGATTGAAATTTTAGTAATTGATGATGGATTTGTGAGAATGAGTAGTCGGGTTTGAAATATTATTGGCCTATGGGGAATGGGGGGTTTCAAATCATTGTGGGAGTTCGGGGGCGTAGCCCCGTTTTGTTGTTGTTGTGAGGACCAAGTTCGTGGGCCATCTTGTCCGAATGTTTTGTACAAATCCTACAGGTATTGTTTCTCATTGTTTAGGGGGCAGTTGCCCCCTTGCCCCATGGCTATGCCTTGTTAAATAATTAAATACATAGTACAAAAGATATATACAAATATATATATTTCAAAAGTGTAGGGGGCAGCTGCCCTCCTTTCCCCTGGCCACTGGACTCTGCCTTTGAAAGTAGTCATACCAAGTGCTGGACCATTTAGACTATTCTGTGCTTGTTTCGACTGTGTGCATGTGTCTACAATTGCATTGTGGATTGGATAACCACATGGAAAATAAAATTAGCGAAACTGATACGTGTCGGTTTCAACAGACTTGTACGTTACTATTATTGATACGTTTACAATAAGTGATGATGAATATGTATCGTATGGAACTGATTTGAATCAGTAAGTCTTGGCCGATACATATATGTTTCTAGGGCTCATTCGACGCCTCTCGTATAAAAAATCCTGATTTATAAACATTATCCAATTTGTATCGATAGGACTTGGTCGATACGTATCAGTATTGCCCAATATGTTTAATCTGAAAAAAACCTTGAGTTATCGCCCGATACCTATCAGTATCGATGACACATAACGGTTTCGGTTGAATCCATTACATAACCCGAAACCTGTATTTTAATATTGGATAACCCTCTTTAGCTTTAGGATGACCTTTTGCAACCCTCTGGACAGTTGACAAAAACTTGTACAACCTTGGAAATAGTATCAATCTGACTATGTACCACGAGGACAATGAGACAAAGTGGATACTTAAGAAATGATATCTGCTAATGGTGTAACAATATGTTTCAAGAGGGTGGGATTCATAATGCAAGAGCAAAAGTTAGCTACAAAGAGAAATATATCAGATTTTTATGGATATGTTGTGATCATTAAAAAACAGGGTTTGAGCTGATACGAGCCTTTGGAAATCATGACTCATGTGCCAACCAACCCATGTCTATTGGGCTTGGCCTCTAGATCAACCTTCGGATGTATCCAAAAGAAGCAACAAGATAATACAAAGCCATATTCAGGTCTTGAAAGAGTCCGAAGAACCAGGAGGAGAAAAATCCAAAACTGGAAGATTTTGGTGTGAGCCCACATGGACCCACTTGGTCCAATTGACTCAACGGATTTCAAAAACCTTAAGGGTGGCACCTTAAGTTGGAGAAAAGGATTACTAATTTGCGATAATTCTATTTCTTTCAAATCAGTGACATTTTAGTAATTATAGGTTAATTTCCAGATTTTGTTTTTAGTTAGAAAATCTTAAGACTTCGTTACTTAGAATTAGTAAGTGTTGCTAGACATTGACTTTTGCTGTTGGAGTTGTTGCTATATTTTACTTCTAGGTCAAGTTAGAGAGCCTTTTGTTATTTATTATTTATAGTAATTTGAGTATTTAGTGTCTAAGTATGAGTTTTAATTACTTCAGTAGTTCTCTTATGCTACTCATTTGAGTTAAGAGCCAATTTAGAAAGTATTAGGGTTGAATGGATATCCCCTTCGCCTATAAATATGTGTTTACTCTTTTTGAAAGTAAAGTCTTGATCAGCAGTTCTCAGCTTGCTAGTGCTGAACTAATACGGAGGTGTTTGATCCTTCATTATTTCGGAGAGATCATCATCATAAAGATTTATCTAAAGGTGTGGACTCATCCAACACCATCGATCAATTCAACAAGATATTTCATATTTGTTCTTCCATAATTATTTTGTATCATCGTAATTGAATAACTTTCAATTTTCTGCTATTTTGAGTTATCTCAAATTCACCTATATGATCTCTTTGAATAGCCGAAACCGTAGCTATCCAAAACCCATATCTTGATGATTATTATTTTCAGTTCCTTAGAATTCTCTTAGCATTCATCTACTGAGAAGAATTCATATTGCATTTAGAGAATTTTTTGAATTTGCCTTATATTCTGAGACCCTAAAATTTCAGATTTCTTGTTTGGGGGTGTTATACATCCATATTCAATTGCCTATACTGGGGACTGCTTCTTAGACATTCTTTAGGGTTTATAATTTCATTTATTGAAAATTATAATATTTCATAAGCCTAACATTCTTCTTTAGGGCTTATAATTTTCAATTTGAAAACTCCTAGTTGTTATCTATAAATCCCTATGCTTTGGACGACATACGTGCTAGTTGCTGGGACAAAGGGTCGTGATCCCTCGAGGGTGAGCTATTCATTTGTTGTCCATCAACTTCACCTTTTGGCCTGTTCTTTGGCCTTGACTCACTCTCTCCATGGGCAAACCTTGCAGGGGAAACCTTAAGTTTCAGGGCAGTGGGTTCTCAACCAATGTTTGCATTAATCCTAATATATTAAAATTTTGGATTCACCCCTATCTGCCCTTGACTACACAACTGTGAGGTAACTTTGAAGTTTGTCTATATCTTGTGCTTCAAAATTCAAAACGAAGGACTCCCTACTCCTGTCTACATCAATCCACCATCTGACAGGTGCACCTAGGAGATCTCTTAAATAGGACTCATTTGAATGGCACAACTCCTGCCATGTTCGCATACAGTTATTTTCTTTGTTGACCATCATTAAGATCTAGTTGATGCCCCCCTAAGTTTTCATCTTATTAGTATAATACAACTGTATAAATAAATTGGGATATATACGTTAAAAGGTTATCCAAGATTTAGTTTCTCCTTGGGGCATGGTTTTAATGCTATATTCTTCTTGATGAATTTTACATTTGGATTGTGGTAGTGCAGGATCTCTCAGTCATGAAGCTAGGGAGGCATTCCTCTCAGCCTTGGTCTCAGAAGGTTTGTTGTGGTCGTGCCAGATGTTGAATTAATAATAGCATGATCTTACATTTGAAAACTTAGTGTTAGTTTCTTATTTATTTATTTAATTGCAGGACGTGCAGAATGGATGGATAAAGGCCACAAGAAATGTCTTATCCTCTGGCTCCGGATTCAGGATTGGGCCGACTGTATTCTACACTTTGTGAGTGAAGCCTGTATTCTTTATATGAAACTACGCATTTTAACAAGTGTTTGCTCTCTTCCTGACTATGTTGCATTGATACAAATAGATGTGCTAAAATCTGATATAGGTACATGGTGTCAGATGCAAACCCTAAAAAGTAGATTCTTAACTCATCAACACAGTTAAAATAATTATTAGCTGTATCGTTAGCCTAGAGACAAGGGCATAAGTAAATGTAATAGTGTTATATTTGCCACCTAGAAACCTTCTATAGCACAAAATGGAATTCATATCTATTGTAGATGTTAGTTTATGACGTGTGAGGAAATAAAAGACAAAAGGAAATATAGAAGTGCCTTACCAGAATCCATGGAGTATGGGTCGCCTGGTTTGTAGAATTCATGCAACATAGCTTTCTGATTTTTCTTGCATATGTGATTAGGTGAAGGATAATGGTTTTGAGGAAAGCGTTATGACGGTTGAGGAAATACGCTCAGGGATTGAATCCCGAGGAACAGGTAAATTTATTTCCTTCCTCATTTAGAGAAGATAAAATACCTAATGCTAGGTAGTATTAATGAGGATGATGCTCCTCAAACCACTTTCCGTGCTGTGCTAATTTACCATTCAATTTGGACTGTTCAGTCAGCTACTACCTCTTGGATGGGGCAGAGTCTTGGTAAACAGAAGATCCCAGGCAAACCTACTAGCACTTCATTATTAACCCTTTGCATGGTCGTCTACTTTATCTTCTTCTACTAACTGAGTTTTACCTCCTGATGGGTCTGATTCTTCTCCTAATCTGTTTTTTGAGAAACTCATCTAAGAGGTGGTGGCCCATAAATTCAATAATGGACCATGCGTATTTTATGGGGTCAGAGATAGGTATTTGCCATTATATGTCAGATTTGTAATATTGAGTATTCGAAAAATTATACATGTCCAGTATGCACTAGTACTCATAATCAGGAAATTCCCTTGTCTATTGCTATCCGCTACTATACTGTATGCTATTTTATCTTACTCTTCCGCATATTTATTTATCCATATGTTTATATTTATTAATAATATAAGCTTTATGAACTACTAATTTTATAGTAATATATCTTTACTAATATAATGAGGATGCCTCTGTTCAAAAAATTGATTGAAATTTCTATTAATATCAAAATTGCCCTTTGCAACTATTTATACTTTGGTTCAAAACATTGATTGAAATTTCTATTAATTCCCAAACTGCCCTTTGCAAATATTTATCTTTACGAATATAAAGTGAATGCCTTGGTTAAAAACGTTGATTGAAATTTTTATTAATTCCAAAATTGCCCTTTGCAAATAATAATACTTTGGTTCAAAACATTGATTGAAATTTCTATTGATTCCAAAACTGCCCTTTGATAATATGTATCTTTACTAATATAAAGAGAATGCCTTGATTCAAAAAGTTGATTGAAATTTCTATTAATTCCAAAATGGCCATTTACAATTATATAAAGAGAAAAGGAGACTTAAAAGTTGATTGAAATTTATCTTAATTCTAAAACTGCCCTTAACTAATATAAAGAGAGTGGGAAAAACGTTGATTGAAATTTACCTAATTCCAAAACACCCTACCTCTTGCTCCAGTGGTAGGGTGTGGCCTCTCTCAATAGAAAGGTCTCGGGATCCATTCCTTGTCGCTGATGAGTTGCAAGAGCTCCGATCCCCAATGCTAACCACTAACCATTGCTACTAACCGTAGGTAAATGATATCCACAACAAAATAAATTATTCCAAAAATGCCCCTATTTCATTTTCTTTATTTTTAAAAAATTGACCTCAAGTTTCTATACCCAAAATGCTCTTAAATTTTTTATAATCGAAAAGTTTCTAGAGTTTTTTATTTCCAAAATGCCCCTAAGTCAGGTTTCTATATTCAAAATGTCCTCAAATATTTCTATAGTGAGAATGTCCCTAAAGGTTTTTGGTTTCCAAAATGCCCCTAAGTCAAGTTTCTATACCCAAATTACCCCTCACAAATTTTTCTCCAAAATGCCCCTCAAGTTTACCCATATTTCATTTTCTGTATTTCTAAAATGGCCCTCAAGTTTCTATACCCAAAATGCCCTCATATTTTTATATACCAAAAAGTCCCTAAACTTTTTGGTTCTCAAAATGCCCCGAAATCTGGTTTCTATACCCAAAATGCCCCTCATAATTTTTTTTCTCAAGTTTCCATAGCCAAAATGTCTCTTGAGTTTTTTTTTTTCAAAAATGCCCCTCAAATTTCTATACTATCTATGCACAAACATTGCACGTGCATGCCCACATGTACAAGGATATTATTTCGATGCAGTGTTCTGTAGTTGATCTCACTTGCATTGCACTTGTGGCCCACTATTATATATCTTTACTATTATAAAGACTTAAAGAGACGCACAGGTTTCACTAGGGTCTCTCTTTCGGGCCACTCTCTCTCTCTCTCTCTCTCTCACGTGCATCGCACGTGCGACCCACTAGTCTGATGTAATGTAACAAGGAAACTCTGCTTTTCAAAACATAACTAAAGACATATATTATTAGACATTTCTTTCCAGCGCTCCTCTTCAGGGCTATTATAAAATATATATTGTTAGACATTTATTTCTAGTGTGCCCCTCTTCATGGCTATTATAAAAATGTTAAAATTGTTTTGTACGGATTCAATACCAAATAATGTAATATTAATATAGTTCAGTATTTTGTCCCTTTGAAGTTTTTTTACATAATTTTATTTTTATTTACTGATTAATACCTATATATAAGTACATACATACATCCACCTCAGTGTTTTAAAAGGCGAAGGCGTGAGATGACGTGTTGAGAGTTGAGACCATAGTTGCATGAAAGCTACGCACATAGCGGGAAGATTGCTTCCTAGGAAGTGAGATTCCTGGGAAGCAATAAGATAGTAGGCAAATAAAATTAAGAGAGGCAAGCAAACTCTACAAATCAGATTTGCTTTTTTCGTTCGTATACAAATTAAGAGACATAAGCTGTTCAGTCATCAATTCATGTGGCAAATTTTGGATTCCAACTAACTGTTGCAAAGAAGTCAAAAAAGGAAAAGAAAATAAAAAGAATAATTTTAATATGTGGCTAGAACCTCTATTTTAGGTTAATATATGAGGCACACACCTTAGGCAAAAAGTGAGCCTCAAGGTGTGAGGCATGGGCCTCATGTGAGCTCAACGGCTCACACTTTGAAGATGTAAGCTTAAGCGGATTCAAACCTCAAGGTTAAGCCTCGAGCTGTTTTCCTTGAGCCCTGCCTCGAGGCGCAAGCCTCGCATGCCTTTTAAAACACCATTACATGTGTGTGTGGGCATTCGTTGTATTCACTTATAACCGCAGATGTTGTAGTCACGTTTTATGGGGTTACCATATCTGATACCTTCACGTGCATACTAGAACTAAAATATGTATCCATGTAAAAGTTGTGTCAATTCAATTCAGGAAAACAATAATAAATTTTTTGTTGATTTAAATTTTGGTTGCCCATATTGGACTTTTTGGAGTCTGTTCGTACTTTTCCAGTGAGAAAGCCTGCAACTCATGGTTAGAAACTTAGAATGCAGTATGTCAACCAGTGGAGCTAAAGGCTATGTCTTCTATTTGTTGGTGTTTGTATCTACTTTATTGGAAATCTAAATCTCTCTACGTCAATCTCCGTTGGCAACTTGGTAATGACCTTGCCAACTTGGGAGCTTCTCTGTTATACATTTGGTTGTTAATCTCCTTTTACTTTTGGTTGTTAATCTCTCTTCATTTATAAACATCAAAGCATTGTTTAGTCAGCTTCCTAAGATTCTGCACATTTTAGGAAGTAACTGCCCCCTTTTATTTCCACTCTCTTTACTGTTCCTCAGAGCTTCAAGGAATGGACCGAACAATACTGATGCGTGCCCTGAGATTACTGGAACAGAAGGGGAAGGCTGCAATCTTCAAGGGAACTTCAGCCGATGATGAAGGTGTGAAATTCTCCGCTTAGTTTTTCTGTTGCCAAGTGTCCTTTCCCTTTTGTTCTTTATTATTATTATTATACTAAACCAACACTGCCAGTTACGTTGTTCCTGGAATTTACTAAATTATCCCATTCTGTTGTACAATACGATCCATGAGAACAAAGCAAAATGGCATAAATTATCCTTAATTTGAGTGAGTTAAATCAACCAATGCCAAAGCTAGTTCTTTCCCATTCTTCTCAAATTCTGACAACCCAGAATTATTCATTTGATAGTTAAAGCTTGCGAATTTTGGTCCTTTAATTTACCTGTCATTTATTAGTTTTCTGTTTGACAAAGGCATCATTTATCTACATTAGTTGTCAGTGTTAGTATTAGGGGCATAGTTTTAAAAAAGGGCTTCGGACACCGTAATAGACATGGCCAAAACCGTTACGTAACGGTTTTGGCCTTTACTTTTTTTTTTGCTTAAAAAAAATCCAAAAAATCTCAATAAATAGAAAAAATATAATAAATGAGTAACAAGATACTTCTAAAGCTAATATGAAGCTCAAAATTTAGAAATAAGGAAATTAAATGGGTCGAGGGTTGAAACATGCCCGAAATAAAGAATCTGCCTTGGATTCCTTCTAATCTATGAATCAAACCCCAAATCAAGTTGTTAATCAACAAAAAACAGAAGGATTTTAGGAAACAAAATGTACTAATAATAGGTAGAGAAGAAGAGAAGAAGCAAATATGAGGTTTTCGAATGAGTTTAGGGATTTTCGAAACCCAGTCCTATGAACGTTACCGTTACGTAAACGCCCGTTACGTAACGGTTTCGGCCTTTATGATTTTATTTCGGTATAAACTGGTAAAGGTACGGTTTCAGGTATCAGAGGTCACCGAAACTGTTACGTAACCATGATTAGGGGTGAGTGTGCCTGATTGCCATGTCACCTGTGTGGTCAGTTTTACTGGAGATCAGATCACAGCCAATTGCAATTGAACTCAGGAGAGTTCAATTGCATGTGTCATGATCTGATTGGAGGAAAAAATTTTGAATTTAAAATTCACATTTTTTTTTTTACCTCCAATCAAATCATAACACATATGTGATTGAACTCTCCTAAGTTCAATCGCAAATCGCAATTGGCTATGATTCGGTCTTGTAAACTGTCAGTGTTAGGGGTAACTGGGCCTGCCACCACATCACCCCTGAGGAGAACTCTAATATATTGGGAGATTAATTCTCTGGGATTGGATCCTAGGATTTCCCTGAAATGAGGTGCCTACCTTCACCATCTGAGCTGAGGGGCGGGTGCTGTATATAAGTTGATCGGGACCTTTTCCATATAAGCCGCTTAAATTATTCATTTATTTTGGTAATGATTCTTTTCTCTATAAGCTGCTTAAATAGGCCACAACAACTAGGGGCCACTCACTAATTAGGGTTGTCTCCGTGGGATCGAACCATTGATCCCCCCTCAAGAGGGGGGATACCCTTAACCACTCCCCTGCGAGGGGGATCAGCCCTTTTATGTTACTTCCACTCACACACAGATGCACGTGTATAAATCTAGAGTACTAACCCAAACAATGGTGGATCATAATTTTTCAAGTTGCTAAGTCTCAAATAGATTTTTCACGTATGATATTCTTATTACTCATTGGCTTAATATTGAACAAAGTAGAAAGGAGACACAGGGACTCCTAGATATCACTTATTTTGGCGTGTTCTTTTGCTTCTTGAATGTATCCGGTAGCAAACATATTGAAGTGACATTATGGTATTAACAGATGGGTTTAGTGCTTTTAACTTAATGGGAGAGCGAATTTTTCTAAAAGCACTATGGTAGAAGTTGTTTCTGCAGTAAGTTATCGTGGTTTTTGATGGGAAAGTTGAAAAATGTGCCATGATGCATATATGTGGAAAAAAAAATAAATTGCATTTCCCTCACAAATCAAGCAGGTATATATATTTTTTGGAAGCGCATCTCGGTTAAGCACTACTTACTACTACATTAATGGTTTACATCTCTTAAAGAAGTTCTTATTTAGATTGAAATCAGATACACGAGCATGGTTCAACATGTTTATATGTACTGTGCGTATTGGTTTGGTAATGATCCGTATCTTGGTATACTGTTATACAATGAATACTAGAATTAGGAAATTTCAGAGTATCATTGGATTTGCTTTCTAAATGTGTTTTCTGAGAAAAAAAAATGTAATTTATTTTAGGGATTTTCCCCTAAATACACCCAGAGACCAGAGTTCTTTGAGAGGCCCATGCATACTAGGACTGTCAATGAGCTGAGCATGCTCATGAACTGCTTGATTCGTCTTGAAATGAGCCAATTTTGAGTCGTGTATTTGAGCTCGTTGAACAGAGCTGAGCTGAGCTGAGCTAAATGATTGAGCTCGTTTGTTAATCTAGCCTAATACAAGCAATGAGTGACTCAGCTCAGCTCGATTAATTTTACTATAGTACTACTTATAATATCCTAATAATATTAGTTTTCAGTTTTCACATGAAAGTTAAAAAAACCTTTTTTTTTTTAGCTGAGGTAAAACTTAAGATTTAACTTCATATTTTCAAAATTTGTAGATTCTTTATATCATGTTTCTTCAATTAGACTCACAAAAATAATATGCTCAAGTTTTTTTTTTTTTGAGAAGAATCTGATGAGCATGTTTAAATCTTAGGATTTTGATTTGAATTCTTTTTATTATATTACAGTAAACGAGCCTAAAATAATAGTGCAAGTTAGTGAGTCGGCTCGAGCTCGATTATATATAGACGAGCCGAGCTCAAGCTAGCATTTGAGGGCTCGACTTGAGCTCGAGACAAGCTTGAGCCAGCATATATATGTCACGAGGTCAAGTTTGAGCAGCACTCGGCTCAGCTACTTGGCTCATTTACACCCCTAAATTGCATACACCTCATTTGAAGCTCATGACATATGTTAATTATTAAGCTTAACCATGTGGCAGCCCTAAGAAATATGACCAGGCCCTAAGCTTACGCGTTCCAAGGCTGCCAAATGACGCTTGAAACAGCTTATTAACTGTGGTTTAGACTGACCATCTAACTAAACCTTGGTTTTTAGAAGAAAAAGGTATTAACTTAAAGTAGTTATCACTCATTAACTGTGGTTAAGATTTACTCATCCCTAGGGTTCATCTATCTTAACTTGGTTTTTAGAATAAAAACAAAAAATATTAACCTCAGGTTAGTTAAACACTCATTAACTATGGTTAAGATTCTCACCCTAGTGTTCATCCATCTAACCTTAGTTTTTATAATAAAAATAAAATAAAAAAGTATTAGCCTCATAATAGTTTACACTCATTAACTGTGGTTAAAATTCACTCACCCCTATGGTTCATCCATCTAACATTAGTTTTTAAAATAAAAAAGTATTAACTTCCGGTTAGTTAACACGTTAACTGTGGTTAAGATTCACTCACCCTTATGCTATGTTTGGTTGCCGAGAAAATAAGTAAAAATATTGAAAAGAAAAGAAAATTCCAGATTTCTAAGTACAACTCTTAGTTGTGTTTTCTATAATTTTCTTTTCTTTTCTATGTTTTCACCTAGACAGCCAAACACAGGGTTAGGGTTCATCCTTCTGACCTTGATTTTTAGAAGAAAAAAAATTAATCTCAAGTTAAGCTTAACCACAGGAGAAGAAAAGGACACGGGCGTTTGGAGAAGCGTCCCCACGGATGTGTAAAGTAACACTCCCCATACTTTGCATCACGCCCTTCAACCGGAGGTTTCTCTACAGGATTGGTTCCTGTGTCGTGTATCTGTCTTCTATCTGGAGTTGAGGCCACGAGGGTAGAGTAGGGCTATCAATCTGGCCCTTTGATGAGGGGCCCTGCCAGGCCCGACCCTTCAAAGCCCGTATATATAAAGGCCTTTTTCTTCTCCATTAAGGCCCTAACACATAGCTTGAAAGGCATTCTTACTTGAGGACGGGCCCGGTAAGCACGCGTCTTGGCCCTACCCTGTGCTTTATATGTTATATCATATATAATATAATAGTTTAAGACTTATAATAACCTAAGGTTAAAACTTTTTTTTTGGATGATACCTAAGGTTAAGACTTACTTGTATGTGTAATAGACTACCACTATAGTGTAGTCATGGTTTTCCTTTTTTAAAAAAAAATAAAAAATAGAAGTGTAGTGTCTTTTCAAAATTTTCTTATTAGCTATAATGTTTTTTTCTATTAAAAATAACCTGTATTAATCTAACAATTTATCGGTAACAATTTGGGGGTTGTGGTGGTAATTTCTTTAACCTCTCACTCTAAATTAACCTTAACCTAATCGGACTCCCCATTATAATAGAGGTGTGTATGTGGTTAGCAATCCTCATCTTGCATTGGCAGTCTCAAAGTGGAGGGTTGTATGTTAGGTTGGCCTAGATTTTGTTTTTTATTTTTTTATTTTTTTGTTGTTTTGGCCCTGGTCCAGCCTTGGGCCCTTGAGGGTTCTAATCAATCAAGGTCCTTTGAGGGTTGGGGTTAGAACCTCACCTCAGTGAATGAGGGCTGGGCCTGTTAAGACTTAGGCCTGTCGTAGGCTCGACCCTTTGACAACCCTGGGGTAAGGATCCACATATTGGTATAGAATCCGTTGTGTGTAGGAAGCAAGAAGGCTTTGCATATCTGGACGGATTCTCATGCTAGTAGTTGTTTATTGGAAAATGGTTAACGAACCCGTTCCATTTTGTAACGGAATGGTCGGTCCTCATTGGTCCACACCCCAATTTTAAATAGTCGCCTACTGTGGTTAAGATTCACTCACCCCTAGGGTTAAGCAATCAAGCCACGCTTTTCAAGAAAAAAAAAAAACACCACAATCTTAGGGGCTGTTTGGATAAACTTCTTGTTTTTCTGATTTTATTATTACAAATTGGAACGACTTTTTGTATTCAATTTTTTAAAGTAGGAAACATGTTTGGTATTACTAACTGTTACTTATTTTTAAAAAAGAAAAACAAAAAAATACGTTTGGTAAATATGATTAAATAATTTCAATTCATGGGGGCGGTAGTGGTGAGTGGTGGCGCTGGGTGTAGTGTGGTGGTGAATGGTGGTGATGGTGGCGGTGGTGGTGGTGGTGAGTAGTGGTGGTGGGTGGTTGTATTGTGGTGGTGGTTGTATTGTGGTGTTGGTAGTGGTGGTGGTAGTATTGTGGTGGTGGATGGTGGTGGTGGTTGTATTGTAGTGGTGGATGGTGGTGGTTGTATTGTGGTGGTGGGTGGTGAGTGGTGGTGGTGGTGGTGGTGGTGGGTGGTGAGTAGCGGTGGTAGTATTGTGGTGGTTGTGGTGATGTGATGGGTAGTGATGATGGGTTGTGTTTTCCATTTTTGTTCTTTGTTTTAAAAAATAGAGGAATTAGAAAATTTTTGTTACCTTAATTTTCAAAAAAAATTGTTACTAATTTTTAAAAACAGAAAGAATCATGTTTACCAAACATGTTTTGTGTTAATTTTCAAAATTTTATTTTTAAAAACAAAAAATAGAAAACGGAAGTGCAACGAAACAGAACCTTAGTTTTAATTTAGTTAAACTTAACCAGGTTAAAGGGATGTTAAAAGGAACAGGTAGACACGGGGTAAGATATGAAACGGACACATGGGTCCCCTCAGCAATGATCTTGTTTATTTAGGTCAATTGGGATGCTACTTTTTCTCAGTACTGGTGCCCATCTTGAGAGGCTTACCCATCATGGTCGAAGTATTATTATATGAGCAATTGGTACTTCTGATAGTGGCTGGTGATCATTCAGGGGCTCTCGGGCCATGATTTTTTATTCGCTTAAATTTGAAAATTGTCTGATTTCGATTTACACTTCCAAAATTTTGGGTATAAAATCTGTTTATTGATTCAAGTATATCATTTATTTAAAACTAGTATTTAAAAACAGCCTTCCATGTGTCCATATTTCATGGCTACTGCTCACTACAAGTTCTAGTGACGTTCTTAGTTCAATATCCCTTTAAATTTATTGATTCAAGTATCATTTATCTCTAACACCCCCCCCCCCCCCCCCCCCCCCCCCCCCCAAATAGTAGTATTTAGGTTAATAAATAGGTGAGCATATCAAACACACTCGGAAATTGAGTCCACCCCCTCCTACTTGTCGACCCCTCCTACTCGAGCAACCAAGGAGATGTACTTCTTGAAAACGGTTTTTCCCTTATTACCCCTCAAGTTTAGGATTGTTTCCCAAATATTAAAGTTCTAAAACTCTTCTCATAATGCCCCCGCACACATGTAAAGGTGTTCGCATATGCAATTTTTTTAAATTTTGGATCATTTTATCTAATTCATTTAAAGAAAAGAAATTTGTGTCCCCTTCGTTCATTCTCAACAATGGAACCCCATTCGTTCCTTCTCAATAATGGAGCCCAATTCGTTGATCCAAGAGAGTCCCCCAACACTCATATGACCAGGGGAGGAGCCAGGTGGGGGCATGTGCCCCCACTCAACTTTTGAAATTATTTTTTTTTAGCATCATAGCCATGGAGAGATCGAATCACAACTAATCGCAATTGAACTTGGGGAGAGTTCAATCGCACCCATAGATCAACACATGTCCCTTTTAACCCCACTAACCATAGTTAATATTCATTAACCCTAGGGTTCAATAATCTAATCTAAATAAGATATTAAAAAAAATTAACTTCACGGTTAAAAATTTTTAACCCTAAGGTTTAAATTTTTCTATAAAAAATCAATGTTAGATTGATGAACCTTAAGGGTTAGTGAATCTTAATCATGGTTAATAGGGGTTAAAAAGGACACGTATTGACCTGTGGGTGCGATTGAATTGTTCCCGAGTCCAATCACGATTGGTTGTGATCCGATCTTGCCTTGGGAATGGGGACATGAACTTAGAGAGAGTTCAATCACTCACACAAGTCAACACATGACCCTTTTGACCTCTATTAACTGGGGTTAAGCTTCACTAACCCTTGGGGGTCAATAAATACTAAGTTTAAAATTTAAAATTCTTAACTTGAGTTAAACAATTATATTATATTATTCAACTAATTAATAGGTATAACAATGAGGCAAGTGGGCAACGTTCCTTGAACTATTGAAAACAAAATATATCTTTTATAGCATGTTATTTAATTATTTGACTGAACATAGCCACAGGGCATGGGTGTAAACAAGGAGAAACAATAACTGTAAGATATGTACGAAATATAAGAACGAAATGCTGGCTCCGCCCCTAAATACTAGTTATGTTCCAAGGCTAGATACTTATTATATCAACCACATGTATTGATAAGTATCGATACCTGGTGTATCGATAGGTATCGATATGTGTAGATATATATCGATAATGGAGGCGAAATCAAGTCTAATTGCAAAAGAGGCATAAAGAGACCTTAAATAGGGTATTAAACAAACCGTGTGGACTAATGACAAAAAAAATACCCATAAAGACAAATTATGAAAATAACATTGGAATTGAAAAGTGCCTTAAAAACCCTCAAAACGGCCTCAAAATGGAAATCTCAGCGTTAGAGAATCACATGGCAATTTAACCCAGATCCGTCTCGTCAAGCTACCACAAATTCGTATATTATAATAGCCAATCGGACTTCCAAATTAAAAGTTATGGCCAAAACAAGTTCTACCGTTGGATGACATCATATCGAAATGAGTATCGAAATGTATCGATATGAGTATCAAGCAAGTGTATTGTATCGATTGAGATCGATCTTGTGTGCAAAAACTTTGTTAAAACTTAGATATTTTCATCTTTGAAAGAAAATTTATATTAAAACATCCATCAAAGGAAAAATGAGTGAGGGGCTTCATGAGATGAGAAGATGAGGAGAGTGAGAAGCTTCTCCCATTTCATGTGCACCTACGTAAATCCCTCATATTTTCTTCTTCTTTTAAAAACTAGAAGAAACTTTTATTTAAACTGTAGGTGGTAGTGAATGGGTACTTATGACTTTTCATAAATATAGAATAATGAAAAATGCTCATAAGCCTCTTTAGGGAAATGTTTTTAAAAGTTGGGTAGTTAACATATCCAAACTTGGGGGGCAATCAAGAAAAAAAAACCTTCTATTTCAATACCTTATATAGTTCCTTTCTTCCCAAGTCCAAAATGAGGAGTGGGTTTAAAAGTGGTTATACCTGCTCGGCTAGATCGGGTAAGAGAAGAGGACAAAATGCCCTTAGAATTGGCTGTTAGATCTTGTAAGGGCCAAGACATGTGAATTTTGACTTTAGGTGTGCCTTCAATTCAAAAATAGGGGCGTCTACGCATCAGAGATGTGGTGGTCCACCTTAACCCTCTTTATCTAAACAACTTTGGGAACGGTAGGCTGGATTTCCCGGCTAGCTCTTGTAAATGATTAAAAAAGTAGGTGAGGTTTATGACAAAATAATCCGTTTGTTAATATATATGAGAAGTGTTAGCCCCAGTCCCATTTACTCCAATTTTTTCTATAGATGCAAGAATAGGGCTAATATGTGCATATCTTTCATAATTTAACATTTTAAAAAAGTAAAAATAAGAGTATCTTTGACATTTGTAGCCACCCAATTGCGTCTTTGGAAGATTTACGACTGAGGTTAACAAAATCCTAATATATACATATAGAGAAAAGGATACTAATGAGTCATGCTCATTAAAGGTTTAAATGAGCGATCTCTCTGAAAAGATGACATGCAGCCATTAAGTTTTAAGTTGGGTCTATTAGGCAAAAAATAAGTCTGATCAAACATATTCAGACCGTTCGATTAAACCTTAATTTGTTAGCATTAACCCCTTAAGGTTCATTAGACCCTACCTAAGTTATATAAATGATTAATCTTCTCTTCTTTGATCAGATGGTCTATAAACACCTGATCAAGTTTATTTTTTAACATGTGTCTCTCGAGAGATGTGTCTTGACATCAAACGGCCAAATTCTTAAAACAACCTACCACTTGTCATGTTATTAGCGACCGCTCATTAAATGCTTCAATGAACATAACTCATTCGAATGTTATATATATATATATATATATATTTATTAGATTTAAATAGGGCTGTCAACGGATAGGATTCGGACCGGATCTGCCTAGATCCGAATCCGATCCGAGATCCGTCGGATCATGAAGTAACCGATCCGAATCCGATCCGATTATATATCGTCCGATCCGAATCCGATCCGATCCGATCCGATCCGATCCGATCCGAATAAGGTTATTTTTTTTTAAAAAAAATCTATTTTAATAATAAAAAATATAATAATACCTTAATTAATACTAATTAATGTTAATTTTTTTAAAAATTAATATTTTATACATAAAAAATCTAAACAATATATTTAAAATAATTAAAAATTATTATTATTATCGGATCGGATTTTAATCGGATCGGATCACCCTATATCCAGATCCGATCCGATTATAATCGGATTCCACCGATCCGATCCGAATCCGATCCGACGGATCACATATAGGGTCCAAAGTCCGGCTAATCAGATCGGATTCGGATCGGATCCGGATCATGATCCGGTCCATTGACAGCCCTAGATTTAAACACCAACCCAAGAGGGTATAAAATACAAGAATGAACTCTATAATAGAATAACACTCGGTTGTATTCCATTCCATGGGATAAACTCCGGTTCTAGTCCTGAGAAACGCAAACATGTGTCAATATCTTGCGTTAGCACACCGTGGATAGGCCGCATTCTGGTTTCGGGGTTGCGGTCACTCCACATGGCTAGAAAGGTAAGGCTTACCCATGGAAGAGTTGGTTAAAAGATTGATTTTTCTTTTGTATTTTAGTTTTTAGTACAAGCAATTTAAGAGTTTTTAAAAATATTTTACGGTAGACATTATTAATTTTTTTATTATATATAAGTACATTATTATATTTAATCTCTATCTAATAACTAATTCAATTGAATTCTATATACTTTAATTAGTTACTTATAATTTCTTTCTTAAAATTTAATACCAATGGGTCCCATCACCCATGACCTCATACATATCTACAAGAAAATTCAATATTTAATAAAGCTATAATGAGACTAATTATATTTAAGTACGGCCCCACTATTCAAAAATCTAAAATTCATGGACTCTTCCTTATATTAAGTAAAAACATTATTATTAATTTTAGTGTGTAGGTGAAGCCACGTTGACGTTGTCTTTGCTTTTTCTATTTTTTTTTCTCTAAAGTATTAGGTCCGTTCATTTGCTGAGACCTATAAAGTTCAACACTTTGGAGGTTTTGTAGTTTAATAATATACATTTTATTTTGAGAACTACATGTACCGTGTTTTTCATCTCTTGGTTGCAATTCCCATAAGACTTCAAATGCAGTAAAATTAATGATTTCAAATCTCACAAAAAATATAAGACTTGAATCTCATGATGGTAAGAATTAGTTTGTTATCAATCTTGACGAAGTGTTTCAGATTTCCTAACTACTACTTATGACAAAGTGCAAAGTGCCAAGCTTTATAACTCTCAGCAAAAGAATGGACCCTTATACAGAATTACTTAAAATCTATGTAAATTTTACTATTATATGGGACCCACTATTAATTAAACATCTAGATATTCTACCTATTATTCTTAGTGAAAAAGGTAATTACAAGTTTTATTAGCAAAAAATTACATAATTAATAAATGTATTGAACAAGTATGTTTTAAGTATTTATTGTAGGTAACTAATAGAAATGTACAAACTGATTTAATTACTATTGAAGCAAATAATGAAAGTATTCAAGATTTTAAGCATAGATTTTAGAAGTCTCATCCAACTTCATATACTTACCACTATGAAAAGCACGAGCAATTTTAAGAATATTTGATAATTAATTAAATAATACTCATATAAGTATTATAATATTCTTAATTTAAAATTATCATCATACTAAAAACTATTTAGTAATAAGTATTATTAATGATTTTCTACTAATAAGGACTCCACCTTCAGACTTAAGGAGAATGAATTCAAATCCAATCTACACAAATGTATTTAGAGATATTAACAAGATTTTGAAAGAACTTGGAACTGAGAAAGTGAAGGGAACTTCATGGAAAAGTGACGACAGAACACGCTACATTTGTTTTAGGACATGAAAGGAGTGCTTCAATAACAATAGTTGTGTCAAGTGATGGTAATGTTGTTCTGTGATAATAGAGCCATGTATGCACATGATTTGTGAAAAGGCCCCGAAGGCAAAGCTAGCATGCTTTTCCTCAATTAAAGATCCCTTTTAAATTTAAAGATAAAGATAAAAATCTTTTTGAAATTCTTTGATTCTATGAACCCCTAATACCTATTGGGAGTGCTAGGCTTTACTCGTGTCTGTCCATAAAACTGTTTGGGCACCACATTCAAAGTACTTGTCATTTCCTTTTTTTTTGCTGGGGTATCATTTAACTACGGTTAATGGTGTTGGGAAAAAATCTGTTTTGGAAAATCTGAGTGTTTTGGGAAAACAGTTTTTATAAACTTTGACCCAAAATATAAGTGGGACCCACAAGGATTTTGAGGCGGGTCCAAGTGGATCCGTATTCTCCTCCATGAGGAGATTAACGTGGTATAATTACTTGTCCAAAACAGTGAAGTGGTGAATGAGAAATTCATCTCAAAGTAGGCCACTTGAACATGTATTGTAAGTTGAAGAATGGTAGAAAAGAATAGTCCCACATTGGAAAACTATTGAAATCATAGTGTGGTTTATATACTATTACCTTGGAGTTAAGGGTGGGCCCTTGGGGCACCCAAATTTTGCGAAGGAGTGAGCCCATGCTCAAAGGTAGAACCAACCTCTCACACGCGCGCGCCGCCGCCCCGGCCCCGGTCCGGCTGGCTTGGCTTGGTTTGGTTGGTTGGTTGGTTGCCTTGGCTCTTGTGGGCCTCTAGTCCAAGCCCTTATATTTATTTATTTTTGGGCTGGGCCAAAGCCCATTCAACTTACACAGTAGTTTAATTATCCAACAGTCATGTCTGTTGGATTTAAACTGAAACCCCAACAGTTATGACCCTTCTGGAACAGTCTCCTCCTTTCAACCTTATATTAAGGAATTCTATTGCATTTTTCAAGTACGAATTTCCAAGATCTTCTCCTCCAGTTTGAATCTTCTTCTGCATTAAGTCATTTTTCATTCAAACAAAAGAGAGTACTAAACATCCAAGGTTCGCTGTGTCCTTGGGTTTCTAGTGGTAGTACCCAGGACGTGACTGTTATATCTTGGGAGACAACTTGCCGTCGGCCGTGACCACCTGAGCGGGGCAATATTGTCTTAAGGACATTGAATTCAATTCAAGCCTCAGTCCATTCAAACAGTAAAGTGCACTGTTCTTTATTTCTATTCTATCTTATTTCTATTCTATCTTAGATTGTGTTCTGTGATTATAATTGGCATTCTGTAATCAGCATATTTTTAGCATAACATACAGTAATATCTAATGAAATTTAGCCAACAAATGGTTAGATCATACGTGATTAGCATGGGAGAATGGAGCATTTGCGACTCATCACCCCGGGGGGATTAGATCCCCAGACCTCCTTCAACAGAAAGGCCACACCCCACCACAGGCGCAAGAAGGCGGGGTGTTTGTCATTTCCTAATATGGTGTGATCATGGATGGGCTAGATTGGAACCAATTTTGTCTTAGTTTATGCTTTTGATATAATCAAATCAACTTTTGTCATAGGCTGGCTTCATAGGTATTATCGGGAGGTCAGGGATAGGCTTTTTTATTTTATAAAGGATTAAGATACTTGTTAGCTGTTGGCTTCGATGTACCCCAGATTCCTGGTCCAAGACAGTATCATTCTACTATTAAAAGTGAAATAACTTTATAAAGATTTTCAAAAAAATAAAAATAATTTATCAATAACTTCTTACTAATTGCTATTAACCTTATATTATACAATAGAATAAGATGATATCTATTCTGTGCCTATTTTAGTAATTAAACATTTAATAAGTATTACTATTACTATTTTACAAGTATTTATATTAGTAAAAGCAAGCAGTTATATTTAAGTAAACCAAATAAAATATGAAGTTCTACAAAAAAGAAAAAGGTATTGGTCTCCTTAGGTATTAGTAAGTCATACTATCATTGGAAGAATATTTAAAACAATTAAAATTCTAAAATCTACTCTAATAAAATTAGTTTACAATAGATCCCTTGTTGCTATTAGTAAGACAATAAATATACTAGTATAAAACTCTTTTACATTAATATATTACTAGGAAAAAAATATTTAACAATTATTCATTAGTTATACAAAATAACAATAGTAATAATAACAACAACATTCAAGGAGAAGAAGAACAAAGTTGTAATTATAATTTCAAAATCTTTAAACTCTAATTTAGAACTTTTATTTAAAAATAAAATAATAAATCATATTCATAAATCAAAACAGTTCCATTTTAAAAAGGACTTTACAAAATTAGTTTTATATCAAATAGATTCCTATAATTATATATATTTTTCTTTTCTTTGAAAAGAACATGGATTTGTTTTAATTGACAACATAAGTGATGCCAAGTATACATTCTTAATGCCTAATAAACGTTGTTTCTTAGATCTCATTTTTGTTGTAAAATATAAATCAAATCAGAATAATAGTATACCGTTAGATATCAATGTAGATCCAAAATACCAATAATGTAATTCGTATAACAATTGCAAATAATCTGATTTGGGTATGTATGAACTTTATAAACCTGACTTGATATAATTCCTCTTATGTTAATATTGTTCGGACTGTAGCAATTGAACAAGAATTCGTACATTATATGCAAAACAGTAGTAAAGAAAAAACTGCAAATAGTTAACCAATTAAAGGCTGAGGCGTGGTCATCGACCACTGTCTTTGAAATTGATTTTGCCCCCACTGATTATTCCTTTGGTGCAATTGGGTTGTTCGGTGCCCGGTCTTCAGGATTCAACGGTCATTCCTTGTTAAGCATGCAGACACAAATAACAAGGTGTCGCGGCCCAAAATCCCACCTAGGAGAATGTGAGATCTTGGCATGTAACTTACTTCTCATTCCATCTTGTTAGAAGCGATAAAGGCATACTAAATTCCGAACTTAAATTTTTTTACATTACATAAAATATTTAATACCTCAATTCAAACTTCAATTAAAATTCATAATCAACTGAACATAATTAAAGGCATACATTCCTTGCTGCCCCAAATTAAAAGAGATCTTTAATAGACCCCACCATGATAGCAAGGAATACCCTTGCTACCCCAAATCAAAATTAAAATGGAAAGGGTCTTTAATAGACCCCACCTTGGCAGCAAGGTATTCTCTTGCTGCCCCAAATTAAAAGGGGTCTTAATAGACCCCACCTTGGCAGTAAGGTGTCCCCTTGCAGCCCCAAATTAAAAGGGATCTTTAATAGACCCCACCATGGCAGCAAGGAACACCCTTGCTGCCCCAAATTAAAATCAAATCAAAGGGGGGCCTTAATAGACCCTACTGTGGCAGCAAGGAACTCCCTTGCTGCCCCAAATCCAAATTAAATTAAAGGGGTCTTTAACAGACCCCACCATGGCAACAAGGAGCTCACTCCCTGCCTTAAATAAAATGACGAAAAGGTTATCTTGCACTGCCATCTGGCAGTCCAGTAGTGGGTATAATACCCACTACCCACCCACAATCCAGAAGAGGAGAGTGAGGGATAGCCCCCACTCTCCCACGAAGAGGATAGATGTTCTCTTCACAAAGAAGAAAGCAGTTAGAGGAGGTGGTTGTGAAACCACTTCCCCCAATAACTCCCACAATATAAAAGGTGGGAGTTAGTTATGGCGGAAGAGGATCCAACACCCAGAAATAGGAGGAAGAAAAGATTCTGAGAAAAAGAAGAACTCCAACCAAAACAGTCAGAGCTCTAATTAAAGCAGCAAGGTAGGCCAAACACCTACCCTTCTTCTACTTCCCTCCCTTTTTCTTTTACTTTGAAAGACCTCCTTTGGAGGCGACTGTAAATTCCGAAATGTGGCATTCGGCACCCCCACCAATGAATAAAACTATGTTTGTCTCTCTTTCTTTCTTCTTCTTAATTAGAGGTATCCCTTTCCAAGAGGGTGTAATTAACGACATGAGTTTACCCATGCCGGAAATGGAACCCCCCACATAAAATAACAAACTCCATTAATGGAAGATGATTGGACAGTGAAGTTTAATTGCATCACACAAAAGTGAGGTGGTTGAAATTTGTTGTTACAAATTCTAGCACACCTGGTGGGACCCATTTCTCCTCTCATCTCTGAAGAAGAGAGTTTTAAAGAGAGATAACATCGAGCTAATCCTCTTCTGAATGTGCAGGACCGTCGAAACCGTGTACCAGCACCGAGGATACCGCCTGATCATCAATAGGCACCTGCTTCTGCCTCAGGCACAACCAATGCAACCCATGACTTGGGCTGAGGTCATGGCCAAACCTGCAATTCTGGCCATGGCAGGAGATTACAGCCACCAGAGTGGTTGTCCCATTCAAAGGGCAGCAAGGATCTGCCTCCCCTAAAGGGAAGAAAATCAAAGGAAGAGGAGGCAGCAAGGCCCTACCCTTCATCAGAGCACCCCCAAAAGAGCAGCTTACAGGTCTAGCCCTCGGGCTGGACCCTTCCTGCAGCAACCAGACATCCATTCTTGTTGCCTTCTTCAAGGCAACACTTCCCAGGAGAATGCCTATAGGTTCAACCCTCGGGTTGAACCCCATTTACACCAAACAGGCCGTCAGGCCCGTTTCATGATCCCGCAGCAACTAGGCCATTTGGTTGGTTTCCTTCTTCAAGGCAGCACTCCCCAGGAGAGTGCCTATAGGTTTAACCCTCGGGTTTACAATGAACAGGCCATCAGGCCCATTTCATGATCTCGCAGCAACCAGATAATCAGTTCGGTTAATTTTTGCAAGGCAACACTCCCAAGAGGAGTGCCTACAGGTCTGACCATCGGGTTAGATCTGTCCTGCAGCAACTAGACAATCAGTCTGGTTGCATCTGAAGGGGGATCCGGATAAAAGTTTATGCGAAAACTGGATCCCGATGATCTTTACACCATAGAAAGCAACTAAAATTATCTACTCTTTTTAGTCATATTACCTCGGTGAATGATGTTCACCGGTGAAGCTTAATCCACTCGAACCGTCAGAACTCTTTGTAAAGATTTCTCGAAGAAATACTCGAAGCTCGATCCTTGTTCTTCGCTATCCCCACGAAACTTTAGAATCTCTACTTGGAATTGAAGAAGTAAGAGGAAGAAGATGGAGTAATGGTGTAGACTTTCTATCACCCAAAACCTTAGGGTTCAAAACCCTTAAGTTGCAAAGCCCAACTTGAAGCACCCTTGTAGCTCACGAAAATCCCTAGGGACTCTCCTTAGGGGTTCACGGTTTGGAGAGGAGGAGAGGGAGAGAAAAAAATTCTGGAGATTTTATGAGAATCTACTCCCAAACTTTTTGGGTGTTGGGGGTACTTATAGATTGGATCAAATCCAAATCCTACTCCAACTACAACTTATCCCTTTAGGAGTTATTTATTAATAATAGCTCTTATTATTAATTTAAATAAATCCTAGTTTAAGTACAACTACTTTAGTTATAGTAATTTATATTCCAAAAGGGATTCCTTAATTAAAGGGATTAGTCAATAACCAACCAAAAGGAGGAATCCTAATCAAATTAGGAGACTACAAAAGGGGCGTGAACCATGGGGGGGGGGGCGTGAGCTTTAGGGGTTCTTGGATTCCTAGTTGTAATCCAATTACAACTTCTTAATCCTACTTGCATTCCAACCATTGAAATTTAATTCCATAATAAATAGAGTTATTATTCAAGTAACCTAATCCTAATCCAATTAGGATTACTAAAGTGGGCGCCTCATTCATGGGTTTTAATCCATGGGTTTGGGCTCATATTAAAGGTCCATCCTTATGGGTTTATGGATATGGGTCAAACCCATTTCCCCTTTAATTAGGTTAATTAAATAGTTACTAATATAATCCCTTAATTTAAATTAACAATTAATTTAAACCACAGATTAACATATAATCTATTTAATTAATGATTAACACTTAAATAGGAATGAGCTTTTTTGTCTAGAGGTGCATGTTAGCAGAAAAAAGGTTTTTAGGTGCATGATAGCAAAAGCTTTGAGTTCGTGATCCAATGGCAAACCCTAGGGTTGCCAGCGGTGGGGAAGGAACATCTTCCTCAAGACCACCGGACCCTCCCCTCTCTTTTGCTGAAGTTGTTGCAAAATCTTCATCTTCTTCCTTGGTTACTCCCCCCTCTTCTCTTCCTTCTATACCATTGAAAAAAATCAGTTTCTTATAGAGGTGAACCAGCCATCTTTTCTTCTGAAGAAGAGTCTTCCATTCTTGCTACTCCCCACCGGTTTTCCCTAATAGCTAAGTGTTCTTATGGACGCCCTAAACTGGATGAATTAAAGATCCATATGAAAAAAAAAGAGGGCTTACGGCTTGCTTTTTCTGTTGGAATACTTGATGCTAGACACCTCCTTTTTCGATTTTCATCAGAAGAAGACTATCTAATGGTTTGGCTTAAAGAAGTAGTATACATCAATGGTTTTCTATTTCGCTTCTTCAAATGGACCCCTTCTTTCTTATCGGGGATGGAACCATCCGTAGTTCCGATTTGGGTGAGTTTCCCAAATCTTCTCCTTCACCTATTCAATGATTCAACACTTATATCTATTGGTAGCATCTTTGGGAAAGTGCTGAAGATCGATGGAGCAACCAAATCACTCTCAAGGCTGAGTGTTGCAAGAATCTGCATGGCGATAGATCTTCTCAAAACAAACCCGGATTGTTTTTGGTTGGGTGTTGGAGGTCATGGAAGATGACAATCAGTTAAGTACGAGAAAAAATTTCGATATTGTATGAAGTGCAAAAAACTTGGGTATGAGCCTTCTTCATGTTTGATGGGTAGAGCAAAAAATAACAGTTCTGCAAACGAAAAAGAGGTTCAAGAACATCCTAAGAATCTAACGAAGCAATGGGTGTTAAAAAAATTCCATACGGTGGAAACACCTAAGGAGGATCCTTCTCTACCGTCCCAGCCAAGAAAGAATCCCATGGATCAAGAATCAGGACAAGATGATGGGGTCTCTTCCTCGCCTATGGTAGATAACCCACAACTACTCCAGAAAACCCTAATAAAGAT
This sequence comes from Tetracentron sinense, assembly GCA_015143295.1. Taxonomy (NCBI): domain Eukaryota; kingdom Viridiplantae; phylum Streptophyta; class Magnoliopsida; order Trochodendrales; family Trochodendraceae; genus Tetracentron; species Tetracentron sinense. The sequence continues at coordinate 6,910,802 of CM026572.1, read as the reverse complement.
CCCTGTAACTTCTCCAATTCATCTAACAGTATTGTGCCATATGATATAATTGTTACTGAAGAACAACAACAAGATATACCAATCGAAATAATGTCTGGTTGCAGCCCAGTTTAGATCCACGATCAGAATTTCAGATTTGTCAATACGTCTTCTATATTGCCATTAGATACTGTAGAAAAAAGGTTCGGTAGAAGAAGCTTTGATCAAAGATGGTGATGCAGCCTCAAATATAATATCTCAAGATAATATGCCCCTTTCTATTATTGAGATTGATAAGGATATTAGGCCTCCTAGTAGTGCTACAGATCAGATCCAAGGCTCCAAGCAACTCCAAAGAGACCGAATGTTATTTGCTCAAGCCACATATTTTTGCTCGGTTGATGATCATAGGCAAGATGGTGTAACAGCCCAAGCTCTAAAATTTCATGATACGTCATCTGATCTTCATGTAGCTGTGGAAAACATTGTAAGGCTGATCTTCCTATCCCTTCTTCAGAAATCATCTATCTCCCTTCCTTAGGTATGATCTCGAGCCTTGGTTCGTTACAACAACTTATAGATATTCTTGAAAATTCTATGAACACTGGAAAAAATTTTAAAATTGTTGATGAACTTTTAGAAAATCAGCCTGAGCCATTGATAGTTTCGGAGGATGAGATATATAGCTCTCCCCATATAAACCAAGTTTTTAATTTAAATCATGAGAAAAAATCTGAAAATACTTGGTTGGAACCTAGTAGAACTAGAAAAATTCAGGAACCTGAAAATATGCTATCCTTTTCTGAAATACAAGGTATTAAAGTGAATGAAAACATAATTTCTAGATTTAATACACACCATTTTCAACATTATCATATGTGGAAAAAACTCAGTGGAAGATTGGAAGGGGTTTATAAACTGAATAAAAATTTTTATTCTGAGAATATTTTGAGGGAATCCTCTCAATCTTATGAATACCATTCTGACACTCCTCAATTTTTAATAAAGGATATAAATTTTTTAAGGAAGAAGGAAATTTTTTTTCTCAAAGATTGCTTCAATCTGAATTATTCTCTAACTTGTGCTCTACAGCTCCCAAGAGAAAATTTAGAGCAAAAAATAGGAAGAATGTGAAGGTTTTTGATAGAATTACTTGATCTAGAACTATGGTTCCTCTCTTGGTTACTAAAATAATAAAGTTATTGATGAATAATTTTCTTATTTGGAATATTAGAGGTATTGGCAATCTTGCATCTAAAACTAGACTTAAGCAATTGATTGCATCTAATAAAGTTTTGTTGACTGCTATCATGGAACCTAAAAAGAATTTTGATTCTTTGCAGGATATTTGTTCCTTTATCGGAATGGATAATCACTTCGATTCTTCATTTTCTCATTCTAAGATATGGTTATTTTGGACGAATCAAATTCAAGTTTCTTTTGTTTCTTCTTCTGACTAAATGATCATAGTGGATGTCTCTTCTGTTAGTTTCCCTTCCATCAGATATGCTTTTATTTATGCAAAATGTACTAACAGAGAACGTATATCCCTATGGATGGATCTTTGTACTTCTTTTTCTTCTTATTCAGGTCCTTTTTGCGTTGGAGGTGATTTTAATGCTATCTCTAACTCTGCTGAAAAGTTGGGTGGTAGGGATGTAAATATTGAATCACTTTCTGACTTTAATAACATGATTAATGATCTGAGTTTGTTGGATGCAGGTTTTCAGGAAGAGATTTATTGGCGTAAAAAATCTCGTATTAAATGGCTTCAAGAAGGTGATAATAATACGAAGTTCTTCCATCTGGTTTCTAAGTCTAGGAGAAGTAAAAATTGTATTTCTCGTATTCAAGATTCTCAAGATAATTGGTTGGAATTGAGAGAGGATATTGGTAATGTTGCTGTTTCTCATTTTAAAGAACTTTTATCCTCTTCTAATTGTAATATTGATCAAAATCTCATCAATCATATTCCTTGTCTTATTTCGGAAGAGGATAATAATGCGATTTCTATTTTTCCTTCTTTGGAAGAAATTAAAAAAGTAGTTTTTAGCATGTCTGCAAATAGTGCCCCTGGTTCTGATGGATTTTCGGGACATTTTTATCATTCTTGTTGGGATATTATCAAAGAAGACCTCTTAAATGCTATTAATTCTTTCTTTGTTTATGCAGATATTCCAAAAGTCATTAATGTAACTACTATTGCTGTAATTCCTAAATGTAGTTCTCCTACATCTTTTTCGGATTTTAGACCTATTAGCCTTTGTAATTTTCTTTACAAAATTATATCGCGTTTATTGTCTGATAGAATAGGTCTATTATAGCCTAATATTATTTTTGAAGAGCAAAGTGGATTTGTTAAGGGTAGGAATATTACTGATAACATCAATTTAGCTCAAGAAATGGTTCAGGATATCGATAGACCTTCTCTGGGAGGTAATATTATTTTCAAACTTGATATGTCCAAAGCATATGATCGTATGAAATGGAAATTCATAATAGCAGTTTTACAAAAGATGGGTTTTAATTATGCAGTCAACAGATTAATTTTTGCTTGTCTCTGTAATCATTCTTTTTTATCATTATTAATGGTAGTCTTCAAGGTTTTTATTAGAGCTCGCGGGGTCTTCATCAAGGTGACCCTCTCTCTCCTGCTCTTTTTATTATGACTGAAAAAGTCCTTAGCAGAGATTTGAAAGCTATATCTGAAAGTCTATCTCTAAATTATAAATTGGGCAGGTATGGTTTTCCAATTTCCCATCTTCTTTTTTCCATGATACTTTAATATTTTGTAATGGCAAAAAACAGAACATTAAAAAAATCTTTGATTTTATTCATGCTTATGAGCTCTCTTCGGGCCAACTTCTGAATAAGACCAAAAGTGCTTTTTATTGTTCTTCTAAAATGCCTAGGGGTAAAAATATAGTTATCTTTAATTGGGTTGGGATCCCTAATAAGAACTTTCCTTTCACTTATCTTGGCGTTCCTATTTATAAAGGGAGATTAAAAAATGTTTATTTTAATGCTTTAATAGATAAAATTCTTCATAAAATTGGGGAATGGAAAGGTAAGTTCTTATTTGTTGGTTGGCGTCTCATGCTTATTAAACATGTTTTTTCTTCTATCCCAATTCATCTTCTTGCTGGTATTCATATTCCGAAAGCTATCTCTGACCTTATTGATAGATATTTGGCTAAATTCTTTTGGAATAATACTAGTGATACTAAAAAACGTCATTAGACTAATTAGAATTTTTGTACTCTTCCCCTCTTAGAGGAGGGTTTAGGCATTAGGAAAATTCATGAATTCTCTTTGGCTTTTAGAATTAAACAAGCTTGGAAGCTTTATACCTATGATAATTTGTGGTCAAAATTTTTTAAATCTAAATTTCAAATTAATCATATTTGGTATGCTACATCTAGATTTGATTCTTCCAAAACTTGGTTTTAAATGGTTAAGTATTGTAAAGATGTAGTCTACAACTCGACTGCTCTAATTGGTAATGGCACTAAAATAAATTTTTGGTTGGATTACTGGTTTGGCGAGGTTCCTCTTATTATGTTAGCTTCTTCTACTCCCCATAATTTTCCTTATATTTCAGATTTACTTGATAATAATGGTAGATGGGACTTCAACTTAGTTAGAGATCATTTACCTAAAGTTATTATGACTGATGTTAGAAATGCAGGTTACTTTACTTCTAATTCAAAAGACTTTCATTTGGAAGTTAGGTCCTAAAGGTAATTTCTCTATAAAATCAGCTTGGGATTTTATTAGACACTCCTCCAATCGGATAGACTGGTCCATGTATGTTTGGTTTAATGTTATTCCCAATAAAATTCAGATATTTGGCTGGAAAGTTATGTATGGTGTGATTCCTATTGATTCTCTGGTACAATTTGTTGGAATACCTCTTTTCTAGTTGTTGCTCTTGCTGTTCCCAAGGTTATATTGAAACTCTTTCTCATCTTTTATCGTATAGTGATATTATAGGTGAGATCTGGAGATTTTTTGGCAATCTTTGTTCTGTTAGATTGTTTAGTGGGGACAATATTCAGTGTTTTCTCATGAGATGGTTTAGAGCGTCGGATAGTCAACATAATGAGGTTCTCATTGTTCTTCCTCTTATTATTATTTGGGAGATTTGGAAAGAAAGATGCTCCTGTCGATTCAAGGATGTGAGTAAGCCTAATGATGTGATTATTTCCAAAATTCTTAAATGGATTGTGAAGCTGGGTTCTTTACCTTATAAAAAACCTCTGGATCTTTCTATTATTAATTGCTCTTATACTCATGCTCATCAAAGATACACTATTTATGTCGTCAAATGGATTAGAGCTCTTTAGGGTAGATTTAAATTAAATGTGGATGGAGCTTCAAAAGGCAACCGGGTTTAGCAGGTGGAGGAGGCATTATCAGAGATTATTCTGGAGCGATGATTGCTTGTTTCTATGCTTTTTATGGGATATGTTCTAACTATACGGCAGAAACTAGAGCTCTTTTGGGCGGCCTTAATCTTTGCCAAAAGCTAGGCCTTTGTCAAGTTGTAGTAGAATCTGATTCTAAAAACCTTGTTGAAGCTTGGAAGGGTTCTCTAAGCCATCCTTGGAATGTGTGGTATTGGAACAAGAAGATTAAGCAAATGAGGAATATTTGGTATTCTTTTAATCACATCTATAGAGAAACTAATATGATAGCTGGTTATCTTGCTAATATAGGCTGTAATACTCAATCCACAAGAGAAATTTTCCTTAACATTGATATCCCTCTTAGAATTCATGTCGCGACCCAAAACCCACCCTTGGAGTTAGAGTGAATCTTGGACAACTTATCATGACCCACATGACGTGCTTGACAACCCATCCTACAGAACACAAGGAGCATATACGATAAAGGAAAAAAATAGCGGAAGCATACACTAACATGACACAACGGAAGTCTAACCAAAACCTCTATGTATATACATGTGATCCAAGTTTCTACAAAAGAGAATAAAAAAGGTGTGGACACGCCCGCCAAAATACATGGGTATAAATCTCTCATGCTCACTCGCACTCACTTCGAATCTACCACCTAGTAATAGTCCTCTACATGAGGCTCCTCAGCAGGAGCCTCCTCGACGTATTCCTCTTCCTCCCATGGACCGGGAGCACATATGTCAAAAGGAGCAGACGCTCCACTAACACCTACCGACATCAAAAGTATAGCTGAGCATGGAAGACTCAACGGGTACCAAATACTAATCAACAGTCATAGTAATATAATAATGGAAATAAAGCAAGAAGCAATTCATATAATTGACAGGAAAGTAAACAGTTTATAGTTCATGCTTGCATCATATCAAAGTCAGAAAAACTCTTGAAAACATCATTTGCTTGACTTGACTTGAAATACTCTTTTCGTACTTGAAAAACTTGTCTTGTCATGTTCTGTCTTGCTTGTTTTGTCGGGTCATGCTTGTCATGTCGTGTCATGTCTTGCTTGTCTTGTCATGTCATGTCATGTTATTGCTTGTGATCATGCTTGCTCGCTTGGAAATTAAACATGCTCATGCTACTTGTGAGGGAGGGTGGTTTAGAACCCCGTCTTCTTGATGATATGCAACTTGTGAGAGAGGGGAGACCCCTCTTTTAATGAGATGCACTTGTGAGGGAGGGTGGTTTAGAACCCCCTCATTTTAAATGAGATACAACTTGTGAGGAAGAGGAAACCCCTCTTAAGCAAAAATGCACATGCATGCTTGGAGTCTTGCTTGGCGGTTTCTTGTTCTTGTCAAAAGCGAGGCAAAACATATCTTAAGATATGCCCTACCTCTCATACCAACCTTACGTTTGGCCTTGTCACGGTGCTCGTGAATCGAGAATAAAACCCTTGTCTTGAAAACTCGGTAAACCATGTCATGCATGCCGTGCTTGTGGTTTCGTGTACATGCTATCACTTGGAATTAAACATGACATATAGAGTTCAATAATACATAAAATAGTATTCGTTTCAACTCATAGTAATATTGACGCCATTATAGAAAAGCGAATAAATTTATACATGCATTTCTAGAACTAATTCTTCACCTTGGCATTTCATCAAACACTTGGTGTGTACATTATGGTTAAAGCCTATATCTTGATTTTTCTTGGTGGATTAACGCTCATGACATACATGTGTGTTCATTATTGGTACAATGCCCTTCCCATTTCATTCATCACAACACAACATCCATATGGCATTTCATTCACTAATTCCATCTTATATTATGTGAAACATTTAGGTGAAAGCAAGGAAATAGAAGAGCATAACAATAAATGGAAGAAAATATGACGAGGAGGGTAGCACAAGGTACCGACCTTCAATAGGCGAGGAAAACCCTCACAATCGTGAATGGAGTCGCTACCAAACTTGGAGAAACCCCCTTACTTGATTTGGGGAAGATCACCCTTGATCTTGACCTCTTTCTTCTTCAATCTCAAACCCTCTTGGCAAATCCCCAATCTCTCCTCTCTTCTTCTTCTCTAATCTCTCTTAGGTCTTCTTTAGTTTTAGGGTAAGCCATAAATGTCGCGTCCCAAAATACCTCCTAGGAGTTAAGGGATACTTTAGGTGTGACCATACGTACCTGCCAAACCATCCTGTAATGAACAAGGTAAATAGATACTGAAACAATGATAATCAGAGCACGGAAGCTACACATAGATGCGGAAGCGTAGACAAATTTTTCGTTTCTTCTAAAGTTCCCAATATGGTATTCTAAGTGAACACAAGTATATACAAAACACGTATAAGTCTAAGGTGGACATGCCCACCTATCAAAATGTCACGAATACTCAAAAATCCCCTCGCACTCTCCCCTCAACAGTAGTCAAGGTATGGCCACATGTCGAGGTCTCGGTTCGCTTGAGACTGTAGTGAACTAGACGGCTCTTTCTCCTCTATGTACTCTTCCTCGATCCAAGGTTTCGGGTCGAGGGCTCCCTCAATACCTGCCGACATGAAAGTACAGCTGAGCATGGAATACTCTGCGAGTACAAGCTACTAACTAACCATGACAATAATAAAACACAATAACAGTAATACAATACAGAGCAGTAAGAGGAACATCACAAGGAAACAATGTTAAACATGGTACAATACAATCATCTTGACGTGCATGCATGAATGCGAAAACTCCGATTAAACTCATGCTTGAAAATCTGTTTCATGTCTCGGTATGGCTTGAGGAAATCGTGTATGCATGTATGCATGAATGCCTTGTCATCATCTTGTAAACTTGCATCTTGTAACTTGTGAGCCAGAGGCTAGCACCCGAATCTCCCTGGGTTGCCAACCCCCTTGATATATGGTTTTCTTGTGAGAGGCTAGCACTTGAATCTCCCTGGGCTGCCAACTTCCTTGATATATGGTTTTCTTGTGAGCCAGAGGCTAGTACCCAAATGTCCCTGGGCTACCAACCTCCTTGACAATACGTGAATTTTAGTTACTTATTTAGTTTTGTTGTGAGCCAGAGGCTAGTACCCGAATGTCCCTGGGCTACCAACCTCCTTGACATGTAGTAATTTCAGTTTTCTTGTGAGCCAGAGGCTAATACCCGAATTTTCCTGGGCTACCAACCTCCTTGACATGCAATGTTTTCTTGTTGCTTATTATATGCATATGTTCTTGAAATCTCGGTTCATGCATACATAGGTGCTCGTGTTCGTAGCAATATGGACAATCATGGGAATGCGGATAACAAGAGAGATATGCATCACAATTAAATTCATAGTATAAGCATATGAAGATTTGAGTAATCTACATGACACTTGATCAATTCGTCATTCATAAGGACACATGCATAAGGCCTACTTCCATTTCTTCATTTAAGTCCCTTATTCATGGTTTAGGCATCTCATCAAACACAAAATGCAATGTTCCATAACAGTTCATATTCTTCTTTTTAGCGCATATTTTTCATTCAATCATAAAGGTAAGTTTGTTATTTATGAAATGCCCATCCTCCATTTTCCCTTTCACACACATCCATACATTTCGGCATCCAACCTCCTCAATCAACACTCCATACACATCTATACCATTTTCTTATCTTGTTTAGATTTATTGGAGATGATATATTTCATAAGGAAGAACCCTAATATCAAGAGTCACATCTCACAATAGAGAACCTAGATTATTGCTAGGGGAAGTTAGTAGGGTGTACTAACCTTGAATCAAGGCTTGATTCTTGGTTGTAAACCTTGATTGAAGCTTCAACTTGAAAGAAGAGAACCCTTGCTTGAACTATGCTTGATTGGGGAAGAAACCTCCTTGAGGAACACCTTGTAGAATGCTGCCATAGCTTGAGAGACTCCCCCTCGAGCTTGAGGCTTGGCTTGGAGAGATCCAAGCAAAAATGAATGATTTTGGGTCTTGAAACCCTTGATCGTACTCTCAAATGGAAAGGGGTCTTTAGAACCTTAGTTTCTTCTCCTTCTTTCTCAAATATCTCTAAGTGTAGTGAATGAGGACCCAAATGGTCGAGCAAGCCCTTATGGGTAAGGGTTTAACGCCCAAAAGATGAAAAAGCCCTTATTGAAATTTCTGCAAAACGCGATAGACCGAGCGATCGGTGGTTATGACCGATCGATCGGTTGCCTATCGAGCGATTGGTGTTTTTGACCGAGCGACTGGTCAAAAATAAGCTCTTTAAAAAATTTTCCCATACAAAAAAGTTAACCAGTTGATAGCTACCTGTAACGACCCCAAAATCCTACTAAGGCTAAAATAGGACTTTGGAATCGCCACATTCACTTAACCTGCTTAAAACCATGCATACAAGGCTGCTACACGAGTCTCCGAAAATGAGAGTAATAAAATTCCGATATATAAACCCAATCCAACCTGCACAAGTCTAAGGTCTATATATACAACTCACAATGAACCAACAAGTCTGATACACAACTAATAAGAAGTCTACTGAGCAACATCCTCTAAAGGTCAAATACAAAACTCTCTCAATGAAAAGAAATGTAAACTAAGAGGTGTAGCCGCCCAAGTCTCCGGCTCCCTCCTCGGCAGGCTCACCTTCACCTCCTTCCTCAATGTATGTTTCCTCAACCCACGGCTCCACCGTGTACTCATGCTCTATACCTGCCAAGACAAAAGTCCGGCTGAGTACAAAGGTACTCAGTGTATATAAAATCCAATCAACAATAATAATATACCTGCACTTAGTCAGAAACATATCCAATAGCATAACAACATAATCAGAGTGCGGAAGAACGTGTGCGCATATACATCATATCATCACCTTGACTCGTGTACTTGTGAGAATCTTAGACTTGGAAGACAATACACTTATGAGTTGCTTATGCTTATGAGACCACGTGCTTGTGAGATGCTTATGCTTATGCTTATGCACTTATTCAGATCATACAAGGATGAGACATGCCGTTCTTGGCGGATACGGACCATGCCTTATGCACTTATTCAGATCACACAGTAATGAGACATGCCGTTCTTGGCGGATACGGACCATGCCATGCTTATGCTTATTCAGAATGTCATACGTATGTCATGCTCATGCTTGTGGCCCACATGTGTGACTTGTGAGATTCTTATCTTAACATACACGTGCTTATGTGCTTAAGTGTCGAAATTAACGTTCGAGTCGGTAATTGCTTAGATTCCGATTTCCCACCATGGAAACTCCACTATATGTCCCATACCAAATAGTTAGAGAATTCCCGGTTTGAGAGATGTTCCTCTAAGTTCTTACCTTCCCGACTATCAATTCCCATGCAAGAAATTAAGTATACTTAACAAACAATCACATATATATTCCTTATCATAATTCTTAACATCATTTATAATCAATTTACCACCATTTCATAAGAGTATAATAGCATTTATCCTTTCAAGCATTTTCACAAACACCTTGTGTACGCATAATATGAATCCATTTCTCCTCTATATTTTCAAGCATTCATCAAACCATAATTCATCCATACAATCAATTCACTATTCACATCCACATATTAATCCCATCCTCCATACATTTCCCATCCTCCATATATTTCCCATCCACATCCAATCCACATTTCCATCCACATTTCCATCAATAATTAGCTTACTTCATAGAAAATTAGGGAAAATGCATCAAACATCTATTTCTACCATTCCTAGCATCTTAACATTCACAAAACCTTAAAATAAAGTTGATTAGGATAGTATATCGACCTTAGGAATCCTTCCCTTGGATTCAAAACGCTTCCGAGACGATTTGAAGAAGCTTCCCAAACTTTTCTTGCAATCTCCTATCAATCTCCTCCTTCTCCAAGAAAACCCTCTCTCAAAACCCTAGGGTTTCTCCCCCTTTTTGCCAAATTAGGTTAGAACTAGGTGGAGTATTTTAATATTTCGAGTAGGACCCCCTATTTATAGCCCCAAGGTTTGAGAACAAAAAGACCAAAAAGCCCTTACTAAATTTATGCAAAAACACGAAGGACCGAGCGATCGGTGGTTATGACCAAGCGATCGGTTGCTACCGATCGATCGGTGTTTATGACCGGGCGATCGGTCAAAAACACACTCTCTGGAAAATTTCCCCATACAAAAATTTGGACCAGTCGATAGATACCGATCGATCGTTATTGGCCATCGATGTTTTTTTGGTGGATACGCTTGACATACATGTGTGTTCATTATTGGTACAATGCCCTTCCCATTTCATTCATCACAACACAACATCCATATGGCATTTCATTCACTAATTCCATCTTATATTATGTGAAACATTTAGGTGAAAGCAAGGAAATAGAAGAGCATAACAATAAAGGGAAGAAAATATGACGAGGAGGGTAGCACAAGGTACCGACCTTCAATAGGCGAGGAAAACCCTCACAATCGTGAATGGAGTCGCTACCGAACTTGGAGAAACCCCCTTACTTGATTTGGGGAAGATCACCCTTGATCTTGACCTCTTTCTTCTTCAATCTCAAACCCTCTTGGCAAATCCCCAATCTCTCCTCTCTTCTTCTTCTCTAATCTCTCTTAGGTCTTCTTTAGTTTTAGGTTAAGCCATAAATGTCGCGTCCCAAAATACCTCCTAGGAGTTAAGGGATACTTTAGGTGTGACCATACGTACCTGCCAAACCATCCTGTAATGAACAAGGTAAATAGATACTGAAACAATGATAATCAGAGCACGGAAGCTACACATAGATGCGGAAGCGTAGACAAATTTTTCGTTTCTTCTAAAGTTCCCAATATGGTATTCTAAGTGAACACAAGTATATACAAAACACGTATAAGTCTAAGGTGGACAGGCCCACCTATCACAATGTCACGAATACTCAAAAATCCCCTCGCACTCTCCCCTCAACAGTAGTCAAGGTATGGCCACATGTCGAGGTCTCGGTCCACTTGAGACTGTAGTGAAATAGACGGCTCTTTCTCCTCTATGTACTCTTCCTCGATCCAAGGCTCCGGGTCGAGGGCTCCCTCAATACCTGCCGACATGAAAGTACAGCTGAGCATGGAATACTCTGCGAGTACAAGCTACTAACTAACCATGACAATAATAAAACACAATAACAGTAATACAATACAGAGCAGTAAGAGGAACATCACAAGGAAACAATGTTAAACATGGTACAATACAATCATCTTGACGTGCATGCATGAATGCGAAAACTTCGATAAAACTTATGCTTGAAAATCTGTTTCATGTCTCGGTATGGCTTGAGGAAATCGTGTATGCGTGTATGCATGAATGCCTTGTCATCATCTTGTAAACTTGCATCTTGTAACTTGTGAGCCAGAGGCTAGCACCCGAATCTCCCTGGGTTGCCAACCCCCTTGATATATGGTTTTCTTGTGAGAGGCTAGCACTTGAATCTCCCTGGGCTGCCAACCTCCTTGATATATGGGTTTCTTGTGAGCCAGAGGCTAGTACCCGAATGTCCCTGGGCTACCAACCTCCTTGACAATACGTGAATTTTAGTTACTTATTTAGTTTTCTTGTGAGCCAGAGGCTAGTACCCGAATGTCCCTGGGCTACCAACGTCCTTAACATGTAGTAATTTCAGTTTTCTTGTGAGCCAGAGGCTAATACCCGAATTTTCCTGGGCTACCAACCTCCTTGACATGCAATGTTTTCTTGTTGCTTATTATATGCATATGTTCTTGAAATCTCGGTTCATGCATACATAAGTGCTCGTGTTCGTAGCAATATGGACAATCATGGGAATGCGGATAACAAGAGAGATATGCATCACAATTACATTCATAGTATAAGCATATGAAGATTTTGAGTACTCTACAGACACTTGATCAATTCGTCATTCTAAGGACACATGCATAAGGCTACTTCCATTCTCATTAAGTCCCTTATCATGGTTTAGGCATCTCATCAAACACAAATGCAAAGTTCCATAACAGTTCAGATTCTTCTTTTTAGCGCATATTTTTCATTCAATCATAAAGGTAAGTTTGTTATTTATGAATGCCCATCTCCATTTTCCCTTTCACATCACACACACATACCATACATTCTCCATGACATTTCCCATCCTCCATATATTTCCCATCACACATCCAATCCACATTTCCATCACATTTCCATCATAATTAGCTTACTTCATAAAAATTAGGGAAAATGCATCAAACATCTATTTCTACCATTCCTAGCATCTTAACATTCACAAAACCTTAAAATAAAGTTGATTAGGATAGTATATCGACCTTAGGAATCCTTCCCTTGGATTCAAAACGCTCCCGAGACGATTTGAAGAAGCTTCCCAAACTTTTCTTGCAATCTCCTATCAATCTCCTCCTTCTCCAAGAAAACCCTCTCTCAAAACCCTAGGGTTTCTCCCCCTTTTTGCCAAATTAGGTTAGAACTAGGTGGAGTATTTTAATATTTCGAGTAGGACCCCCTATTTATAGCCCAAGGTCTGAGAACAAAAAGACCAAAAAGCCCTACTAAATTTGCAAAAACACGAAGGACCGAGCGATCGGTGGTTATGACCGAGCGATCGGTTGCCTACGATCGATCGGTTTTGGACCGATCGATCGCTGGTTCTGACCGAGCGATCGGTTCCTGCAGGTTTTGACTCCCTTTACTGTTTTGGCCATAACTTTTTACTCGTTCATCGGATTTTGACGATTCAACTTGCGTTGGATTCGTCTCTCGAAAACGAACATTTCTGGCATTTTAGAATTTCTAAATTCCACTTAATTAATAGACTAAAATATCCCCAAAGTTGACAGATCTGTAATTCCATTAGACAAAACTCACTATTGACTTGACTTAAACTCAAGATGAGGAAAAAGACTAAACATGAACCTCGAAGAGGGTTCCAACACCTTTCTAATGGTTCAAGAATCACACAATTCCAGTAAACGGTGCTAAAACTAGAGCTTCCTAAAGTTTAGGGTGTGCTATGACATCCATCCGTTACAAGTTGATTAAGCCTAGTTTACATCACCATAATTAGATATAAATACACACACTTTAACACCTTATAAAGACTAAAATACCCTTAATGCAATGCACTAAAAACATGAAAAAGATTCGGGTCTCTACACTACCGATCGATCGTTTTTGGACCGATCGATCGCTAAAATGACCGAGCGATCGGTGCTTTGTAGGTCCAAACTGTTTTGGCCATATCTTTTGACTCGTTCATCGGATTTTGGCGATTGAACTTGCGTTGGATTCGTCTTTCGAAAATGAACATTTCTAACATTTCAGAATTTTAATTTTTTTGCTTATTTATTAATTAGACTACGTGGAAGGCCAATTGGCTATGAAAGTGTTATTCATTAAGTATAGAAAAATCCGGGGTGCTACAATAAACCCCCAAAGGTAAGCCCTATTTATAGGCAAATGGAAGAAACTCTAAAAATCATGAATTAAAATTCTAGGTTCGGGATCTACGATCGGTCGTAAGTTTCTACGATCGATCGTAATGTTTACAGAGAGTTTTGGCCATTTATGAGATTCTATGATCGATCGTAGATTTTGTACGATCGATGATAACTTCACCTACGATCGTTCGTAGGGTCTGTACGATCGTTCGTAACTCTTGCAGAAATTTTTCAGATTTCTCATTTTCGTATTTCGGCCATAACTTTTGACTCGTTCGTCGGATTTTGACAATTCAACTTGCGTTGGATTCGTCATTCAAAAAGGAACATTTCTGGTATTTTAGAATTTTCAAATTCATCTTTATTTATTACCCAAATTGCCCTTAAAGTTAACTGATCCGTAATTGGAGTCCAGTAAATCGGATTTTTAACATATCTGACTTAGGAATTCCACTTCTTAATACTTAAAGTTCTTTAAAATTTCTCAATTCATAGAAATAGAAGATGACAAAAGCCTAAAGCCTTGGCACGAGTTCCAATACATGGGCAAAAGTTCCGGGGTTCTACAATTCAAGCCCTTATATTTCTTGATAAAGCAGGGTGTGGTAATGTTAGAATGTTTGAGAGATCATGAGTTCATTGGTTTGTTTTTTGTTAGGGGTAAGGTTTATGCCCCCCCCCCCCCTCTGTATTTATTTTTTTTCTTTTGGTGTATTTTTGTTTGGGGTAAGGTTTTATGTCCCCCCATTTTTTTCTTTATAGGGGTAAAATTTTTTGTCCCCCCATTTTCTTTTTATTATTAATAAACCAGTAGGGGTCTGCCAAACCCCCCACTCCTTCTGAGTGGCTTTATTAAAAAAAATTTAATAATTTCTTAAATAATTGATTAACATTTAAATAATTTATGAGCTTGTATTTCTTATGTGAGCATCTCCACAGATTGCTCTGAGATATTCTTACCCTGGATTACCCAATGTTATCCCATTGACCCTAAACATGAATTACATCGGAATTGCAAGTGACGTGAGATATCCATATTACAATTGAATCCCAGTGAATGAACATTAACCAATACGGATCCTGCCACATGAACTTTTTAATTCAATTGATTCTTCCAAATACATTATCCCTAATGGGTCTTCGAGATTATTTATGCTATCTAACTTATAGCCCATTGCACATCATCCGGGTTTCCAAGACTTCTGATTAAGTCATGAGAAACTTTTTCTCATGTAAAACATTTTGAGAGACACCTTTTGTAAGTATAATATATTTTAAATAAAATATGTTTCAAACTTGTTTTGTTTCAAAATCACCTACGCAGGATTTAAGCTTCATCAATTGTCTTACCCGGAACTTGGATAATCTCTCAAATTAATGAGTATGGATTTTTTGTTTGAAATTCAATATGACTCGAACAGCTTTCTGACTATCCAACTGTCACTGTATCGTATTCCCTAAGGTAGAGAATACTTTGATGGAATCAAAACAGTTAGATTACTTTTCAATTATAAATGAACTCATCAGATCTAAGGATCATTGAAATTGTTCAATGTGAATGAGAGACCAACTATCTGATAGTATGTTTATGCAAGAGTCTCTCATTGAATGCAATTAGTTAGTGTACATTTAAGCACCCATATGTTGATGTGTAGTCTCCACTACAATAGTTCGAGATAAAACTACATCTCAACTATTGAGAACATCTTAACATAGTGGCAGCCATATAAGTGAAGTGCCCAGCTTCACCCATAGCTGTGACTATATAAGGTATAAGGAACTGGAAAGTTATATCTGCATGTGATAATCCAATCACATAACTTTCGTACAATATATCCTAAGGACCTTTATCGATATCTCATATCGTATAGATCATGGTCAATTACCATAATGAAAACACAATAGATAAAGAAGAAGTCTTTATTAATCAAATTAAAAAGAATCTAACTATTTAAATGACTTTTCCAGGCATCATGTCTAACAATCTCCCACTTGCCATAGAATTCACTGTGTCATAGATTTCGATTCCATACTATCTAAGTGTGTTACAAATACTTTATCTGATAAAGCCTTAATTATCAGGTCAGCAACAATAAGTTGAGACCTAATCTTTGTAACAACAATATCTTGCCTTATTTCTCAATAATCTCATTAATGAGAAGATACTCACTCGAAGTGAAAAAATAAGCACATAATCCCTAGTCCTTTTCAGGTACTTCATGATTTGCTTCACAGCAGTCCAATTATCTGATACTTGGATTGCTTTGGAACCTACTAACAACTCCCACTGCATGATAGATATCCGGTCTAGTACATAGCATGGTATACATAAGGCTCCCTACTGCCGAAGCATAAGGGCACCTCTTCATCTGCTCGATCTCATCAGCTAATGTAGGGGCCATCTTTTTAGACAATGTGACACAATGTCTAAAAGGAATGAGTGTTGTGTTACAATCACTCATATTGTACCTAGACAAAATTTTGTCTATGTAGGAAGTTTGGCATTCGGCATTTTCTATCTCTCAGAATCTTTATTTTGAGAATATAGGATGCCTATCCCAAGTCTTTCATTGAGAAATGCTGAGAAATCCAAATCTTGACTGATGACAACATCTCTACATCATTTCCAATGAGTAAAATGTCATCTACATAAAGAATTAGGAATACTACCGCTCTCCCACTATCCTTCTTGTATATACAAGATTCTTCTAAATTCTATTGAAATCCAAATTCTTTAATCGAAAGATCAAATCTTTGGTTCCAGCTTCTAGAAGGTTGTTTCAAACCATATATCGACTTGTTGAGCTTGCATACCATGTTCTCCTGGTTAGGAGCAATGAAGGCCTCAGGTTGCTTCATATAGATGTCTTCATCTAAGATTCTATTAAGGAAAGCAGTTTTGACATCCATTTGCCATATCTCATAGTCATGGTGTGCAGTTATAGCCAGTAATATCCTGATAGATTTGAGCAGAGCTACAGGTGAAAAGGTATCCTCATAATCAACTCCTTGAATTTGAGTGTAACCTTTTGTAATTGAAAAAAATTCGATGAACTTCAAATCTAAGGTTTGAGTTGAGAACTCACAAAGTCAAGGGGATGGTTAGGGCTTCCTATAAGTCTATCTACCATTTTTGATGTTTTAACAATTAAGTTATAAATTACAATATGATGTACTTTAAGTGCGGAAATAGAAAACCAAGCAAAGCGCAACACAAAGATTTTTATGTGGAAACCCTTCCGGGAAAAACCACGGGACCTAGTCCAGTCATGAGAATCCACTAAGACAAAGTAAACAAGAAGTTACACGACTCGAACTTGACTCCTTCGGACTCGACACTACAATCCTTCAGGTCTTAGTCCTCTACACCTCGAAAAGTTATCACGTACTCTCAAGTCCCATGATCAACCACAGCCTCTCGTACTTCTCTTTGTGTCTCGAAAACAGTTCACGATCTTCCGATCAATCTCTGTCAATGACGGCTTTAGATTCCACCGACCAAATCACACTACCACGATCCTTCTCGGATTAATATCCTTCGCAAAGGCTCCGGAACACTCTGGCCAAGTTGTTCTATCCAGAATGGGTTGATGGTTTGATAAAAATCAAAACCTAGATTGACTCCTTCAATGGACAAGTCCAAATAAGCAAGTATGAAACTTTAGGCTTGCAAACTCTAGGTTGAAAGCAACCAACAAAGGGGGGGAGAACACTAAGATTCTAGAGTTTTTATGAACTCTAGAAGGAGTTAAAAATCCTCTCTATACTCTCCCAAAGTTGTTTCCCACGAACTAGAGGGGTTCACAATATATAGCGACTCAAAAACGGTGTTTGGAAGTTGCTAAAAGTGATTAAAACCCAAAGAGGCAAGCAAAAAAAGGGATTTGGCAAAATTCCCATATCAGGGTTGACCCTGGGAGTCACTTGGGTCGACCCAACATGTCACTTCGGTTGACCGAAAGGTCTTCCAGGGTCGACCCTGGAAATTCTTGCTTTCTGCCCATTTGCACCATACAAAATATTTTAGACTCAGGGTCGATCCTAAGTGGTCAGGGTCGACCTTGAGGGAAAAACCAATTTTAAAACTTCATTTTCAGCCCTTGCTTCCCTTCATGAAAGTTGTAGCTCTTTTCAACATGGTCGATTTGATATATATTATGGAGCAAAATCCAAGCTACAAATTGGGAGATATGCCACCTACAAGCAACCTTGGTTTTTTGAAAAATTTTGGCATTTTGAACTTGTTTTGCACTGCTTATCTCATCACCTAGGGTCCGCATAATTAGTCTAGGATACTTACCACCTAAGGCATCATATTAAGATTATTCTAAGTTAATTCCCACCTATGGTAGCATGGTATCTAGGTCACTTACCATCCTATAAGGAAACGAAGGAAATGATCAACCGAGTCTTCAACTGGTCTTCAACTTCACTTGTCGTAGATGCTTGAAGGAAATGAAACAAGACACACACCTAGACACCTAGACTTACTTGTTTTGACATTGGAATATGCCAACACAAAAAACATGGACTTTACAGCAACAAGTCTAGCTTTATAGGTCTCCACATTACCATCGGCACCCTTCTTCCTTTTGTAAATCCATTTGCATTCAATTGGCCTTATACCATCTGGTGGATTTACTAAAATCCAGACGCCGTTGACATATATGGAATCTATTTCAACATTCATGACTTTATTCCATTGAGATGCATCTACATCTAATATAGTTTCCTGATAAGTATTAGGATATGTATCCTCATCATCAGGGGTAACTAGATAAACCTCATTATTGTAATACTAAAGTCTATCTGGTGGTCTTAAAACTCTTTCAGACCTTTTCAGTGGAACAGAATTAGAAGAATCAATAGTGGAAGGATTAGGTTCAATTTCGATACTGACTGTGTTGTCTTTCATCTCATAAAATTCAACATTCTTAAGAAGATCCATTTCTTTCTCCAAGAAAGTGGCATGATGCCTAACAACTATTGTTTGGTCTACCTTGGAGTAGAAATAGAAACCCTTAGTTTCTTTTGGATATCCTGCAAAGTACCATTTTTTGTTCTTGATTCTAACTTAGTGGGTTCGAGTTTGCGAACATGCACAAGACAACCCCATACCCTTATATGTTGTAAACTAGGTTTTCGCCCAGTCCACAATTCATATGGTGTAATTGGTATAGACTTAGAAGGAACCCGGTTCAGAATATAAATGACAGTTTGTAAAGCATACCCCCAAAGATAGGAAGGTACATCGGCATGGCTCATCATAGAGCGAACCATATCTAATAAGGTCCGATTTTTTCTTTCAGAAACTCCATTTTGTTGAGGAGAGGCAAGACTTGTCCATTAAGAGATAATCCCATTATCCCTTAAGTAATCTATAAACTCATTGGTGAGGTATCAGCACCTCGATCTGATCGAAGTGTCTTTATGGATTTGTCTGTTTGATTCTCAACTTCTAATCTGAATTCTTTGAACTTTTCAAATGTGTCAGATTTGTGTTGCATCAAATAGACACATCCATATATGGAATAGTCATTGGTAAATGTGACAAAATACTGGTATTGCCCTCATGCAACTATGTTAAATGGACCACATACATCACTATGTATTAGTCTTAACTTTTCTTCGGCTCTTCTTACCTTTTTAAGGTAAGGCTTCTTGGTCATCTTCCCTTCGAGACAAGACTCGTAAGTAGGGATTGGTTCTACCTTGAGAAAGTCAAGGGGACCATTTCTTACCAACCTCTTGATCCTATCAACATTAATATGACCAAGTCTCTTATGCCAAAGATAAGTAGACTCAGTGCAATGTCTCTTCATTCCAGACATTCTAGATGATGAGACATTGTTACTTTGCAGACATTCATTATTTACCAATGGAAATATTAAATAATACCATTAATAAGATTACCAGTAATTGAGACCATTCCATCCTTTTTAATTTCAACTATTAATGTCTTTCCATAAGGTAAATAAAGAGTAAAACTACTTATTGACTTGCCTGCAACTTTTGCATCAGAGCCGACTTTAAGCATATGCTCTTGTCTTGTTGATTTCTTGGTTTCCTTGAATCCCTGCAACCAATTGCAAACATGTATAGTGGATTCAGAATCCATGCACCATGAATTAGGGAAACCATCCAGAAAGTTTAACTTAACAGTAAATAATACTTCAAAGCATCTCATACCTTAAGTACTGGCGTGACCCTTCTTAAGAGTTACGAGGTAAGTCCTACAGTTCCTCTTCCTGTGGCCTATTTTACCACAGTGGAAACACTTTCCCTTGCCTTTCTTATCCTTACCAGTATCACCTGAAGAACCTTTGGCAACTCTTGCCTTACCCCTATTGTCTTTAAACTTACCTTTGTCCTTATTCCCTTTTCTAAACCTTTTAGATCGCTTGGAGTTATCAGGTTTATCGACTATTAAAGTCTCACCCTTTGTTGACCTTTTGATCAAATCTTCTGCAGCCACAAGTGAGTTCATAAGCTCACTTAGTGACATTTCACTCTTGTTCATGTTATAATTTAACACGAACGGATTGAAGGACGAAGGGAGTGACTGCAGAACAGTGTCAACATGAGTGATGACATCCATCTCTCCACCAAGAATCTCTAGTTCATTCAATAAGCCCATCATCTTTATGATGTGCTCTCGGACTGGAGATCCCTCAGCCATCTTGGTATTAACATGGGATTTCAACTTTACTTATAGAGTTGACCTATTTTGCTCACCAAACATCTCATGTAGGTTTTGCAAAATGTCAGAAGCGTTATCCATGTGTTTATGTTGGCATTGCCCAGTATGTAACACTTGGTCATCTGATTGGACCTCTCTCATTGCTCTAACTTAGCCTTTTGGGTCGGTAAAGCATCTGGAGGAATTTCGGGTTTAGGTGTCTTAAGACATAGGTCAAGGTTATCCGCAGCAAATACTATTCTAATCTTTCTTTTCCAATCCACATAGCTAGTTCCTACTAACTTTTCATCACGAAGAATTTCAGTCAATGGGTGTAGGCATGTCATGATCTAATCAAATGAAAAATAAGATAGTATTAGGGATCTATTGTATTCATTAATTACTATTAGATTATGGGTCTGTTTCTAATAATATTACAAATTTAGGAAGTTTCAATTGACATCGAATACCTAGACACTGACTTAATCTAATCCTGCCTTTGGGTACAATTTCACATCGCCTTGAATAGGCAGATAGAAACTATCTTCTCCATTTTCACAGATCTCATCTTGTGAACTCTTGAGCATTCGATCTACTGTCTGATCTATATGGGATGTTACACTCACGCTTTGACGTTATTGTATAATATCTCTTATTCATATGCCCACCCACCATGAACCTAATAAACACCTAGCGAAAGCTCACGCTTTGGCGTTATTGCTCCTACTATTTGCTGATACAATTTTCATCATGTTCTGACATAGGTGAGAGGGATTGGGCCCGGCTTTGGCCTGTCAGCTTACTCACATTCCCCACTATAAGATCACATAGTGTATGGCAGAAGATCATAATACTTAGGGACTTGTCCCCAGTCTTATATACACATGATATATTAGGGCAATTATTTCAATAGAATAATTAAACATATAAATAAACAGTAGTTATCATCTCAGGATAAAAACAACAGTAATAAACTTCATATGAAATTAATCGTTATGGGGTCAATTAAAATTAAAATGCATGGATGCAAGAGAATGAAATAAGAATAAAGGCAGCTCGCAAACTCCTTCGCGATCTCTTCCTTTATTATCTTATCGAGATCATCATCGCAGCATGCTCCTTAACAACAACTCCACCAATGCATAATATGGAATTAAATGGCATTAGGGAAACCACTATTCTATTCGTCCTCTTTAGGGAAACCGAATGAATCTGCCCTTTACAGTTTCACCAAAACCTACTACATATTATCCTCTAATATGAATGCATGAATGAAAAAAAATTTATCATAAATTTGACCCATAACTATATTCTCATATAATTTAGATGCAACATGGTGATGGAGTAATTTTCTGATATTTAAAATGATTTAAAATTTGATAACAATTATCAATTTACTCGATAAAATCTATATCTTATATAGATTAAACCCCGGAGAATAAAACAATTGTATTTTCCATAAAACAATTTTCATAAAAATATTTTTAAAATATAAGATAGAATTTTCTTGAATCTCTACAATATTTTATTTCTTACTTGAATGCAAGATCCTTTCATATAGATTGGTTCTACTACTATCCAAGATTTTTTAAAAAATAAAAATTAAGAGAATCAAAAATCCTAAATATGATCTCATCATAAAATAGGGTTTTACAATTTTTCGAATAAAATCTATTTATAGGAAAAATCATTCATCAATTAATATATATATATATATATATATATATATAAATATTAAATGATCAAATAATTTAAAAGGAATTTTCAAAATAAACTCTTTATTTAGAAAATAATTATATCACATATAATAGTAGTTTTTCAAATTATTTAATTACCATTATCAAATCTCATTCAATAATTTAATAAAATTAATTATTTATTTATTCATCTCATGAACAAAGAAAACCAAAAAAACTATGAGCATCATTAAATAAATAGAATTAAACTCATCTCATGAGTTAATTCATCTATTTAATTATCCTTTAATATAAACAAGAATTACTCCCTAACCCTGAGTTTTGATACCACTTGAAGGGGGATCTGGATAAAAATTTATGCGGAAACTGGATCCCGATGATCTTTACACCATAGAAAGTAACTAAAATTATCTACTCGTTTTAGTCATATTACCTCGGTGAAAGATGTTCACCGGTGAAGTTATCCACTCGAACCGTTAGAACACTTTGTAGAGATTTCTCGAAGAAATACTCGAAGTTCGATCCTTGTTCTTCGCTATCCCCATGAAGCTTTAGAATCTCTACTTGGAATTGAAGAAGCAAGAGGAAGAAGATGAAGTAATGGTGTAGACTTTCTATCACCCAAAACCTTAGGGTTTAAAACCCTTAAGTTGCAAAACCCATTGAAGCACCCTTGTAGCTCACGAAAATCCCTAGGGACTCTCCCTAGGGGTTCACGGATTGGAGAGGAGGAGAGGGAGAGAATTTTTTTTGGAGATTTTATGAGAATCTACTCCTAAATGTTTTGGGTGTTGGGGTATTTATAGATTGGATCAAATCGAAATCCTACTCCAACTACAACTTATCCCTTTAGGAGTTATTTATTAATAATAGCTCTTATTATTAATTTAAATAAATCCTAGTTTAAGTACAACTACTTTAGGGGCCGTTTGGATACACTTCCGTTTTTCTGTTTTTAAAAATTGGAAACAACTTTTGTTTTTCAATTTTTTTAAATAGGAAACACGTTTGGTATTAGTAACTGTTACTTATTTAAAAAAAGGAAAAACAAAAAAACACGTTTGGTAAATATGATTAAATAATTTCAATTCATGATGGTGGTAGTGGTGAGTGATGGCGGTGGGTGTAGTGTGGTAGTGAGTGTTGGTAATGGTGGCGGTGGTGGGGTGGTGATGGTGGCAGTGGTGTGGTGGTGGTGATGGTGGCGGTGGTGGCATTGGTGGTGGTGATGGTGGCGGTGGTGGTGATGATGGTGGCATTGGTGGTGGTGATGGCGGCGACGGTGGTGGTGGCGGTGGCGGCGGCGGCGGCGGTGGTGGTGATGGTGGCAGTGGCGGTGGCGGTGGTAGTGATGGTGGTGGTGGCGGTGGTGGTGGTAGTGGTGGTGGTGGTGGCGGTGGCAGTTGTGGTGGTGGTGGCGGTGGTGGTGGTGGTGGTGTGTGGTGGTGGCGGTAGTGGTGGTGGTGGTAGTGTGGTAGTGGTGGTGGTAGTGGTGAGTGATGGCGGTGGGTGTAGTGTGGTGGTGAGTGTTGGTGATGGTGGCGGTGGTGATGGTGGCGGTGGTGGTGGTGGTGATGGTGGCATTGGTGGTGGTGGTGGTGGTGGTGGATTGTGGTGGTGGTGGTTGTATTGTGGTGGTGGCGGTGGAGGTGATGGTGGGTGGTGAGTAGTGGTGGTGGTGGTAGTAGTATTATGGTGGTGGTGGTGATGGGTGGTGATAGTGGGTTTGTGTTTTCTATTTTTGTTTTTTGTTTTCAAAATCAGAGGTAGTTGAAAATTTTTGTTTCCTTGATTTTCAAAAATTTTGTTACTAGTTTTTAAAAACAAAAAGCATAAACATGTTTACCAAACATCTTTTGTGTAAAAATTTTCAAATTTTTGTTTTTAAAAATAAAAAATAGAAAACGGAAGTGCAACCAAACGGGGCCTTAGTTATAGTAATTCTACTAATTAAAGAGTCATTTTCCAAAAGGGATTCCTTAATTAAAAGGATTAGTCAATAACCAACCAAAAGGAGGAATCATAATCAAATTAGGAGACCACAAAAGGGGCGTGAACCATAGGGGGGGTCGTGAGCTTTAGGGGGTTCTTGGATTCCTAGTTGTAATCCAATTACAACTTCTTAATCCTATTTGCATTCCAACCATTGGACTTTAATTCCATAATAAATAGAGTTATTATTCAATAATTATTCAAGTAACCTAATCCTAATCCAAGTAGGATTACTAAAGTGGGTGCCCCATTCATGGGTTTTAATCTATGGGTTTGGGCCCATATTAAAGGTCCATCCTTATGGGTTTATGGATATGGGTCAAACCCATTTCCCCTTTAATTAGGTTAATTAATTAATTATTAATATAATCTCTTAATTTAAATTAATAATTAATTTAAACCATAGATTAACATTTAATTTTTATTTAATTAATGATTAACATTTAATCATTTCTTAAATAATTGATTAACATTTAATCAATTTATGAGCTTGTATTTCTTATGTGAGCATCTCCACAGAGTACATTGGGACATTCTTACCCTAGCTTACCCAATGTTATCCCATTGACCCTAAACATGAATTACAACAGAATTGCAAGTGACGTGAGATATCCATGTTGCAATTGAATCCCAGTGTATGAATATTAACCAATACGGATCCCGCTATATGAACTTTTTAATTCAATTGATCCTTCTAAATACATTATCCCTAATGGGCCTTCGAGATTATTTATACTATCTAACTCATAGCCCATTGCACATCATCTGGGTTTCCAAGACTTCTAATTAAGCCATGAGAAACTTTTTCTCATGTAAAACATTTTGAGAAAAATATTTTGTAAGTATAATATATTTTAAATAAAATATATTTCAAACTTGTTTTGTTTCAAAATCACCTGCGCAAGATTTAAGCTTAATCGACTATCTTACCTGGAACTTGGATAATCTCTCAAATTAATGAGTATGGATTTCTTGTTTGAAATTTATTATGACTCGAACAATTTTCTGACTATCCAACTGTCATTGTATCGTATTCCCTAAGGTAGAGAATACTTTGATGGAATCAAAACAGCCAAATTACTGTTCAGTTATAAATGAACTCATCAGATCTAAGGATCATTGAAACTGTTCAATGTGAATGAGAGACCAACTATCTGATAGTATGTTTATACAAGAGGTCTCTCATTGAATGCAATCAGTCAGTGTACATTTAAGCATCCATATGCTGATGTGTAGTCTCCACTACAATAGTTCGAGATAGAACTACATCTCAACTATTGAGAACATCTGAGCATAGTGGCAGCTATATAAGTGAAGTGCCCAGCTTCACCCATAGCTGTGACTATATAAGGTATAAGGAACTGGAAAGTTATATCTGCCTATGATAATCCAATCACATAACTTTCCTACAATATATCTGAAGGACCTTTATCGATATCTCATATCGTATAGATAATCTCATGATCATGGTCAATTACCCATAATGAATACAAAATAGATAAAGAAGAAGTCTTTATTAATCAAATGAAAAAGAATCTAACAATCTAAATGACTTTTTGGGGCATCATATCTAATAGCATCCTGTAAAGCAGCACTCCTAAGTAGAGTGCCTATAAGCCCTGCCTTCGGGCTGGGCCTTTCACGCAGCAACCAGACCATTTGGCTGGTTGCCTTCTTCAAGGTAGCACTCCCAAGGAGAGTGCTTATAGGTTCAACCCTTGGGTTGAGCCTCATTTACAGCCAACAGGCCATTTGTCTTGTTGCCCTTTACATAACAACACTCCCAAACGGAGTGCTTATAGGTCCAGCACTCGGGCCGAGCCTCAGTCGTTGCAACCAGGCCATCAGGCCCGTCACCACCTAGAAAGCAGCACTCCTGATAGGAGTACTTATAGGTTCAACTCTCGGGTTGTACCCCATTTACAACAGTCAAGCCCTCGGGCCGACTGTAATTATTATAACTCACTCGAAAGGGGAGTTAGATTAATTGACCCTCGGGTCAGGCCAGAGCGTCGAAATGAACTTTCTATGGATGACATAATGGCTGGTATGGTCGAATTAAAAAGAAGAGAATATCTCTGGTCAGAAAAAAATGCTAGTTGCAATTACAAGTATACCCTGAATCCAACACAATAGGATGCTGATTTCATCAGGGCATTGAGACCTAATGCATTCTGAGGAACGAATCGGGCCACCCTTTCAGCAATTATGTCTGCACATAGGGGACAAACCAGCAGCGCAAGGGGCACTAGCCCGTTTTGGGGAAGGTATATGCGAACACCCACGAGGAATGTCCAAATTGTTAAAGACCCTCGAGTCAAAGTCTTACATAGAGGGACAATGGCTGAAGGACTTCCCCCAATTCAAAGGAGGGATATAGAGTTGGTTCGCAGCCTACAAAGACCAAGCCGTATTCGAACCCGCAGGAGAAGGTCACATATTCACCGTCTGCCTTTAAGGTGAAACCAAAGGCAACCCTCCGCCGAGTCAACCATTTCTCGGTTGCATCTTGCCCTCCACAAAGTACCGGAGGAGACAAAGTACAATATGTCTTGGTCCACATGGTCACGACTTGAAGTCAAGACGAGGCCGAAAAAAAGGGTATACCTCTAACCGGGAAAGGTACGAGGCTACTTTATCTCCGACTTTAGCTACACTCTCGGTATTAAAGGACAAAGAGGCTAATGCGTCGGGGATAGTTGAGTTTAATGCTCGTCCTCTTGAAGTTCCGTAAAAGAAGAGGACCCAAAGGAGCAGAGCCCGAGGGAGGAAAAGGGCCGCAAATGTAAATTGCCCCGACTCAGGAAATAAAACTCGACTAATAAAGCATATCAGAAACATTTCACCTGATGTTCCTGAGGCCAGTAGCCCGACTAGCCCCATGATGCGAAATGCAACGGGCCAAGACGATGCTGCACTTCAAGCATCAAGCTCGACCAACCCCATATACGGAGCCCCGGAAGCCCTGTTTTTGGAAGAGGAGTTTCCAAAGGTTGTTTAAACGGGGGAATCAACATCTAAGTCATCACCTTGATATGATAAAGCAGTCTCAGTTATGATGGCTGAGTTGGGAGATGGCGCCGTCCCACCTCTAGACCAAGAAGAAGCTCTCCTCACTCTCTGTCGTCAAATGGAAAGGAAAGACGCTAAAATGGTTGTTATGATGGAACAAATAGCTCAGATGACCGATCAGTTGTCATCACTAAAAGCTAAAAATACTGAGCAATCAGTGGAGCATTCAACCCCTTCATGTTCTGGTCACAGACCATGAGAAAAAAAACAAGGGGTAACTTCAGGTGCCCAAACCAATCCATTTTCAAGATCGATAGGGTTAAATACTACAGATACCCTGGTGGTCCCAAAGCTTGGAAGCAGTAGCAGGTGGAGTGGCACCATCCCTAATTGCGACAATCGAAGAGATGATTCAAGCCAGATGTGAAGGGCGAAAGATCGGGAAGATGATAACCGGTTGGTTGTTAAACCTTACCGGTTGTCAATTGATGTAGTACCATTCCCACCAGGTTTCTCGCAACCTACATTCAAAATGTTTGATGGGACTGATGATCCCCGCCAACATATTGCCCACTTCTTATCCAAATGTGGGCCAGTGACACGAAATGGAGCATTGTGCCTCCAGTTGTTTGTACTATCACTCGAAGGAGCAGCCTTCACTTGGTATGCAAACCTACCAGAAGAATTGATCCCTAACTGGGAGTCAATGGTCTCTGAATTCAGAAGAAAGTTCTGCAATACCCAACGAAGAGTGGGTGTTCTAGAGCTGATTGAGACCAAGCAAAGAGACAATGAACCTATCTCGGAATTCATTGCCAAGTGGAGGTCATTAACCTTCTCATGCCCACAAAAGTTCACACAACAAGAGTTGATACGTATGTCTCTAAACAACTTCAGACACGACCTATCCACATGCCTTATGGCCCAAACTTTTGTTGGGCTTGATGATTTGTGTACCAAGGCTCACGATATGGAGTTGCACTTGGGTAAGAGAAGGCACGGGTGGACCACAGATTGCTTTGAAACATGAGTGGCTGCGATGGTTGAGACAAAGAACTCGCCCTTAACCAAAATATCTCCACCAAGACCGCAAAAGCCAGTGACGGTTAGGAGAAATAAAGGGAGAAAAGAAGAAGCCAAGAAGTCGACCATGCAGAACTGGATGGAGAAAACTTACTCCTTTTGAAATGAAGTAGTAGAGGACCTCTTCAAAGACTTGCTAAGTCAAAATTTGATAACTCTGCCTGAGATAAAGAGACCAGACAAAGCTGGGAAGACAGATCATCCAAAATATTGTCGCTTTCATCATATTGTGAGCCACACCCTGAAAGACTATTTTGTTTTGAAGGATCAAATTCAAAAATTGTTGGATGACAAGATAATTGTCATGGCTCCAGATGAAGCAGAAGCTGCTACAGCTAATACGGTGTTTGCGACAGAAGTTGTCAACAAGGAACAAATAAAAGTTGACAGTGATGAAGTCTTTTCCAAAAATGAAGAATGGACTCTTTATGAGAGTAAATGGGCTAAGAAAAAGAAACAATGGCCCAAAATTTGGCAATACACTAGCAGCCTAGCAGAGCCGGGCAGAGAAGGATGCCCAGATCTGCTAAAAAGAAGCAAGGAAAGCAAAAAGGAAAGAAAAAGATTGCGAAGGATATGCTCCCGAGTCAGATCTTACAACAAGATCAGCCTATGCCATCACCCTCAAGGACTTCGTCCCTTCGAGGCTATTTTATGGCCAGAGTAGTGATTACTCTGATTATACTGATGAGAGTGACTATGATGAGGATAAAGATTTCTTCATGTCTTGCATGGAAATAAGTATCCACTCCCTTGAACTAAGCTCAGGGAGCTCTGAACAAGAAGATGACACCTCATCAAACTGGATAACTTATAGCATTGGTGAGTTCACAACTACTGAAGAATCTACAGGACGTTGTGACGGAGAAGACAGTATCTCCGACTCATTAGCATCTGGATCATCTTCGACAGACGACTCTTCCTCAATGTCGTCTTCCCCTGAGAAGATCTTGGCGCTAAAAGAATGCTCCGATTCTGTTTTAGATTTCCTTTCGGAAGTACTGCCATTATCGCCAATTAAAGCAAGAGACATTTGGCCATCCTGGAACTGTGAAGCGTCTATGTCCGGTCATCCTTGGACACCTCATAAGCTCCGATCACTCTCATTAGTGAATGTGCCGATGTACCCAATTAACCTACCGGAGTTTACTCCAGGCTTAACAGGGTACTCTCCAAAATTTTCAAGACTGACTCTTGAAACAAAAGGACAGATTAATCCTGGTCATGTATCCTCGTCAGTAGCGTCAAGTGATACCCCAACGAGAAGTGATGACTCAAATGACGACTCCTCTGGGCAGAGTAAAAATAGGAGAATAGATTGGACGATGCCTGTCAACATGGTCCAATTTTTAGAAAAGGAGGCGGCAGAGGCCTCCCCATCTAATGCAATTGTCAAGGTTTATCAAATGAACCTCAGGTTCGGGAAGAGACTACAGTCAAGGACAGCTCCGACTGAAAATGGGATAAATCCACTTCCACCCTGACCTAACTTTCTTCAATCTGAGACGAATGATGACCAGAGAGTCAAATATGACGTCGTCTCACATTTGAAGAAGATCTCATCACTGCTAAGTGTATATGATGCGCTCAAGATGTCACCAGAGCCGAAGCAGTCATTCATCTATGCTTTGACCAATCCAGGAGAGTTCTCAACAGACATCCAGAGTTAGCCTGTGGCTCAGATCCCCCAAAAGAGTGTAGAGCCGTCTTGCCTCTTCACCGTCACATTTAGGGATGAAGACATGCATGTGGAGTCTCCTGATCATAATCATCCCCAATTCATTACTGGAATGATAAACGGGGCGAAGATGTTGCCGGTAATAATCGACGAAGGATCCGCTGTTAACATCCTACCCAAAAGAGCCATGTCATAGCTCGGGATCAAACCAGGTAACTTGCAGTCAAACAACCTAGTTATACAAGGGTTCAACCAAAATGAGCAAAATCCCCTTGGAGTTGTGGACCTAAAGAGCAAGTTTGGAGAAATCGAAGAGACGACTTTGTTCCTGATAATCGATGTCGACACTTCCTATAACGCCCTCCCCGGACGCCCATGGATGCATGACCATTCTCTCATTCCATCTACTTACCATCAATGCATCAAATATTGTTGCGAGGAAATACAAGGAAAGTTGGTCGCTGACAACGACCCATTTAACGGAGCACAATCTTACTACGCAGATGCTAGATTCTACGTCAGAAGGGTGAGGGTATCCGAAGCAAATACCTTCGGTGTCGTGAAAGTCTCAGGAAAATCCAGTGGATCGATAGTAAAATCATCAACCCCGAAGGTGTTTCAATATACGCCTAAAAAACAGAAGAGTTGAAGGAACACCAACTTTGGCCCTAGTTGACCCCTTGCAGGCCCTCAAGCTGACCCATTGGTCCCTTTGAGGAAAACAAAATGCAGCATGGTGGATGTATACAAAACATTCATTGGCCCGACAAGGAGGAGGAGGGAAAGACCGATCTATTTTCACTCTTTGGGAGAAATAAATAGACCAAATTCCAGATAGGAACGACCAGTAAAAATTGATCAAATCAAAAAGCACAAAAGAGTTGACTATGTCAACAAGTTACGCTCAGTGTTTAAGAGGGCAGGTCTAAACCCTATGAAAATCGAAGATACTCCAGTCTTCGAGACCATAATGACTTCGTCCTGACTACCGGAGGAAGGACCAGAAGGGCTGGGCTACCAGGACTCGGCTTCTATGTTCGTGACTACAACAAGTGTAGAATCCCCATCAAAAGAAGGAAACCCCATGGAGCAGCCCTCGGAAGAAAAAGAATCTTGCCAGATACCTCTAGGGTTTGAAATGGCCGCTCACCAAGAAATGGTCGACAAAATGGCTCAATCAGCCTTGACGTATAGCAGAAATGGCCAACGGCGGAAGCTACCTCCAGAATTGTTCCATCCGGGAGAATAGGGAAGAAACCCATTATCTTTTGCCCTACCAGTTGAACAAATAAAGCCTCCTGGAATGATAGCAAGAACAGGAGAATAAACCCTTACCGGAAGAAGTTATTATACACTCCAATGATCAAAAGGATGCTCAAGAGACACGGACTAGATCCAGAAGAAAAGGAGCAGATCTAAGGAGAACTTATGCCAGCTTACGAGTCAGCACTCAATTCAAGACAAAGAAAGGCTTTGTCTCCAGGTAAACGGATCTGCCGCAACTTGGGGGGACCCGGGTTTAATGATTCCAATTCCTCGTCCGATGAGGATAAAATACGAACCGTGAACATGACCTCAGTATATGAAGATTCCTCTTCAGAAGAGGAAATGGTCATGGAAAAACCACCAGAGACGGAAATCCATCCGGCTCCTCCAGTATTTGAAGCAGGAGGACAAGCCACGATTGATGACTTACTGGAGGTCAATCTCGTTACAGAACAAGATCCAAGGCCTACCTTAATCAGTGCTTCGCTATCGGATCAAGAAAAAGAGGAATACACCTTGTTCCTAAAAGAATACAAAGATGTCTTTGCTAAGAACTACACTGAAATGCCAGGACTCAACCCAAAGATCGCTGTGCACAAGCTAGCAATCCAGGAAGAATTAAAACCTGTAAAGCAAGCCCAATGACGGGCCCGTCCCGAATTAGTCGCACAAATCGAAGCAGAAGTCGACAAACTCCTTAAAGTAGGATTTATAAGAGAGGTACAATACCCCCACTTGGTTGGCCAATATCGTCCCTGTAAAAAAGAAGAATGGTCAAATTCGAGTTTGCATCAACTTCAGGGACCTTAATGAAGCATGCCCAAAGGATGATTTTCCCCTTCCCATTGCAGAATTAATGGTGGACGCCACAATCGGGTTTGGGACACTATCTTTCACGGATGGATACTCAGGATACAATTAGATCATAATGGCCTCCGAAGATGAGGAGCTCACAGCCTTCTGTACTCCTAGGGGCATATTCTACTAAAAAGTAATGTTGTTTGGCCTGAAGAATGCCGGGGCCACTTACCAAAGAGCGATGACGTTGATATTTGGCGATTTGCTCCATGACACTGTTGAGTGTTATGTCGATGACCTCATAGTTAAGACAAAATACCGACGCGATGATCTGATAGACTTATGAGTCATTTTTGATAGACTCAGGAAGCACCAGTTAAAATGAATCCACTCAAATGTGCATTTGGAGTCACCTCAGGAAAGTTCCTTGGCTTTGTAGTCCGGCATTCAGGAATCAAAATTAACCCGACAAAGATAAAGGCTATTCTCGCCATGCCCCCTCCAAGAAACCTAAGAGAGTTGAAAAGATTTCAGGGCCGCCTAGCCTATATCCGCTGGTTTATTTCGTACTTGGCTGGACGGTGTCAGCCTTTCTCCCGCCTAATGAAGAAGGGAGTTCCGTTTGAATGGGACGAAGCTTGTCAGGATGCCTTTGAGAGCATCAAAACTTATCTGACAAATCCTCTGATCCTTATGAGCTCGATAAAAGGAAGACCTCTCATCTTGTACATAGCTGCTCAAGAAAGATCAATGGGTGCACTACTCGCCCAACACAACGATCAGGAAAAAGAGAATGCATTGTACTACCTGAGCAGGATGCTAGTCGGAGCAGAATGCAACTATTCCTCTATAGAGAAAGTTTGCCTGACACTCATGTTCGCCTTGCAAAAATTGAGGCACTACCTACTAGAACATTCCATAAGACTGATTTCAAAGGCAGACTCTCTCAAGTATATCCTCTCTCGCCCGAATTTGTCAGGAAGAATGGCTAAATGGGTTGTCCTGTTGTCAGAATTTGAGATTGAGTATGTTCCTCATAAAGTTGTAAAGAGACAAGCCTTAGCAGATTTTCTGGCTACACACCCAGTCCCATCGTTATAAACCTCCCAGACGAAGAGGTCATACAAGTGGAAATCAAACAAGACGATGTACTTTGATGGAGCGTCAAGGAGCCCCAGCGGAAAGAAATGCCTCGACCATAAAGATAACAAAGCAAGCATAGGAATAGTCTTAGTCACACCTGACAAAGCTATTTTACCCTACTCCTTTGCCTTGACAGAGGGATGTTAGACATGATGCCCAAAAAAGTCATTTAGATTGTTAGACTTTTATTAATTTGATTAATAAAGACTTCTTCTTAATCTATTGTGTATTCATTATGGGTAATTGACCATGATCATGAGATGATCTATACGATATGAGATATCGATAAAGGTCCATAGGATATATTGTAGGAAAGTTATGTGATTAGATTATCACAGGTAGATATACCTTTCCGGTTCCTTACACCTTATATAGTCACAGATGTGGGTGAAGCTAGGCACTTCACTTATATGACTGCCAGAATGCTAAGATGTTCTCAATAGTTGAGATGTAGTTCTATCTTGAACTATTGTAATGGAGACTACACATCAGCATATGGGTGCTTAAATATACACTGACTGATTGCATTCAATGAGAAACCTCTTGCATAAACATACTATCAGATAGTTGGTCTCTCATTCACGTTGAACAGTTTCGATGACCCTTAGATCTGATGAGTTCATCTATGACTGAGCAGTGATCTGATTGTTTTGATTCCACCAACGTATTTTCTAACTTAGGGAATACAATACAGTGACAGTTGGATAGTCAGAAAGCTATTCGAGTCATGATGAATTTCAAACAAGAAATTCATGCTCATTAATTTGAGAGATTATCCAAGTTCCAAGTAAGATAGTTGATTAAGTTCAGATCCTGCGCAGGTGATTTTGAAAACAAAATAAGTTTTGAAATATACTTTTATTAAAAGGATGAGGATAAGTTGTAATTGGATTACAACTTGGAGTGTTTAACTCCTGAAACTCCACACCCCTTGAAGCTCACTAACACCCTTGTGTAGGGTTTCCTAGTTTGACTAGGATTCCTTCTTTTTGTTAGATGTTGACTTATCCCTTTTAATTAAGAAATCTTCTTGCAATAAGGACTCTTTAATTAGTAGGATTACTATAACTAAAGTAGTTATAGATTAAGTAGGAGTTTAATTAATTAATAGTAAGAGTTATTATTAATTAATAAATCATACTAGATAAGATCAAGTTGGAGTAGGATTAGGATAGGATCCTAGTCTATAAATACCCCAACACCCTAGACCATTAAGCACTTTTTTCCAGAATTTTTTCTCTCCTCTCCTCTCTCTCTCTCCAAATCGTGAGCCTTAGGGGATACCCCTAGGGATTTTCATGAGCTTCATTGGTGGTGCAAGTTGGGTTTTGTTTATTTTAGGATTTTGAACTTTAGTACTTTTGGTGATAGAAGGTCTACACCAATACTCCATCTTCTTCCTCCTGCTTCTATAATTCCAAAGGAGATTCTAAAGCTTCGTGGGGATAACGAAGAATAAGGATTGAGCTTCTAGTATTTTTTTTGGAGAAATCTCTACAAAGAGTTCTGACGGTTCGAGTGGATTAAGCTTCACCGGTGAACATCATTCACCGAGGTGATATGACTAAAACTCTTAGATAATTTTGATGCTTTCTATGGTGTTAAGATCTAAGGGGATCCAGTTTCCGCATAAATTTTTATCCGGATCCCCCTTCAAGGGATGCTCCAACAATGAAGCTGAATATGAAGCTCTAATTGCAGGATTGGAGTTACCCATCAAGATCCTAATCTTCGAGCTTACCATCTATGGTGACTCTGAACTGGTGGTGAAGCAGATTCGTGGGGAATACATGGTGAGGAAAACCAGCCTCCTCCCCTATCATACAAGGGCAGATGAACTACTGTCACAGTTCACCCGGATCTGTATATTCCATATACGAAGAGGTCTTAATGCGGAAGTTGACTCGCTTGCAAGTTTAGTAGCATCACTCACTCTCCCGTCCAATCGAATTCTGACCATCACTGTTGGTGAAAAAAGGGTACTTGAACCTCTAGGAGAGTCAAACTCACACAGTTTGGTGTGTTCTGCTTCACTAACACAAAATGAAGATGATTGGCGTACTCTCTTCATCGAATACCTCTAACATGGTCGATTACCTGAGGAGCAGGCTAAATGCACCGAAGTCAAAAGG
The DNA here is from genome assembly GCA_015143295.1 of Tetracentron sinense. Classification (NCBI taxonomy): domain Eukaryota; kingdom Viridiplantae; phylum Streptophyta; class Magnoliopsida; order Trochodendrales; family Trochodendraceae; genus Tetracentron; species Tetracentron sinense. The sequence goes on along the minus strand of CM026572.1, from coordinate 6,875,504 downwards.
CGAGCAAATAAATTTGTGATATGCAAAGATGCTCTGTTCATGAGATCTCTAGATGGTATTTTCATGAGGTGTCTAGCCAACCAAGAAACTGTCAAAGCCATGGAAGATGTCCATGCAGGAGTTTGCGAAGCCCATTAAACCAGCCCCAAATTACAAATGCAACTGAAGAGACTCGAATACTATTGCCCGACAATGATCGTTGACTGCTTCAACTTTGCTAAAAGCTGCCAAGCATGCCAATATCATGCGAACTTCATACATCAGGCCTCAGAACCTCTTCATGTAATAACTTGTCCTTGGTCGTTTGCCACCTGGGGAATTGACATTATTGGGCCTTTCGTCCCACCATCATTAGCTGGACATCAATACATCCTGGCAGCAACAGACTACTTCTCGAAATGGGACAAAGCTGTGGCCCTGAAAGACATAAAGCATGTTGCGGTTGCAAATTTCATACGAACCCATATCATCTATCGGTTCGAAATCCCTGACAGTATTACAAATGATAATGGGCAACCTTTTCAAAGCAGACCAATACATAAGTTGTATGTTAAATACAATATCAAGGAGTTACACTCCACAAGATATTATGCGGCTACAATTGGCTTGGCCGAAGAATTAAACAAGACTCTCTGCAAAATCTTGAAGAAGATAGTGGATAAAAATAAAATGGACTGACATGAGCGTCTCCCCGAAGCCTTGTGGGCCTACAGGACCACCTATTGTACACCAACACAAGCCACACCTTATTCGTTAGTGTTCGGTGGTGAAGCAGTGCTCCCTTTGGAAATATAGATACCCTCATTGAGGGTTCTATCCAAGAATCCACCACGGATGAAGACGCAGCGAAAATCCATTTGGTGGAACTGGAAACTTTAGACCAAAGGCGACTGTATGCCCAGCAAAATCTAGAGGTGTATCAGTCAAAAATGGACAATGCTTTCAACAAGCACATTAGACTCCGATCCTTTAAGAAGGGAGATCTTGTGCTGATGGTCCGAACTCCCATCATCGTCACTCATCGAAATTGAGGAAAATTGGAGCCAAAATGGGAGGGACCATACGCCATTGAAAAGGTGTATTCAAATGGTGCATATTTCCTGATAACCATGGATGGGGAACGAATCATCCCCCCTGCAAATGCAAGATTCTTGAAGAGATACTTCCCGTGATCTCTAAATGCTCGCTAAGTTGAAAACTCGAAAGGGTGGCTTAGGCATAAGTTAGAGCATCTCTTTAAAATAAAAAAAGCTTACTAGATTATCCTCAAAGGTAATCGGGGCAAAAGTTAGAGCAAATTTGACAGGCTCCTGAATACGAGCTAAAAAGGTTCAAACACTCCTGAATATGAGCCTAAAGTGTTCACTCTTCTGAACTACGTTTGACTTGATCCCACCATGGGTATGTAGGCAGCCTAAGAATATCACCTTAGGCCCAGTCATTCCTCAAAAGAAACACCATCCTCCCAATTGAAAGAAATCAACACGGCCTCGCGACCAAAGAAGGAGGTTGGTGGCTCGTAGCCGGCGACACCTACTGGAAGATTACCATCGATACGACCTCACGACTGAAGAAGAAGGTTAGTGGCTCGTAGTTTGCAACTCCCACAAGGTTACCACCAATACAACTCCACGACCAAAAAGGAAAGTTAGTAACACTGATTGGATGCTTACTATTAGCACAGACCCATTAAAACAAAGAGAGCTCACTAAGCTGAAAACCCGAAAGGGCGGCTTAGGCAAAAATTAGAGCGCAAAAGCTCCCTAGATTATCCTCAAAGATGATCTAGGCAAAAATTAGAGCACGGAAAGCTTGCTAGATTATGCTCAAAGATAATCTAGGCAAAAATTAGAGCACAAAAATCTCGCTAGATTATCTTCAAAGATAATCTAGGCAAAAATTGGAGCACAAAAAGCTCGCTAGATTATCCTCAAAGATAATCTAGGCAAAAATTAGAGCAAACTTGACAAGCTCCTGAATACGAGCTAAAAAGGTTCAAACAGCTCCCGAATATGAGCTTAAAAAGTTCACCCCCTTGAACTACATTTGACCTAATCCTGTCTAGGGTACATAGGCAACCTAAGAAAACCACCTTAGGTTCGGTCACACTCCCCAAACAAAACACGTCTCCCCAAAGAGTATGAATTGTTCAAACTCCTTACTAAATTCATCAGTCTCACCGCTTAGCAAGAAAATTGACCAAACCTTCCTAGACATGAACAGAAACTGTCTAAACCATCCGTTCAAACCTTCTTAGATACGAACAGAAACTATCCACACTCTGAACTACGCTCGGCCTGATCCTGTCATGGGCATGTAGGCAACCTAAGGAATATAACTTAGGTTCGGTCAGTTAAAAAAAATATGAATGAATGATAAGGGTCATAATCGGAAAAGAATGATCATTTTATTACAAAATAGCGAAAGGGGAACTCCACATAGTTTAGAGAACTCACCTAACAAAAAGGGGGGAAATCAAGTAAGGATGTATACAGAGTCACCCAGTCAACTGCCTGAAGCGGTCTTGTCGTTCATTGAATCTTCTGAGAGCCGTGTCCCGAGCCTCTACTAATAGGCGACGCTCTTCAGATATCTGAAAGACCAGTAAGCCAGATCTCTCCACTCATTGACGAGCTTTAGCAAGCTCAAAAGAGCACACCCACAGGCTGGATTCACCGGTCTACAAAGCTGTCTCCGCCACCCTGACCCTGTTCAGAGCTAATTCTAACTTCTTCCGGCAGTCCGCGACTTCTTCTTGGGCCACGTCAAGAGCAACTTGTGCATGGTTAACACTATTACAGTGGTGATCTAAGTCTCCCAATAGCTGTGTAACCTGCTGTGTCAACCTCTCAAAACAAGAATTAGCCCTTCCCTCGAAATCACCTATTCTTATGGCTCTGTCATATCTACATAATAGAGTGGCATCATTGATCAAAGCTTCTATTTGCCGTTGAACTGGCAAATAATCAAAAAACATCACCTCTAGAATAGTGAAGATGCTAGAAGCATCGGACTTCATTTGTTCAATATGCCTCAGTCCTCGAGAAACTAAAGTTTGACAAAGACCATCCAAGAAATGGTCAGCACCCTCTCGGTATATGGCCATTGCAGGCTCAAAAACTTGAGGTAGTGATCCTCGGTCTGGCCTATCGAAAATAAAAGGTCTTACCCTTTCAACTTCTCCAAAAAAAAGGGGGGAGTTTTCAGTTTAAAAAAAAAAGTGTGTTTACTTACTGCAGTATGTGGTAAGTTGAGAAGTAAGGGCAGTCAGTTCCTCGTCAAAAGATGCCCGATCTTCAACCAGAACCCCTGATGGCGGGATTACCAGTAGAGAAATAGATAACGATTGATTATCTGATCCCAAGCTGGATCCCCCAAGAGATTCCCTGAGTTGACGAACCTCTCTTACAGCATCTTCGGCAACTTCAACATTTGAAGAGATATCCATGATGTCAACCACAAGATCTGATTGCGGCAGAGATGCTCCTGGAGTAGGAACAGTCTCCTCGGGCTCTTCATCGGTTGATTTTAGAACATCAACCTCTTCAGGATCTTCGATCTCTTTGGGAGCAAATGTATTTTTTGCACCATCAACGTCTTGCTTGATTGCCGAAGTCCCCAGCACCAAAGTTTCATCATGAAGTTCGACATTCTCAGCAGTAGGGGGAACTGTAATTTCTTCTTCAACAGTTGAAATCTTGGAGTTAGAACTTCCTCCAACACCTCTCCTATCCCAGTCAAAGGGGAAAAAGCACCCGCCACCTCAGCATCCTTGCCGGTGTCTGGAATTATCGGGGCTACCACTCCTTCTTGTGTATCTGAAAGGGAGGGATCAACACCACTGGCCACACCATGTAGGGCCGGTCTTCTTTGGTTCCTAACGAGCAGCCAACGTAATAATCTCTATCGGGAGCCGATTGCTTCATCTGTGATAAACGGATCACTCTAGCTAGCTCCTCTGCCTCTTCATGAGAATCAGGTTGAGGAATGGTTTCCGGAACAACGGATTTCTCCGATCTCATAAGAAATTTCTAAAATGCTTCTTTAGACATAGCCATTTAAGTGAAAACACTCTCCCGAAGATTAGCAGGGATGCTTTGGCTCTCGTCACCAACAGGTACTGACTTCAGGTCCCCCATCAGTCACCGAATTATAATCCAACAAAGTATATGATGATTCCTTGTCCTCTTCACCATCTCCGCTGGTCGCCTTAGGAGGAACCGCTACTGTCACTCTTGCAGTCAGTTTAACTTATAAGGTATCATGATTCGGTTCAGGAGAGGCAACAATGTCAGCAAAAACGATGCAGCCCATTGCCCCCAGCAAGTCAGCCATGTCGTGAATCCGTTCATTATACTTCTCATCCGCTGAGCAAATGTCAACGGGTGAATCTATTGGCTCAACAACTTTTGCCTTTTTGGCAGCCCTACTGGTAGGAAGTTTGGCAGTAGTACATCTCTTCCGCTTCACCGTCCCGCGTTGGTTGGTCGAACCCGATGGTGACGTCGGGGCAGGGGGAGGACCGTCAACAGTCCAAGCTCCAGGAGGTGCTAACAAAACATCTGGCTCATTCTGATTCAAATAAGCGAAAGTACTGTCCCTCCATCACTCTGCTTAAAGCTAGGTGACCTTACCTTCAACTCCAAAATGACGTATACAGAAGGTGTAACCCTTGTGGACACAAATCAAATACAACCAATGTCTCTTTGCAAAAGATAGTTTAACTATTGTGCGGACTATTTCTCTAGCATCCGGAGGTACGACTTGTTCATCCCCAAATTGTCATCCAAACCTATTCGGGTAATAGGGCTCAACAAAACTTCCCTCCCCTCCCGAGTCTCCACATCATGTAGCCGCATCGGAGAGAGAGGAGAGAAAGAAAATCGAGATAACTCAATTCCCCTCCTTCACGAGTTGGAGTGTCTTCAAGAATACGATTCTCACTAAGCTCAAGTGGACCCCTAAAAGGACAAGGACAGAATTCTCCCGGGGTATATAAACATCCGATGTGGACAATCTTTCTTGTCAAATCTAGTAGGGACTTGATCCGCTATTAGTATCAAACATGGCATGAAGTTATCAGAATCTCTGAGCTTTCTGGGAGAGTATGTCTTCGGAAAATACATATACGCCCACCCAAAGAGGTATTGAAACAGTGCCTGAACCAAACTAGACCTGAGAAACCTACTAACAGTAATGTCGCCTAATGCCCGATAAAGGCTAGCCAAAATGGGGATAGCTAGACGATGCCTCTTACCGGTGGCCATTCAGCCAACAACCACAAAGGTCTCAGGACGTATTGCCTCACCCCTGTTGCAAGGTAGAACAAAGACACATAGCCAGCAAGAAATGAAAGCGGCCAGGTAACCCTCCCGAGATACTCCATTAGTAGTAGGGATTTCAGAAGCCATGATCTGTTTGTCGGAAAGAGTAGGAGCCTTATTTCTTGAAAACTCGCACGGTCCCCCAATAAAAAAATACTTCAACTATGCCGAGAAAGAAACCTTCTTCACGGCATCCTTTTCGGAAGCAGCTTTTCTGCTTTAGATCTCTCGCTGCCGGCTGGTCCCTTTATAATCGAGTTGTAAACTTGAAACAACTCTCTGGTGCAATCAGGAATGGTATTCAGACAATACAAGAAGTCATTGAACGGGCTGAATTCATCATAGAAACGACCATCAACTGGCAACCCTAAAACTTGGTTCAATGCGTAGAGGGAAATGCCGACTTCGCCCCAAGTTGTAAAAAGGGTATTGGTGTTGTGACACCAATGGTTTATCAAAGTCCGAAGGAAGCTCATGTCCTTGCGATATCGTATTTCGCTAATCCGACTGCGCCATGGATACCCAAACTTCTTAACTTAGGCTCAAAACGAACATACACGTCATGTACTCACAACGCCCATAAGTATTTGCTGTCTACAGTAGAGCAACTCCTCAGTTTCACATCCATTGACCAACGACACTCCTTGGCTCGAGCAAGAGGAAGATCAAAGGAAGTCGGTTGCAAGACCAGGTTCGCAGGCGTTTCATCCAAATTTTTACCCCTTTTAGGTCTAAGGTAACAGCTCTTACCAAACCCCGATCCTTTAACAATGCCCTGTTTCGGGACTACATTCCCCAAGACAAGGTAACTATCGGGTGTCATCTCTTTGGAGTCTTTCGCGATCTTCTCCTTGACATCGCCAACGCCCATATCTCCAAAGATTTCTAAATGGTGCTTCAAAGAAATTCCATTAGCTTCTTCTTCTGTATCTTGAGGTTCACGAAGACACTCGCTGCGGACGTAGTGTGCCATCTCTCTAACTGTCAAAAAAGGATATACGGAAAATCTTAGCCAACAGAAGTATCCCAATCCAATAAAAAATGAGTAAGATACTAAGAACACTAAGTGTTCACAACAAAATGCTGTGAACATTAAAGTGCTCACAACAAAGAGTTAAGAACACTAAGTGTTCTTGGCAAATTGCTATGAGCCCCAAGTGCTCACAACAAAGTGCCTTAGGCATTAAATTGGCAATAAATGCCTTAAGCTAAAATACCCGCAGTAAAATTGCGGGTACTCAATATTCACGGTAAAGTGTTGTGAACATCAAAGTGTTCACAGCAAAGAGCTAGGAACACTAAGTGTTCTTGGCAAATGCTGCGAGCCCCAAATGCTCACAACAAAGTGCCTTGGGCATTTAATGGGTAGTAAATGCCTTAAGTTAACATACCAGCAAGAAAATTGCAGGTACTTGATGTTCGCAGCAAAATGCTGTGAACACTAAAATGTTCACAGTAAAATGCTGAGATCACTAAGTGTTCCCAACAAAGAGTCAAGAACACTTAAGTGTTCTTAGCAAATTGCCGCGAACCCCAAGTGTACGCAGTAAAGTGCCTTGAGCATTAAATTGGCAGTAAGTGCCATAAGTTAAAGTACCTGTGATAGGTTGGCAAGTACTCAATGTTAGCAGCAAGGTGCTACGAGCACTAAATGTGAACACTTTGATGATCATAGCGTTTTGCCGCGAACACCTAGTGTTTTTAGCAAATTGCTACGAGCTCCAAGTGCCCACGGCAAAATACATCATGTAGCAAAAGCCTCACAGCCAAGCACTGTAACCGATAAATGCCTACAGTAAAAATACCGCGAACCCTAAGCAAATCCATGGCAATACAGGCCATGAATTCTGCTTAAGGTTCGCAGCAAAAGACTTGCTGCAAATATTCATCGTTCACAGCAATGAAGTTGTGAGCCTAGGGTCCACTGCTAATGCAGAGAACCCTCTTTATCATAACCCAAAAAGGGTTTTGATGATCCAAAAGCATCCACAATCCGGTTGATAAAAAAAAAAAAAAAGAGGAAATCAAAATTAGGGTTTCCTCCTCGGAAACCCCTTTTCAGAATCCCCTAAATAGGGTCGATTCTTCCTCATCCAGCAAAAATGGATGCCCAAAAAGAAAAAAAAGAGTGGAAACCCACCTTTGAAAAAGAAGGGAAGAAGAAAAGGAGGGAACTTGCGTTGTAGGTTCTCTCGGAAGCTCAAAAGTTCTTGAGCTTCTTTCGATTTCAAAAGGCAGGATGCCTTCCGAAAGCTTCAATTCCCTCTTTAAAGGGAATTGAAAGGTGGAATGCCGCCGTTATCCACATTTAATGAAGACGGGACACTCATCATGAGTGTCCCATGCGCCAAAAGAGGAACCAAACCTCTTGGTGTTCCGGCCACATGGCAGGATTTGAACGGTTGAGTAACAACCATTTAGATCCTGAGGGCCAGTTGTAAGTGGTGAACTCTCACCACTTATTTCACACCCCACACAAAGGGTGGTGTGCACTATATGCATCGGATCACAACCGTGATCACTTCACATGTACAGATGCACGTGTGCATCCTTATCGCCTCAGATTGAAACCAATCTAAGGACAGCAAGGTCCCCTTGCTGTGCCAAATTCAAATTAAAACAAAGGGGGTCTTTAATAGACCCCACCATGGGTGCTCCTTCCTTGCTCCCCAAAATTAAAATCAAATCAAGTGAGGTCTTTAATTAACCCCATCATGGCAGCAATGATGTTTCTTACTGCCCCAAATTAAAAAAAAATTCAAAAGGGGTCTTAAACAGATCCCAACATAGAAGCAAGGCGTCCCCTTGCTGCCCCAAATTAAAAGGGTTCTTTAATAAATCCCACCTTGAAAGCAAGGAGCCCCCTTACTGCCCCCAAAGTAAAATAAAACAAATGGGCAGCAAGGAGCCCCTTGCTGCCCCAAATCAAAATTAAAATGAAAAGGGTCTTTAATAGACCCCACCATGGCAGCAAGAAGCACTCTTGCTGCCCCAAATTAAAATCAAATCAAATGAGGTCTTTAATTGACCCCATCATGGAAGCAAGGAACACCCTTGTTGCCCCAAATTAAAATTAAATCAAAAGGGGTCTTAAATAGACCCCAACATGGCAGCAAGGCGTCCCATTGCTGCCCCAAATTAAAATGGGTTTTTAATAAATCTCACCTTGGCAGTAAGGAGCCCCCTTACTACCCCAAATCAAAATTAAAATGAAAGGGGTCTTTAATAGACCCTAACAGCAAGGTGTCCCCTTGCTGCCCCAAAGTAAATTAAGACGAATAGGCAGTAAGGAGCCCCTTGCTGCCCCAAATCAAAATTAAAATGAAAGGGGTCTTTAATAGACCCCACCTTGGCAGCAAGGTGTCCCCTTGCTGCCCCAAATTAAAAGGGATTTTTAATAGACCCACCTTGGCAGCAAGGTGTCCCCTTGCTGCCCCAAATTAAAAGGGATCTTTAATAGACCCCACCATGGCAGCAAGGAACACCATTGCTACCCCAAATCAAAATTAAAATGGAAGGGGTCTTTAATAGACCTTACCTTGGCAGTAGGGTGTCCCCTTGTTGCCCCAAATTAAAAGGGATCTTCAATAGATCCCACCTTTACAGTAAGGTGTCCCCTCGCTGCCCCAAATTAAAAGAGATCTTTAATAGACCCCACCATGGCAGCAAGGAACACCCTTGCTGCCCCAAATTAAACCCCAAATTAAAAGAGATCTTTAATAGACCCCACCATGGCAGCAAGGAACACCCTTGCTGCCCCAAATTAAAATCAAATCAAAAGGGGGCCTTAATAGACCCCACTGTGGTAGCAAAGAACTCCCTTGCTGCCCCAAATCCAAATTAAATTAAAGAGGTCTTTAACAGACCCCACCATGGCAGCAAGGAGCTCACTCGCTGCCTTAAATAGAATGACCAAAAGGTTATCTTGCACTGCCATCTGGTTGTCTAGTAGTGGGTATAATACCCACTACCCACCCACGATCCAGAAGATGAGGGTGAGGGATAGCCCCCACTCTCCCACGAAGAGGACAGATGTCCTCTTCACAAAGAAGAAGGCAGTTAGAGGAGGTGGTTGTGAAACCACTTCCCCCAATAACTCCCACGATATAAAAGTTGGGAGTTAGTTCTGGAGGAAGAGGATCCAACACCCAGAAATAGGAGGAAGAAAAGATTTAGACAAAAAGAAGAACTCCAGCCAAAATAGCCAGAGCTCTAACTGAAGCAGCAAGGTAGGCCAAACACCTACGTACCCTTCTTCTACTTCCCTCCCTTTCTCTTTTACTTTGAAAGACCTCCTTTGGAGGCGACTATTAATGCCGAAATGTGGCATTCGGCACCCCCACAAATGAATAAAACTACGTTTGTGTCTCTTTCTCTCTTCTTCTTAATCAGAGGTATCCTTCTCCAAGAGGGTGTAATTAATGACATGGGTTTACCCATGCCGGAAATGGAACTCCCCACATAAAATAACAAACTCCATTAATTGAGGATGTTTGGACAACGGAGTTCAATCGCCTCACACAAAAGTGAGGCGCTCGAAATTTCTGTTACGGTGCATGTTCTACAATAATGAGTGCGCGATGATACATCCTTGGTTAAATTATATATACCTAGGACTAATAGTCAAGGGTCATAGGAGATCTGATCATAGTGTCCCACTCCACTATGTTAACAAACCCAAACAAGCAAGACTCTCATCAAAGGTTCTTTTACCCAAGAATAAATCACGTATAATAATATAAAATGAACACAACATGACATTCATGACTTCAACAATTTAAACATGCTTTATTCACAATTTATTCTTCAATACACATATTTCATAATTTATCCAACCTTACTAACATCCTTTTAATTTAGATCAAAATCATAAACGCATCATATGGTTTATCAATCATATATAGTTTCATAGAATATTCACATAAATCACACTAACATGTAGCCCTAATTTCGTATATAGTCCAAATCCATCCTCGCAATATTCCATACATTCAATTCCAACTTCCGGGATGCGTCCCTTCCTCCACATACATTCATAATCCTCTAGAAAATTCTCAATCCCAATGTTTAAGTATAAATCATAAATTCACAGGGTTACTCACATCCTATTTTAACAATTATTGAGGAATAATACATAAAAGATGATAGCAATTCATGAATCTCATTTATAATTGCGTTCTTACTTAGATCTATTCTCTTAACTCTTTCTTTAGATTAACATTCAAGAAATTGAGGATTAGGGATTGTTATTTTACCTTTCTTGATAGCTTCCCTAAGATCTTACGCTTGAGAATGCTCTAGATCTCGATTTCTGGGCGTTCCCTCTTCTCCAAGTGAAAGACCTTGCAAACCCTAGGTTTTTCCCTTTTTTGTTTCTCTCAAAAGTTTAGAATATTTTTCTCACCTAAAATCCATGAAATAGAGGGTTTATATAGGTTTTAGGATTTTAACTCTCTTGAAACTGCAAAAGTTGTGACCTTTCACATTTCCGGACGCAACTTGCGATCGATCGTCCATTTGCTGTGATCAATCGCAGCTCATACTAATTTATGGGAACCTTACGAGTTTCCTTGTGATCAAACATTTTTCTATCGGCGATCAATCACTCCTTGCAATCGATCGAACTGAGATACTGCGATCGATCAGATTGAGATGATGCGATTGATCGATACTGGTGCCCTTCTTTCAACCACTTTCTGTTATTCATACGATCGATCACCTGATGCCTGCGATTGATCGTTGCTGCTACTTTTTTGATAGCTTCAATATCATGCACTTAAATCACAAAATGGACTAAAACGAGCAAAATAATTGGGTTTATACTTTTAGACATTTCACATTCATTTCTATAAGGACACGTGAATTAAATTGATACACAATTCTCTAATAAAATTATATAAATGACACGAATGCCGATGAATTAAATTTGGATCCCTACATCATTTTGATTCAATAACAATTCCTTATTAAGCGTGCTCACGCAAATAACAAGGGCTACAAACTCACAAATCAATGGTAATGCCTAAAGAAGATGAAAAAATCTGGTGAATCCCAAAACAGTGTTTGAGCCAAGAACTCACAAACCCAAGGCCAAGGGGGTATACTCAACCGGACTCAACACGACGATTAAATTATTAACTAAGGGAGGATGAACAATAAAGTAGAGAAGTAGAAAAGACAAGCAAACCACAACACAAAGGTTTTTACGTGGAAATCCTTCCGGGAAAAACCACAAGACCTAGTCCAGCAAAGATATATCACTAAGACTAAGAAACAAATACTTACAAGACTTGAATTGTACTCAACCGGACTCAACACGACGATTCTTGGTACTCAATCCTCCACGCCTCCAAAAGCAATCACACCTCCGGATTCCTCCGACCAAATTTTCACGATCCCCGGATCGATCTCCTTCGCAAAGGCTTCGGATTACTCCGACCAAGTTAGTCTTAACAAGAACAGGTTTATGGTTGATTAAAACAAATCCTAGATTGAATTCCAACAATGGAATAACAAGCAAGAATGATCAAACAAAGTCTTGCATACTCTAGGGTAGAAGAGGAGAGGAGAATGGGTTTGGAAAACCCCAAATTTCTCTTAAAGCAGTCTCTCTAAACTCTCAAAACTCATTGGGTTCGAATGGGGATCAAACCCTCTTTATATAAGCATTCTTGGAATTATAAACCAAGTGAGAAACTAAATTCACGAGGACCGGTTGACCGGTATCGAGGGTCAGTCGACCGGTCAAAAGAAGACTCTCTGGAAAATTTGGCCATACAAAAATATTGCACCATCAATCGATCGATAGGCCATTGGTCGACCGAATATCATGGTCAGTAGATCGATATGCACCAGATTTGCCCAGAAATCTCATTTTGAGGATCCAAATTTGTCTAGATAGTCACCTAGGATATTTATGATGATCTAAGTCAATTTCCACCTAAGGTAACATGGTATCTAGGCCACTTACCATCCTATGAGTGAAACGAAGGCGATGATCGGAATGTTTTTAGTTGATCTTCTTCGGTCTTCATCTTCACTTGTCTTGGATGCTTGAAGGTAAGCACACAAGACACACTAGACTCACATATGTTTTGAGAACAGAATAAGCCAATCCAAAATATAGACTTACAGAAGAGAAAGTGAATAAAGCTCTAAAAGTACTGAAAAATAGAGAAGAAAAGCTCTAATTTTTTTGGCATACAAAAGGAGGAGAATTGTTTGTCTTATATAGATTTACCATTATCTAAAAATATTAAATATCATAATTAGACTGCTTTAAAATTCCAATTGGATCTAAAATAAATTACAATAAACCTTATCGAAACCGATAAGCAACGACAAAAGAAAAATAATGAAGGATGTGCAATGAATCCAAATGAGTTTAAATTTTCACCAAAAATCTTACCTATGAAACCTTGAGTTCAATAGAGAAACAAGAAAATTTGGGAACTGACCCAAACAAATCATTAGCAGCTAGCTAGGTTTAATCAAAGTCTGGCTGAAATCAAGCTAGATGGAGAGATACTGGTGAGAAATCAAAATGGAGAGATTCTGGTTGAAATCAAGCTAGATCATAGATTTGCTCGAAAGCTACCCTAACTACACTTGTCTCCTTCCTTCAGGATGAATCAAAGCCTCAATGAAAATAATGGAAAAATCAATCGGTATGAGAAACAAAAGGGTTTTAGATATTCTATTGCTTGCACAAAAATGTTCTTTAAAGAAGAATTATCTAATGCTTCTCATAACTGATTGTTACAATAAGACCTATGAGCTTTGATATTATGTTTTTCACCTCAGAGTTAAGAAAATAAAACACTGTTTTTGGTTTTTCATCTCAAAACACAACAATTTTCTCTTCAAAATAAAAAGGAAATGATTAGGTCATGATTATAGTAATTTAGACATGTTTAGTTTTACAATTATGTACGTACTTAAAATTGTAGGATTGATGATAATCTCTCCGAAACCCCCTTTTATTTATCTGTTTATTTATCTATTGACATTTCTCCTTGATCATTTTAAATTTTCTTGATGATTCAATATTTTTATAGAAGTATGCATGAAGTGGTTATCTATGGAGGGGAAGGTTTATCGTTCTACATTCAAGAAAATAAGGAGTTGCATAGATCTTATATTCTTGTTAATAATTTGCATATAAGAAGCTTGTTTCCTAGTGTTAGATAGAAGTGGTATTGATGTCCATCATCTATAGCTACCTAAAAATTACTAGCTTCTTAAGTAAACTTGTCAAGCAAAGTTTGGTTAATTTATATACTAAATTTTTTTGTTTACTATCTTCTTTCGTTCCTTGGATTTTAGTGATCAACTAAGACATGCATTTTACCATTCCCAAACTACTCATGTAATTTTGTCCTCTATTAGAAAATAAAAATAAAAAGAGGAGTAAGAGAAGAGATAAGAGCAAAATAAAGAAAACAAGTGGTTTTAAATGCATACTTATATTGATATAGCTTCCAAATGACAATAATAGGCAAAACGTTATCCACTCCATTTGATAATAATATAAGAAGGGCATTTGATGAAGAACTTATGAGAGCTCGCGAAAGAGGTTCTTTTTCTCTTAAAAATCTCCAAAACAGTAGTTAATTTTTTTTCCCAAAATCTCTTTATAGTTAATGAGCTCAAGTTCTAGATTTGAACCTTAGGAGGGGATTTTATGACCACGAGTATTAATTTTTTCCGGTAATCCATGGGTATTGAATTGGAGGTTGCTTAAATAATTTAGAAAATACTATTTTGTTAAAAATAATTGTATTGATAATACTATTACTGACATGATAGTTTTCAATAGGTTAGAGACAAATAACATGAAACTTTTTCATGCTTAGAAAAAATTAATCAAATTTTTTTCAAGCAAGGATCTTTTTAAAAAAAAAAGCACCCTATGGGGATCAGGGTTTGATGGACCCCTACCAGGTTATTAAAATCTCAAATCAAAATACAGACCAAGGGGGGGACATAAAACCAAAACCCCTAAAAAAACAAAATGAATAGCATCTTACATTAAAGATCGAAGAGCGATCTATGCGAATAATGCCTTGAATATTCAAAGGCATTTCTCAAATATCTTTGATAATTTTGCTCTCTAAATTCTTACAAGCTGCTTTGGACCAAAAATCAGCTACCTGATTGTTTTCTTTGTAAGTATGATGAAACGCTATGTTGCACTTTTCTTTTATGAACCTAATTTTCTTCCACCAATACCAAGATTTCCACGGAGGCTCAATAATACTATTAATCACGTCTATAGTTAATTTGGAGTCACTTTCCACCATTATATTAGACAGACCGAGCTGCTCACAATAAGTGCACCCATCATAAACTGCTCTTATCTCCGCTAAGGTATTTGATTTGATACTATAGTACTCATAAAAAGAAAGAATCACTTTACCATTAGCATCATGAAGAACTCAACTGCCTCCACTTATCCCCGGATTAATAATTGTAGCGCCATTAGGGTTTAGTTTAACCTAGCCTGGAGTTAGACCTACTTGGTATTGATTGATCTTTTAAGTCTGTGAAGCGCAACTTGAAGATTAAAATAAGAACACAATTCAACTTCCTTATTGATGATATTGTTACAAAATTCCACTTAGTAGCAGCTTCTTTAGCCCATTCATTAATTCTTCTCATAGTTTCCTTGAAAGGTCTTTTGTAATTATCATACAACGAAGAATTCCGAAAGAGCCAAATCTCCCAACACACAAAGCCCGAAAGAACATTACAAACAAAACTCATAACTTATCCTTTTTTCTTACCTAGAAAAACTGCATAAGCCTAGTTTGGATAGTATCTTCTTCAAAACACTGGATATTCAAAGCATAACTCACTCTACTCCAAATGTTAGCTGCAACATCACATTGACAAAAAGGATGAGAAAGAGATTCCATGTTAGTCGCATAACAACTTTCACATTTGCTAGCTAAAGAGATGCTTTTGGCCTGGATGTTCAAATCGACTGGAATGGCGTTGTGGAAAAAATTCCAAATAAGAACCAAAATTTTCAACGGAATAACATCGTTCCAGATAAATGGGGACCACCGAACTTTAGGGGAAACTTCACGCACACTCTCCCAATAAGATTTTGTGAAAAATTTCCCAGAGCTTTCTTTTTTCCAAATAATCTTGTCTTCATGGTTGGATATAGAAATATGGTTAATAGAAAAAACTTGTTTCTTATCTCTATGCAGCAGATTCATCCCATCAAATCTCGTGTTAATGATTTTAAGGAAGGAATAAGAAGGTTACCTAAAGAGCTTTTCAAGTGTAAACCATCCTAAGAGTCCAAAAAGCTCCTCTTGAATCTGTCCTAACAACCTCAAGGTAGAAGGATGACCTCCTCCAAACTTCAAATAAGCCTTAACAATTAAGGTTTCAAAAATCCTCAGTGATCAATATTAGTAGGAGTTTTCTCAACTTTTTCCATAAAAATCTGAATTACTAGAGATATTCTCTATACCTCTACCATATTTATAGGCTGATCTCATGTATTTTTACATGACACATGTCAAGATAATGACACGTATCACAATAATGTTACGACTCATCACAAGTATGTGTGTCATCACATGACACATGTCTTATAGTAATGATATGACTCATCACAAGAAGGTGTGCCATCACATGACACATGTCTTACTATGGTGTTATGACTCATCACAAGTAGGTGAGTCATCACAATTAGGTGTGTCTCCACATATCAAGAGAGAGGAGCTTAGTGTTTGGAAGCAACTAGAGTTCCTAAGTGTTATATATGTAATTAGGTAATTGTAATTAAGTTATAACCCTTAAGAAAACCTTTTTTCTTTTTAGGTATAAAGACTTTTTAATTTTATAGAGAATTCCATAGACTACTACATATTACAATGATGGTCATCCACATATTATAAGGTAGTCCAACACTTACGGAAATTATGAAGTAACCATTTCCTACAACTTCCTAGTAGCGTAGTCCTTTTACTTGCAATATATCTCACATAAAGGAATGAGTTAGGTATTACTATCAAACCTCTGGCTTATGTTAGCTTGACCATAATCATTAAATTGAACCCCAAAATAGATTTGTAAAACCTTTAAAAAATAGGTTTTTTTCTTTTATAATAATATTGTAAAACAATACGATAAAACCATAATACCAAATGTGGAGCTTAGACTTTTTGGTTCAACTTTTGATCTTGTCTATCGAAAATCTTAACTCTAAATAAGAGTAGTGGATTCCCTGTTGAGCATACTACTCAATCAAAGCACTATGTGCATGACCCAATGTATCCATATATAGTATCTTTATTGGACATCAATGATTGGTATCATCAAAGTCATATAAACAATTCATCAAGAAATATAGATTTCTCAGGTCTAAGGACTATGTGCAGACATCAAACTAATTAGTGTATTGCACTGAGAATTACTCATTTTAATTATGACAGTCATCAAACCATTGAATATTCTAAGGAGGTCCCTCGGTGCCATGTACATGTTACATGCACCTACATATGTACGTGTCTCAGAGTCCATACTTTTCATGATTGAGACTCATCATGTCATCTATATAATAGCACCACATGCATGAACTTATAATAGTGAGATGTCCAATCATCACTCTAAGTTTAGAAATGTTTTAGATTTACCAGGTCAATGAAGATCCTTATCTCATGTCCATGATTCCCTAACCATGACGATATTCTTCTGTAATGTTGCCCAAGGAACAATCATTATATCAACAAGTGAGATATGACTATGTTATTCCCAATTATTATGCATGCAAGAGAGAAAAAAAAATAATAAGTAAAAAACAGTAATCTTAATTAATCCAATGTGATATATCTTTTGAGGGCATACATAACTAACACGACACACTGTTATAAGACTCAAATATGAATGTCGGTAATGGTATTATTGATCGTTGCAGATATGTTTAAAAAGCCATTGTCAACAATTATTTTGCCGCTAGCTTTACAATGATTTCTAAAAGAAAAAAAATTCTTAACTAATGTTTAGCAATTTCTTTGAAGGCATTTTACACGATTTTCAAAAGTAATAAAATTATATCCACCATGCATTTTAGCTTGAAAACTCTAACTTTCAAAAAACAAGTCAATGGATGACACGTGATACTCATTCACTAGCCTTTTTTTTCTTTTTAAATGTTATTTTATGTTTAAACAAGCCCATTTAATCCAAATAATTATTTTTAATGAAAATGAGATAAAAATATCGTTTTAGAAATATTAGGGCATTTTGTTAATTTTGGTAAATTTTGCAAAAGTCAAGGATATTTTGGTCATTTTTTAGAAATTTTTGAAGAACTCTCTAGTAAGTCACATGAAATCTCGTAGGTCATATAGAAGTGCAAAATTAGGTTCTTACAACCGTATATATGTCATAAGGAAGAGGGAGACCCTCTTCCCAGCCACCATTTTAGTTGAGAGGGGGGGGGGGTCCCATTCCAACCCTAGAACACTGATACTCAAGTAGGACGTCAATGAAGTTCGCCTGATCACAATTGATAAATTTTTTGCTAGTCGACTGAATAAAAGTTCAGTTTTTAAATCTTTTTGATCAATCAACCTGAAATGGTGTACACCCAAATTTGAGCATCTTAAAGGATTGATACACCTGAACTTTGGTGTCAAACAACCTTCACTATTTTGATGAAACTATTATTTTGTAGGAGACTATTCTTCCGGTTAAGATAATTCCAAATCGTTAATTACACTCTCCAATTTGAGAGTTATCTTTGATTCAAGAAAAAAAAAAGATAAAAGAAATTAAAAACATAACTTTTATTAAAAATGAGGGTGCTCAATTTCGATGTGGCTTATAAGTGCCTCATGAAGAACTTTATAAATAAGAAAAAGAAGAAGGTGAAAAGAGGAAGAGTAGGTGCATTTGGGGAACCTACCTTGTATTCTCTTTTCTCTTTGCCTTTTTTTTATTATCGTTGAGAGTTTCTCCGACTTTTAGAGTGCTCTCAGTATGTATTATTTTTTTAGAGTTGTTGTTAGAGAGTTCCAGAGAACTCTCTTTTTATATGAGATAGATTGGGAGTTACCCAACTACTTTCCTACGTTGGGGAGGCAATATAAGAGTCTCGTCTCTTGAGAAATGTCAACGTTTCCAATCAAAAGTTGTTTGCCTTTAGTGGGCAAACAATGAGGGGAAGTGCATTCTCTATTGAGGGCACTTGACAATATTCTCTTATGGTTTTTAGAGAATCGTGCATAAAAGAGGATTAGATAAATTTCCTCTTAATAGGGTGCTAGTTAGCACTAACATTTAAGCAGTTAGAGGGAATCCTCATAATGGGATCTCTCACTTAAAGTATGT
Source organism: Tetracentron sinense (assembly GCA_015143295.1). NCBI lineage: Eukaryota > Viridiplantae > Streptophyta > Magnoliopsida > Trochodendrales > Trochodendraceae > Tetracentron > Tetracentron sinense. The sequence goes on along the minus strand of CM026572.1, from coordinate 6,856,827 downwards.
GGGGATCTTTATTTGGGATCATCTGACATGTGACAACCATTTGTTGGTTGCCAATATGATTTCTTGTAGCTATTTAGCTAGGGGCTATAAGTGCACAAATTTTCAGTCGTGGACATGCGGCAAGCCTTTATTGCAGTCACGTAATGCCTGCAACTATTTAGTTGTGGGCTTGATTGTGTCACAACTATTTTAACCATGGACTACATGGCGATCATTTATTGGTTGCCAAACAATAGCTACAGGCTTAATAGTGTTTATAGCTTTTTAGTTGTGGACACTGGACAACAATTCATAGGCTTGTAGTGTGTCTTTACCATGAGGACTAAGGGTTGCAATTGTTTTAGCTATGGCCAGGTGGTAGCAAATCATTGTTATGTTGTTTTTTTCACTACGGGCTTTATAGCCTTGTGATTTTAGGTTCCAACATTAAATGCTAGCGGTAATTTGCTTATTGGCAGTTGTTGCCAATTGTTATATGTGCATTGGACACATGTGATGGTATCACACCCTAAATGAGCTATGATATGATGTATGCAAGTGCACAATGTACCTGTATGAATGAGTGATGAGATTTCACTGCCCACACATAAGTTTCAAATTCAGCCATGATAGTCCCAATAGGATCCTTATACGTTAGCAATGCCCTTTCTCAGTCGAATTAGGCTATGGGTCACAATTGATGGAGTTTCCCAATAACCCCATTAGAACACTATAAATTAGCAAATATAGTAAAAATATTTTATAATTTCTTGAATATGCTTGAACAAACCACTTTGATATCAAATATTAAAATTATTATTTTTGAATATTGGGTTTTTTTTAATAAAAAAACCCTATCTTTTCAGTTATTTGTAAATACCCCCTTTTGTTTTTTAATTTTGTATTTTCCCCTATTAACTTTTAAAACTTTTGCAAATCCACCCTTCCATCCAAAAGTTACTTTACTGATTGTTAATTTTTCTTATGAAATGACCTTTTTTAATGGGTTGGACGGAACACACGCCTCTATAGGTCACCAAGTGTCCCATTTATCCTCCTTTAACTGGGCTTAAGCTTAATCGAGCTAAGGTTAATATTAATTTTAAAAACAAATTAAAAATCAAGGTTGGATGGATGAACCCTAAGGGTGAGTGAATCTTAACTACAGTTAGTGAGTGTTAAAAGGGACACATGGCAACTTGTAGAGTCCCCTTTAACTGTGGTTAAGCATATCAACCTAGGGTTAATATTTATTTATATTTTTTTCTAAAATCCAAGATTAGATGCATGAACCCTAGGGTGAGTGAATATTAACCACTATTAGTGGGTTCTAAATGGGACACGTGACGGCTTGTAGAGCCTCCTTTAACTGTGGTTAAGCATAATTAATCTAAGGTTAATATTTAAAAAAATCAAGGTTAGATGCATTACCCAAATGGTGAATGAATCTTAACCGCAGTTAGTGAGTATTAAAATTGACACATGGCGTCTTGTAGAGCCCCCTTTAACTGGGGTTAAGCATAATCAACCTAAAGTTAATATTTTCCCCTAAAAATCAAGGTTCAAGGGATGAATCCTAGGGGTGAGTGAATCTTAACCATAGTTAACTATGGTTCAAAGCAATTATCTTGTGAAAAGCTTTTACAAATCTCCTTAAATTTTTTTTTAAAAAGGTCATTTCATAAAAATTTAACATTCGTTAACTAACTTTTGGTTATAATGATGGATTTGCAAAAGTTTTAAAAGTTAGTGGGACATAATACAAAATCAAAAAACACAAAGGGGTATTTATTAATATCTGAAAATTTGGGTTTTTTTAATACAAAAAAACCCTTGAATATTTCAGCCATATTTAGAAATTAACATGATGATCATCATACATATACTCGCTATTATTGTTAATACAAGTAAATTTGTGAGTCGTAGATCTAATTGTGCATAAACCGTCAATTCCAACTCTCTTTATAGTTGCTACAATAGTGTTAGCTTATAGGTTTTCACCTTAAGTCTCTATATTGATTTTGATGATAACACAATAATAGAATGAGATTTATGTAACTAATGTCTCTTTTGAGTTTATATTGAAAAACAGTCTACTAAGAGCATTAGCAAGTCATTCAGTGAAAAAATATGAAAAAGACTGCATCTATGAAAAAGATTCATCACCAAGTCAAGCCAAACCATTGAATCACATTGAAGATATTAAAGATCATATCAAATCCCAAAGTCCAAGTTGGATCTTGAAGCTAAAGAAGAAATCTATTCAAGATCAAGACTATAAGAATTGAAGACTCAAAGAAGGTTTAATTGTTTTACTTTAAAAGTTCAGGACTTATGTAAGAAGTCTCTAAAGTTTGGTCAGTTGAATTGCTCAATTACTTAGATTGACCATAGGTGCCTTAAGACTCAATTGGATATCAATCTAAAGACCTCAAACATGATAAATATCTCGTTAAAGATAAAAGAATAGACTATGGAAGTCATGCCCATTATATTGGTTAAGCAAATATGAGTTTTCTGAGAAAAATCAGAAGACTCGTCGACGAGTGGGTTTGAGTAAATCATACTCGTCGACGAGTGAAGTAGTATAAGCTACTGGTTAATTTTTACCATCTGACTCGGCGATGACTGGAAAGTGCAGTTGTGCACTCGTCGACAAGTGCATGAGGGAAACCTCTCCAATGGCTAGTTTTCTAACGGCCATATTTTTTCAATGAGCCTTCAATGGCTATATCTTTGCAAGAGTTATAAATATGATTGATTTATGAATGAAATTAAGAACTCCAATCATTCAAATCACTCATTCAATCACTCCAAAGCTTAGAATTCCAAATCTATTAAGTTTACCCTAGAAATCTCAAAATTGAGTTCTTAAGCTATTAAACTCCTATCTTTGAGGGATTCATAGAGGATCTTAATTGTAATCTATCAGCTCATTTTATGAGCATTTCAAGATTGTAAACACTTATTCAATGTGTGTTGAAATCAAGACGTCCATGGGAGTCTTGTCCGTGAAGCCGAGAGCTTTGTAAATGTATGATTCTCACCCGGAAGAGAATTGTAAAAGGTTTGGACTTCACCCATGAAGAAGTCTATGCAATTGGATATAAATTGTGGTGAATCCTCTAGCGGGTATAGCTTGAGGCGGGGACATAGGTGGGTTGCCGAACCTCGTGAACAATATCTTGTGTCAACTTGTGTTTGCATCTCTCTAACTCTTCTCTTTATTTAATTGTTTTGCATTATTAATAGAATTGCTAAATTTCTAATTTCTTTTAACTTATATAGTTGAAATTCCACTTAAGGAATTATGAATAATTTTTAAAGTGTCATAGACCCTATTCACCCCCCTCTAGGGTCCAATGCTTGGGCAACAAATAGATGCTACATCGTAAGCTTTCTTTTAACACACCATGAGCTTGACAAGTGGTAGTGTGTCTGGTCGTTCTCAATTTAATAAATCTCGTAATAGTACTTATTCCATAGAATAGTGACTAGTAGGGGTGTCGAACCACAGATGATTGCGTTGGTTTTGTTGTCTTCTTATCAAGATTATTTCTAAATTAATAAGTGGCAAAAGTTGATTTAAATTGTATTTAACTAAAACAAGAATTAAACTAATGACTTTTAATTAATTAATCAAGTAATGAGTTTTTGTGATCTTAAGGAGAGAAGATTTAGGGTGTTTGAATTCACCACTATCCTCATAACTGATCTCAAATGCATTTAATCAGATTTCTCAAAGTATAAACAATTAAAATGAGAGTGATTACAAGTCCTTACTTAATCAAATCCTAAGCATGCCTTATCTACGGTTAGCATGAGTGAGACACATTAAACTAGGGTAGTGAAATCACTCATCTTCCCTAAACAAAAAACATCCCATTATTTAATCTCTTGGACAAGTAATACCATTGCATAAAATTCATAATTAATAATCACAAAAAATTAACACGAATAATTCTAATCTCAATTTTATAACACCTAAGACAAGGATAGAACTCCTTTGAAATTAAATGTAATCATTAAAATCGGTTGTTTCACAATCCTCTTATTATGCAATCATTGTTTACAATCTTAAAATCTAAATAAAAACAAAAACATAGATATAATTACTTGGTTAGGGTTTCATCTAAACCCTAGAATAGAGAGTTAGTTTATGGCGAGGGAGGAGAACACCATTTTCATCGACAAACACGAATAACACAACCTCAAACCTTCACAGATCTCTAGAGCTCTTCTTCTCTTTAAAATCCCAAATTCAAAAACCATTTTCAAGAGCAATAGCTTTCCTATTTTTAGAGAGAGATAGTTTCCTTTCTAATAAGGGTTGTAGGAACCCTAATTGGATCCAAACTCTCTTTCGTGCACGCATCTCAAGGCAAAGATGCCGATGGGCGCTTGATCGCTAGTTGTCGCGCCCCAAAATCTCCCCTAGGAGTTAGGTGAAACTTTAGACGTGACTATTAATCCTGAGAAACCATCCTGCAAAATATACAAGACATAATCATAGCGGAAGCTTAAATCAAAGTGCGGAAGCGTGAACTCAAAATTTATTTTCTATACATAAATGATATTCCAAGTTTGATACATAACAATATCAAACGTAATAGTAAACATGCCCACCCATCAAAATACAAAAGACAAAAGAACTCTCTCTCTCAGTAATCACCCTGATAGAGCCAAATATCTAAGTCTCTAGCCTCCACCTAAGGCTCTAATGCAGGCTCCACATGAGGCTCCTCCTCACCATAGTCCTCCTCGATCCATGGACTAGGACCGCAGATATCGAACGGTGTACCTACCGACATCAAAATGTATGGCTGAGCATTGAAACACTTAGCGAGTACAAGCTACTAGCTAGCAGTGATATAAAACAATTCATGACACATTTGATATTTTAACAATGCATTAATGTGCATGCAAGAAACCCAAGTGAAAACTCCTCATTTAAATCATTTATGCATACTACTTAGATCATACCTGAAATTAGATTTTTCGTGTTTTCAAAACTTACTTGTCGTGTTTAAAACCTTATTATTGTCTTGTTCTTGTCTCATGAGAATAATGTTTGTCTTGTCTTGTTCTTGTTCTCATACTTGTCTTGTCTTGCTTGTCTTGTTCTTGAAGCCAAATTTAGTGCCCTTGAAACAACTTGAAAGGCAGGTATGTAAATACTCTTCATCGAAATAGTTGAAGCAACTTGAAGCCGGGTGTGTAAACACCCTCCATTAAAATGAAAAAAAGCACTAATATCCTTGACCAACCCAAAGTTTGAAATTATCATTCTTGCTTGTCTTTTCTTGAAGCCAGATATGACATGTCCTTGGATATGCCTTATCCTTGACCAATCCAAAATTTGGCATTATCATTCGTTCGTGGAATCACTTGTCTTGTGGTTTGGTTTACTTTCAATTACTTGTACTTAGAAAATCTCACTCATGCAATACACGCTTGTGTATAAAGACTTTTGTGAACATCATGCTATCATAGAAAAACTCAAAGTAATCACATGTTGGAATTTAAAGTATAGTTACATTCATGAAACACATTCAAACATGCATTTATAGTCATAGGGCATCATTAATATAACATACATTGCATGAATCATGGGTACTTAGCCTATTACATCCATAACATGCTTTATAATACATACATTTTAGGGAAACATGATCAATTTAGAATATAGGAGCTACTCATACCCAAATCTCAACATTCATGCTTAAAAACCTAAGTTTAGGATCTAGGTCATCACTAAATCAACTAGTAAGGTGTACTTACCTTATAAAGGCCAAATCTTGGCTTGAAAGATGGCTTGGACATGAACTTGAGCTTGAGGATGAGGATCCATGCTCGAAGAAGAAGATCCAAACTTGAGGAAGTTTTGAAAGTAAGGATCGAGCTCCTCCTTTGATGTCACACGAAACCCCATTTTGGAACCCTAGGTTTTATCTCTTTTCCTCTCAAAATATTTCTCTCTAAGTGTTAGAACCCTTAACCCCTCGAAATTTGAGTATTTATAGAGTTATGGTTGCCAAACTCGAAAATACCATTCACACGTAACTATTCCCAATTTCTGCACACTTGACTCGTCGACGAGTGAGTTTCATTCTTCGATGAGTGGGGCTCACTCTCGTCGATGAGTGGGCTTTTCGAATTTCTCCAACTCACTGTTTTGATGACTCATCGATGACTGAGAGTGCTTTCTTTGCACTCGTCGAAGAGTGACTCCTGATTTTTCCTATTTTTGTTGTTTTGCCTATTTTTCTCACTTAGACTTCTTTCCTACTTTGTTTTTAACACCCATGAACATAAAAGAAAATACTCTAAGATTCCCATACATGCTACAATACATTACACTAAGTTCAAATGTCAAAACTTTTTCTTCATTTCATTAATTAAAACCATAAGGCTTTAGGCCTTTTACAAGAATAGTGCATTGACACTATTCACAACACTATTCATATGAACAGTGACTGTGAGAACCGGGATTCTACACTAGTAGTCTGCGATCAATCCCAAATACTGGGAATTTCTCAGGTAGCTACTATTTTATGGGCGTTCGATTGCCAGTTGTTGACTGTCATCGATCACCACTATTTTGACTAGCGATCGATCTGTAGGTCAGAATCGAGGTTCTTGTAAATATTCAATTTTATCTTCTTTTTCTCGCATGAACTTGAAAGAACAAAAACAACCAAGTACCGTAAAAAAGTTTAAAAGAGAATTCTAAGAAACTAACAAATTTAGTTTAATGTGTATAAATGTGTAACAATTAGCACTGATTAGTGTCTCCCCCAAAGAGTAGGATTCGGGATCGAGTCCTAAAGGAGTGCGATGCTAAGTAACCAGAGCGGGAGTGAGAGCGCGGGAGCATAAATTTCAATTTAGGTTTGGGTCGAGTGCGCCTCCAGATCATCAGTATAACTATATATATATATAGATTGATTCTTTACGCGTCCGCATTCTATGTATATATATATAAGGGACTGATACTTTACGCGTCGGTTCCCTTTAATCTCTTTTAACCTTGTTGAATTAATTATTTTTTCTAAAAACCAAGGGTAGATGGATGAACCTAAGGGGTGAGTGAATCTTAACCACAGTTAGTGGGTGTTAAATGGGACATATGGTGGCTTATACGGTCTCTTTAACTATGGTTAAACTTAACTAACCTAAAGTTAATAACTTTTTAATTTTTTTATTCTAAAAACCAAGGTTAGATGGGTGAACCCTAGGGGTGAGTGAATCGTAACCACAGTTAGTGGGTGTTAAAAAGGACATGTGACGGCTTGTAGAGTCTCCTTTAACTATGATTAAACTTAAGTAACCTAAGGTTAATATATTTTTTATTCTAAAAACCAATGTTAGATGGATGTACCCTAAGGGTTAGTGGATCTTAACCACAGTTAGTGGGTGTTAAAAGGGACATGTGACGGCTTGTAGAGCCCCTTTAATTATGATTAAACTTAACTAAACTAAGGTTCATGTTTGTTTTAAAAAAATTTTATTCTAAAAAACCAAGGTTATCTGGATGAACCCTATGTTAGACATAATGCCCAGAAAAGTCATTTAGATTGTAAGATTCTTATTGATTAGATTAAAAGAGACATCTTCTTTATCTATTGTGAATTCATTATGGGTAATTGACTATGATCATGAGATGATCTATACGATATGAGATATCGATAAAGGTCCATATGATGTAGGGAAGCTATGTGATAGGTATCGGACTATCACAGGCAGATATAGCTTTCTAATTCCTTATACCTTATAAAATCACAACTATGGGTGAAGCTGGACACTTCACTTATATGGCTACTATAATGCTAAGATGTTCTCAATGGTTGAGATATAGTTTTATCTCAACCTATTGTAGTGGAGACTACACATCAGCATATGGGTGCTTAACTTTACACTGTCTGATTGCATGCAATGAGAGACCTCTTGCATAAACATACTATCAGATAGTTAGTCTTTCATTCACATTGAACAATTTCGATGATCCTTAGATCTGATGAGTTCATTTATAACTGAGCAGTAATTTGACTGTTTTGATTGCATCTAAGTACTCCCTAACTGAGGGACTACGATAAGGTGACAGTTGAATAATCAGAAAGCTGTTCGAGTCATGATGAATCTCAAACAAGAAATCCATACTCATTAAATTGAGAGGTTATCCAAGTTCCGGGTAAGACAGTCGATTAAGCTTAAATTATGCGCAGGTGATTTTGAAATCAAATAAGTTTGAAATATATTTTTATTAAAATATATTATACTTAACAAAAGTTTTTATCAAAATGTTTTACATGAGAAAAGGTTTCTCATGGCTTAATCAAATGTCTTGGAAACCCAGATGATATGCAATGGGCTATGAGTTAGATAGTATATTAATCTCGAAGGCCCATTAGGGATAATATTATTGGAACGATCAATCGAATTAAAAAGTTCATGTGGCGGGATCCTTATTGGTTAATGTTCTTACACTGGGACTCAATTGCAACATGGATATCTCATGTCACTTGCAATTCCGATATCATTCCTATTTAAGGGCCAATTGGATAACATTGGGTAAGCTAGGGTTAGAATGTCCCAGAGCAATCTGTGGAGATACTCGCATAAAAAATACAAGCTCAATTAATAGATTAAATGTTAATCTATAATTTAAAGGATTAAAAGTTAATCTTTAATTAATGGATTCAATGTTAATCTATTGTTTAGGTTAAATGTTAATCTAAATTAAAGGATAATAATAATGATTATTTAATTAACTCAATATAAGAGGAAATGGGTTTGACCCATATCCATAAAATCCAAGAATAGTGGACCTTATTGGTGGGCCCAAGCCTATGAGATTAATTCCCTAGGGTGGGCGCCCATATGGAGATTCCTAATTGGTTAGGAGTTTGTTAGTTAAATAATTACTAATTAATTATTCCTTATTTTATGGGATTAGATTGCAATACTTGGAAAACAAGAAACAAGGAGATAAGATTGAGATTTTATCAAAACTTGGAGTGCAGGACTCCCTTGGCTCACGCCCCTCTCTAGCTCACGCCCACCTCTTTGGGCTTTCTAATTTGATTAGAATCCCTAAATGTTAGGGAGTTTGTTGGTATCCCAAGAATCTAGGGAATTAGTTACACCCCTTTAATTAAGAAATCCTTTTAAGAAAAAAAATCATAAATTAGAAAGTTTGTTATAACTAATGATAAGAGTTATCATTATTTAGTAACTCTTTAAAATGATAACTTCTAATTAGAGTAAGATTAGGATTTGATCATAATCTATGTATACCCCAATACCCAAAATGTGTGAGGAAGATTATTCATTAATTTTATTTCCCTCCAAACCGTGAGATAGAGAGAGGGAGAAAAATCTCTCCCCAATTTTCGTGAGCTTCAAGGGGTTATTCCAAGTTGTTTTTGAAGGATAGGGCATTGTACCCTCAGGTTTTGTGAGATAGAAAGTTTACTTCAACAATCTTCTTCTCTTTGTTTCTTCAATACCAAGTAGAGATTCAAAAGTTTCGCGGGGATAGCGAAGAACAAGGATCAAGCTTTGAGTATTTCTTCGAGAAATCTCTACAAAGAGTTCTAACGGTTCAAGTTGTTTTGTGTTTCACCGGTGAACATCATTCACTGAGATAATTATCTAAACAAGTAGTTAGTACTATTTGTTTTCTATGGTGTAAAGATCTTTGGGATCCAATTTTCCGCATAAATTTTTTATCTACATTCCCTTCACCCTAGGGGTTATAATTAGATGGAAGTTAGTAAATCTTAACCACAATTAGTGGTATTACAAGAGATAGAGTTAGTGGGTATTAAAGAGCACGTGACATCCGTAAACGCACGCACAGAAACTATCAATTCCCATATATATATATAGATATATATATACTTGAGATTTTATTTTTTTGGTGTGAAATGTTTGGAAGACTTGGAAAAGTTAAAAGTTTCAAACTATAGTTAAATATATATTTAATAGATAATCAAGGTTAGATATATATATATATTTTTGTTAATAATTTTAACTAACCACACACACAACGCACACACACACGCCCTACAATCTCAACTTCAAGCCTATAACCACACACACCCTTCTATCAAGGTTAGGTTATTAAACCCTAACCCTATGTTTGGTTGTTGAGAAAATAAGTAAAAACATGGAAAAGAAAAGAAAATTAGACAAAACACAACGAAAAATTGTATTAAAAATCCAAAATTTTCTTTTCTTTTCCATGTTTTCATTAATTTTCTCGGCAACCAAACATAGCATAAGGGTTAGTGAATTTTAACCAATAAAGACATGTGTTAAGAGACGTGTTAATCTATGGTGCGATTGAACTCTTCATGAGTTCAATCACAATTGAATGTGATTCGACCAAATCATAGAACAGGATAAAATAAAAAGTGTTAAAACCCTTATGTATTGACCGGTCAACGACCCATTTAACAAAAATTAGGGGCAACACTGTAATTTTACACGGGAGAAACAAAAGAGAACTCGTTGTCTTCTTCCGCAAAGCTTGAGTTGGAGGTTTTAAAACTCTTCCAATAACGTTGTTAAACCAAGCTCTTTGCATTATAAATCGAGGATTGCACTCTACAAACTCTTAAACCGTATTCTGTAATTACGTTTCCATGATGATTCCACTCTTAAACCGAAAGAGCGAAGTTTTAGAGCCCGAAGGAGCGAAGTTTGAGAGCGGGAGCAGACACTAATATTAAAGGTTTGAATTACTAAGATGCCATGTTTGTAATATCCACCCGTTAGCCAAACTTCAAATGCTATCTATTAACCTATTAACTTTGAACAGATACTAACACTATTAAGCGTAACACACTTCATTTGGAAACTCAAAGCAAAACCCTCAGGCCTCATCCTCTTACTATCCGTGTACATTTCACATACAAGATGTTACATAAAGACTTCAGAGTATGTGATTTTAGTTTCATAAGTCGTAACCCATTATTATACTGTGACCAAAAAGAGACTCATCCTATGCAGTTAGAAACCCTAATATCCTAAAGCAAAGGACATGATTTTTGTCGTAATTTGGCGTGGACTTAATCTTTGAAGGATCCGGTGGCATAGAAAAATCTTATGACATCTGCAGCAATAAATAGCATACAGTTCGTTTTTTATCAAGTGGGTCCTTAGAGGAATGTTCAACCCATTCAACAATATAGATACAGTCAAGGTTCGGTACAGATCGAATCACAGCCAGCCAATTGTGATTGAACTCGGGAGAGTTCAATTGCACCCACAAGTAAACATTTGTCTATGTTAATCTCTTATTAATCATGATTAAGATTCACTAACCTTAGGCTATGTTTGGTTGACGAGAAAATAGGTAAAAATATGAAAAAGAATAGAAAATTTTATATTTTTAATACAATTTTTAGTTGTCTTGTCTAATTTTTTTTTTATTTTCCATGTTTTTACTTATTTTTTCGACAACCAAAATCAAACATAGGGTTAAGGTTCAACAATCTAATCTTGATTTTTAGAAATAAATATTAACCCTAAGGGTTAAAAACTTTTAACTAGAATTAAATTTTTTTTATAAAACCAAAGTTAAACTATTGAATTCTAAGGATTAGTGAATCTTAACCATGATCAACAGGAGTTAACAAAGACATTGTGGGTGCAATTGAACTCTCCCCGAGTTTAATCACAATTGGTTGTGATTCGATCTCGGTTAGCTATATAGCTCTATAGCGAGATCGAATTACAGCCAATTGTGGTTGAACTCAGGAGAGTTCAATTGCGCTCATAGGCCAACACATGTTCTTTTTAACCCCTATTAACTGTGGTTAAGATTCATCAATCTCTGAGATTCATAGTATAAATTTAGTTTTTAAAAAGAAATGTTTTAAAAATATTAATCCTTTTTAACTAGGGTTAAATGTTTTTTCTAAACACCAAGGTTATATTGTTGAACGCCAAAAATTAATGAATTTTAACCACAATTAATAAAGATTAAAAGAGACGCGTGTTGACCTCGAGTTATGATTGAACAACTCTCTCTGAGTTCAATCACGATTGGCTGTGATTTGATCTGCTTTTACGAATTCATTAAAAAGAAAAATTAAAAAATGAAAATGGCGTGCGCGTTCCAGGCAGACCATATGAAGCCAAATCATCTCCGGTGATAACCGGATTTGGCAAATCCGGTTATCACCCCTAGAGGTCACCACTTGTCTCCTTTGACACCCCTTAACCGTGGGTAAGGTTCACTCACCCTTGGGGTTCATCCACCTATTTTTGGTTTTTTTTTTAATAATAATTTTAAAAAAAAATTAAAAAACTGTTTTTTGAGTTTTTTTAATATTAAAAACAGTTTTTTAATTAAAAAAAAATTATTATTTAAAAAAAAACCAAAAATAGGTGGGTGAACCCTAGGGGTGGTTGAACCTTACCCGCGGTTAAGGGGTGTCAAAAGAGACACGTGGTGACCTCTAGGGGTGATAACCGGATTTGCCAAATCCGGTTATTACCGTAGAGGATTTGACTCCTATATCATATGAGCTGTTTCGATTTTGGAACGCGTAGTTATTGCAAATTCGTATCTTAGGTCGTGCGCGTCTAGGGCATAGCCGACGTGTCGCACAAAGGTCCCACGAGCTCAGCTGTCTTCTTCAGCCACCAGTGACCAGTCCGGTTAAAACTAATGAGTTGTGGGTCCCACACTGTTTTCTCTTCTTCCCAAACTACCCTTTACTTCCTTTCATGGTAGGAAGATTCCTCTCTCTGCGTAGTTTTCAACGACTCCTCTGCAAAGCTTCCTCTCTTTCTTCTTCGTTAATGGCGAAATCTCAGTCGAGTTTCAGAGCATCGAAAGGTTTAGAAAGAAAGATTTTGATTCAGAGCTCAGATTCTCTTTGATTTGTCTTTGTTTCAGGTATTTGACTTTTGTTTTTTCCCTACTTTTTTCAGAAAGATTTCTTTTTCTTTTCGAATCTCTCTCCGTTCTAGGGTTTTGATTGTCTCAACTTCGTTTGACTCTGAATCTTTCAACGTTTGGACTGTTGGAAATGGCGATTTCTATGGTGGAGACTTTAATATAGAAAATCAAGTTGAATCTGCCTTTTCTTTGAATTCTTCTCCCTTCTAGTGTTTTGAATCCAAATAAATCTTAATATATCTGCTGAAAATTCTCGTTTGGACTGTAAAAAAACGTAGCTTTTGTTTTATCTGCAGTTGATTTTTTCAGGGGAAACCGCCTCGGATTGCTTTGAATTTGGGTTAACGTTTTGGTTAAATTTGTTCGAATTTGAAGGTTTCAAAGTATGACCCCGGATGCGACTGAATAAGTGCGGCTTCTGATGGAGACTAGGATGATTTCGGGTTTAAACAGCGTTCCCTGCAATGCCCTAGAATCCGTGCTTTTACTTACTGCAGATCATTTTCTGCATCTGATGAGGATTTTGAGTTGGTTCGTATGAGGATTCAGAGTTATCTGATCAGCTATCTGGTCAGTTCCTGTGATATTGAAGTTGTTATGTTGGTTTGAGGAAGCATAGTTGTTTGAGGTTAGGGGAGATTTCAGCAGTTTAAATTTGGGATTTTAGATTTCGGGATCGGGAGAAATGGAGGAAAGATCAGGAGAGAACTGGAGGGAGATGGTAAGAAGGATGCTCCCCCCAGGAGCCCATCTGCCAGAAGAAGTATCTGATATTGATTGCTCGATCGCTCTGGAGTATGAGGGTCCACCAGTCTCCTACGAAGTCCCTAGAGTTGAACCTCTCGATGTAAATTATCCCACAATTCCAACCGCTTCAATTGCCGAACCATTATCAGATTCACAAAGATCAGTTACCTATGCGGTTACCCCTGTAATTGAACCAATCCCTTTGCGGGTATCCTATATTGCTGGTGTTACAGGTTCTCCAATTCAAAGCCCAAGGATATCAGGAAGCTCAGAGTCTGTAGTGTCCGTCTTGCAAAATCCTGATTCTTCTTCAGGTTCCCCTTCAGCTTCTCCAGGTTCTGTTCACAATTCTGCAATTAGTCCTCCCAAGCAAGCTGCGAATGAAGTGAAGAGAGCTCCAGTGGTCACTTTCAATACTGTTGAAAAATATGAAGTGAAAGAGGTTGATGCAGAGAAGCCAATCTTTCCTGAATATGTTGGAGTTTCGAAGAAGGAAAATAAGAAGAAGAAAAGGGTCTGTTTTAGGTGTGGAAAAGGGAAATGGGATAGTAAGGAGTCCTGCTTGGTTTGTGATTCTAAGTATTGCAGTAATTGCGTGCTTAGGGCAATGGGATCAATGCCCGAAGGGCGTAAATGTGTTACTTGCATAGGTCAGCCGATAGACGAATCAAAGCGGTTGAAATTAGGTAAATCTTCGAGGGTGTTATCCCGATTGCTCAGTCCCTTGGAGGTCAAGCAAATCATTAAGGCAGAGAAAGAATGTTCGGCAAATCAGCTTCGACCGGAGCAGCTGATTGTTAATGGATTACCCCTGAGGCCAGAAGAAATGGCAGAATTGCTTGGATGCTCTTTACCTCCGCGGAAATTGAAGCCTGGGAGATATTGGTATGATAAGGAATCAGGTCTCTGGGGAAAGGTGAGTGCATCTACAATTCAATATTTTCAGTTGATTTTGCTGCTGCTATGCTTTATGGACACATGTGGATTTCTTTTATTTTCTATTTTAGTAAGCTGGAAATGCTAAAATTACTTTTTTTTATTGGTTGATCTGACAGGAGGGGGAAAAACCAGATCAAATTATTAGTTCAAACTTAAATTTCTTTGGGAAACTTAGTCCTGATGCAAGCAATGGAAACACTGAAGTTTACATGAATGGCCGAGAAATTACAAAAATTGAATTGAGAGTGCTAAAGGTAGGCCCTTTAATTACTTAAATCTGTCCCCCCCACCCCCCAAAAAAATAAAAAATAAAATAAAAGATGGAAGTCTAAATTATTCATTCTTCTTCATGCTAATGTTGTTACTATACAAAAGGCAACCAACTGACTAGCTCTGGGTTTCCCAATATATATTAAAAAAATGTTATGCCTCTTTGAAGTGCCATCTCTGAGTATTTGGACCAGGCCAGGTAACTATTTTTGCATGCAGCTGTTGTTTAACCTTTTTTTCCCCGTTTGTGGAGATATATGCCGTATCTATTTTGGTCTCATGTAAAAATTAGTTCCTTCTCAAAAAGAAAAAAAAAGAAGAGAATGTTTGAATTATTAAAGGCCGAAATCAATGTTCCAGATATAATTAGAATAATATGAGTTTTATAGGGTTATACATTCTCGTCATGTCATTTATGGACTTTCATTTGACTTGTTTAACTTATTGCCATATCTTCTTTTAGTCAAGAAAGTATCTATTCTGAAAAGAAAGGAGTAAAATGACTTATCTTGGAGTTACTAGATAAAAAGAATCATTATTATTTCATTTTTTTTTAAAACTTATACCTTCTGGTTTTTCATCCATAGAGTTCATTCTCTGCACCTTATTGTTTCTTTGTATATTAGTGCAGTTAACAACAATTTCTCTTAGCTGTAAAAATTTCAAAGAAAAAATAGAAGTGTGTTACAAGTTCCTTTTAAGCAATGGTTTTGATCTTCTAGATATACGTTTACTTTCTTTGTGTGGGCTTGCTTGACCTAGCTTTGTTGTGATGGATTTGATCTTTTCTGTAATGTATTTGCCACTTCAAATCAATGCTTGTCGTATGCAATATTTTGCCTAACTTTTTGAGGGTGTAAGTGACCTGAATAATTTTTCCATGCCTATATTGGGCTACAGTTGCTTGAACCAGGAACATGGAAACAAAAATAAACATTATAGACCATGTGAACTTTTGAGACTACTTTATGTTCTTATTGACTTTTTTTCTTTACAAAAGCATCATTTTTTTTTGTTTGTTAGAAGAAAAAAGAAATACACTACAAAAAAATAGTGAATATTGGTAAAAAAACAATTTCAAATGCACCCATGAGAGATGATTTATCTATTGTAGATCATGATGCTGAGTTGAGCCATACAATTAAGATGTCCAGCAAGAAACATATGAGCTCGTGGGATGGGTTCCTCTATGATTGGCTTAGAGAGGTCTTGAAATTGGTGTTGTACAATAAAACTAAAATGAAATGTGTCACCAAACATTGTTCAAAGCAAATACTTTTGCGTGCATTCCTCAAAATAAAATATTTTTTAGGCATTCTTGACACACAAATATGATCACCTCTTGAAGTTTCCGTGTGCACCACGATTGAGTAATGAGTTTGATTCAATTTAAGGGGGCTGTGATATTGGTCTATGTGATGAATTGGACCCCATCATGCTATAGAGGGGCCTTTCTAATGGGCATGTTGGCCATTGTTTTTGGCTGAGGTTCTACTTTGAACTTGCACAATGGAACTCAAAAGTAATTTCCAGTGTAGTCCATGCATCTAGGCGATTAGTCCTAGCTAATTAGTCCTAGTTAGGCGACGCCCAGGCGATAAAAATAATTAAATTATATATATATATACACACAATAATTCAAACCTACTAGGGTTGGCAATAATCTAAGCAAATTAACATTTAATAGCTCACCTCATTTCTTGCTATCTCAGTAACAAGCTTATCTTCCTATCACAATGGTGGCTCTAGACTATTAGTTGGCTTTTTGACCTTATAGATAAAAATATTTTTTGATGACTAAAATATGAGTATTTTCTTATCAGACTTTTGGGTTTTTGTAATGTTTCGTTATAGTAGAATTTATAAAATTTTAAGATTTGAGAAATACTTTAGCATTTGGAAGTTAAAATTTTGACCTAATCCTTAAAAAGCAGATTTTGTTCTTGAACTTGAAAGTTGACTTTTTATTATTCAAGAATTTAGATGTAAGATAATTTTTATTGAATTTGGGGTATAACCTTATTTACATATAAATATCTTTAAGTAAAAGTAAAATTTAAAACCATTTATTTAAATGATATTTTATGAAAATAAATTGTCAATTGGTTTACTATTAAGAGAGTCGGGTGACTTCCACCCGCCTAGAGAGGTGCCCAGGCAATGATGGTCAAAAAAACCTAGGCGAGACCGCCTTGACTACGCTGATAATTTTAATGACTAATTGCATAGAGATTATTATTATTTTTTTAAAAAGAAGAGAAAATGATGGCAGAGGGTTTTGAACCCTGATCTCTGGTATTATCTTCTATACACTTCACCAACTGACTAGCAAATAGGTTGTGTGAAACATTTTCTTTTATTATGCAATTTATTTTCTTATCATTCAATTTCTTCTTGGCATCAGATAAATTCTGCTGTAAACTCTTATCAACCCCCGTTACTATGTGTCACATCAATATCTTTTGGTTGTATAAATTTATTTTACTCGTCAAAACTTAGTATTGGTATCATTGTGTGAGCTGGATTGCAGATAACTAAAAGTTAGGGTACCATATACTATTGGACCCCTTTTGTTTCTGGATCAGTAAGAAATCAATTCATTAAAAGAGAAATGGAAAATCATGGTTATTTTCCCCTTTATACAAATGTATTGGCAGTTAGCTTGATTATTTTTGCTGATTGGTTTCCATAGTGAATGAACATTTCTAAGTTATGTATAAAAAGTCACTGCTTAGTTAAATTATCTATCTTTTCCATATAGCTGAACGATATGATATGTTCTTTAGCTACTTCAGTTTGTAGTCAATTAGAAATCGAGAATAATGTATGTAATATTTTCAGTTGGCAAAGGTACAATGTCCACGTGACACACATTTTTGGGTCTATGATGATGGTCGCTACGAGGAGGAAGGTCAGAACAATATCAGGGGAAACATTTGGGGAAAGGTACATATGGGAAGATTTGTAATGCAATGCCTTTCAGTGCCAATAATAGATCCTTGAAAATTCTTATGGAACAGTTTGGATTTGTTCTTTGCTAGACAGGCATCAACACGGCTCGTCTGTACCTTGTTCTCATTGCCCGTGCTCCATGGTCAGCCTCAAGGGTCAAGGGATGAGGCTAGCTCTTATTCTACCGTCCCAGATTATCTGGAGCAGAAAAAAGTTCAGAAGCTTCTGTTACTTGGAGTTCAAAGCTCTGGGACCAGCACTATATTCAAGCAGGTCTGACCATGTTGTGAATTCGTTAGATTAACTATGGTTCTAAAAGAAATTGATTATTACTGTAGCTAAAGCCTTATGGATGTAAGATATGACTACATCGAATGGCATGTTGGTTTCAGAACCAAAATTAAAGCAATTCTGAGAATTGATTAAAATGATAAAACTTATCCTGTGTTACTGATATTCTCTTAGAGACTTTGGAATATCACTGATAGACTTATAGGTGATTTTCTGTCTATCAAGTTATTCTTTTTAGATGTATTATATTTTCTGGAGAAGAGAGTACATGTTTCTGTCAACATTTTATTTATTTATTTTTCTGAGAATCTATTTAGTTTTTCATATTATGTACCAATTAAAGAATTGGATATCAAATCACCAATGTTTTACCCAAAATATTTGGGCAACACAAATCTTGTTATGCGTGCATTCTATTATACTAAAACCCATAACTTCAGTTAAGTCGTGTATTATTAAGTCTTTCCTCACTAACTCCATTCACATTATTTTTGCCTTTCCTTTCCCCTTTTAGAGCCTGCAACTTGCACCAATTCATTTGTCCTCCTTTACGCTTCCCAAATCCATAGCCTTGGCCCTAGAGCGGATTCAGCGTAACTTCCGCTGGGAGGAGTGCGGGGGCCAAAGAAAGTACCACCTGGTTGAGTGGAACTAAATTTGCAAACCGCTTCGAGATGAGGGCCTCAACATTGCCCCATTGATCTAGGTGAACAAGGCCCTCCTGGGTAAATGGGTCTGGAGGTTTAGCGAAGAGAGGGAGAGTCTGTGGCAGAAGGTGATTGTTGCAAAATATGGGATTATCTCCTCCTAGCTGCCAAAGTAGGTGAGAGGTCTCCACGGTATCGGCCTTTGGAAGTGCATTGCGGCTGACCTGTTTTGTAGGTTCAAACTCGGGAATGAGACTAATTTCCAGTTCTGATCAGATGTTTGGTGTGACCAGTCAATGCTTTCAGACGAGTTTGGGACCCTTTTCCCGTTGGCCCTTAATAAAAACACCTCGGTAGCCGATTATTTTGAAAGGTTGGGTAAGAGTCTGTCTGGTGTCTTAGGTTTCGGAGAAACCTAAATGATTGGGAGGTGGAGGATATGTATTGTCTTCTGGGACGGTTGAGCTCCTCACCCCTCGTCTCCAGTGGCGTGATGTTAGGTTGTGGTCCAAAAGCAACTTCGATTGATTTTCAGTGAGATCACTATTACAATCGTTTGTTCTTGAACCCCGGATCCTCTTTCCTCATAAGGCTGTGTGGGCTAACTAGGTTCCCACAAAGGCATCCTTCTTTCTCTGGTGTGCTGGTTTAAATAAAATTCTTACGTTGGACCGTCTAAAAAGTAGAGGATGGAGTTTGACAAACCGTTGCTTTTTGTGCTTAAACGAGGAAGAGTCTGTGAATCACTTATTATTGCACTACCCGGTATGTGGGCTTTGGTTTTGGTTCTTATCTCGATTAGGAGTAGATTGGGTTTTCCCCCCCTCTTTTCCGAGCTTCTTATCGGGTTGGCAATTGGTGCCATTGGTGGGGGCTGCGGAAGTAATTCAGACTCTCTTGCCCGGGGCGATTTCCGAGGCGATTTGGAAGGAGAGGAATAGTCGTGTGTTTGATGATTCTCCCTCTCCTTTCTCTCGGATTCTAGTCTGTGTGCATCATTTGCTTGTGGATTGGAGCGTTCGTCTCTTAGATGGGTTCGAAAGTGAGGGATCTGTTATTACTAATACTGTGAGGAGTTTGCTTCCTATTGTGCTTGCGCTAGCCACGTTGTTTTCTTTGTTTTCTTGTTAGTCAATGTTTAGTTTACATCTCTGTAAACTGCTGTAGTTTTCTCTCCATTCAATATATTTGCTTATTACTGATAAAAAATAAAAATAAAAAAAACTTGCACCAATTAACTTCTTCTTATTGGAGCCGTTAATGGTCTTGCTGAACGAGACCAAACCATCTCAATTGATTCTTCCTTTATTTTTTCACCCATTAGATTCACTTCCAGATCCTTCAAATGCCTCAATTTTCATCTTTTCTTTCATTGTCTTTCCACTCATCCATCTCAACTACAATAATTCAATTAATAGTATTAGAAGATGAAGGATAATGCTAATATTATAAGCCAAGCCAAGAGTTTGCAAATTCCAGACAATAAGTGCTAAAGGTGAAAACTGGTTGGTAAACATTCATGAGTGTAGCAATTAGGGTTTGATTACAACAAGAATCAAAGAAGAAGAAAAGAAGAGTGAAAATGAAGAAGAGAGGAGAGACATGAACTGTGAGAGAGAGGGACATGCTCACATACATTGTAACGCACAATCCTCTCTTCTCTATTTATATTCAATAAAAGAAATAGACTTTGGCCTATTTACAGTAATGCCATTAGTTTAAAAAGGCTAAACTACTACTACTGAAATAAAGTAATGGCTAAACAAGTTCTTTAACTAGAAGTGTCAGTGGATTGGGCTTGGGCCTGGGTTTTTGTGACTTTTGAACAGGCCCGACCCTTGCCCATGCCCGGCCCCTTTACAAGAGGGTTTTGAGGCCCAAATTTGACCCGTTCATAGATATCATGAATGCCCAACTTGGAGAAGGTACGTTCTAACCGACACTTCCTAGTAGCTGCGAACATGTTTGCCAACTGATTCACTGCTTGTGTATACCAAATAAGTTACTGAGTACCTTGTCACGTATACAATGACAATCAACTTTTTTTAATAATTATCTCAAATCAACTTTGATGTGGAATTGGTTGTCTCCCTCTTTTTTTGAAAAATTTATAAAACCCAATTGAGGGCTCATTTTGGGTATTGGAAAACACCCCCAAATCCCATTGTGAGCATATTATCCCTTCATTCATCGATTTTATGTTCAAAAGGCAAAGATTTAGGCATTTGATTTTAGATTCAGATGGTTTTCCCAAAATTTGAAAGCATGCTATTTTTTATTTTAGCTATTAAATTTATTGCAAATAGGTAGTAATCAATCCAAAATGAGTAAATCTGTTGATTTCATGCAAGATCCAAGGATCAAAAAATATTTTTAGGAGAAATCAATGATTTTTCTCACACTTTTTGAAAATTCAAAAACATTACAATCTTTAATTTTTTTGGGAAAATTTCTTGAATTTAGGGTTAAAAAAATGAAATTGGTTTAAGTCTATTGATGATCTACAAGATTCATAGACAAAATCTATTTTTTTTTTTAATTAGGGTTATGTTCATCGTGGTAGTGCCTATAGATATGAGAGTGCATCTTCGTCTTCATATGGTTATGGTTATGATGTTCAATCCCACTGATTTGGAGCTTATGACATGAGGCTCAGTCCTTGGCATCGAGTAAAAGTTATGGAAAAATCCCACAGTTCACAGGTTTGCACCTGATTGGGATAGTGTATGCTTCATATGCCAGTCAATACCAGACATACATATAGATGTACCAGACCACATATCATGTTTACATGAGTTTGTCACAAAATTGTGATCATGTATGACACACTTATCATGTACTGTTCTATTCGTTTCCCGAGTCCATAGTGTTCAAGACGGAACATAATTCAATGTGGCATTGAAGATATATCATGTATGTCATTTACTTGAAGGTTGTAAAGTCGGTACTTTCTTATGTATTTTATTGAATATAATGTTTTTATATTTAGATGGCATTGCCTATAAATGGCTATGTGATTATGGTTTGTATTTTCATACCTGTTTATTAGTATGCTTGTTTTTTTTAACTTATCAAATTTCTCAACGCTCATATGTTTGATTATAAATGTAGTTTAGAGGTTGCATTTGGTTTGTTTTTAGCTTTCCAATTAAGGAAGTTTTATGCAAGGTATCCAAGTTTTTCCTTGCGTATCTAAGCGTTTTTCAGTGTCTTGATTTTTCGGCTTATCTTTGTGTATCAAGGATATGTATCCTAAAATTGCCTGACCGATACTGTATAGGTGATAGGTGATACGCCCTTCAATACTGATATTCTGAACCATGACCATCTATAGGGTTTGCACCTCTTATTGGTATGCAACCTCCATTGCAACACATGGCTCTCTAGGGAATTTTGGGCAGCAGATAAGGAAAAGACAATGTAGGAGCAAAAAAATCATCTTTTGGGGACAAACGTCAGTTTAGGTAAGGATACAACAGATGCGACGACTTGCAGCCCCTTCCCAGTGCCAAACATATTTGAAATGTTGGGAGCTATGTGTCTATCCTTAGAATCACAGCTCCCAATCTCTCCTTTGCTTCCTATTGTGAGGGTTTAGGCCTCATCTTCAGCCATGTGTCGTTGCTCTACCAGTGGGAAGCCCTACTAAAGATATCTTGCCCCCTCCTACTCTCGGTTCAGTCCTTGACCGAGCAAACCAAACCAATTTAATTGAACACCCCTCTCCCTGCTTCTTCTCCGCTTAACATTTCAAAGGCCGGGTTTGCATGCCCTTGTATTAATTTGACAATTGGGCCTTTTGGGCTTATGTTTCAAAGCCTTCATTCTCAGGATCTAGTAGCCTAACTAATGATGATCTGTTCGGGCTTCTCTCATTGTTGGAAAAGGAGAAGCAAATTCCCCATCCTGTGTCTATCTCGTTGAAGATCAGTGTCCCGATTAATAAAATCTTCAACGTCAAAGACCTTTAAGTAGGGTTGTCGAAGGGCCTGGTAAGGGAAAGGTGTAGGCCTTCTCAATCCCATCCTCACTTATGAGCATGGTAACGAAGTTCTCCAATTTTTCCCCAGAGGGTTTGTGTTGGGATCCGCCAATGTATCAGGATTGGTGTTTATTGAGAGACCTCAAGGATGCGGTGTCCTCAGTTTTAGGGTGGCCATGTTTCTTGGCAGGGCAAGTTGACTTGATTAGTTTAGTTTAAAGTTAGAGTTTGAAAGAAGAAAGAAGGAGAAGAGTAAGAAGAGGAAGAGGAAAAGAAAGAATAGAGAGTTTAGCTCTCGTCTCTCATTCATTAGATTATATACTTAACATCTAGAAATGGATATTACAAATATGTCATTACTCCATACACTCTATCTTAGTAACACCCAAAGGTCTACTTTACCATAGAGGTACAATAGACCAAAACAGTATTAAACACTCCCCCTCAAGTTGGTGCATAGATATCCCTCATGCTTAACTTGCTAATAAACCGATGAATTGAGGTCTCCCCAATCCTTTGGTCAAAACATCTGCTAGTTGATCCTTAGTCTTCACGAAAGGAGTGCAAATGTCAATTGATCTCAACTTCTGCTTGATAAAGTGACGATCAACTTCAATATGTTTCGTACAATCATGTTGCACAAGATTATGAGCTATACTGATTACTGTCTTGTTGTCACAGTATAGACTCATGGGTCCTTGAGCAGGAACCCCAATCTTTGAAAGTAGCAATCAAAGCTATAGGAGTTCACATACCCCATGTGTCATAGCTCTAAACTCTATTTCTGCACTAGACCTGGCTACCACTGGCTTGCTCCTCCATGTCATAAGGTTGCCACCCACAAAAGAACAATACCCAGACGTGGAGCGTCTATCTGTAATAGAGTTTGCCCAGTATGCATCTGTATAGGCTTCTACCTGTAAGTCATCATGACTAGCATACATCAATCCTTTCACAGGGGTGGACTTGAGATATCTAAGTATCCCGTACGCTGCCTCCAGATGTCCTGAGGTCAGTGCATGCATAAACTGACTGAAAACACTGACGATATATGCAATGTCCAGTCTGATCAAAGAGACGTAAATTAGGTGCCCTACAAGTCTTTGACACCTCCCTGAATCTGAAAGACGTTACCCATTGTCTTCACTAAGCTTGTAATTCACATCAGTAGGGGTGTCATTGAGTTTACACTCCATCATCCCGGTCTTCTGAAGTAAGTCAAGCACATACTTTTTCTAAGAGACAAAGATACCTTCCTTTGTTCTGACAACTTCCATCCCTAGGAAGTACTTCAAACAGCTCAAATCCTTGATCTCAAATTCTGCTGCCAACTTACTCTTTAACTTTCCCATTTCATCATAGTCATCCCCGATCACCACAATGTCATCCACATACACAATAAGGATAGTAACTTTCTGGTGGGAATGCTTGATAAATAGGGTGTGGTCTGCTTGTAGTCATTCTTCAACATGACAGTGCAAAATTTCTCAAACCAAGCTCTAGGAGACTGTTTCAGGCCAGACAAGGTCTTCCTTAGCTTGCAAACTCTCCTATTGGCTGAGCAACTCATAAAGCTAGGAGGAGGTGTCATGTACACCTCTTCTTCTAAGTCACCATGTAGGAAGTCATTCTTCACATCAAACTGGAATAGGAGCCAATCTTGGTTGGCAGTAAGGGACAACAACACTCTTATAGAGTTCATCTTATCTACAGGGGCGAAGGTCTCCTGGTAGTCTTTACCATGGGTCTAGGTGTATCCCTTGGCAACAAGCCTTGCTTTGTACGTATCAACTAAGCTATCTGAAAGATGTTTTACGGTAAAGATCCACTTGCAGCCCACTGGTCTTTCCCTTCTAGGAAGCTCAACAACATCCTAAGTGTCACTCTTTTCAAGAGCCCGCATCTCTTTTTCCATTGCCTTTCGCCACTTTGGCTGAGATACAACATTTACCACACTGCGAGGAATAGACATAGAAGACAATGGTAAGGCAAAGGAGCGATACAAAGAAGATAAAACAGATTATGTGACAAAGTTAGAAATAGGATGAGCACAAGAATGGACACCCTTCCTTAGAGCAATAGGAAAGGAAGATTCATCAATTAACTCAAGATTAGAATGAGGGATATCACCTTTGACTGATGGATTAGAGGAGACTTCTTGGAGGGGAGCATGAGGGCTTCTTTACTGTCTTTCTTCCTTCTTTCATATACTTGCAAAATAGGAACAATTTACCCCTGTCTATCACTATGACTAGTAGGAGGCAATGAAGCTAGAACTGGTAGAGGAAACTCAAAAGGCATCTCTTCACTGATACTCACCGCTGAAGAGAGGTCTTCTTGTCATAATAAAAGGAAATGGACTCAATGAATGTCACATCCATAGAGATAAAGCCTCGACGAAAAGAAGGATGATAGCATTGGTAGCCCTTCTGACTCGAAGCAGGCCCAATGAATACACACTTGAGAGCTTTGGGATCAAGCTTTGTATGGCCAAAACGAGCGATATGAACGAAGCAAACACACCAAAATACTTTGGGAGGAATAAGAAACAAACACGTAGAAGGGGATAGCACCCGGATAAGGATTTGGAAATCCAAAATAGGAGATGGCATGTGATTGATGAGAGACACTACATTTAAAGAGCATGAGACCAAAAGACTTTCAAAACATTCATAGCAAACAACAAAGACCTTGTCACTTCTGACAAGTGACGATTATTTTGCTCTGCCACACCATTTTACTAGAGTACTAGCACAGGTGGTCTGATCACTAATGAATAATGTCATGACTATCAAAATAAGAGGTAAGAGCCCAGACATACATTCCCCTCGATTATCAAATCTGAGAATTTTAAGTTTCACATCAAACTGAGTAATAATCATGGTATAAAAAGATTTAAAAATTGAGCAGACTTCACTTTTAGATTTAAGAAGGTAAACCCATGTAGTACGTAAGAAATCATCTACAAAGCTAACAAAATAGTGAAAACTAGACAATGAGGGGACTGGGGAAGGACCCCGTACATCAGAATAAACCACAACAAAAAGAGAATCACTTTTGTTCCCACGAGAAGTGTAAAAAATTCTACAATGTTTAGCCAACTCACATAACTCACACTGAAAAGAACTAATAGAGTTAGAAATAGACAATTGAGCAAATAAACACTTAAGTAACAAAAAAGACGGATGACCAAGACGATGATGCCACTTTAGCAATTGCTCCTGAGTAGTTATATGCACTTGGAGTGATCTGCTGGACAGGTAATGCAACACATGGTAGTGGGTCCAGCACATACAGTCCTCCCTCATGTCCCGTACTAATCGTCCTCCTCATCCCCAAGTCCTTAAAAATACAATTAGAGGGAAAAAGATGTACCACTACAATTTAACGATTGTGTAATGTTACTAACAAAAAGGAGATATAAAGCAAAATTTGGGACATGAAGAACAAATGATAGAGGCATAAAAAGGGTAACAGGTATACTGCATTTTCCGGCAATGGAAGAGGAAGTATCATTGACAATATGAACCTTATCTCTAACTGAACAAATAACGTGCGATGTAAAAAGAGAAGACATACCAGTCATATGGTCGGATGCACCTGAATCAATGATCCAAGAGCGAGTGAGTGGTGAGGCCTTATTAGTCTCCTTAGGCATAAGAATGGTACCTCTCAAGTACCCCATCTTTTCTTTTTCCTTTCATAAACAACAGAACAGATTGTGACCATGCCAAGAAATTGCTATCATTCAACTTAATGGTAGTGATTTGCACATTTGAGGCATCCCCATGTCCAAAGTGCACTTGCTCACCACTAGTCACAAGGTTAGAGGAGTCTTGGCTCACTTTCGAGTCACTCATTGCACTACAAAGGGATCGATTTACACAAATTAAGTCCTTAAACTACCACCATAAATGGATACACAACCCAAATCAACACTTCCAACTTCACATAAAGGGTTATACAACCCAAAACAACATTTCACTTTCACACATTTTTTTTCTAACACGTAGAGGGTCCATAATAACATTTCTAACTTCACACAACTTTCTTCAAACATTTGGAGGTCACCCAACTTGCACATCACCTTCATAGAACACTTTTCACTCTCACACAACATTCCTCAAACACTTCAGGGGAACCCAACTAGCACACCACCTTCAAGAGAGACCAAATGCCATGTCTCATGCACATTGCCATTAAAATTGTTTGCCAAAAAGTACCTTTTCACGATAATTAGTGAGTAAAATCCTTACCGGAGCTTCAATTTTCCAGTTCCACCAATCAACATGAGGCCTCCCCCAAATCTTCGGAATTCCTATATAGATCAAACACAACTAACTAACTTCACAAAACTCCTGTCTCCATGCCTCAAAAAATTTTGAAATCAATACCACAAATCTCTACACATCAAGGCTCATTAGATGGGAGAAAAAGCTAGGTTATCCATACCTTGGTTGTACGGCCCCTTAGATCTCATACCAAGTTGACTTGATTAGTTTAGTTTAAGGTTAGGATTTGAAAGAAGGAAGAAGGAGAAAAAGAAGGAGAGGAGGAAGAAGAAGAAAGAATAGAGAGCTTAGTTCTTCTCTCTCATTCATTAGATTATTTACTTAACATCTAGAAATGAATATTACTAATATGTCATTACTCCATACTCTCTATCATAGAAACACCCAAAAATTTGCGAATTAAATGTGAATTATTAATGACCTTTCAAAAAATTCCAAATAAATAGCTAATATATGGAATATTTTTGTACAAGTTTTCATAACCAAATTTCTTATTTATTATTCATTCACATGTTGATTGACATTTTTTCTATTGTTCTTGAATTTTGCTGATTTTATCTTAGCCGAATAGTTCTTGAACTCCAATTTGGTATATTTTCTTATGAGGGTGAGGTCATAGCCCGGGCCTAGCCCTTGAAAGGCCTAAACAGGCTACACCCTTGATTTATCCTCAAGTTCCAGGGCCTAAAAAGATCATTAATTTTTTGGAGGAGCCATCGATGCTACCTGTGTCGATTGTGACTCACTACCCTCAGCCACCTCAACCATTGGGTCATGACTACTACTATTCTACTAGGCATAGACATATTTGAATCAAACTAATTTGGACTAGGTCTTTGTAAACAAACTAATTTTAGTCTAGTTTACCTTATGATAAACTAATTATACTCAATCAAACTAATTCTAGATAAACTAAGTATAATAAAATAAAACTAAACTAACAAATCAAACTTATTTTAATTAGATAAACTAAAGTAATATAGTTTATAATCAAACTAACTATAATCAGACTAATTAAACTAGTTCCAAACTAATTATGTGCAGGTAAATTCATTAGATAAATTAAATCAATAATAATCAAGCTAATTACAATTAGATAAACTAAACAACTAAATATAGTTTTGTGAAATTTTAATAAAATTAATTGTAATCAGACCAAGGTATTAAACTTCGATATAAACTTCGGTCGTTAAGGAAGTTGACACGTTTCGAGGAAGTTTAAGGAAGTCCAAGGAAGTTATGAAAAAATTAATGAAGTCTAGGAACTTTAAGGAAACATTGGAAATCTAAGATGAAACTTTAAAAATTCAATACTTAAACATAAATACATATAAAAAATTCATTATATTACTGATTAAACATGTAGTACTCAAATGTGAGAATCATGTTAAGTAAAAAACGTTGTCTACTTGTCCGAGACTCCAAGTTGTAATTTCTTCTTGATATTTTTTTTCTGTATTGTCAAAAAAATTTAATTTAATTTTATCCTCTTTGTCAAGTGAAGGGGATATGTATTTTTTTTTAATTTTTCAATGATTATTCATGTTAATTGTATTAGAAACCTAAAAACTTATGAAAACTCATTGAAGTTGATAAATAATTGAAATTTAATTTAGTTTATAAACCTATTTCAATCGCAATTGATGAGCTCAATATTTTTACATGACTGAATCAATATGTGAAAAGGAGGAAATGAGTAGTTAAATAATTTTTAATTTATGAAATACTATTAGGAAATTATGTAATTTTATAAGATTATTAAAAAGTCCTCATTGGCATAATATACTAATAGAAAAATATTAGAGTAATAGAATTATAATTTATAATAAGATTAATGCTAACCACACTCTAATAATAAAATGATAATTTTTAATAAGGTTAATGCTTGCACCACTCTTTTTAAAAATAATTATATTTATAATAAGGTTAATGCTAGGGATACATATCTTTCTTTATTAAGAAATTAAGTTTAAAGTGAGTGAAACTAGCATTACCCTTTTAAGTTAAAACTTAAAAGTTCTTCAATTTACTAACTTTTTTTGTATACTTCGGTTAACTTCCACCAAAGTTCTATATTTTTCTCAACACAACCGAAGTTTGCCACAAAGTCGAGTATTTTTAAAATACAAGTGCATTTCGCTTTGGATACCAAAGAAGTCTACTCAATTCGGTCAACTTCGGCGGAATTGAGTCAACTTTTGACACCATGAATCTGACCAACCAAATTTTAAACCTATGTTTTAAAAGGCGTTTGAGGCTTACACCACGAGGCTAAAGGAAAACACCTTGATGCTCAACCGTGAGGCTTAAATCTTATGAGGTTCACGCCAAAGGTATTAAACTTTGGTTTCGGTATAAACGTCGGTCACTAAGAAAGTTGACACTTTTCGAGGAAGTTTAAGGAAGTCCAAAGAAGTTATGTAAAAATTAAAGAAGTTTAGAAAACTTAAAGAAAACATTGGAAATCTAAGATAAAACTTTAGAGATTCAATACTTAAGCATAAATACACTCATAAAATTCATTATATTAGTGATGCAAGCATGTAGTACTCAAATGTAAGAATCATGTTATGTGTTATGCATTGTTTGCTTGTCTGAGCTGTAAAGGCCGTAATTTCTTCCAGGTATATCTTTATATTGTCAAATATTTGTAATTGTATTTTATACTCTTTATCAAGTGCGGAAGGCCATTTTATTCTCTTTATTTTTCAATGATTATTCATGTTAATTGTTTTAGAAACCTGAAAAACTTATGAATGCACATTAAAGTTGATAAATAATTGAAATTCAATTTAGTTTCTAAACCTATTTCAATCTATAATTGATGACCTCAATGTTTTTACATGACTGAATCAATATGTAAAAAGGAGATGGGTATTTAAATAATTTTTAATTTATGAAATACTATTAGAAAATTATTTAATATTACTAAAAAGCCCTTATGTGCCTAATATACTAATAATAAATTTATTAGAATAATAAAACTATAATTTATAATAAAATTAATGATGACACATTCTAATAATAAAATTATAATTTATAATAAGGTTAATGTTAGCAACACTCTCTTTTAAAGCCAATTATAATTATAATAAAGTTAATGTTAAGGACACATGTCTTTCCTTATGAAGAAAAGAAGTTTAAAGCAAGTAGAATTAGAATTACCATTTTAAGTTAAAACTTAAAAGCCCTTTAATTTACAAATTTTTTCTGTACACTTAGGTTAACTTCTACCGAAGTTTTGTATTTTCCCAATACTTTTTTATGTTTCGGTCGAAATTTACTGAAATTCACCACGGAGTCCAATATTTTTAAAATATAAGTGCATTTCGCTTCAAACAACAAGGAAGTCGACTCAATTTGGCCGAAGTTGACCGAATTGAGTCGATTTTTGATACTGTGCTCACGTCTCAATGTGTGAGGCTCACATAGGACACGTGCCTCATGCCTTGAGCCTACTTTATGCCAGTGGCGTGCGCCTCGTACATTCACTAAAATAAGGGTTCTATCCACATAATTGATACTTAAATGTCGTTTTTAAAAAACAAATAACATTATTTATTCAAGATAAGGCATTGAAAATGATGCTACTGCTGCTGATGATGATATTTGTTTCAAGTTTCAACTAACACTCAATTTATTATTTTTTAATGTATTTAGGTTTTTAAATTCTTTTAAGTCTAATTCACACTTATCTCGGTAAATGGATTTGGAGATTCGGGTCGGAGAGTAATAGTTTGTGGAGAGAGGTGATAGTAGCAAAGTATGGATAGCACTCGAGGTGGGTTCCCAAACAGGTGAAGATATCGCATGGAGTGGGACTGTGGAAGGGAATCATGGCGACGGCTAATTTGGTGTTGCCGAAGTTCCGTTTTGTAGTGGGTCAGGGGTCCGAAGTGAGATTTTGGAAAGACGTTTGGTGTGGGGAGAACAGACTTCAGGATGATTTTGGGTGTTTATTTGGGGTAGCTAGAAACAAGGAGGCGGTGGTTGGCGACTATTTTGAGAGAAGGGGGGAGGGGGTGGTGTGGTGTCCAGCGTTAAGACGAGACTTAAATGACTGGGAGATTGAGGAAGCGGCTCGGTTGTTAGAGAGGGTAGGCAATTATTCACCACGGACTGATATTAGGGATTGTAGAGTGTGGAGCGGCAGCAAACATGGGAGGTTCTCAGTTAGTTCTCTGTATCGGTCTTTGGGTCCGGTTTCTTTGAGCTGGTTTCCTCAGAGGGTTGTATGGAACCCAGGAATTCCATCCAAGGTGTCGTTCTTCTTTTGGAATGCGGCATTGGACAAAATCCTCACGTGTGATCATTTACAGCATAGAGGGTGGAGTTTAGCC
Source organism: Tetracentron sinense (assembly GCA_015143295.1). Lineage (NCBI taxonomy): Eukaryota > Viridiplantae > Streptophyta > Magnoliopsida > Trochodendrales > Trochodendraceae > Tetracentron > Tetracentron sinense. The sequence goes on along the minus strand of CM026572.1, from coordinate 6,825,472 downwards.
AATAGATGTTTCATGTGTTTCAAAGCGGAAGAGACAGTCGATCATTTGCTCCTACACTGCCCGATTGTGGCCGGTATATGGGGATACTTTCTTTCCCGCGTGGGGGTGGAGTGGGTATTCCCAGCGACTTTCCTTAACTTTTTAGCTAGTTGGCACAAAGGCAGTGAGGAAGGAGTTTTGGAGACTATTTGGTCGGTGCTGCCGGGAGCTATCGCTTGGATGGTTTGGAAAGAACGGAATCTTCGGGTCTTTGAGGATACGTCGGCGTCCCATTCTCGTTTGTGTGATAGGGTTCGGTTGGTGGTGTTGGAGTGGGCAAGCCTTAGGGATGATAGGGAGGAGATTCAGTTGGCATTAGGTTGATCTTTCTTTTTGGGGGGTGTGTGCAAGCTAGGAGTTAGGCGTTGCGCTATTAGAGATGTCTTTGAGTTTACTGCCTTGTAAACTACTGGTTGTGCTGTTGTCTGCTTGTACATTGTCCTTTTCTTTTATATATATTCGTTTGATTATCGATCAAAAAAAAAAAATCTCTACACATTATTATTATAATAACCCTAATGAGTTAGTTACAAAAATACCCTTAATGAAAGAGATCTGGTGAGCGTAGATATTCAACATGCCCAGCTTGTTAAGAACCCCTTCTAGGTTAGCTTTAGTAACCCCCTTGGTGAGTACATCAGCTAGTTGGTTTCCCGTTGTGACAAATAGTAAGTAAAGATTTCCAAAAGCAACTTGTTCTCTGATAAAATGTCTATCAATTTTAATGTGTTTAGTTTGATAATGCTGAATGAGATTCTAGGCGATATTGATGGCTGCCTTGTTATCACAAAATAGCTTCATAGGTATTAGGTACATCTACCTCCATACCCAAATCGCACAGTAAGATCTTCAACCATAATAGTTTTGCTACCCCATGGGCCATTGCCCTATACTCTGCTTCAGCACTTGACTTAGCCACCACACTCTACTTCTTGTTTCTCGAAGTGATAAGGTTACCACCTAGGAAAGTACAATACCATGTGGTAGATCTCCTATCATCTACACTTTCAACCCAATCAACATCAATGTAACCTTTGAGTTAAAAATGACCATGGTTAGCAAATAGAAGGCCCTTCCCTGGAGTAGCCTTCAAGTATCTCAAGATTCTTTCCACTGCCTCATAATGAGCAATTTGAGGTTCATGCATGAACTGACTAACAACACTGACTGCATACGCGATATCAGGTCTAGTGAGAGAGAGATAGATGAGACGACCAACTAGTCTTTGGTAAATCTCTCTGTCTTCCAGTAATGGGTCATCTTTCGAGCTCAACTTGTGATTCTGCTCAATAGGAGTGTCTGCTGGGCGAGAACCCAATTTTCCAGTATCCTTAAGTAAGTCTAAGGTATACTTTCGCTATGAGATGAAGATGTCCTTCTTTGATTGAGCAACCTCAATAGCCAAAAAATACTTCAAACTGCTCAAATCCTTGATCTCAAACTTCGTTGCTAGAAATTTCTTCAGGTTTTGGATCTTTAATGAATCATTTCCAGTCACCACAATGTCGTCGACATAGACTATCAATGCTGTAACTAACTGTCATTTTCTCCTGACAAAGGGAGAGTGATCAGCATAGCTCTGTAGATAATTCATCCTCTTCACAGTTTGACTGAACTTCTCAAACCAAGATCGGGGAGACTACTTCAGTCCATAAATAGATTTCTTCAGCCTGCAAACCTTTCCTTCATTGTTAGGAAGCTTGAAACCAGGAGGAGGAGACATATACACTTCTTCTCGTAGATCTCTATGAAGGAAATCATTTTTTACGCCTAACTGTTGTAGGGGCCACGAGTGATTAGTTGCCAAAGACGAGAACTCGTATGGAGTTCATTTTTGCAACAGGTGCAAATATCTCCTTGTAGTCTATCCCGTATGTCTGAGTGTACCCCTTAGCTACCAGTCTTGCCTTGTACCTCTCAATTGATCCATCTGCCTTATGTTTCACGGTGAACACCCATTTGCAACCTGCTGTTCTTTTTTTCTTAGGTAACTCAACCATTTCCCATGTACCATTTTTGACCAAAGCTCTCATTTTTTCCATCATAGCATCGCGCCACTTAGGATCAGAGACAACCTCCTGAAACTTAGAAGATAAAGCCACAAAAGAAACAGAGGACAAGAAAGTCGAGTAGGAGGGTAACAAAGAGGCATAAGCCGCATAAGAGATGAAATTAGAGATAGGATGAATCGTACACTGGCGCTTCCCTTTGCGTATGATAATGGGAGCAGTATCATTATCAATATCAGGAACATAAATAAAAGTCATAGGATGCAATGGAACAATGTTACCTGGTTCAGAGGAGCCAGAATTGGGAGATGGTCTTATCACAGTGGTCCCCTCATTTTCGCGTCTAGTATACACTTGTAGGTCCTTCTTAGTAGTAGTCTCAGTAGGAGCAACAAAATCAAAATGATGGATAACATCAGGGACCAACGCCGGAAGGAGAATCGAATGCAAACTCTCTTACAACAATGCGTTATGCTCCCCCTGAAGAGAGGTCAAGGAATGAGGGAAAAGTGGAACACTCTCAAAAAAGGTGATGTCCATGGTAATAAATCATTTACCCGACACGGGATCAAAACATCTCTATCCCTTTTGTGTAGAGGAATGCCCTAAGTAGACACCCGAAATGGATTTTGGATCCAATTTGGTTCGATGAGAACCCAAAATATGAATGAAGTAAACACACCCAAAGACACGTGGGCAAGGGCGGTCCCCAAATTTTTTGTAAATCCTTACTGAACTAGTATGAATAGTGGGCCCCTCAGTTTTAAAAAAAAAATTTAGTATACTTGGCCCCCCTCAAATTTTTTTGTCCTGTATAATATAGTGGCCCCCCCAATTTTTTTTTTGTCATATTTATAGTGGGCCCCCCAATGGAGTCCTCTTATGCCCTTGAGGTTGCCACATGTCCCTATTGACACCCCTTAACTATGGTTAAAATTCACCCAATCTCAGGGTTCACCTACTTATCCTTGGTTTTTAGGAAAAAATATTTAAATAATTTTAACCTCAGGAGTTAGTGAATATTAAACTAGGGTTCGAAAAGAAATTTGATATATTTTTTTAAAACCAAGGATAGGTGGGTGAATCTTAACCACAATTAAGGGGTATTAATAGGGACACGTGGCGACCTCAAAGGCATTACTGGGAAAAAAAATTCTAAAAATAAAAAAACTACCCCAAATTTTTTTTTCTCGGGGGCTACGCCCCCGAACCCCCAAATTCCATACCCTCAAATCAAAATTTTTTTTTACATGTATTTTGGCCCCCCCAATGAAAATTTTCTGGCTCCGCCCCTACACGCGGGGGGATGGATAGTAAATAGAAGCTAGTCTAGATAGAGTAGTTGATATAGAGACTTCAACTTCAATACTTGAGATGACATGCAATTAATCAAGTCGACGGATGTGTGCAATGCTTTGGCCCAATACTTCTTTAGAGTATTCATTCTTGTCAGTAAGCTGTGAGCCACCTCCAAAAGGTGACAGTTCTTACGCTCGACCACCCCATTTTGTTGAGGAGTATAAGGACATGTGCTCTGATGGATCATACTGTGATCGGCCAAATATTGCTTTAAGTTGCCCCAAGGTATTCCTTTTCGTTATCAGATCTAAAAATTTTAATTTGCTTCTCAAATTAAGTCAACACCATCTTGTGATACCTCTTGATAACGTTCGGGACTTCAGCATGAGACTTCATCAAATAAATCCAAGTATGACGGGAGAAGTCATCCACAAAAGAAATACAATACCAATAACCATGCACAGATAAAGAAGGGGTAGGGCCCCAGACATTAGAATGAATAAGCTGAAACGGAGACTTTTATTCATACTTGGAGAAAAAATATTTCTACAATGTTTGGAGAGTTCACACACTTCACATTGCAGGATATGACCAGGAACAAACTTAAACAGGTCCGGAAAGACCAACCACAAAGACTTAAAATACAAATGACCAAGACGACTGTGCCACAATCTGATTTAGGTATCATTATTACTACTATTAGGACTACTACTAATCTGTAGTACTGATGGAGAACCATTCACATCCAGAAGATAGAAACCATCTGTTTCACGACTATTCCCAATCGTTTTCCTCATCACCAAGTTCTGAAACACACAATTAGTAAGAAAAAATGTCACATAACAGTTAAGACTTTTGGTCAGACTGCTAATGGATAACAAATTGGTGGATAAATTTGGAACATGAAAAACTGATGAAAGAGATAGGGCATTAATAAGTTTGACATCACCCTTTCTAGAGATGTAGAAGAGGGATCCGTCAACAATTTTGACCCTATCTCTTCCAGACGAGAAACTATATGAAGAAGATACAGTAGAGAGACTAGTCATATGATCTAATGCACCTGAATCAATGATCCAGGTCGGGCTAGACCGGGAATGAGAAACGAAATTAGCAGATTCGTGAGTACTTAACTGAGCAAATAAGGTAGAAGCAAAAGGACTTTTCATCTGACTCAAGAGACCGCGGAGACGATCAATATCGTTATTAGAGAAGCTCTCGGAAGAAGATGGTCCGGTGAGAGAAGCGAATGCGACGGAGGTACCCAAGGTAGGAGGCATGAACGATGCAGTGTTGCCTCTAGGAGTGCCCAACTGTTGTCTAGGATGAGAAAACTTTGCGGGTCAACTAATGAGATCCCAACAAGTTTCCTGAGTATGTCGAGTCTTCCCACAATGCTCACACTACAACTTATCTTTGTCATCAGGAGGCCTCTGCTTCCGAGGAGGATACTTCCCACCTCTAGGAACATTAGAAGATGCAGCTAGGGCGAGATGATCGCTAGTTGGAGGTACCATCGCCTTTTTTCAGTTGTCCTCACCTTGGACTAAAGAAAAAACTTGGTCCAAAGAAGAAAGCTCACCATCTCAAAATCTGAACCCAGGTAATTTCAAATTCCGGATTCAAGCCAACCAAGAAGTCAAAAATTCTGTTATGTTCCTCCTGTTTACTGTGCCTATCTCTGTCTTTATCAGTGTTCCACTGAATGACCTAAAAATGGTCCAACTCTTCCCAAAGACCTTGAAGAGTGGAGTAATAGGTAGATAGACTCTGCTCCCCCTGGCAAAGAGTAGCAATCTCTTGCCTCAACTGATACACCTGTGCAATGTTCTGACGTTGGGAATAGGTTTGAGTCGCCTTATCCCAGATCTCTTTTACTTCCGAAGAAATAAGAAACCTCTACTAACGGATGGTTGCATGGAATTCAAAAGCCATGACATACCTATAAGGTTTTCTTGCTCCCACCTGTCATATGTCTTGGCCTCTGCAGCTGGTTCCTTCACTCGACCAGTTAAATACCCTAACTTTCCTCTCCCGCCAATATACATCTTAGCAGACTGAGACCACTCAAGGAAGTTGACACCATCCAACTTAATGGTTGTGATTAGCGCACCAGGGTTATCACCATAATTACTAGTGATTGGCATAGTGGTCATACCATTTGGAACCTTCGACGAGACACCTGATATGCCTTCAGAAACATCATCGGTGGCCATTTTTTTTTTCAAACCAAAAGGAAGGTGCTGATTTTTCACAGAGTAACCCTAACCACCAAGTATTAAGCCACAAAAAAGGAACTAAAAGAGGGCCACCGAACTCTTAGGGCTCCCAAAAAAAATTCCAGCCCACTTGAATGACAAAGGTGTAACTTCACAATGACAACCGGCCATATGGTATTCCTAATCAGCAAAAAAAAACAGGTATGAGCCAAAACAATTGGCTTACGAACCCCAGTACAGGGTTCTCACGTGAAACCGTAGGGCTTGTAATGCTCCTAGGAGCTTCAATTCTTCTCCAAATTCAATGAGACCACACCCATTAGAATTCTATAGAATTTTCGACCCAGCCTTACTCAAAGTTGGGGTTCCAAAACAGCCAACAAAGTTCCAATCTTCAGTTTAGCGAAAACAGTTAAATTCTGCAATTATTCTTAAAAATTCAGAAAGCAACATCAATAGTTGCTGAAAATTGAACCAAACTCACCAAAAATCCCAACTCAGGCCACTCTATCATCTGGTACAATCGTCTTCCATGGGTGGTTGTACAGATGCTGATGTCAGCAAGGCACCATGCTGCGTCAGCAAGTTGCAGGAAAAAACCAGGAAAATAACGATGAACAAAAAACCTCTTGAGTTCCCTTAAATCTTGTTTTGCTCTGATACCAAGTTGGAGATCAAACCCTAGAAGAAAAGATGGAGGAAAAGAGAGAGGAAGAAGATGAATAGTAGAGAACACGTGATTAGAGAGAGTTCCTCTCTAATCTCTACACCTTATTATTATTATAATAACCCTAATGGGTCAATTACAAAAATACCCTTAATGAAAAGATCTGTTGTATTACACCTACATATCCAACATATCTCAACAATTTCCCTAGTAGACGTTGCAAAGATTTGGAGCCACTGGCCTACAAATGTAGTCCATAACTTCTTTGTAATTTTTGTTAAAATTCTAAATCCACAACATGAATTGATGATTGAACATCTTCTTCTATATGCATATGAACAAAAAATAAATCTAAGTTTCAACATTTGCTTGCCCTTCTTATATATATATATTAATAATGGCTAATTAATTTATATAGTATTTCCTATGTGTGTACGTGCTTGCTTGCTCACACAATGTACACGAATACACACACACATATTTATAATCATTCATTAACTTGCTGGGTCTTTTCTGCACTTTTCTTATATTTTATCGTTAAAATAAAGGACCGTGAGGCTTTCTTGTGAGACTTAAGCCTCACGTCTTGAGGCTTATTCCTCATTCATCTTGAGGTCTTAACGTCTCACCTCATGTCTTTGCGTTTTAAAACACTGCTCTAAACATACTAATTATAATCAGATAAATTAAAATAAGTGTTTCTATGTACCCATTTTATAAATTTAATTATAGTGCTTTTGCCATGCCAGCTAGGTACACGACTGCCTGTGAATATATTCCTGATGATGCAGTTACATACATTTTGTGCTCATATTTCCATCCCAGTTCCTGCTAATTTGAGAACTGGCCTATATATCCATGTCCCATTGGCACATGCACATTTTCCCCATTTATGTTGCGATTTCTTTCCACTTGGGGACAAAACTTATTCTCGGATTGATAAAAACCAAATGCTAGAACTAGTCCCTGGAGATATTTTTCCTTTTTGGTACCTTCATTTCATACGTATCAATTTCAATTTTAGAAGTTAGTCTTTTGTTAATATTTTTATTTCCATTGGTGCCATTGTCATTTTTTGATGTGTCCCTAAACAGGCCAAGTTTTTGTATGGCAACAAGTTCAGTCCAGAAGAGCTGCAGGACATTAAGCTAATGATCCAAAGTAACATGTACAAATATCTCAGCATTTTGCTTGATGGACGGGAGCGCTTTGAGGAGGAAGCACTGTCTTGGATGAAAGAACTCGGTTCACATGATCAACACCCTGCAGCAGGTGACATTTACTACATGGTCTCCTTGGTTCCTTTCTCAGGCTTATCTGGGCTGAAATATCGACTATTTCTACATAACGTAGTGTTGTTCTGTTCTTCCTAAAATTGAATGGAACTCTTTTGTAATCTTACTTGCATAACTACCTGATGCAATGGGGAAGCAATAGCCTTGAATAACTCAAGAGATCGAACCCAATGATCAAAATCTCCAAATAGTAAGTTTCATGCAGAGGGGTATTTTGGTAAATTTAAAATTCCGATCCATGAATAAACACCACAGTCATAATCTAGAAGTTAGATAAGACCTCTATATAAAGTTTCAGGGCAATCCAAGATGTCTAGGTTAGTCAATTAAGGTTTTGACAGTTCGGGGACAAATCTGGAATTTTCAGAAAGCTGTAAATTCTCAATTAATCCAAAATTACTGATCATAAACTTAAATTGAATGTATACCCATTTCAGATTATATCCACTAATCAAAAGCCCTCTAGAAATTATGAGCAATCCTCGGATCTTAGAAGGAATTTAGGAAAGTCTCAAATTTATCCAAATAGCCAAATTAGGGTTTCTCAACTGGAGGTTGGAATCCAAAATTGATTCTTAGGGTATGTTCTTGTCACTAATGTATGACTAGAACAGAATTTAGAATCCGATTAGATCAATCCCTAAGAAAAACTTAGGGCAATGTTGAACTCTAGGGAACAAACTCTAATTTCAGTTATAGATTTCAGGGATCAAACCAAATCTGAATCAGTGAAGATCAAAACTAGTACAAATGACTAATTCAAAAGGCACGACAGCCTAGAGAAGAATCTCTAGGGTTATTTGCTTCAACTCAATGAATCTCTCTTTCAATCTTCAATACCAAGAGTAATTCTTAATATCAATGCACGGAGAGTAATAATACTTACTTGAATCAAGCATAACAAAGGAATCACAGTCTCTGAACTCAGTATTAGCAGCTTTAACCTCTTATTAAACCTCTTTCAAAATTTTTGCACTAACTTCAAAAGCTAGGGTTCTCTAGCTTTTATAAACGAAAAAAAGATCTTCAAAATCCTAATCTAACTCAACTTCCTAATTAAGAAAACTCTAAATCTAGGATTCTAATATAGTTAAAATCAAATCCTATTTATATTCTAACTCATTAAGTAGTAATTAATAAAAGACTAATGGGCTGGTTGACTACCCTTACTGGGCCTAATATGGGCCCTCCTTTTATAAGGGGTTCATAAAGGCTTATAGACTTTAGTTGAGACCCTCCTTGGGCTGGTCGGCTGGCCTTCCTTGGGCTTGGGTGATTGAGATCAATTCCAAACAGCCATCGATCTTACATCAACTCTCCCCAGGTGGGAAAAGTTTGACCTCGAACTTAGCATTGGCTTTGAGTATGCCCCACGAACAGAAATGAACTTGGCGGTTGGTGCTCGGTCATAATGGATGTTCGGCATCCTCTCAAGTGGAAAAGCCCGCAAAGTGATCCTCTTACCTTCCAAATTCAAGACATGTGTTTGAACCTTCATAGTAGATCACGTCGTTATCTGCTTGCCATGATCTGCCTACTAGAATGTCGCATGTGTCCATTGCATAAACATAACAAACCATATGAGTAATGAAGCTCTTCAAGCCTAGCTTGACGATCACAGTTTCAGATAGCATGTCTGTATTCTCTGTCTTGATCCCGCTTATAACTTTAGTTTCAGAAGTCCCATATTTTTTCAATCCCATCTCCTTCACGAATTTGGCAGATATCAAGTTACGTCCACTTCCATTCCAAAAATGGTATGAGCATCTATGTAATCATCTCCCTTGTACATGCCCCGGATAATAAAACAATGCCTCCCGCACTTTATTTCGAGCCTCCTGTAACTGAATCTTGGTTGGAGTGTTCGGGTAACAAGCATGGTTAGAGTAGGCTCTCCTTCCATGATAATCTCTTCTAACTTGGTCGACTTTGTTTCCATATCCTGCTCTTCTTGGCCTTCCAGAAATCCTTCCACAATAGATAGGTTCCTCTTCTTTGGACATGCTGTAGAAAAATGCCCATGCTCCACAACTATATCAAGTAATGTCTATCCTCTCCCCTCTCTTCTGTTCAGGCTTCTTATCATCAGTGGCACACTCTTTAGCCTTTCCTTCTGGCATTCTAATCTTCCTGTCAACCTGTTTATCAACTTGCATCAAGAGATGTTATATCTTCTCGTCAGATACCAATGCAACTTGATAAGCTGCATCAACAGTATTAAAATATTGCGAAGCCATGTGAAACTGAATTTCAACTCTTAACCTATGGACATACTTTCAAACAAGCAGCTCTTCAGTAGTCATGGAATGGCATTTAGCTGATAGTTTGTGAAATTCTTTCGTGTAATCATACACGTTCCTATCTCCCTGCCTGAAATCCTGTAACTTGTTGTAAAGAGTTCTGGAGTAATTAAGTGGCACAAATTTCCTTCGCATCTCCTCTCTTAACCTCCCCCATGTGTTAATTCGTTCCAGGCCCTGGCGCATCCTGAGTTGTACTAAATCAGACCACCATTGTGCTGCAAAACCTCTAAATCTAGTAGCAATTACAGCAATCTTCTTTTCCTTAGGGATGGGCTTATAGGCAAAGATGATCTCCACAATGGTTAGCCATTCTAAAAATATTTCTAGTTTCATATGACCATGGAACTTGGGAATTTCTACTTTCACACCATAATCCCTATCTACTTGCGCATTGTAAGGTTGATGTACAAAGGGAGTGTCAACCCTTTCTGAAGTAAGTCTAGGTTAATTGTTCACAATTAGTTGTTCCATTTTCTGATCCATCCTCCTCATAAGTGCCTCAAGACTGTCAAGTCTCTCATCATACCTCCTTTCCATGCTATCAATCCTCTCAGAATTAACTTGCTTGTTGTTAGCCATGTATGGATAATCTTTCTCACTTCTCAAAAGATGGGCTAAACTATTTGAATCCAGCGAAACTCAATAAGTTCGCTCTGATACCAATTTGATGCCAATTGCCACGCGGGAGCAATAGCCTTGAATAAATCAAGAGAACGAACCCAATTATCAAAATCCCCAAATAGTAAATTTTGGCCAGAGGGATATTTTGGTAATTTTACAATTCCGATCCACGAATAAACACCACAGTCAGAATCTAGAGGTTAGATAAGACCTCCATATAAAGTTTCAGGACAATCCGAGATGTCTAGTTTAGTCAATTAAGGTTTTGACAGTTCAGGGACAAACCTGGAATTTTTCAGAAAGTTGTAAATTTTCAATTAATCCAAAATTACTGATCAGAAACTTAAATTGAATGTATATCCATGTCAGATTATATCCACTAATCAAAAGCCCTCTAGAAATTATGAACAATCCTCGGATCTTAGAAGGAATTTAGGAAAGTCTCAAATTTATCCAAATAGCCAAATTAGGGTTTCTCATCTGGAGTTTGGAATCCGAAATTGATTCTTAGGGTATGTTCTTGTCACTAATGTATGACTAGAACAAAATTTAGAATCCGATTAGTTCAATCCCTAAGAAAGACATAGGGCAATGTTGAACTCTTGGGAACAAACCCTAATTTTAGTTATAGATTTCAGGGATCAAACCAAATCTGAATCAGTGAAGATCAAAACTAATACAAAGGACTAATTCAAATGGCACGACAGCCTTAGAAAAGAATCTCTAGGGTTATTTGCTTCAACTCAATCAATATCTCTTTCAATCTTCAATACCAAGAGTGATACTCAATATCAGTGCAAGGAGAGTAATAATACTTACTTGAATCAGGCATAAAAAAGGTATCACAATCTCTGAATTTAATATCAGCAACCTTAAAAGTAATAAGAACCTCTTATTAAACTTCCTTTAAAAATTCTGCACTAACTTCAAAAGCCAGGGTTCTCTAGCTTTTATAAACAAACAAAAAAAAGATTTTCAAAATCTAAATAGGCTTATAATGTAAATGGAAGGAGAAAAGAAGGGGAAAGGAGGACCGTATCGTGCGTATCAAGCCGGGTCATGCGTATGGCAAGTTGTAAATAGGCTTATAATGTAAATGGAAGGAGAAAAGGAAAAAGAAGACTGTATCTTGGGTATCAGGTCCGTGCCGTGTGTATCGGCCCGATATGCATGATACAGACCGATACCGTGTCGATACATGGGATTGTTTAGAGTTTCAGTGTATCTTTGTTCGGGCCGATATGTATCATTATTTTAGTTCATGGACATATAACAATAATGTGGCTAACTCATATGAACTGGTACATATGTATGTACATCTGTTGTAAATCCGAGAGTTGTGGAATCTGTTCATAAATGTCACTCGATGCTTAGGACTGAGCATGTAGTGACCCAACACCATATAGAAGCTGATGTGAAATAATTTTACCGGTTTTTTGTGTTTTAATAATGTTAACATAATAAAAATTATTAGCCCGATTCGGAAAAAGTCTTGCAATTTGGAAGTTGAAGTTTTGCTTGAACGACTAAAAATCAAATTTTAGTGTTAAACAGGAAAATTGGATTTTGATTATCTTATAATTTAAATTTTTGAGTATTTTAATGAATTTAAATGGGGGTACCCAACATATGCTTAGAAATTTTTTGTAAGCTGGAATGTAAGTTTTTTCCACTGAACTGTTCGTTGGCTTTTTGACCTTGTAGATGAAAATATTTTTAAAGACTAAAATATGAGACTTTCCTTACGTTTTGTTGGCTTTTTGACATTATAGATGAAAATATTTTTGAAGACTAAAATATGAGACATTCCTTACTGGACTTTTGGGTTTTAGTAATGTTTTGATATAATAGAATTTATGAAGTTTTAAGATTTGAGAAATACCTTAACATTTGAAAGTAGAAAATTTGACCTCATCCCTAAAAGGCAGAGTTTATTCTTGAACTGGAAAGTTGTTTTTTTATTCTTCAGGAATTTAGATTTAGGATAAGTTTTTATGGAATTCAAATGGGGGTATAACTTTGTTTGCATATAAATATCTTAAGTAAATGAAATGGATATTCTAGGATATAAGATATTCTAAATCTTCTTTTTATGTATACTCTAATTTATTATCATTTCAACATATCTTTTCTCTCCGTAAGGGCTTCAAAGTTCAAATTTTTTTTGAAATACTCATAGGTGGTCAACTATTAAATGCAGCTGACCACTTGCTAGGTGACCTATGGGAAAGCAAATTCCTATAGGATATTGTTAAGAAGTACTTTCTAATCTACTCCTTCGGGAATCCAAGGTTTTAATTGTCGATGTATGGGAAATATTGCAATTTAAAAATGTGAGATGTCGTGGTATATATCCTAAGATATTCTCGAAATGACAAATTTTGTTCGTTTGAAGGGAAAAAGTAGGGAAAGTTAGAAAAACATGGAATATCTCGATGAAACTTCAGGAAATGATAAAAAAATAAACATTAATGCACACTTAGCAATAGCATTATAAAAAAATGCAAAAGAACAACAATGTACAGAGCATATGCAATTGACATGGGGCAAAGAAACGCACTGACGGTAATGTATGATAGTATGGTATTTATATAACATCCTTACATCATGCACACATTCAATAATCATAAAAAATATAAGTATAAACTCAAATAATGGTGAAAACCAACAACTACAAAGGGATTCCACTCCACACCAAGAGTTTCAATTAGATCCACAAGGAGTTGCATGGGGCTGGAATTTGTCTCTGCTCTGACGAGAGGGTGATAATACAATATCTCCACATGATCACAATATTGTTCCTAGCCCATGGAATGATGATACCACATTTTTAAACTCGTAAACATAACGGTGGTACTTGTCCTCTTTGAAATGCACCAACACTCCCATCAATAGATACTGTGGGTAATGACTCGTCACTTTCACCTTCACATGCGGTTGGTACACCTATATATTTTTGTTATCGAAAATTATAAATTTTTTGTCGATCGAATACCGGCCTAAAATACACAACATATTGAGACTGAAAGTTGATTGGCATACTATTAATCTTAAAAATAGAAGATTTAAAAGCATAAACTTTTATCACCACCTTTTTTTTCCCGAAAACATTTGCCCCACACATATTACCTAATGAATGTCACAACATTATGATTTGTTTGGGGTTTAACAACCCAAATCCAAGTGAATTTGGTGAAGAGTTTATGAAAGAACAATGAAGAGGAAAAATGTGTGGGAAGACAAGGAAATATAAGGTCTGAAATGAGCGCATTCAAGAGAATATGGGAGTATCTCCAATAGGTTATAAAATATGGGAGAGCTGGTTGAAATGGTTTGGACATGTTCAGAGAAGAGCACTAACAACTCTGGTAAGATGAAATGTATTGATTCAAGTTGAAGGCTATAAAAGGCAGAGATGAAGGCCAAAAGTGACGTAGGTTGAGTTAGTCAGAAAAGATTTGATTACACATGAGTTAACCAAAGTTGTGAATTTTAATCAAAAACAGAATAACGGAACTAGATCTGTGTTATCGACCATAGATATTTGGGATATGGCATTGATGATGGTGATGATGATTTTATAAAAAGATAAATACCATAGTAGATATATTCCTGGCCTGAGATAGAAAAACTGGATCTGGGACGAATAATCTGGAAACCAGATTGCATGTCAAGTCGGCAAGATTTTAAATCTTAGCTCTGTCATTAATTTTGGCCCGCTGAATCAAGAAATCCCAAAATTTCATAATATAGTTCATCATCTGAAAATTATATGATGGTCGTAATTTCAAATTGTTGGCAATTTTGCAACTGCTAGAAGAAACATAATCTGAAATCTTTAAGATTATTATCTAAGTTTTGCATAGCATCCAACCATTAAAAAAAAACTAGGGTCATAGCCTTCTTTAGTTTGTTTGTATGTTTTTTTTTCGGTAGTCATGGGACTTAGTAACATAGTCGATCACAAAGGGAATACCGGAATAGTCGATCACAAAGGGACTTACACCCCTATGACAAAGTTATAATGCTTAACTTTCATGTATTTAGTAGGAACATCATTGTCGAAGTGAACACCAGGAGCTATTTGGGACATGAGAAGGGTTAACTTTTCTTTTGGGGAACTTGGTCGGAGAATTCTACTATAGCGTGTTTGAGTCCAGCTTACCAGCCAAAAAAGGTTGTTTAGTTAAGTTAGAGAGACACAGGTTAATGAGTGGAAAGCTTGTTGGATCATTGATGTTGTTTGCTTGAGAAGTTGACCCTTGGGCTTACAATGGATAAGATTTTTGGTGGAGATTTTTAAAAAGATTTGAATACTTTGTGGCAACTTTAGGCCTAATTGAGGAGCTTAATTACAGGCCTCATGACTATTGACAGGCTCTTTATTGATGTATAATGAAGAGTATATATTGAGGGATGGGGGGTATTCCCAATGAATGCCACTACACTTCTTAAGGCTAATAAGTCTGCAGTCTCATTTGCATCCTAAGGAAAAACTACACAAAATTCTGCCTAAAAAATTTCTCCCATGAACTATGGTAGTGGTAGGAAATTTATTTGTTTATTTATTTTGGAAAAAAACTTCCCCCCTTGAAATTCTTCAGACCAATGGAACAAGGTGTTAATCTTATTAACTACCACGTCAACTGATACATACTTGTCCCAAGAACATGATAATTTCACTGGGAGATAGCCTCCATTGATGTGATCTCTCTGGTTTAGACGTAATAGCTCTCTTCCATTCTGTCAATCTGCTGTGTTTCGGTTTAGAGAAGCAAAGCTGCTAGTTTCAGATAAAATCTGGGAAGGTACTCTTTGAAAAACTCCTTCTGACCTCAAAATAAACTCTCTTAAGGGCCAGTACTTCTTTGAAAAACAGTATTCATGGATCAATTATTTGATTATAGAGATTGTTGCGGGGTCTTGTGATGCTATAAAGGTACACCCTTTCCATTTTTTTGTTCTGTCCTCGTCTTAAAGAGATATGTTTTCTTCTATCAGGCAAATGCAGGGAAGGGATTTTGAGACAGCTAGGCAAAGGGAAAGTTAGGCTTTCTCTTGCTCGATTAGTTGGTATGCTCATTAGGCCATATATTTCATCATTCATTACAATTAGCAGATATAGAGTGCTTTTCGTTGGGAGTTTTTTAAACATGTAATGGATGTTCATAGTTAAGTGCTTTACATCTGGGTGAATTATTCCAATTGAAGTAAGGTGATCTCACAAAATCTCGTTGATCTTTTTTTTTTTATACTCATAACATCTTAGGCATTCTGATAGTGTCAGAAAACCTCAAAGGTTGTACTGAAATTCTCGTGAGAACCCTTTGATTCAAATAAGACTTTATTAATATTGTAGATGGATTATAATGATCCCTGTTGGGGTTTATAGAAATACTAAACTGATCCAGAGCTGGTTACATTATTAATTATAATCTTATATTTCTTTATCATAATCTAAATTTAATTGTAACCAGATCTGAGTGATGCTAATTCATGTTCTATTATATTAGTTTAGAATTGGGATAAGATAAACTAACAATGATACAATGTATGTTATTCACATGAGATAGAGAGAGGGCTTTCTAGGGTTGGCCAAAACTCACTCTAAGGGATATAGAGTGATCTTGGTTCTTCGAGATATTATTCTCAACCCTAAGAGTGATGGTTCTTTGAGATAATTACAACAGAGGTCTCGTACTGCAATGACGGCATATGTGGTCTACGTTTCCTATTGTCTAGCAGCAACATACTTGTTCAACAGTGGGCAATCTGCCTCAACAGCAATGGGGGAGCTATCTCCGACGACTTTCGTTGGGCGGTGCAGGAGTTGTAATGGTGGCGTGGGTTTGGTGACGGAAATGGTGGCAATAATAGTTCGGCTGAGTTGAAACTATTAACTATGTCGGATTGACTCCGAGACATAAATGACAAAGTAAAATTTAAGAAAGGTTGAAGCTGCCGCCTCTCCAAAGATAAGATTAACAAGAGAGAAAAATCAAGTTGAGGCCTGATCGACCTGCCTTGATACCAAGAAATAAATCAGACTTTATTGATATTCTAGATGAATTTCAATGACCCCTACTGGGTTTTGCATAAAAATTACACTGGTATAAATAAAATCAATTGTAATCTAAACCAGCTCTGTACAATGCTAATCAATGCTCTGTTATATATTTTCTAAGATAGTGATATGATACTGTTACTATGAATCCTAATCACATTACTCCAGTAATATTTTAAATCTTAACACCTTTGAGCGAGCTAGAATACTCTAGAGACATAATGGTGGGTTCACTAAACCTGTTATTTTAAATTTTTGAGTAAAAGGAACAAGAAGGAAATTTTAAATTTGCTAATTTACATCCAAGCAGGGTTAAGACGATGCCTGTTAAAAAAAATTTATGAGGATCACAAAATTGAAGGTATTTTGAAGAATTTTGAGCTATGGAAGCAAAATTAGGTTGATATATCTTTTTCTGTTGGTCATTTTTGGCTAAAGATTCATTTTAGTCCAAACTTGATTGGACCACCAACTACCTCCATCCGAAAGGTACTTTTACGATTTTATCTGCTTTCTAGTGGTGATTATTCCACTTTCCTTTGAAACCTACCTTCTACCTTATGCATGCTTGAAACCTAACATTTATTTATCAACTTTTGTTTATGGCAAAATATGTTTCTCAAGAAAACTGGTCAGAAAATACATCAACTTAAAATTTGACCAATGATAATAACCATTTTACTTTTCAGAAAGGCAAGAATGTTTGAATGATTGGATATGACGATTCTCAGTCTAAATGTTTCATTTTAAAGATGAAAGTATTTTTGGTGGAATTTCCGATTGATTCTTATCTTGGCCATTCATCACAAAGAGGATAAATGGGTTTAAGGGCTTCTAAAGGTTAGGATTTCTATATTTGGTTCTTAGATTGCTTCCTAAAGGTAAAGCATTCTTTCAGAACATCCATACAATAATGATATGATCAGTCCATTTGTGAAGTTAAATCAGGTCAAACACTAATGCGAAAACTGGGTGTGTACAGTTATCTTTCTTAACACATTTCTTACAACATCCTATTTAATATTGAAAAGAATAAAGAAAATGCAGTTTCTGACTCCATTTAGTGGATCCATAAATTGATTTTGATTTCATTTCAGGTGAAGGAGAAGGCGAATCCAATGAAACTAGTCAATGTATCTATTCCATCAACACAAGGTTGAAGCATTTCTCTGACTGGCTTCTGGACATCATAGCCACTGGAGACTTGGATGCTTTCTTCCCTGCTGCGACACGCGAATATGCTCCGCTAGTTGAAGAGGTGTGGAAAGATCCTGCTATACAGGAAACATATAAGAGGAGAAATGAGCTTCACTTCCTCCCAGACGTTGCGGAATACTTCTTAAGCCGGGTATCCCGTTAACATCATTCTAATTCTCTATCATCATCTTATTTTCTGTTCTGTCACTTGTGCTGTTGAAAAGTCTTTTCTAAACTATTTTCTATTGGACACTTCACCTAAAAGGGCATGCTTTGCAATTTTATTACCTAAAAAGGCATGCTTTGCATTTTTATTACCTAAAAGGGTATACTATTGACATATTTACCCCTTAGATATGCATATAAAACCCAAACCCTAATAAGGGTAATATTGGAATAGATACCCTATTTGATAAAACTTTTCAAACCATGCCCTTGTAGGTTATTTTCTTGATTTAGGGTGACGAAACGGTACTTATCCCTTTTCTATTTGTGTATTTGGGGGGGGGGGGGGGGGGGGTGTTTAGTCAAGTCAACTCTATCGGATAACTATAATCATCCATTATATCTCATAGCACTCATTCTTTTGTACTCATATAATTTAGCCAACTCTCTCCAGAAAAGTAAGTTTCTAATGATTGAATATTATAATTATCCCAATCAAGTTGGCTATGATGGAGATGCCCTTTCGTAGGGTCAAGGGTGGTTTCCAGAACCCAGTCTATGTGCCACGAGTAGTTTAGTCATATCAATAACAAAGACTGGGAAGACCTTTTTATCAAGAAAACCTATGTTTTTCTCTTCACAATTAACGTATAATAGTGCTAGTTAATGCCTTGGTCCAATTTTTACTCCCAATAACTTTGTGCTGACCAAGGGTCTACATTTTCCTTTCTTTTTCTTGCTGGATGCAAACCCCTGAAACCTCACAAAAACCTGATATAATCACCTTTACCTGGTCATAGGTACCATTTCCAGGTATGTGACTTTATGAGTTTAAGTATCGAGATCGAAACACAGCCAGTTGTGATTGAACTCAGGGAGAGTTCAATCGCACCCACATGTCACTGTTCACTCCTATTAACTGTGGTTAAGATTCACTAACCCTTATCATTCAATAATCTAACCTTGATTTTTAGAAAAAAAAAATTAAGAAAACATTTAATTCTAATTAAGAACATTTAACCCTTATGGTTAGTAATTTTTCTAAAAATCAAGGTTAGATTATTGAACCCCAAGGGTAGGGATGGTTATTGAACAAGATGTTCGTGAACTACTCGGGCTCGGCTCATTAAAAGCTCGAGCCTCGTTCGCTTATTTAGTAAACAAGCCGAGCTTGAACACCATGTTTGAGCTCATTTAGTAAACGAGCCGAGCTTGAACACACCCCTACTCGGCTCGACAAAAGCTTGGTTCGAGAAGGGGTGAGAGAGAAGTGATTCAAACTCATGTAATGGGTTCTCCTTCAACAAATTAGTCCCACATTGGTTGCAAAACAAAGTGAGAGGGAGAGTTCTGCCTATATATAGAGAGTTTCAAAAGTTGTAAAGCAATGATGAGAGAGGGGAAACGCTGTCAAGTAATAATGATAGAGAGTTTTTTTTAAAAGAAAATATAAAAAGTTGCTTTGAAATATAGGCCCACATCGTTAACTTTTGAGAACTCTTGAAGAGAGTCTCTATAAAGGAGAGAATGTTTGTTTGAGTTGGCAACTGAGCCGAAACTCAGCTCATCCCGACTCGAGCCGACTTCAATCAGCTTGGTAATTATAATTTTTTAATAAAATTAATCATGTGTCATTAAGCTCGTTAATAGCTCAAGCTCGGGCTCGCACTCGGGCCGAGTCGAGTTCGAGCACCATTCCTTCATTTGCAAATGAGCCGAGCTTGAACATTCCAAAAAATATAATACTCGATAAAAGCTCGGCTCGTTCAGCTCGGATCGAGTATCACCCCAACCCAAGGGTTAGTGAATGTCAACCACAGTTCATAGGGGTGAACAAGGACACATGTTGACCTGTGGGTGCAATTGAACTCTCCCCGAGTTCATTAACGATTGGCTGTGATTGGATCTCTTCAGTCTTAAGTGTCATACTTGCACCATTGCACGACCCAGCCCTAGTCTTATGGTTGTCGGACACGGATATATAGTTAATTTCTTAACAATCTTCTGATCTGATCATATTTTAGTTTTCTTTCATTTTTTAAGATAATTTTATGGTTTATATTGATTTAATACAAAGGAAGATATGGCATGTGATGAGTAGAATGAAGGAACTATGGCTCGGCCTTAGCCTATTGTAGTTTCTGGGTAAGGCGGAGCCATACCTGACATTGATCGCGCACCACATACCCATATCCTGTCGTTGTCATGTGGGAATTTGAACAATCTAGGTAACATGGACGAAAACTAGGAAGCATTTGACATTTTCCTAATCTCAAGGATTTGCTATGAGAGCTTTTGCACTTCAGTTTGGGACCTGGATGAATTCAAGAAGTGTTAATATTGATGCTTTATGGCTATTTGTTTGGTCTTGTTTTTTCAGGCTGTCGAGGTATCGAGCAACGAATATGAACCTTCTGACCGAGACATACTTTATGCAGAAGGGGTCACCCAAGGGAATGGTTTGGCTTTCATCGAATTCTCCCTAGATGATCGCAGCCCTATGTCTGATACCTACACAGACAATCTGGAAGTTCCACCCCAACCTATGGCAAAGTAAAATGTTTTCTTACTCACACTTCTACTTAATTATGATCAAACATCCCTGAATATAAAATGATTATTAATTTCTCAAAACATTCCTCTGCTGAGAAATTTGTTGCAACTCTGCCCAACCATCCTTGTGGCGCAAGACAGTGGAGGCGGAATCCACCATATTCAGTGGGTCCCTCCAATGAGACCTCAGTCCAATTTTTTTTACTCAAGTAGGGGCTTTGGCATGCTCTTTTGGACTTTAAGAAAAGAATATGCAAATAATCTAGAAGAAAGTTATATATGTTGGAAGATTTGTGATCTCAGTTACCAGGCTGATTAACAGATACGAGAAATGCTGCAGAAAAGGAATGAGAGAATAGTCTCCATGGGTAATTTTGTGGGTAATTAGGCCTGGTATGGCTGCAATTATTCAATTGGCTGTTTTGAACAAGATTGTCTTTGATCCCATTAATGGCGGTTGTCCTCCCGGACCTCCCCTGGTGCATGTGCCACTAGTACAACAGGAAGAGGGTAGACAAGACTCTTGTCCTGCCATCATAAAGCATGTATTCCTCTTCTTAAGTATCTACTTCAACAGTCGATCTAGTGGTTCTTACTATTAGCTTGTTCCCTATTTTCTTGTTTTTCAGATACCAACTTATTAGGGTAAATGCCAAGGGGATGAACGAGGGGTGCAAGTGGGTGGAAATGTTCGAGGATGTGCGAGTAGTAGTCTTCTGTGTGGCCCTGAGTGACTATGATCAGATGTGCGCTGCCCCTGAGAATAGTGGTAGCGGGGCCCTCCTCCAAAACAAGATGATGCAAAGCAAGGAGCTCTTCGAGACCATGGTCAGGCACCCTTGTTTTAAGGACACTCCGTTCGTGTTGATACTAAACAAGTATGATCTCTTCGAGGAGAAGATCAATCGGGGGCCTTTGAGTGCTTGTGAGTGGTTCAATGACTTCAGTCCTGTGAGACCCCACCACAACAACCAGTCGCTGGCCCACCAGGCTTACTACTACGTGGCGATGAAGTTCAAAGACTTATATGGATCCCTCAGCAGTCGGAAGCTATTTGTGTGGCAAGCACGGGCTAGGGACCGTGGGACCATCGATGAGGCCTTCAAGTACATTAGGGAGGTTCTCAAGTGGGATGAAGAGAAGGATGAGAACTACTATGGTACTGTGGAGGATTCATTCTACAGTACAGACGTGAGCTCATCGCCATTTATCAGGCAGGAATGAGGTGAATTGTTTTTAAGCTTTTGCTTTTATGAGCATAATATTAACAGAGATGTTGTGCTATACTATTTTGCTTGTTCTAATAAGCTTACATGCTTATCCTTATCTATCTACTTAAACTGATGTTGGTGGGGGTGTTTAAAGGTGAATTATCACTACTATCCCAAGAAGAGGGCAGCTTCATCATAGATGTACAGATTAACCAGAAAAATATTTCCTTCGTGCAATTGTTGTAGATGCGGTCCCATCCCATCCAATCATTGAGTATATTGGACGTGAAATCTGATGCTCCAAAAGAGCATTTGATCTATTATGTTCTTTTGATCTGTTAGAACAGATCGTTTGATCACTTATATACATGAAGTTGGAAGTGGTGGCTGTTTTGATCTCAGTTTATATTTGGGCACTGATGTCAGTCTTAATAAGTGAGTTGGTGAGCTGGGTATGCTCACTGTGGTATTCTTCTTTTGGACAAAGCTACATTTGTTTCCACTTCATTTTTTTTACTACTTCCAGGCAAAACAAACAGTTTGACTAGTTTCTACGACATGCCGGAGGCTGCTGAGCCTGTTAGACGCTTGTGGTGTCTTGTACTGTGCACTTTAATCCAAATTCAGGGGAGATAGACTCTGGTTGAGTGAGCATTACAAAAGTTTCGAATTTGCTTCTAGGTCAATAGGGGGAGGCGATGGGCTATTATTGGTAATGGATCTGCAGTGAGTATTTGGACTCAGCCATGGATCGATCCCTCGCATTGTCTTGGCCACCTGTTTCAAATCTACTACAACTAGTTACAGACTTGATTGTTCCTGTCGGATTTTTTAAAATGTCTTTGGTGGTTTGTAGTGTGCTTTAAATAGTCCCACATTAGATTACTAGCAGATTTTTATTCTGTACAAGTATGAGAGTTAGATGAAGGCTTGGGCCTTCAAGCGGCATTGAAATTTGTTACCATCTCCCATATACCCTTTGTGCCTTTATCTATTCCCAAACACACTTGGGTGCGCCCAGGCTAGGTTGGGTTATATGTAGAATATACATATATTCCTTTTGGACTGTGTGATTAAATTTTTCAAAATTGTCTCAACAGTTTTTATGATCATTTTCTGGTGTCTCTTCCCATTGGTCTGCAACTCTTGATAGTGTTTTCGTATCCTTCGATTTTGGTAAATCTTCAAAGAGGCACTGCGGCTCCTTCAAAATGTTGCATAAATTTTTTATAAAATGATCTCTTCCCAGGGGTGAAACTACCATTCTTCTCTGCTTTCTCTTTTTCTGTCTTTAGACATTCTTTATTGTCTAAGCATACTTGAAGATAAATAGTATTTTGGAACGAGTCTCCAATACCTCAAATTGAACTCGTTAAACAGTTTTCAAGTTGTGTCAGTTGTATTCTGGAACCCTATTTTTGGGCCCTTTTAGTGACCTATGTGGGGGACGAATAAAAGTTATGACAGTATCAGCTTCTATTTTCTAGTTAATGGTCCATCAATTTGAAAACTTTCTCCCCATGGCCTCCAGAAACAAACCAGAATAATAACCAAGACATGGGAAACCTGAATTTTCATGAAAAGAAACCAGAATCTATCACGATCTACAAAGACGGCAAATGAACTATGCGGGGCGCTGGAAAAGAAATAAGAAACCATCTGGTAGCTAATAAAGGGCAGCCATATATATATGTCCGTGCCATTTAGTTATGGGCAATATTGTGCCTGCACCTATTTAGCTGTGGGCTACATGGCATCCATTTACTGGCTCCCAAATATTTCTTTCAACTATTTCAGTTGCAGGCTGAATTGTTTGCAGACACGCGGCAGAAAGCTATTAGCTCGCATTGCGTTTCACTGCGAATGAGTTAGAGGGGCTGGAGCTGTTTTAGTTATTGATAATAATCAATCACTTGATTTTGATTATTATCAAAGCGGTTGTTGCAAAACTGTCATTTTCATGAAAAGAATACAGAAAAGTTCATAAATACAATAATGATTGACATCTCATTATTGTATGTCATTCCCCCCTTTCAATTTCAAATTTCCCTTCATACTCTTATATTGATCTTGATATTAATTTGAAATTTTGAACTTTTCAACTTGTAATAACTGGTTTGCTAATTAGTGGCTACGTTTTAGGCAGATGATAACCTCTTTAGTTTATTTTATATTTTTTGGGTTAATTATCTGGTTGATTGATGGTAAATGATATTAAGGAATATGAATATAATTGATGAGTTACATGCTAATTAATCATTTGTAACATATAAAAAACAGCAACATGGTAAAATAGTATTTAATGACTCATTATAAAAGATTTTTAAAATTTTTATAATATACTTTATATTTTTTTAGTATTTTTGTGATATTATTTATATATATATAATATCATATTAGGTGTAGTTTTATCATTACTTTTTAATTTATACTATTTATATATAATCAATATTAAAAACTATATTATATTTTTTCGAGTTTTGGGCGAGTTTTGAGTTTAGGCTCGGCAAGGTCTTGAGTTGATCCAAGTTTTCATGTTTTAAAATACTTCTTCCCAACAAGCTTTCCATGTTAGGCTGTTTCCTAATATAGCATTTTCCAGAATAAACAAAAAGTATAGTGAGACTCTCATCAAATCAACTTGTATGAGCAGCTCTTACTTAATGAAAAATAACCAAAGTAAATCATTAATGTAAGTGAATCACATGGCCACAACCAAGATTACAGACCATAGATAATACAATCAACAACCAAGATTACAGACCTTAGATAATACAATCATGTTGGTCATATTCCTCAAACTACATCTATGCATTCATGTCTTGCATCCTTATATCCACTAAAATGTTTACCCATAAGGTGTGTATTGTATCTCTACTAAAAAAAAACAAAAAAGCTATATATATTATTTATACCATACGTAATCTATGGATGTGGAGGGCCGGGCTGGGCTCGGCTATGCCCTCATTTAAGTGTGGCAAGATATTAGGCGCACCCTCCGTCCTTTTTTCTTTCCTTATATGTTAAATAATTGTATGGCCAAAATAGTTCCTCCAACTGTTCCTCTTTATACATAAATAAAAAATTACGTAAATTACACTCACCTCCCTTGGGGTTTTGTGAAATTTCAGAAACCTCCCCTCTAGTTTCTGAAATTACACTGCCCTCCCTTGTCAGACTCTTAATATTAACACTGTTAACTAAAATTACCATTTTCCCATTTTACCCCTATTACTTGATTGAAGAAACACATCTTTACCGTTTGTAAGCTCTTTGTGTCTTACGAGGGTGGCCCCCACATTCAATAGGGGTAGACCCCACATCCAAAAATGGTAGGCCCCACTTTTCTCAGACACAAAGGGGTAACAGCTGTTGTTGCCCATCCGAATTCAAGAAAACCATAAACTCCCAAGCTGCCACATGTCCCTTTTAATACTCACTAACTATGATTAAGATTTACTCACCCCTAGGGTTTATCCATCTAACCTTAGTTATAGAGAAAAAATAACTTTAGATTGGTTATGCTTTAAAATTCACTTACCCCTCGGATTTATCCATTTAACCTTGATTTTTAGAAGAAAAAAAAACTCTTAGGTTGATTATGCTTAACCACAATTAAAGGGGAATCTACAAGCTGCCACTTGTCCCCTTTAAGACCCACTTAATTGTGCTTCAGATTCACTCACCCCTAGGATTAATCCATCTAACCTTGCTTTTAAGAAAAAAATAAAAATATTAACCTTAGGTTAATTATGTTTAACCACAGTTAAAGGATCTCTATAAATCGCCATGTGTCCCTTTTAATACCCACTAACTATGATTAAGATTCACTCACCCCTAGAGTTCATCTATCTAACATTGATTTTATATATATACTTGATTTTGGAAATATATATTAACCTTAAGTTGATATTATTAACCTTGTTTAGAAACCAATAATCATTTATTCATTGAATTAACTAACCTTATGTTGAAAAAGGGTAATTTAGACATTTTAAATGTTTAAAGGATGACATCATCAAAGTCCATCCATAAAGTAACGGTAAACTTAAGGGAAGGAGGTATATGTTACAAACAACCAAAGTTGAGGGAAGGGCAATGTAATTTCAGAAACTAGAGGGGAGGTTTCTGAAATTTCATCAAACCCCAAGGGAGGTGAGTGTAATTTACCCTAAAAAATTTGATTCTATTTGATTCTCCCCCACTGCAAAAGAACTCCAACCTAGGCTTACTGGATAACAATGGCAGTAGAGAAACTAAAAGGACGCCTTAAAGCAAAATGAATCCCAAAGAGATGTCAAATTGGATTGCTTAGATGTAACTAAATTCAAGTGATGACTTAAAAAGGATAGCTGAGCTAATTACTATAGATTTGTATAGTTGTCTATATGCAAGTGGGAGTGCATGCCCGCCCACATTTTCGCATCCTGGGACCTATCATTATTGGATTGAGATGACAACTCTCTCTACTATTATTATAATGAGTGTTTGATTGACTTTTTTTACTATGACAAAAAAACCAAATATTATATTATCCTATTGTTATTTAGCCAATAGATATTAAGGGTATTAAAATCATTTCAAATCTATTAACTTCAATCCCCTTAGATAGAGCATTCTCTCAACTATCTATTCCTAATTTTTCTCTCACATTCTCTATGTGTTTTCAACAGCCGCACAACTCGCTATTTATAATATATTCTCTCTCCCGCATCTCCCCTATAACACGTGTATCACGTTTGTCTCACGAGGATCCCTCCTTCCACTCTTTCCCCCTTCCCTCTCTCACGGGCATCACATGCAGCTCATTAGCAAATAATATAAAACTGCCTCTACCAGTGAACGTATCTCTACCCTAGTACAACAGCATTACCCCCTTATCCCCCTATGGTGTGTTCGTTTGGGGGGGGGGCTAAGTAGGGGGAAGTAAAAGAATGTGAGAGAAACACCCACTTACCCCATGTTCGGTTTGCAACAAAGCTTCACTTTCTAAAAAATCAAGATACTCAATAGTGCCAGATTTTCTTGCACTTACATCCAATTCATATTCCATCTTTTTGGTGGAATAGTGAGAGAAAGTGAAAAAAACTCATTATTATTCCAATACTACCCTTTTATCAAAAGAGTTTTGTAAATGTGAACAAGGGATATATTTGGAAAAAAATATACTTTCTCCCATCACTTTTCTCTCAAACCAAACATACAAGAGAAAACCAACTTTCTCTTTCTTTTCTTTCACTTTACTTCACTTCTTTTCTCCCACTCATTTACCCCTCAACCGAACACACCCTAGGGTTATAGCTTTCCCCTTACTTCCCAACCAAAAGCCTGACATAGAACCTCTAGGGTGTCTTTTGCTGCATAGTTTTTTTTTTAGGGTAAATTACACTCACCTCCCCCAAGGTTTGGTAAAATTTCAGAAACCTCCCATCTAGTTTCTGAAATTACACTGTCCTCCCCTTTGGTAAAATTTCAGAAACCTCCCCTCTAGTTTCTGAAATTACACTGTCCTCCCCTGTCAGACTCTTAATATTAACGTTGTTAACTAAAGTTAGCCTTTTCTTATTTTACCCCTATTACTTGATTGAGGAAACACGTCTTTATCGTTTCAAAGCTCAACCAAAGAAAAACATAAATTCCCAAGCCACCACGTGTAACCTTAGGTTGGTTATGCTTAACCGCAATTAAAGAGGGCTCTACAAGCCACCATGTGTGCCTTTTAACACCCAATAACTGTGGTTAAGATTCACTCATCCCTAGGATTCATTAATCTAACCTTGGTTATAAGAAAATAAAATAACAAATATTAATCTTAGGTTAATTATGTTTAACCACAATTAAAGGATCTCTATAAGCCACCACATGTCCCTTTTAACATCCACTAACTATGGTTAAAAGTCACTCACCCCTAAGGTTCATCCATCAACCTTGGTTTTTAGAAAAAAAATCTTAGGTTGCTTATGCTCAACCACAATTAAAGGGAGCTCTACAAACGGCCATGTGTTCCCTTTAACACCCACTAACTGTAGTTAAAATTCACTCACCCCTAGGATTAATCATCCATTTAACCTTGATTTTTAGAAGAAAAAAAAAACCTTAGGCTGATTCTTAATCACAATTAAAGGGGGCTCTACAAGTCGCCATGTGTTCCTTTTAATACCCACTAACTATGGTTAAGATTCACTTACCCCTAGAGTTCATCTATCTAACATTGGTTTTTAGAAATATATATATACTTGATTTTGGAAATATATATTAACCTTAAGTTGATATTATTAACCTCGGTTAAAAACCAAATTATCATTTATTTTATTGAATTAACTAATCTTGTGTTCAAAAGGGTAATTTAGACATTTTAAAAGGTTTAAATGATGACATCATCAAAGTCCATCCATAAAGTAACGAAAAACCTGAAAGAAGGGGGTATCTGTTACATACAACCAAAGTTGAGGGGAGGGCATTATAATTTCATAAACTAGAGGGGAGGTTTCCGAAATTTCACCAAACCTCAAAAGAGGTGAGTGTAATTTACCCTCTTTTTTTTTTTTTAATCTAGGCTCAATGGAATGCAAGACAAAAATATATGCTTATCTGCTGCTTGTAACTTTGTAGCCGCAGAAATTGAATCAGCAAATCTACCACCCACGAAGGTGAAAGTGTATTCCTTCCCTGCAGAGAAGTAGATAACCTTACACCTGCAGCATCATAGACCTCAATCTTTCTCCATTTGTCCTTTTGCTTTACCCCCTTCTCATTATCAGATCAGGATGAAGCATGTTAACTCCACATGAAACTTGGCATAGTTCAGAAAATGGGGATACCAAGCAAATGGAAACAAACTGGTCGGCAATCACGTTTCATCCATGCAAGTTTAACAATCATTAATTAGAGTAAAATCGCAATTTAAGGACAGAAAAGTAGTTCGATGCAGATCCAACAATTCTGAAGAATAAAAAATACAGAGGCCGTCCCTTCGACAGAAAAGTCAAATGATTCAAGAAAGATCAAGCCAAAAAGAAGGTTAGCGGTCCAAAAATCCGTCCTAGTGACTAACATTCAATTCCTTCTTTTTCCTTCACTTTTTCAGGCCTCATAGATTGTTACAGAGGGCAGAAAAGAAATCAAGAAACATTGAATCATGACACCACTAGGTCGGGCGTTTCTGCCTCAACAGATAACAAAGCAGTGTGTACTTTGCCCAACCAACTGTCCAGTCGATCACGCAATGATTTGATCTGGGGTATCCCCAAGACTCTCGGTTGCACCCAGGAAACATGAACCGTACCCTCAACTTGATCAATTATCCCCTCAATAAGATGAACCTGCATTCAAATTCTCCAAGTGTTTAACTGTTGAATAGACAAAGTACAATTCCAAAAATCAAGTATTTATGTCCAAGATCAACTGGTAGACAACCATACGTTCTTCTCAGAAAATTATACCAGTAAAAATGATGAATTAAAGATTGAGAAGAAATGGCCAAGTCAACCATATTGTAAAATTCATGTCATATTGGATGAGTCCATTTATATATTATGTTTTATACATTCCTAACAAAACGTCAATTTCAGCAACCTTTTTTCCCGGGTAATCGCGAGGGACTTGCCTAGCATATTGTATATCTACTGTTCAAAGCATTTAACAAGACATATGTGATCTCAGGTTGTCATTGAATTATATTAGTCACCTGTGGATCGAGCAATTACACCCACACATCCCTAGCCGGTTGATGAGGTTGATGAGCTCTCTCACCGATCAATCCTCCAGTTTAAGCTCCATTTTGTGAACCCCAATGGAGAAAAACAATTGTAATCAAGTGTTGCCTAGGCAATCACCTCATCTAACCGGTACCCCAAGTGGACGTGTCAGGTCTAGGTGGGCACTCGTTTAGAAGTTGGTCCTAGTGGTGCCAAATCATTAAAGCGCAAGTGACAAAGTAGCCGCACAAAACCACGTAAAATATGTAGAAAATAACCATATTTCAATTAATATCAATGGTGAAAAAATTCCATATTGAAAGAAAAGTGCCTAGGGTTTTAGAGAACTTTGTTAGGATTTCTACATCTAATCTCGGTTAAATAAGCCTCCCCACTCCACACACAACAATACTAAAAGAGAAACAAACAAAGGATTGTCGAGGTTTTTGGGGAACTTTGTCTAAGATTTCTACATCTAATCTCTATGAAAGATGCCCCCCCCCCCCCCCCCCCCAAAAAAAAAAATATATATATATATATATATAAGTTTCCTTATTGAAAGAAAAAAGGACATAGAAAGTTGCTTATGGTTTTGGAGAACTTTGTCTAGAATTTCTGCATATAATCTCTGTCAAAGAAGGTGTCCCCTGCCCTCCCTCCCTTTGGAGAACTTTGTATTGATCCGATCAAAAGTTTAAACCATGTATGTTACAATTGTTTAAAGTTTCAACCATATCGATACGATATGGTCAAAACATATCTGTATTTGGAGAAACCAAAACAAGATATGTTTGTACAAGGAAAAATTTGAGCTGTCTCAAGCGTTTTGGATCTTTTGGTACCAATACCGCTCAATATGTTACGAAAGGTCTCGAGCATATAAGTCTGAACATTATAAATTCCAGTTTTCTCACTTTTTTCATTCTACTCGCAACCATACACTAAAACAAGTAATCCTTTTATTTCAAAACCTTCATAGAATGATTGAATCTCCTTGTACAAGGGATTAACAAGAGGATTTGATTATTCACAAAGGTATAAAACCCTCCTTTTTTTCATTTTCTTGTGTTAATTCATTCTAAATGCATGCAAAGGAATGAGGAGATACTGTTGTTTACGAAGGACCAGTAGTTTGATCATGCTACACAGGATCCTGATCATGGTGCTCCTACAGCTCGGACATACCAGAATCGCTGATCAGGGGCGGCAGCATCGAGGACAGGGTGTGCAGCATTGAGGCCACATACCTCAGCCTCAGGGCATGGATGCCATCCTCCAAGGCATTCAGATAATTAATGTCACTCCCAAATATGCATACAGATGATGAGAGACAGACATGTTTGGAGAGATGTTGAGGGAGGATACGTTTTAGGCCATTCCAAAAATATGCAGTCAAGAGGGTCAGGGTCACAGGCACAGTCGAAGGAATCTGTTTGGTTTTGAGGCAGAGCCACTGTCTTTAGGATCCGGTTGGTTTGAAGCACAACCCTTGGGATCATGTTCTTATGGTAGCTATGGACATCCTGTACTAGTTCTACTTCCACATGTTCATCTTGTGCGGCGGTGATTTATCATTGCACTCCTGAGCAATATTGCAGAGACTACCAGATATGGTATCAAAACCATATGAGTTGGGCTTAATACTGCAACCATGTTTGGCAGTCATATGGTGTAAACCTTGGAGATACAAATGCTGAGATCCTAAGAATGCACACAGCACCGCTAGTAACTTTGAGCCACCACGTAACTGAATGTGGTACTAATATACATACACATTGAATTGTAACCTTTTTATGTATGGATTGTGTTTCATTATGGACACTATGTAATTGGATATTTAAGACGTACTCTTATTGGATACATTGTACTATGAAATTGAGTAACTTACACTTGCTTACATTTGTGGAATGGTGTATGAATGCTAGGGGCGTTTGGAACAGATTTTTTGTCTTCGATTTAATCACTTAAAATTGTTTCCAAGTGATTTTAGACCTAAGAATCTCATTTTGTTCATTAAGAAAAAATCAATTTTATCATAATTGATTACTCAAAAATAATATTATTAAAAATCGGGAGAAGGTGGTTTTGAGAGGGAAATTTTGATTTTTTTTAAAACCACCTAATAAGCTGCCATAGTTCTTGAATGGCAATTGTATGAATTCATATGAATGACATTCATATTATTTAAATAATTAAATAACAACTGAACACCAGACTATCTCGGTACCCTCATCCTTATCCACATCATGACAAGAAATTATAACCAAACATGTGTGCATGTGGTATGGGTTTTATGCAAATATATAAATATATATATATATAAATAACAAGAGATAATTACGTAGGGCTTTGTATTACAATTAGTACTTTTGTATGAACCAAATAGGATTATTTACATAGAATACTTTTCTACAAAAATTGATTTTGTCCAACGTTTGAACCAAACAAGATTATTTGCAACAGTTCTTATTAGACAATTATTCTTGTAAAATCAATTCTAATCACAATTAATTCTAGCCAAAGAATTCGAACCAAATGAGGCCTAGATGCCTATTGGCTACAAATTAATGGTTTATTGAAGAAACAAGCTTTAATTTGTCCAAAAACATGTTGCATGTATGTATGTAAGCATTTAATCCATGTACGCGTAGCGTAACTGCGACTCTGAATAATAGTGTACCAGAAACTCATATAGAAGGTTCAACGTGTATCGAGAAGGCTCAAACTAGCATAATTTAATGTTATCTTTGCATTAAAATGAGTGGGTCTGAGTTTCCATGAGTTTCTGATTGTTTTCATCATTTCTTTAATTTTTATCATGTTTCCGTGCGTATCCTTGATATGTCTCCGTTTTTGGTCAACCGATATACCTATCAATACTAAGTTTTTGACACATGCCTGGAATAGAGATTTAGTGGCTTCCTCATAGCCTGGCCAATTTACCAAATTCCTCTTATTTTTCTTACCAAATTGAAGCCTGCTTGGCTCCACCTTAAGGACTCCATTTTGGAGAAAACGAACCTCCTCGGGTCCATGTAGCTCTCGATTAAAGACCTCTGTCGTAATGGACCATCTAAATACGCATATCACAGCTTTAATATCTAGTTACTTTATTATGTTTTAGTGTCTATTGTCTTTTATGTAAATAAAGGCATTTATATCCTTTCATTCAGTTAGTAATATAAAAGAACTAAAGGGATGGAGAACATAATTCTCCATACCCTATTTCCCTTCCTTCTTCCTCTTCTCCTCTTTCTCTCTTCTACAAACCCTAATTTATTATTCCTAATTTTCTACCTGATATCAAAGCAAGAAATCAAGGCATGCATTTTTTTTTCTTTTTTTTAATGGCATGAATAGTGCCACGTGAATATGGTTTTGTTTAATATTTTTGGAGTTCGGGTTGATTTTATTCCGAGTTTTTGGAATATCTAAGTTGATATTTCATGCTCTCGAATGATTTTATGAAAGAAAATTTTGATTTACATCATTCGAGTTTAAAAGGTTTTTTGGGGTTGTTGATTGACATCTAGATCTACTATGAATCAATAGATCTAGAGTGATAAATGTGTGGATTCATTGGTTTTAATAAAACAATAGTTGTTTAGAGTTTGTTTATTTAAAGAGTGTGATTCTAGGAACCCTAAGGTTATTCTGTAAGCTGTTTTTGTGGAAAAAAAAAAAAAAACCATATTTAACCTCCGTAAGAGGAGTTGGCAGTGTTTGATTGTATGAAGTTGAAAACCTTGATGGAAGGTTGTGAAGTGTGTGAGTTGTTGATTTTTATAAATCACAATTGATTTAGACCTCTAGTTGAGGGGTTGTTGGTGTTTGAGAGATCCGGCTTATTTACTTGTTTGGTTTTTTAATCCCGAAGTAAGACGTATGTCTTGGATTGGTGGTATGGAGGAACATCCAAGCATGCAAATCAGTACACATAGTGCCTTCTTTGTTGGCATTGCCTCTTTTGAGGAATCCTCTGTTTCAGTATCTAAAGAAGCGCTTCAATCAGTTACTTTCACAGATGGAGTTATCTTCTAGATTCCCCACTTTCGTTGCTCAGCCAAGTACTCATGCATCCGCCCATCAGGTATCTTCATTAACCTCACATGAAATTCCTTGCATCATCGATTCAAGAGCCTCAAATCATATGTCTGACAGGTATTTATGCTTCTGCCCCTCAAGTATCTTCATTAACCTCACATGACATTCCTTAGATCATCGATTCAGGAGCCTCAGATCATATGTCTGGTACGTCCACACTTTTCTCATCTTACAACTCTTGCTCTAGTTCAGTGAGAGTGAAAATAGTTGATGGTTCTTTTGCATCCGTGTCTGGGAAAGGAAGCATTCATGACACCCCTACTCTCTCATTATCATCTATATTACATGTTCCTGGGTTTTCTATTAACTTTCTTTCTGTTAGTAGTTTAACTAAGCATTTGCACTCTAGCGTAACATCTTTTCCATCTCATTATGTATTTCAGGATCTGGTGACACAGTGGTAGATTGATAGTGGACGTAAAGTGGATGGGCTTTACATCTTGGATCAAGCTCCTTCTCCTATCTCTACTGCTTTTCAGTATCACAGTTCTATTAATAAAGACTAGACTTTTCCCTAGCATTGTCGGTTGGGTCACTTGTAATTTTAGTCCTAAAAATTTTTGTTCCCTCATTTGTTTACAAAGTTTGCAATGTGAAACTTTTGAATTGGCAAAACGTATTCGTGTTTCCTTTTCCACTAGCACTAAAAGTCCATTTTCGTTTGAAATTTTCCATTTAGATGTATGGGGACCCTCTCCCACTCTATCCTTATTTGGATTTCGTTATTTTATTTCGTTTATTGATTATTATTCCCGCTACACTTGGTTGTACGTGTTGAAAAGTCAAGATGAGGTACCCAATACTATTCGCACATTTCATAACATAATCATAAATCAGTTTGACAAGAATGTCAAGATATTTCGCTCGGATCATAGTCACGAATACCTTGAAGGATCACTCAGAGCTTACTTTGCTGAACATGGAATTATGTATCAAAATAGTTGTGTATAGGCCCCACAACATAATGGAGTAGCAGAACTAAGAAACGATATTTATTTGAGGTTGTTCGAAGTTTGTTATTACAGATGAAAGTTGAAAAAAATGTTTGGTATGAAGCAATGCTTACAGCAGCGTATTTGATTAATTGGATGCCCTCTCGGGTTTTGGATTTCAAGTCTCCACATCAGTTATTGTGGCCTACGAGTCCTCCTTTTAGTCTTCCACTCCGTGTCTTTGGTTGTACTTGCTTTCTTCATATCACGGGTCCAAACCGTTCTAAGTTAAATCCTAAGTCCACCAAATGTCTCTTCTTAGGATACTCTCTTACATATAAGTGGTATAAGGTGTATGATCGCCTGACAGGTAAGAGATTTATCTCTAAGGATGTTTCTTTCTTTGAGTCGGTTCTATTTTTTTCTCTTCAGGGGAAGAGTGTTAGTGAAGAAATACCCCTACCTCTTCCAGTACCCCTCCCAGTTCCTATTCCAGGAGAAACTCCTTTAGTGTCATTGTTGTCATCTTTTGATGACATTAGAGAGAAGGAAAAGGAGCTGAAGACATACTCAAGATGTTCCAAGTTGGAGCCTCGATCAACTGAATAACACTCTAAGCATATCTTTGTGGACCCAAATCCATCTACTTCTTTGGTTGCTCTTAGTCCAGGTAATTCTTCATCTTTATCCAACATTACTGATCTTGATGCTCCTATTGCCTTACGCAAAGGGAAACACACTTGTACATTTCATCTTATCTTCAACTTCATTTATTATGAATTTTGCTCTCTATCTATTCGTGGTTTTGTCTCATCTTTGTCTTCAATATCTATTCCATCTAGAGTCACAAATGCATTGTAGCACCCTAAGTGAAAGGAAGCAATGTGGGAGGAAATGAAAGCACTTGCAAAATATAATACATGAGAACTTGTTTATGCTCTTAAGGACAAGAAGCTAGTTGGATGCAAGTGGGTTTATACCGTAAAATACAAGGCTGATGGTACTGTTGACAGATATGAAGCAAGGTTAGTCGTTAAGGGATTCACACAGACCTATGAGATCGATTATCAAGAAACATTTGCTCCTGTACCCAAAATGAATACCATCAGAATTTTTCTTTTAGTAGCACCAAATCAGTCCTAGTCTCTTTATTAGCTGGATGTGAAGAACGCTTTTCTTCATGGAGATCTCCAAAAAGAAATTTCGGCTTTATCTCCTGGGTTTAATGTTTAGAATCAGAAGGGTAAAGTTTGTCGTCTGAAGAAAGGCAATTTATGGCCTTAAACATGACTCCTTAGGGTAGGGCTCGGTTTGAAAGATTTAGTGGAGCTCTAAAAATTTTTGGGTATACTCGATGTCACTTCTGTTTGTGAAGCATTTGGGAAATAACTACTGCAGTGTATGTTGATGTTATTTTTGTAACTGGAGATAACCAAAGAGAGATATAGAATCTTAAGATCTTCTGGTCAAAGAGTTTGAGATTAAAAATTTGGGTTTACTCGTATATTTCCTTGGGATTGAAGTTGCCCACTCAAGGAAGGACATCTTCACATCTCAGAGAAAATGTATCCTTGATCTATTGGCAAGGATCGTAATATCGAAAATATCGGCGATATATCGCTGATATTTTTCGGTATTGGTGAAGACCGATGCATCGACAGCCTAATAAAAAAAAATTGCACAGTATCGGGGGTTATCGCCGATATATCGGCGATATCCCACCGATATCAACCAAATCATCCCAAAACAGTGGGGAAATTATCTTTTTCCCCTTTTTTTCCATTAAAAAAAAAAAAACCGTGTGCAATATTTTATATTTAGAAGAAGAAAAAAAAGAAAAAAAGGGAAAAGGAAGAACAAAGAACAAAGAAGAAGAAGGAAGAAGAAAGAAGAAGGAAGAAAGAAGGTACCTTGGCCATCTCACGTCTGCCGTCGCCGTCGCCAAGGTTCCTCCCCTCTTCGGCATGCAAGCTTTTCGAGCTCTGCTGAGTTTTTTTTTGGTTTGCTGTTTTGATCGAATGGGTTATGTTTATAATTTAAACCCTAACAAGGGTTATGCTATCTCCACTCTCATTATGTTACTTGTTTTATAAACTTTAAATGTTTGAACCTTTAAACCCGAATAAGGTTATGCTAATATCACTCACTATTTAAATGTTTTAAACCCTAAAAAGGTAATGCTAATTTCACTCTCTGTTACTAATATTCTCTCTTAATTATTTTAAGCTAACAAGAGTAATGCTAGGGTTAAGGGTTTTAACCTAAACTTAAAAAGGTAATGCTAATTTCACTATGATAAAACATAATTACTTCATAATAATATTTTATAAATTAAAAATTATTTATTCGTAATAAGATTATGCCCATATAAGGGCTTTTTAGTAATTTAAAAAAAATTGAATGA
The DNA here is from genome assembly GCA_015143295.1 of Tetracentron sinense. Taxonomy (NCBI): domain Eukaryota; kingdom Viridiplantae; phylum Streptophyta; class Magnoliopsida; order Trochodendrales; family Trochodendraceae; genus Tetracentron; species Tetracentron sinense. The sequence continues at coordinate 6,788,693 of CM026572.1, read as the reverse complement.
GCATATAGTGTTCAAGGGTTAAAAAAAATTTTAGTTATGTTCGTAAAAGAATTATAAATGTTTTGTTATTATTATTAATAGCTAATAATTCTTGATATTCAAATTATTGTAAAAGAATTATATTTGGAAAAGAATTATATTTGTAAGAGAATTATATTTGTAAAAGAATTAACCTAGTAATTCCACAACTCTATAATTTGTAAAAGAATTAAAATTATATTTTTCAACTAGTTAGAATAAAATAGATAAAAAAAATATTTTTTTATTTTGTATTTTGGCATAGAAGTCTTGCTTATATTTTGACATTAAAAAAAAAAAACCATTGTTGTATCCTCATTTATGATTGATTGAGAAATGAATGAAACATGAATCAATCATACATTATCGTCACTCGCCAACGCACATTTTTGCTCTATTCTAATTGCATCTCTCATGTACATTGTTATTTTTTAAAATGTTTTTATTCTAAAAGGTGTATTAACATCTATTTTAACATGTCATGAAGTTTCATTGCAAAATTTCATGTTTTGTCCTATTTTTTTACAATTTTTTTTAAAATCACCGATAAACGATATATCTCCGATATATCTTTTTTCCGCGACTCGACATGTCGAGCGATATCGACATTTAGAACCTTGTCTATTGGAAGACAATGAAAAGCTTGGCTCAAAACCTAAACCCTATGGCAACTCCTATGGAAACCAATGTTAAGCTTGACTATGAGAGTAGCGAATTGCTTGAAGATGTTGATATGTTCCAGAGACTTGTTGGTAGGCTTATTTGCTTATCCTTGACTTGTCCCGATATTACTTATGCAGTGAGTGTAATCAATCAGTTCATGCACAGTCCTAGGACTATACACCTTGAGGCTGCAAAACGAATTTTAAGATACTTAAAGTCTTCACTAGGCCGAGAGTTATTAATCAGACGTAATAAGCAATTGAAGGTAGAGGTGTAAACAAATGTTGATTGGGTTGAGTCAGTTACAGATCGCTGATCTACGTCAGGATATTGCACTATGGTTGGTGGAAATTTGGTTACCTAGAGAAATAAGAAGCAATCTGTGGTTGCAGTCTAGCGCCAAAGCAAAGTATAGAGCCATGATTCATGGAGCCTGTGAGTTATTGTGGATCAAGACCATGATGACAAAACTGAGTTTTTCAAACACAACGGAGATGACACTCTAGTGTGATAGTAGAGTTGTTATTAACATTGCACATAATCCAGTGCAACATGACAAGAACAAATATATTGAGGTTGACAGACATTTCATAAGTGAGAAGATAGCTTCGAAGATAATTAGTCTTGTCTTTGTAAGAATAGAAGACCAGTTAGTAGATGTTCTTACGAAGGCGGTTGCTTCATCACGTCATCATGGGCTTAATGGCAAGCTTGGCATGTTGGACATTTGTGCCCCGCTTGAGGGGGAGGGTCGTAATTGGTCATCTAAATAAGCTCATCACAACTTTAATATCTAGTTACTTTATTATGTTTTAGTGTCTATTGTCTTTTATGTAATTAAGGGCATTTATGTTCTTTCATTCTGTTAGTAATATAAGAGAAGAACTAAAGGGATGGAGAACAAAATTCTCCATACCCTATTTCCCTTCCGTCTTCCTCTTCTCCTCTCTTCAACAAACCCTAATTTACTATTCCTAATTTTCTACTACCTCAAAGCCATTAACGGAACTCACTACATAAACCTCCTCACCTAAAGACACACAAGTTTTGTACACCCATGAAAGCAAGGGGGGCAGCAAAAATTATGAACCAATATTTTCAACCATGATCACGCCTGAGCTTAGACCAAACTGTGATATCCTCTGATTCTCCATTCCAAAATTTCCCCCTTAGCGAGAATGGGAAGATCTGAAGGGAAAAGTAACTCCGAAGATTGCAGATGGATCCTAGTGACTAAGATGGAGGAACCGATGGATTCTCAACCTCCCGCCCAAGCAACGCCAATTGAGACCGACCTGAAGAACTCCCTGTTATATCTTTTATTAACAAAATTAATTTATAAAACGAAGGATTTTATCTCCCTCTCAATGGCTGCATGCGCAGCAGCACCAACTGTGACGCTTTACACTGGAAAAACAGACAAGTCTCAGTACCAATTGCTCCAATGCCTGCATGCAATAGTTGACTAAAACCTGGTTCATAGGACTCAGAGCACAAGTTTGAACCAAAAGATTCTGTAGTAACTCTGGAGAACTTGTACCAAAAGATCCTCATGTTGTACCATGCAAAGTTCCCATGTCTATGGCTCTATGCACCAAAGGTGAAAGATCAGGCACAACTCATGCAAGAGAACAACAAATATAATACCCCAACCGGATGGATCAACCCATGAATTGGTATACATTAGCCATACATACTTCAACTAAAACAGAGTAGTGGAATGCTATAATCCAATGTGACATACTGCATCAGAATATAGTCCCCCAACTAGCCCCCAGAGCCCCACTCACCCCTTCATGGAAGCTACCGCTACCCACCTACCATAACTATCATTCTATGCTAAATGCAACTATTTTTCTACTCATTGTAGGCTTCTGATGTTCATTGATTCTAATTACTGTTAACAATGTTTGAGCTAATACATTCGCAATCAAGAAGATTATTAATAGGCCAACGGTAGTATGTTAATATCATACCACCTCGATGTAATGGTCTGAAAGTAATGGCATCATAGAATGATGTATGATATCCTTTCAAATCCAATGACCAATCTTGTGGTGGTAAACTATTAGTTCAACATATTATTTTGACATTAGTGTTCATATTAATATCATATAAAAAAAAGTGCATAATAGATTTTCAGTTACAATATAATATAAAGAAATACTAGCCACTTTGCTTCAACATTTTCTGAAACACAGCTTCCCCACTGGAGTTCCACCCAAGATTTGGCAAATAACGCGAAGTTCAGTTGCATCTAAATTTAAGCTTCATCTAGTGACCATATTATTACAATTAATAAGAAAAACTTCATGATTTCTTTTCTCAAGGAAAAAATTTCCTTCCCCTTCTCTTGTTTCCTACTATTATGTAAAGCAAGTGGAAGAAACAAAAAAAAAGTTCCTTCACTAATTGACTTTCCATGTACCAGAGGGCAAGAAGGTTGATGGAGGGAAGAGATGTAGAAAAAAATTGACCGAAATTTTATGCATTACTCATATCACCTAAATCTCAAGAGTGGTGAGTGGAAAAGGCATTCACGTGGAAAAAATGTAGAAATAAAAGTTGGTCAGACTTTTAAGTATTTACTCATCATCTAAATCTCAAGAGTACACTTACAGAAAGGCTCTTCATGAGAAGATATTCCACGTCCTCTATGGAAAGTTTAGTGCGCTCTGCAATAATAGTTAATGGAATGGTTCGTTCTTCCGAGGGACGACTGTAAAGAAGCAAGTAGCAACCATGGTTAAATTTAGCAATAAACAACCATAAAATATTTAATATAACCTTGTTCAAACCAAATCATGATCACGATTGATACTGCTAGCCTATACTACCTGAAGATGATTTCCATCAAACAAAGAATGTTAATCTTCTCCAATAGCTTCTTCTCATTCTCTACTAATGCTGGCTGAGCACTCAGAGCATCTTTATGAACACGGCAGAGTTCTTGGTAGCGAACTAAATCACCAGAATTGAATGCCTGGAGAATATAGTATAGCCACTCCACCTTCGTTCCCAGAAGACTCTTTATCTGCAGTTGTTAAAAGAAGTCAAAACCTAGAATTAGCACATTACCACACCTAAGGGTAAAGAAATTCATAATTAGGTTCTCAGATAAGTGTAAAGTTTAAGTGATGGTGTTGGACTTCATCTAGATCCCTTCAAAAATAGAAACATGTAGAGGGAAACATATGGAATCTTATAGAAACATTGTAAACATCAAAGGATGGAATGGCGTAGATGGAGATAGTGAGGAAAGATTTGACAGCTGAAGTTATGGCTTTTAATAGGACGGAATGGCAAAATGCCGACCCCCAGTCTTTTGAGATATGACATTGATGGTGATGTAAGGAAACATGATTTAGTTTATTTAGGACATGGATAAGGGAGAATGTTATACTGTTAAAAAAGAAACATCTAACAAAAGAAAACAAGGCTGACGAACATATCTAAGACTCGAGTCATACTTATAGTCTTAGACATCAATTTTTGTAGAGGCATTATACAAATATACACTTATTATATAATAGTATGGCTTGCTCTAAAAAAATCCCATTTAGATAAGTTTGGATAGTAAGGAGCACACATAAGACAATTTCAATGAATGAAAGTTTCTATAAATACAAGCATGGCCAATCTAGAACAATGTATTCCGGAGAACCACAGTAGGTCCTTACATGGTTTTAAGTTTCAAACGGAAAATAAAAGAATTCCACCGAAATTTTTGCATTTCCCATTTAGCGAGGCATTCCCAAAGTTACAGTTTTCATACAAACATCCTCAAACTATCAGCCAATATTTCACGTTCTCAAAGTATAGGATATTTTTTATTCATATAGGGCATAAACTTACAATTTTTTCCAAAAATTCAATCAAAAGATGGCAAAATTTCAACCAAATACCCATTTTTTGTGGGAATGACATAAATAACTTCTTTGCTTGGTTGGGTTTTCTAATGAGAATCAAAAAATTCTACTAGATGAATTGTCAATCTAATCCTCAAATTTTGGGAGAAAAACGGAGATGCATGAAAGTCTGCAATTTTTGACCACTGATCATTTCTTTTTTAATTTTTCTTAAGCTGCTTTACCGCAACTAAGTGAAAATAAATCAGATCTATGGATGTCTAATGCATTTTGGATTTATTAGTTGAAGAATGGAAAATTTTAGGAACTAGATAGATGAGTAAAACTTTGTATTAGTATAAATGGGATTTGCATGTGTGAGTGGGATGAAGTGTCCCCAAAAAAAATAGCAAAATCAAGGATGATATACAAATTGATCCAAATTGTGTAAAAGAAAAAAAAAACTTAAAATCGGAAATTTGCTACAACTCTTCTGGATGGAATGCTCCTCCCGTAAAAAAATTCTTTCACAATAACACATCTATTAGGAATTGCCATGCAATTATCCTAAGATGATCTACTGTAAAAAAATTTATCCAAATAGTTGTCCAAATAAAGTCTTTTACTCTAGTCAGAGAAGCACCTCCTAATTATTCCTTACCAGGACCAAACACTCCTCTATCTCCAACTCTCTAAGATTTCTCTGGAATATCGGGTACCAAGTGATATCCACTAGTTTTCTCTCGAAATTGCTGACTAGGATACCTTCCTGAAGAACTAAGATGTACAAGCCAGGACATCGCAAAGCTTCCCATACCTCCACCATTTGTCTTTCCAAAATTAGAATTTTGTCCCACCCCCCACTTTAAACCTCGTCTGCTCTATAAACTCCTCTTGATCATCATATTTCCCCTTCAACACCCCTAACAAAGTAAGTGCGCTATATCACCTCGAGTCCTAGTATGATTCACGACTCCGAACTCAGTCTTGATGAAACTTCTCCATAGAGCCCCTTCACAACTATATCTCTACATCATGGTTTAAAATATCGATACGTATCAACCGAAACGAGCCGATACACTGGTACGCTGGAAAAAAAAAAAAACTCCATTGTATCGGCCCGATACAGGCCCGATACACTCGAGACGGGGATTTTTCAGTTAATTTTTTTTCTCCTTCCATTTACACTAAGATCCACAATACAAACCCGATACACAACTTATTTACATAATATATTATTTAAGTAAATGATTTTAACTTTATTTTACTTTCATTTACTTTAGATATTAATATGTAAATACGGTTATCCCCCTAATCATGATGCCCCAGCCCAGCCCTACTTATCAGGAGTCACTGGTTATGATGCCCTAGCCCAACCCTACTTATCAGGAGCCACTAGTTATGATGCTCAGTCTCAGTCTTCGACTGACAGTTATTGACAAATCATGACTCAGCAGCAGGCATATGTACGAATGTACCTAAACATGTACCGCACGATGATGACTTGGACACAGTGGTGTCATCATGTCTGGACCACTTATAATGTATCACTCTACTCAATTCTTGATCAAACAATGATAGAGTATAAGCCGGCACAAAGCTCAATGTGGTATTGAGCTTCTATCATGTATGTAACTTGATTTGTAAATACAAGGGTCTTGTGTATTTTCATATTTTTGATTTATGAATGCAAGTGAGATTCTATCACTTGGTTCAGTAACTATGATTTATTTTCATACATATTTATCAGTGCGCATGCCTTTTTTAACTTATAAATTTGCTAACTCTCATATGTATGATTATAAATATAGTTGGAGGCCTTCATTTAGTTTGTTTTTAGCTTATATTTGCATTAAAATGGGTTTTATGCAAGGTATCCAAGTTTTTTCTTGCGTATTTAAGGTTTTTTTAGCGTATCCTGAATTTTTCCGCCGTATCCAACCGATACGCCGATACGTATCCTATTTTAGACTTATCGATACGACGACCGATACCGATATTTTGAACCATGCTCTACATCCACTTGCCTACAAGAGCCTTATTCATACACCTAAGCCTTTTGCCCCAATCCCCACAAGTCCTTCGGATGACAAACCCAATCCCACCTAACCAGGTGCAATCTACTCTTAACCCCCTTGTCACAAGAAGCCTCTTCAGAGCTTTTCTAATTGGTCTATAACTAAAGTCGGCATTTGGAGGGACATATATAAAGGAGTTTACTTCTTTGTAAGGACTTTTTGATGTTGAAGCTTTCCTCTACATCACATGTCTCTTCTCTCTTTCTTTGTTCCACCTCCCCTCTCTTCGTTTATATAGGCCCACATCACCACTAAATGCACCTCTCTTCTTCTCTTGATTCCTTTTCTCTTCCTCTCCTCCATCTTTTCTAAGTTGCAACAAAAGTCCTCGCACTTTTATCTCCTCTCCCTCTCTCTTTAAGACACAGCCGACAAGCAAGCCTAAGGCAAAACTAGGCCAAGGCCAACGAATAGGCCATGTCACAAAAGTAGCTGCAACCCAGAGTAGGCCACGACCAAATGTTTTAGCTACAGCCCAAGATTCGTAATGTGACCATTGTCCTCTTTTACTCTTTCTTCACGTTATCAAAATATAGACAAATGCAATTTCACTCTCACTGGGGAAGCGACATCTGTTGTTTCTATTCCTGATAACTTTTGCAACCAGTTAAAACAACAACTTTCTCATTTCTCCTTTGAGAAAGTTGTTGATTTAACTGGTTGAAAAAGTAACTGGGAAAAGCAACATGTGTTGCTTTCCCAATGAGTAGTAAATTTTTTGAATTCTAAGAGTGGGGGCTAGCATTCCCTATTATGAAATATCACTCACTTTCTCTTCACCTGCTTCTCTCTCGAATTAATATACTTTTTCCCTCATTTTTAAATTTTTCTTTATTCGTGCCGCATCCCAACTATTTGGGTTAGCAACATGAATCGTGTTCCGCCATTCTAGTCTTCCCTCTCCTTTAAATATTAGCTACTATCATGCACCACAATCTTCTTTATTGATATTGAAATATAAACACCCTCTCTCCTTTTGTCTTAAGAACTCAGTTGCATATTTATTGAAAATAAAGGGGGTAAAACTATGCATATGGCAGTGAAGTTGGATATGAATAAAGTTAATGAAAAGCTTCATGGTTGTCAAGGCGACTTGAGACGAAATACCCCATGGAAGCCATAGGCACCAGAGGCTTCGTTTGATGAACCTTTTGCTGCAGAATTCCTTCACGATATGAGATCTATGTATGATGCATTTCCTTGAATAAGGGGCCCTGCAATTCATATAAATTACAAAATATATGTATTTTCATGATGCAATTTGATAGAAACATCCTTGGAGTCAGTTCTAGGAATAATGAAAAGAGATTTCAAGTGTTGGGAATAAAAAAATGAACAAAAAAAAAAAATCTACAATGACTCGAAAAGGGGGAAGTGAGGGACTTTGGGGGGATAAAATAAAAAGAAACAACAATTTACAAATAGCCGAACAGGAGAGAGAGAGAGAGAGAGAGAGAGAGTAGAACTAAATAAAAACAGAAAAATAGCTTGATAGTCCATGTTACGCTGAACAGGGGAGAGAGAAGAGGGGGCAAAGAGGGAGATGGCATACCTCTTAGGCTCTTACTCTCCATTCTACTTTCTTCCTTCTTCTCGATTACACTCAAGAAAAGTAATAAAAAACATATAATAAATAAAAAATATAATTATGGGGTTGCACTTATTTAAATTATAAAATACCCCTTTACATATGGTTTATGAGAGTTTTGGGGTACCTAGAGGAATTTGGGGCATTTAAAGGCCTTTTTTTGTTATTGGTCGCCTAAGCCCAAATGTATTTTTGGTTGCCTAGGCAATGCCTATAACAACCATACAAAAAACATATGGGGACTATATGTCCACCCACAAACAAAGGGAGAGAGAGAGACTAATTGGTCCACCATTAAGTGATATTGCGAGAGAGATGACATGTTAATATGAGGGAAACATATTTCACACCGTTTGTCTCTTTGTTCTTCTTCAATCTGCAAATCATTTTTGTTGGATATACAAACTCTACCATATTATATGGTAAAAGACATGAGAAGTTTATATGTTTTTTGTTGGATATACAAACCCTACCATATTGTATGGCAAAAGACATTAGAAGTTATATAAAATAGCACGCTTTTTGGTTGTCAAACTATCATATTCAAATAAAATAAATGTTTATATCCTTCAATAATAATAACTATATATATATCATATTTTTAATAATGACTGCCTAGGGGACCAGTCACCTGAGCCCAACAGAGTGCCTGGTCACCGAGGGGACCACCTGAGGGGCTTGAGGTGACACCTTTAACTATGATAGGCTTGAAAGGGAATTTCTAGAGAAGCTTTTATTGTTGACATGTTTTAATGAGTCATGGTGCCACCTTATAATGCAGTGCCACAGTCTCTTACTCGGTGTTTATTAATGATACACCTCATGTACATATTTCTCCAGCCCAAGGATTGAGACATGGCGACCAATTTTCGCCTTATTTATTCAAGGTAGGGCCTTCTCAAAATTGCTTGATCACGCTCTATCTTCAGTGATCTTTCAAGTAAAGAAAAATTTGCTCCCCGAGCTCCTTTGTCTCTCTTGTTCTTCACTGATTATATCCTCATGCTTATAAAGGATGATCTTCAGCAAGCTACCTCAAGTGCCGCTCTTATTCAGATTTATAGTGGGGCCTCAGGGTAGCTAATAAACTTTTACAAGTCAGGCTTGAGTTAACTGATACTCTCCATGGCACTTTAGACAGACTTTGTCTAGGATTCTCACATCAGATGAATTGCCTTGCCTAAAGATACTTGGGCTCTGATGTATCCCAGAATAGGAGGTCCTTCGTTTTGAATTTTGAAGAACGAAATTTGGGAAAAATTCAAGTACTCACTTGCAATTAATAATCTAGGGTTCAAAGAGTTAGCTATCAATTTTAATATTCAAACTCAATCTTCACTTCAAAGTATCAAATCAATCCCAAACATCCTCAATTCAATTTCAAGTAAATCAACCAATCTCCAATTACCCCAATTCGGTAGTATATGGTTTGCTCCAATTTTGGGGAAAACCTTAATTCCTTAGAATATCAAATAAGTGAGTCACAACAAATCAAATCACCTATCTAATATGCTGTCCAAAATTAACCCTAAGCATTAGGGTTTCAAAATTTGATCTATATGGGTAATTGTAGATTTCAGTTATAAGAGAAACTTGATCTTCTTGAAAAATCAGCAATAGAACTAACTTATAATTCAATAAAATCAACTAGTAGGCTATGATTAACCAAACTAAAATGATAGATATGGAAAAAGGCGAAGTAAAATTACCTCGATCGATGGATGGAGTGAAAACAATGACTATTGTTCTAGGAGAAATCAAAGATCTCTTTCTAAAGATAATAGGAAGTAAACTTCTCTTCTAATTCAGCATTAGAAAGCTTGGAGGAAAATTCTTTGTAGAAATTTATTCAATAATCAGAAAACTGACTCCACAAGGAGTTACATAAACTACTTATAGGGAAAGAAACCCTAAAACCCAATTTAGAAATAAACTAGAATAGGGAAACTATTACTCCTAAAAGCAATCTAACTCTAATGGTAATAGACTAAGTCAACATGTTTTGTTTCTATTTAACCCCCTAACCCTAATAGGAAAGCAGAAAACTTAATTACTAATTGCTGAAAATTCTGGAAATCCTGTATTTAAAAAAAACAGAATTTACCAAAATACCCCCTAAGAAGGAGATTTGGCACATCTCCATTACTAATGACCTGACTGGAACCAAAGGGCCGGGATGGGACAAGCCCGAGCCGTGCCCATTGACCTTCTTGGACTCTGGATATTCTCATAATACTATTTTCAAGCCTGGGCGTGGAAGCAATTTTACAAATTCGATCAAGTGTATTGGGGTGCTCAAGATCATATCATATAGCATCACCAACAAAAGGGAAAGTTTATGCATCTTGCTCTAGAATTTGACTTTTTGAGTAATGATCTCCCAGGCACAGTAACAAAGTTCCCCGATTTTTTCAAAAAATCCTGAATAAGTCACAATTATTTTGTTGAACAATTAAATAATGAAGCATTCGCGACTTTTTAAAAAAATTGTGATTATTTTAAGATGTCACGAATTATTCACAACTTTTTGAAATTTTCCAAATATATATCTAATATATAAAACATTTTTTTTGGTAACGGAGGGTGTTCGAGCCAAGATCAGTCCCTTCGGGAATCCGCACCGACCCACTCGGAATTTTACCTATTGATGCCAGGGTAAGTCGAGTAGTGGGAGTCGAACACACGACCAAGGGAGCAAACCCGGGACGTTAGCCAACTGCACCAATTGTTTTATATCTAATATAATTTTTGGTACCAGAGGGTCTAGTCCCTTCAAGAATCCATACCAACCCAGTCGGAATTTTCCCTACGGATACCAGGGTAAGTCGAGTAGTGGGAGTTGAACACATGACCATAGGGAACAAACCCGGGACGTTAGCCAACTGCACCAACCCCTTATAATTAAAATATATTTATTATTTATTTACTTTTTGATTTTTTTCCCGATTTTTTTCTGATTTTTTCCCCAGCCGATGAGTTCCCAAACTCTGACTTGGTAACTATGCTGCCAAATACTTCTAATTGTCAACCAAATACCTTGTTATGGAAATCTATATGGAAGCTACACATTCTTTATAAATTTCATAACTTCATTATGTAATTGCTGTCAGAATACCTTGCCAACTCTCATGAGATTGAAAAAGAAAAAATTTGTATGTGCAATTATGCGGTCAATCAGAAGAAACAGTTTACCATTTATTAGTAAGAGTGCCAATTTGCACAAACTGTGTGCTTCGAGTTTCAACTAGGAATATTACTGGCATATCAACAGCATTTAGAGTTAGCAACATGGTGAAAATCCTGGTCCGAGAGAGATGAGTTTAAGGGCAACAACTTCCAAGTTGGTATTCAGTTCGTGTTAGTTCTTTGGGCAATCTGGAAATCAAGGAGTGCAGCGAGTGCTGTTGTTTTTAAAGACCATGGCCTATTTATTGAAGCAAGGAAAATAGCAGCAACCATGTTTCTTATAGATGAAAAACTTGCAAGTATTAGACTAGGAGATGTATTGTCACTTACCAGTTCATAATACGGATGCAAATCAAGAAATAACTCTACGGAGCAAGAATGGATTAGGATCTCATGTGATGGAGCGGTTTCTAAAGACAGAATACATGCTAGAGTGGGGATTGTAGTGCAAGATCATGAGGGCTGTATAATTTATGCACAGCCTATTCCTCTTGGAGCAGCTACCTCAAGTGATGTAGAAGCTATGGGTCTAAGGTTTACATTACAACTAGTTTCTCAGCATTCAGAAACAATGGCAGCGGTTTTGGCTCGTCAATGACTCAAGAGGTTTTTAGCAAGAAGTCATTTTATGCCTGGCTTAGCAAACAGAAATGCACATCAAATTGCTAGGAAAACTCTTAATTTTGAGTCAAAGCAACATAATACCTCCCCCAGACCTACTTTTGTATGTGTTCCCTTTTGATCTAGGTCTTCCTATTTCTGACTAATGAAAATTATGGTTCCAACCATAAAAAAGCACCCAGCTGCCGTTCCATGAGCCACAGCAAAGCAGGTTGACAGTGGCCCCAACCCACTTCTTACTCTCCTCTTTATTCTCTCCCTTGTCACTTCATATTTCCTCCCAACTTTTTCGTACTTAATACCTCCTTAACCCTTATTATTCACTCTCATTTAATGCCCACTTTATACCCTTTCTAGAGTAAGCTCCGGGCCACCTCTCTCCATCAATCTCTCCCTCCATAAATATAATGTCCAAAACTAAAGGGCCATAGCCAATCTGCTGTCTGTAGCCCCTAAAGGCCATGGTCAAGACAACGGGACATGGCACCTCTAGGTCACCGCCAAAATGTTAGCCAGACTAGTCTAGACTCTAGACTCTAGAAAATGGGTCCCGCTGAAAAGAAGGGTGATTTAAAAGTGAAAACAAAGGATTCTTAAACAAGATGAGGGGTACAAAAAAAAATCCAGGCTACGCTTTTAAGAATCTGGCATGTGTGGATCGCTTATTTAGTGGGCCCATAACCCACAGCTTGTACCCTAATCATGATTTCTGCCACTGCAAATCAACCTCGGATGACAATGATGGACAGGATCAAGTTTAAGACAACATCCACATTTACGAGGAGACTTTCCAGCATCATGATTGATGAACCAAGCACTGTAATTTTATTTCTCACGAAACAATGGAGGAGCTTGCAAAATTAGAAGTGACATAGGAAGACAATAAACCTCTTGGCGACCGATTATCAATAAGCAAATAGCCTATTATATCAGATTTATTTTTTTGTTGATACTACGCTGCCTAGTGCACAATCATCTTGATGGAACAATGCCATGTTCACTTGGGTAAGCCTTGGTTGAAGTGTTGAAGAAGAGATAAGCCATCTGTGACCTTAAGGTGCATGCCAATGCTGTCTAGAAAGAGGGACAAAAGTTCGAACTGCTAAGAGAGCCCAACAGCCCACCTGCATCATGATCCAGCCTCAAGAAACCCAATCCAACAATCAATTGAAGAAAGGACGGCAATCAAGAACTTCCACATGCCTACCCAAGCTTTCAACTCTCCAGCCCTACCATCAGCTTCAGTTAGGTCCGAGTTGCACCGCTGACCTCAAGGAAGGGATACTACTATATCTGGAGTGTCACGACTTCCTTGGAGCAGAACAAAACAACTGCACAAATTGTACCATCAATTTGTTGGGACTCTGAGACCAGCAAGCTGGTAATCAGGAATTCAATTAATCGAAAAGATTACGGCACAGCGAATGAGCAAAGGTACATTGTCTCTGCTCATTTCTCACAATAGTAATCTACCAACCTCGGCTCCTGAAGCAAAGACCGACAAAGAGAACACCGACCCGATCAACAAGCTTCCAAACCTACTCAACGGCCTCACAAAATTAATGGAGGGCCTGCAGAAAACTATAAAGCTCTTCTCCCTTGCCACCGAGAGCCTCTCAAAAGCTTATGAATGCCAGTGATTCTTTTGTAAGATCTGTTGCAAGGAGTGAATCCTGCACAATGGCAGTTCCATTACCTTTTTGCCCAAGAAGGGCAAGGTTGGTTCTCTTCAAAGCAAGACCCAAAAGACAGCCTTCCTTGTAATTCACTTGCTTATCTCTAAGGTATCCATAATCGAGAAGTTGCGAGCTAGTGAATATTCATGCTCCCCTAAGGCTGGCAAAATTCTAAGAGTCTCCAAGGGATTAAGCAGTAGATCTCCTCTTGGACTTTCCTGGAGGTATCGTACTAGCGTATAATGGGACGAGACCGATACTGGCACGCATACTCCAAGCCTTTTATCATGGATGGTCATTCTGGAAGAATTATTGCATGCTTTTCAGACCTGTTTCCGATCTAGAGCAGATATACTTTCCAAGTCCAATGCCCAAGAGGCAAGCAACCGGGAGCGAGTTTTAAGAGGAAAGAATGATAAAGCAACAGTGGATGTAAGTCAATGCAGAGTGTGCAGTAGAAGGAAATGAATCCATAACAAAAATCCGAACGAAATAGGTTAGTCAGGCTTCGACTTGGCTGCAGCAAGTCCAAAGATCCATTCCTCTGTGAATTGTCAAGAATCCCTCTATTCGAATACCATAGAAGGATATTACACGACTTCCGTTAAAGCAAAGTAAAACTAGTTGTTCATGATCAAAGTGACACCAGCTCAATTTTTTTCAAATTTTAATCTGATTGCATCATCGCCATCTGGGATCAGGCATCACATGTAGTTTCAAGGAAGAACTGAACAGGATCAACTCTAAACCACATCACCTCTATTCTGCTGTGAACTCAAGGTCAAGTTTTTTCCAACCAGTGGAGAATGATGTATCCCAATTTATATGTCAAGGGCATTTTGGTCTTTCTATTAATACAAAGGACATTTTTGTAAATTCTACAATTATGAGAGGTATTTGGGTCTGTCCTTAATGAGATGCATGTAATGACCACCATAGAGTAGGATAATTTTGTCGTTCTATTTCAGAGGACATATGTACAATTTAATAAATAACACGAGGGGTTGGTACAATTAGCTAGCGTCCTGGGTTTGCTCCCTATGGTTGTGTATTCAACTCCCACTCCTCGACTTACCCTGGTATCCGTAGGGAAAATTCTGAGTGGATCAATGTGGATACCCAAAGGGACTAGTCCTTGGCTCGAAAGCTTTGGGACACCAGCTGGGAAAATAAAAAAATCCAGCTGCCAAAAAAAAAAAAGGCCCACTATACATCAACTAGCCTATTACACTTGCATGACTTCAGTTGACATCCTCAAGAGAGAATGCCCCATTGGACCCTTCAAAGCACCCAAGGGAAGAAAGGTAGTGTTTTACAGAGTCCAACACCCCTTCCAAAGCCACTTCATCCTCAAAGACTTGTCTATTTCTTTCTTTCTAAAGACTCTAACAAATGGCCTCCCAGAATCAAGTGCCACAGAATAGACTTCCAATAGCTAAGAGGATACCTTAGTCAATTCTTCAAACAGTCCATCACAGTATTAGAAGACCCATTGAACCCCAAGGGAATTAAACATATCCCACCAAATCCTCAAAAAATCTGCAATGAATTAGCAGATGGTCCACTGATTCTACGCCCACTTTGTGAAGGAAGCTTTGATTTGGAAGTCTCCATCCTAATTATAGAGGCATTTGAAGAAATAAAGAGATAAAGAAAGAGTATTTCCATCTACTAAGTTTTGGTATTTTCCAAAATATTAATGTCCTTAGGCATATTTTGGGAGGCTCCAGATTTTTTTGAAGGGGAACTATAATATATTATGTTATTTTATAATATTATACAATATTAAACACTATTTTACTGCAAAGCACCTGCACCTCAATGTATATCAAAGAAGTGCTTGTCATAGGTCCTAGTTATGGTATCCATCAAAGAGATTCCATTTACTAATGTGCATCTGTGCAAAGATGCAATCATGCAAACCACACACACACACAGTTCTACAAACAAGACGCAAACAACAATGCCATGATAGAATGAAGGTATTCCAATGTTGCATGGCAGGTTGCTTCCCAAATCAGAAATTTCAAAAAGAATTTACAAAAGAGAAAAGAACATAGAGCAAAGAGAAGAAAGTTATTGCAGTCGACATGATGCTCTTTAAAGTATATAAGCTCAAGCAAAGAAAGTAGGTGGTTGAAAACTCCTAAAGATTCTCTTACAATTGGATGTGCAAGCAGTTCTCCGAAGTTGTAGATGTTATCTCCCAACAATGCAGAAAGGGATAAATCAAATGCCAAATCCTGAAATATGAGTACAATACTGAGAAATTAAACCTCTGCGATATTTGGATAAAATATTTTCAGGAGGATGCCAAAAGAAACCCAAAAAAATAAAGGTCCAATTCTGAAGAATTAAAAATGTCAGATAGTTCAGATAGAAAGGATATTCCAATAGATTTTATAGACAATGATCTCAAAGTTTGCAAGGGATCTATAGATGTATTTTGCAAACATAAAAAAAGTTAGAAAAAAATGATGGCATAAGATTTATAATTTGCCATCTCTAGCATGAAGTTAGTACGTGACAAAAAAAATGTCTATATTATATTAAAGTTGACAACTTGTAACAATGGTTCAAAATGTCGATTGTATGGACTCGGTTTTTGGCCTTACTGATATGTAACTCTCATGGAGAAAAATATTTAAACTAATATCGACTGTATCAGTCGGATCGGTTCACCGATATAGTACAATACGTATCAATTGCACCGAACCGTATTGAATCGAGTCCTTAAAAGTTAAAAGCCTCTTTGAACTCATAAAATGACTCTTCTCCTTTGTTGAACCCAAGCTTCAAACAACAAAAACACACAATCCATTGATTTCAAAGCATTGAAAAGATTCAGTCTTTGGAATCAATCGAAAAACAGGTTTCACTATTCACCAGATTCTCTTTTTTCCCTTTTTAGTGTTAAATCTTTTCAAATGCATTAAATGTATTAAAACATGTCTTTAGATCATAGATCTATGAATTTGTGGCCAAATTTGTAGAGCTATGATCCACATGGAAATTTAAAGTTGGATAAATAGGGTTTTTTTCAAAATCCAAAAATACATAACATTTACTTATCTAGGTCATTTATGCTACTTATTTAAACTTGATTTAAATATATGTTAGTTATTGAAGAGTGATCTATCAAATCCGCACACTAACCAAAGCTTTTGGTTATTTTTTTCAAAATTTAAAATTTTATTATAAATTGTTTTTTAGAATTTAAAGGGATTAATTGTAAATTACATAGTAAGTACATTTGTTTGGCAGTGCGAGAAGTATTTTAGAGACTACCCGAGATGGTATCAGAGCTATATGAGTTGGCTCAACACCACAACCATGTTTGACAGACATACCACGTAATTACGTATAACTTGGATGCGACGATTCGTCCAGTAGCAACAATGATTTGGAGCCGGCACTTAACTCAATGTGATACGGATGTACCCATTGAGTTACACCATTTATGTATCATCATGAAAACATTATGATTATATACTTTGGTATTTGAGTTGTTGAGTTATTGACAACATTATGTACATCGAGTTTATGTAACTTCTACTTGTTTACATTTGTGTTGAATGGTGTAGGAATCTTAAATACTTGTCTATTGTCCACAAATGACTATTTTATTCAATGATCCTGATTTAATTAGTCTCTATACAACCTGTATACATGTTTCTATGAAGTAATGCATACTGAAAACTCCTATAGATAGTTTAAATAGTATCTATAGGACTCAAAACTACCATTTTTACGTTATCTCTGCATTGAAATAAGTTTTAGGTTTAAGCTTCCATGAGTTTCTAATGTTTCCATAATTTTTAATAAATTTTTTCTGCATGCATATCCTCGATATGTATCAATGCTAGGTCCACTTTCTTGTCGTCCACTCTCTGGTAGTTTTTACTATTTTTATAAAAGAAGACAAAATAAAAGTGGTGGGACACACAACAAAGTGTCATACTATTTTGTCTTCTTGTATGAAAATAAGGGAGAGTGGACGATCGGAAAGTGGAGCATTGCTCATGTATCAATACATATCCTATTTTGGAACTATTGATACGTACTTCAATACCAAGATTTTGGAATCAGTAAGACTTGAGGAGATTAGTTGGAAACAGAAATTGAGGATTAGATGGTTGAAGGAAGGATACCGTAATACTAAATTCTTTCACCGAATGGCCAATCTCCATCGAAAAGCCAATTTCATCTCTAGACTTCTAGTCGATGGTCATTTGCTGACGGATCAAAAAGATATCGAGGATAGTGTGGTCGGTTTCTATAAGGAGTTGTACTTGGAAAAAGTATCCTGGCGCCCTAAGCTTGATGGTCTACCATTTGCTTCCATCTCTTCTGCCCAAAGTGAGGAGTTGGAGCGACCATTCCGAGAAGATGAGGTTCTTAGTACCCTTCAATCTATGGCAGGGAACAAGGCCCCCGGTCCTGACGGATTTTCTATTGAATTTTACCGAGAATGCTGGAATATTGTGGGGAGGGACTTTTTAGCTCTTCTGCAGGAGATGCACAAGTCAAGGTCTTTCGATCGAGCAATAAACAATACTTTTGTGACTTTGATACCGAAGAGGGTTGGGGCTCAAGATCTGAAAGAGTTCCGATCAATCAGTTTGGTCAGTAGTGCTTATAAAATTTTAGCAAAAGTGTTGTCTATCCGTCTCAAAAGTGTCTTGGGAACTATTATCTCTCCTCATCAAGGAGCGTTTGTAAGGGGGAGACAGATTCTAGATGGCATTCTTATTGCCAATGAATGTGTGGACGAGCGGTTGAAATGCAATACTCCCGGTCTTGTGTGTAAGATCGATATGGAAAAGGCATATGATAATGTCAATTTGGACTTCCTCCTTTACGTGATGGGTAGGATGGGATTTGGATCTCGTTGGTGTTCTTGGATTTTAACTTGTATCTCCTCTGCATCCTTCTCGATTCTCATAAATAGGAGCTCTAAAGGCTTCTTTCGCAGTTCCAAGGGATTAAGGCAAGGGGACATGTTGTCCCTGGCATTGTTCATCATGGTTTCTGAGGCCCCAAGTCAGATGTAGATTCGGGCACAAGGGAGGTTGCTTGAAGGTTTCTCAGTTGGCTGAGAGCTGTTCAGTATCTCGCACCTCCAATTTGCCGATGATACTTTAATATTTTGTGGTGCCTCTTGCTCCCAACTCATTAACCTCCGGTGTATCCTGCGTTGCTTTGAGGTCGTGTCTGGCCTTAGAATTAACTTGGGCAAGAGTGAAATTGTGCTTGTTGGCTTTACTCCTCTCCTTGATGTCCTGGCTAGCTGCCTTGGTTGTCGTAAAGGCTCCCTTCCCTCCTCTTACCTCGGTCTCCCGCTTGGGGCACCCTTTAAATCCAAAGCCGCTTGGGGTCCAGTATTAGATCGATTCGCATCGAGGCTTGCGGGTTGGAAATCAAGCCTCCTCTCCAAAGGCGGTAGGCTGACCCTCATCAAAAGCACCCTCAGGAGCCTGCCAACTTATTATCTTTCGTCCTTGGTTCTCCCCCGATCTATTGCGGTGTCCATGGAGCGCCTTCAGTGCAATTTTTTATGGCAAGGTAAGAATGGCTCAAGGAACTATCATCTCGTCAAATGGAATCAAATTTGTAAACCGTTAGGGTCAGGGGGTTTAAATATTGCCCCTCTCAATGAAGTGAACAAGGCTTTACTAGGAAAGTGGGTTTGGCGCTTCGGTGAGGAACGAGAGAGTTTGGAGGAAGGTGATTGTGGCCAAATATGGCCTTGCATCACCTTGGCTTCCTAAGAGGGTTAGGGGCCCGCACAGTGTGGGTTTGTGGAAAGGTATTATGGGAGTGGCCAAGTCTCTAGATCCTTTCATTAGGTTCAAGCTGGGTAATGGGGCAGAAATTCAGTTCTGGCATGATGTTTGGTGTGGTCAGTCAGCGCTTAAAGATGATTTTGGATCTATCTTTACTTTAGCCACTCACCAGGGAGCCCACATTGTCGAGTGCGCAGAAAGTTTGGGTGGAGGTTTTGTTTGGTGCCCTAGGTTTAGGAGGGATTTGAATGATTGGGAGATCGACGATATGCAACGTTTGTTGGACAGGTTGAGCCCATTTTCCCCCAGATCTCAGATTAATGATTGTAGGGTTTGGTCTTGAAGCACCAGTGGCCGATTTTCAGTGAGATCACTTTGCAGTCATTTGGCTCTCCCCTTGTGCACTATTTTCCCCATAAGGCTGTGTGGGTTAACCAGGTCCCCACAAAGGTATCCTTCTTCCTCTGGTCTGCAGCACAAAATAAGATTCTAACTACGAATCAGTTAAAGAGGAGAGGGTGGAGCTTTGCCAATCGGTGTTATCTGTCCTTGAAAGAGGAAGAAAGTGTGAATCATTTGTTCCAACATTACCTGATAGTCTCTGAGATTTGGGCTTTTTTCTTGGCTCGGTTGGGTGTGGAGTGGGTCTTCCCATTTTCCATTCTGAGTTTCTTATCTGGTTGGGGTTTGACATCTTTGGTGGGTGCTAAGGAAACAATCTGGACTGTGTTACCGGGCGCGATAGCATGGGTTATCTGGAAAGAGAGGAATGGTCTGAGTATTTGACAACTCTCAATCCCCTTTTCTTCATATTCTGTCACGGGTGCGCCAGTCAATTGTGGAGTGGAGCTACTCTCTCCATTTGGACCAGGCAGTGAGGGACACCTTGCACCCCTGAGGAGCTATTGGTGGATTTTTTGTTTTGTTTTGTGTTTCTATTCAGTCTTTCCTTTAGCTCTATATCTATTTCTTCCTTGTTTTAGTTTACATCTCTGTAAACTGGTTCCATCCTTTATATTATATATCTGATTTACCGATCAAAAAAAAAAAATACCGACATTTTGAACCATACTTGTAACTGAAAATTCATTTGGTAAGTATTTCTCTCCCACTACCAACAGTTAGATTTGATTTTTCTACTAGTGGATGTTGGAATATTGTCACTCCTATTGTTTCCAAGAGTGCATGCCAGGCCATTGAAAATCCTAGCTCATGAATTGAGAGCCTTATAAAAACATTTATGGTGTCTCACTTTTTTATTACATTTTGCTATATGACTAGCAATAAGTTTGTGGTTGCAACTGGAGAAGTCACTCCAACAAGTTTGTCTTCATTAGTTGATCATTACTTGAATAGTTGAATTACTTTTCCCTTGCCACCAAGCAATAATCTACAGTGGTCCATGATCAACAATTGTCCCCTATTGTAGCAAAACAAACATGCAAAGTGTAAAATCCATTTGACCGGGAATTGAAAAGTAAATTTATTGAAGCTGTGCCAAGTTAACAAAAATTTCTCAAGGAAGTAAAATGTTCATTATAAACATATATAATCTTGTTTTTTAGAAGTTAAAACTGCAGGAGCTTCAATAGGTCAATACTTAATAGAGAAAAAGTACAAAATCAAATGTCCTCCACCAGTATGAATCCCCCAAATGCTAATTGGGCAGCTTCAAGCCTTCAATTTGTTTTATAACCCAACTTTCTTGGTAAAAATAACTGACTACAAATGATATCTAAATTACCCTGATGAGTATAAATAATGAACTACTATAAGAGGACGTGGCTTGTTTGATTCTAATTCTTGCAATAGAAAAGATCATACCAGCTTAAATGTTTCGGAGAGAGACTCCCCTGAGGTATATGCCAGATATAGAAGAGCACTTTTATAGAACTCCGCAAATTCCTGACGAGATTTATAATTCTGGGATGAAACCCAGTGATAGCTCGCATAGACTGATGGATCTATATCAGTCATGCTGTCAAGTGTAGTCTTCCCGTCTTCCAACAGTTTCTTGCACTCTTTTTGGTCGCCTTTCTCAAGCTTGTATGCAGCTATCTGCATCTTGACGTAAAGGATTGGCTCCTCTATACGCAACTCCCTAGTAGCTCGAAGTTTTTCAATCACCCCTTCAAGATAACCTATGGCAGCTTCTTTCTCTGAATACTGCCGAGAAACTATGACTGAGAAATGCGCAAGCTTGAGCAGATTGATTTTTGTCTCAAAGTCGGTAATGAAATTATGATATAACTGTATTAGAGCATCACCCGCCTGGAAAAAAATGTGAAGAGAAGTCCACAAGATCCATAAATGCACAAGAATTAGGAATACACACGCACAGAAAAACAGCATGACCTCGTGACATATCTTCCAAGTTGAGTACAACTAGAAACAAATGTCATAAGCAGTCAGCAAAAATCACCAGACACATACGCGAGAGTAAATGCAAAGCAAGACAAGATATCAAATTCTAATTTCCTTAGAATGAGAATTAGCCTATAAGAAAATAATATCACCTAGCAATAGACCATGGTTTTAAAAAAATGATCGATACATGATGAACTCGGTGAATGAAATAGATACTACACATTACAATAGCTAGGAACACTTTTGAGTCTTTGACTATACTGGTTCTAGAATACGAATATGAGGAGTTCTGAAGCTTTACATATAAAATTGTCGAGTAATAACACATGTTAAATGTGTGCAGTCTTGTAAGAGTCGTCTACTCAAGGCTAAAGCTCAATAACAGATGCTCTATGCTCTGTCAGATTCATCAATAAACCCTCCCAAATTCCCAATAACCATGATCCAAAGCGAAATTCCTCCTCAAACCCAAAGACTCTATTTCTACAGCTTCAGAAGGAAGCAAACCAAAAACATCACATATATTTTGGACCTCTAGCTCTCCCTTCTTAAGGTGGAGAAACCTTTTTCTATTTTATTTTTTAAGAGAGAACTACATTAAGAGGGAATGAATTTGCAAGTATCAAGGGAATAACATGATTCCCTCACCCAAAAGAATTTTTTCTTTTTTAAAAGTAAAGGAATTCACAAAAACCGATAACTTCATCTATATAAAAAAAAAATAGGAGTTACTTACACCTGAAACTCCTGTAGAAGCATTGATCAATTGCTCAAACTCCATCCAATTAAGGAGCATACCATGGGCAAAGATGAATCAGTGAAGACCCTGAGTCTCTCTCCCCAAATGCCCAACAGATTGTGCAAGGCTTACATCTCCTAAAGAATATTACTCCAACCCAGTGTTTTAAAAAGTGTGCAAGGCTTACGTCTCGAGGCTCCCCTCGGGGCGAGGCTTAAGGAAAACGCCTCGAGGCTCAATCATATGGCTTAAACCCCATGAGGCTCATGTGAGGCATACGCCTCACGCCTTGAAGCTCGCTTGATGCCTATGGTATATGTCTCATACATTAACTAAAATTAAGTTTCTAGCCACAACTGAGACTTAAATGTCATTTTTTTAAAAAATTTGTTATTTGTTTCAACTAATAACAAATAACACTATTTGTTTCAAATAAGGCTTTGAAAATGATGATGGTTATATTGGTTATAATTAACACTTAATTTATTATGTTTAACGTATTTACGATTTTAAAACCATTTGAGCGGAATTCACACTATCTCCCTAGTAGACATTAAAAATGTTAGAGTTAGTACTGGCCTACAATGTCATTAACTTTTTGATTCTTTTTACAAAAAATTTCTAATATTTTAATTATTTGTTAAAATGAGAGAGCATAAAGCTTTCTTGTTAAGCCTCATGCCTCGAGGCTTACACCCCACGCATCTTGAGGTCCTAACGCCTCGCCTCACACCTTCACGTTTTAAAACATTGCTCCTACCAAAGACCCTATTGGCCTACTTAGGAAAAGCCTAACAGATCCTATATATAGATGGTAAGAAACTCCAAACAACTCATGTAGCCAAACATTGAAATAGGTGGTGGCTTAGACATGCAACAGTTGTTTGAAATGAACAAGCCCCAAGTCTCATGATGGTCGATGGTGAGGATCTTGTTAGAAAAAACATCCAGATGAAGTCATGAACCTTAAAACGAACTGGAGCTTCCAATCTTTCTGAACTAGGGCCTTCTAACCAACTCCTCATTCTCCTTCTTTATAAGGTAGCTACAAAAGTCTTTAGTAGCATGCTTTTATTAATATTTGCTAAAAATGTGATATATCTGCCGATATATTCCAACATCTCAGGCCATGGAAAGATATATCCTTGGTATTTGTCTTTTTGCCAAATATTGCATATACCTCGCGTAAATATCGCATTATTTTGGCGAGAATTTGAGTTTTTTAGAAGAAAGCTTACAATATGTTGGTCAATTGGGGAAATATCGACCGACATGTGAGAGACTTTAGGATTGTTTCTTCTTCCTTGGTTCTTCATTAACTCTTTAACAAATTCGCTTAGATTTCGGTAGTTCAACCTCAAATCAATCAAGATGTGGTGAGAATCACCGAATAGAACCAACAAGGTAAATTTTCTCCCAAAAAAGCGGGAAAATAAAGTGTTTTTTCAGTTTTTAAGCTTAATAGTAATCCAAAAGCCAATCAACTTCAAATTTCTGTATGTTTTGTGTTTTCGGTCGGTCATCGATTGGCTGGAAAAGATTTAATTTTCAACAAATGAATATTTGATTTAAATTAGTTTTATCAATTATTTCCAAAATGCATTTTTAATTTTGTAGGATTAACAGCATAATGGAGGTGTACAACCGCACATGATGGTGAACATGGTGACTCACTATCAATATAGTGATAGTTGAGGTAAGCACTCCATCCAAAATCCTTTTGTTTAGGTAAGCACTCCATTGACTCCATTTAGTAATAAAATCAGACGTATTAACATCCCCATATTCCTTGCAAGTCCCTGACGAGTTGCGGAGATCCCATCCAATAACAGCACATAGCTTAGGAGTTGAGGTAAGCACTCCATCCAAAATCCTTTTGTTTCTCTCCCTCCACAACCCCCATGAGATCACAAAGGGCAGCATTCTTCACATGATGTTCCTTCTGGTACTGAAAATTCCTGATGGCCAATTGAGAAACACATAAGTTACCTCATTGACTCATTGTGCTTTGCAGTCGAGTAATGGGAAAGAGAGAAAAAGAACCTCCAAACACTAGATGCTACTTGGCAATGCAACAAAAGGTAATGAACATCTTCCTCTTTTTGACACATACAACACTTAAGTGTGGAAACCCCAGCTTTTTAGATGGTTGATGGTCAAAACATTGTCAAGGGATGTGCACCATGCAGACTTGTTCTTTGGGAGGAACCTTAGAATGCAAAACCTCTTTGAATTCTGGCAGTCTCAACTCTCACCAAGCTAACGTCTTCATTAAGAAGGAAAGGATAAAAGTCTCTCACTGTATAAATCCCTTTTGAGTTGCAAGTCCATATCCGACCATCTCTCTCCTGAACATTTGGGACCCTATTGAGCCTCTCAAAAAGATGCAAACATTCTTCACTTTTTGAGTCTCTCAGATTCCTACGAAAAATTGGGCACCACACTCTCCCCACTTTTAGATTTGAGAATGTCCCTTAACAAATATGTTTTTCGCAAGTATTAGCCTGTAAAGTCTTTGGCATTACCCACACAACCGACCCGACCCACTCATCGTCCTCCCAGAAATGCACCATGTTTTCGCAACCCACTTGAAGGCTGATTGTTCCATGAATGCATTCTGAATATTCGAAATGGCCTTCCAAACTCCAATCCCATATGATGAAACTACCGGATTAGAATCCCAATCAAATCTTGATGTTTCAAACTAACCTCAATCACCCTCCTCCATAGAGCTCCATTTTCAAAACTGAACTACCATAACCACTTCCCGAGTATAGCTTTATTCATTCATCTCAACCTCCTGAGAGCTAAAACCTCATAATCCCTAGGCCGGCACACCCATTCTCACATTGTTAGGTGAAATTTCCTCTTAACTCATCTGCTCTGCAAAATGAAATCCCTCTGGAGCTTCTCTATATGCTTAGCCACCGACACACGCATCCTGAACGACATATAGTAAATTGGAAGACTAACCCTCCAAAAGACAAGTAACTTTTCTACCAACCTGCCGATCTTTATTCCACTCTCAATCACTGTGCCACAAATCCCTTTGGCTAAAGGTCGCAAACCAAGGCATCCCCAAATATCTGATTGGAAGACGGCCAACCTTACATCCTAACAACTAAGCACATTCCTCTAGAAAATTTTATTGAACCTCCCCCACCCCAGCAATAGAGCTTCTTAGCAAATTGGCCTGAAGTCCAGAAGCCACCTCAAAGCATTTCAACAAAGCCCTAAAGTTAGCAACTTGATCCAAAGATGCATCCACAAACACAAGGGTATCATCAGCATACTGGAGATGAGTAACAATTGAACCTGTAGATCTTGCCTTAAAACCCTCCACACAACCTAGCTCCTCTGCCCTGATCATCATCTTGTTAAATGCTTCCGCTATCACAAAGCCCTAAAGTTAGCAACTTGATCCAAAGATGCTATCACTATGCTTCAACCCTCAAAAGCTGAAGAAATGCAAGCTCTTATCCATCCTCTCCATCTACAACCAAACCTCATCCTGCACATCATATCATATACTCTAAAGTCCCAATCAACAGGATGCTTTCGATGGGTCAATCTGACATATTAAACCCGACTTTACCTTCCCTTAATATGAAATCAAAACATTCGCTAGCTATCAAAACATAATCTATCAGTTGTGGACCCCTAACAAAAGCGTCTTAATGAGCCCTACAACTTCCTAATCACCTCTTTCAACCGAGATGCAAGTACCTTGCCACAATTTTATAAATATTGAATACCAAGCTAATAGATATAAAGTCTTCCAACTCCTCAACATCGACTTTTTTTGGTATCAAAGACATAAAAGTGAAATTTGAAGCCCGGTCCCATCTACCCCTCCGATGGAATTCAACTAGGACCTTCATACAACCCTCCTTCACAATATCCAAATCAGTGTTTTAAAAGTCATGAGAGGCTTACGCCTCAGGCTTGCCTCGAGGCGAGGTTAAGGAAAACAGCTTGAGACTGAGACCTTAAGGCATAAATCTTATGAGACTAAAGTCTCGAACTGTGAGGCTCGTTTAACGTTTGAGGTGCTTCATACATTATCCAAAAATAGGGTTCTAGCCACAAAACTAAGACTTGAACATTAATAGTTTCTAGACGTGTCCCCCTTACATAATCAAAAATAGGGTTCTAGCCACATAACTAAGACGTAAATATTAAATTATAAGGTGTGTGTCTTATAATTTCTTTTATTGATTAAAAAAACATTAATTATTTATTTTTCTATTTTGTTCTTAGTCTAAATTAACACTTAATTTATTATGTCTTAACCTATTTAGGCTTTTTAAAACCTTGTTGAGTATATTTCACTCTAATTGTCATGGTAGACATTGTAAAGATTTGTAGCCATTATTTAACATATGTAATTGGTGACTACTTTGTAATTGTTTGTTGGAATCTAGAATCAATCACATTATTGAACATTATCCGTTTTTCAATATGTATATGAACAAAAAAGTAAATCTAAATTTTAGCTTTTCTTGACTCTTAAATTTCTTTTATGGTTGGATAATTTATATAATATTACATATGTGTGTGCGTACACACGTATAACCTTTTTTATTTTTTTGAAGCTTTTTCCAATCTTCTTATTTATTTTTTATTTTTTTGAAGCTTTTTCCAATCTTCTTATTTATTATTTATATGTTTGCTAAAATGAGATAGTATAAGGCTTTCTTGTGAGGCTTAAGCCTCACGTCTCGATACTTACGCCTCACGTATCTTGAGATCCCAAGCCATGCCCCACGCGTTCGCATTTTATAAAAATTGATCCAAAAAAGTCTTATAGAAAGTCATAGTCAAACCATCTGAACTAGGAGCTCTATCCCCCCTTAAAAAAACAGAAATATCCTGTAAACCTTCCTCTTCATCAAACTCCCTTTCTAGCCATCCTGCTTCTGTAGCACTGATCTGAGAGAATTCCAAATTGTCTAGAGATGGTCTAAGACAATGCTCTTAAGCAGAAAGTGTTTGACACCAAACAATAAAAGCATAAAGAGTGATGGAGATCACCTCTCTAGCTATATTCTCCTCGTCCTCAAGAATAAGATTCCCCATTTTGATTTTGATGAGGTTATTATGTTTCTTCTAGGATTCACAACTGCATGAAAAAATTTAGAGTTTTTGTTCATGCCTTCAACCATTGTATTATGTACTTTTAACGCCAACTAACCTCTTCTCGCACTGTGACTTAGACCATCTCCCTCCTTAATTCCTCTCTTCATATTCTGTCAACTACCTGTAAAGATCCCTCTTCCTTTTAAAGATCAAGACATTCAATTTCTGAATTCAATTCCCTCATCCTCCGCCCAACAATCCTGAAAACTTCGGTATTCCGAACTTTTAATTTGCCCTTGAGAAACTTCAACTTCAAGCCAAAGGAAAAATCTGCCCATCCCTCAAAACACTTCTCTTCCCCCATCCTCGAATTAGATCTTTGAAACCATTTGCCCCAAGCCACATATTCTCAAATCTAAAAGGTCTTAGGAATATGAGACCTAACAATTGCCCTCACCAAAATGGGTTTATGGTCAAATATAAGATTTGGCAAAGCCTCTTGGATCATATATATAAAGTCAGTCTCCCATTTAACAGAGAAAAGCAACATGTCAAGTCTGCACTAAATTAGGAATGATCTCCCATCTAACCATGTAAAGGAAGCCCCTCTGAGAGGAGGATTTGTACGACTATTCTTATTGATGAAA
Organism: Tetracentron sinense; assembly: GCA_015143295.1. Classification (NCBI taxonomy): domain Eukaryota; kingdom Viridiplantae; phylum Streptophyta; class Magnoliopsida; order Trochodendrales; family Trochodendraceae; genus Tetracentron; species Tetracentron sinense. The sequence goes on along the minus strand of CM026572.1, from coordinate 6,760,397 downwards.
TCAGAGAAAGCACTCATACATGCTGAAATCCTTCTTCAAACTTTGTAAACCTTCTCAAAGGGAAAACCAACTGATGTTGAAATAATTGGAATTTATTTGTTGCAATAGCCATATATCACAAATGTTGAAAAGAGATCCAAAACCCTTGATTGGATTGCATGTAGTGGTAGTCATAAAGATGACCGTTACGGGTAATTATCTCTAAAAAAGACAAAAGGTGTGTGAAGAACAATACTCGTAGAGGAATCCGTTTTAAGTCACTTGAATCTGGTCTACGAGGGTCAGCCTACGTCGTTGGTTTACATCCACAACTCGCCTCTTCTCGACGATCCTAATTTCCTGCAATGGGTATCAAGGACAACATAAATAATTAATTGATGTAGGAGATCAACACCCAATCAAAGCCTTTAATGAATATCTTCAACCCCTCTTTCTTTACTCTGTGTGAAAGAATAGAAGACAGAACAACATCATGGAGAATTAGACAACCACCACCCCTTGGTTCTTATCTTTTGAAGCTTTTTTTAACCTTGTGGCGAGACTTCAAGAGATGAACCAGCAAGCATTTCTGTCTTCTCATGTCGGTCTATCCATAGGATTCTTACATCCTCATGTCGAAAGAATGGCAATTTCAGGCCTCTATAGGAACGGAACGAGAAAACCCTAGGTTTTGTCAATGAACAAAATTTTACGCAAATCCGAATGAGTAGGATTGCTTTAACAGGAAATCGCAGTTGTAAAACCGATCAACACTCTCGTTTCTTCTCGGGGATGCTTCTTCAATACATGGTCCGATCTGTGTGGTCAATGTATCAGATTCTGATGCTACTTCATTAAGTGATTCCATCGTCAAGGCTCAACCAAATTATTGCGATCATTAACAGGATAAACAGAGGTTAGACCTTAGAAAGTCAGCGAACAACAGTTCTTCTATGTAGGTATAGCGTTCCCCCTTGACTCTCCTGACGTTGAGCTAAGTGAATTTGTAACCTTTGTGTAGAGTAGTAGAATGAAGGCTACGCACCGACGCATTCTAGACGGAAAGCTTGGTGCTCCACCTAATCTAACAGAGCTTGATTTGCTTCTCAAAGACCACACAAGCTTCTGCAAAGCGTCGTCTTCTTCTGGACTCCATGGATCTCTAATCCGATCAAGATCTTTCCTTTAATAAGCCAAGGACAATCGTTATTTGACTCTGATACCAATTGCAAGAAATTAGAATCGTTTATCGGATTGTCGAGAGAGGCAAGCTGTGAAGGTAAACCAATAACGTAGGTCGACCCCCCTTAGACCAAATTTAGGTGACTCAAAGCGGTGATTTCTCCATGAGAATGTTGTTCTTCACACACCTTAGTCTCTCTCTTTTATAGAGATAATTACCCGTAACAATTACCTTTATGGTTACCGTTACATGCAATCCAGCCAAGGGTTTCGGATCCCTTCTCAACGATTGTGATAAATGGCTATTATAGATTTACAGCCAATAAATTCCAATTGAAATCCCCCACTATACACCCTGAACGTCCCAACATGAATGAATAGCATCAAACTCCTACATTTTGATCTAACTCCACCAAGCACCACGTATCAGTGTAGTCAAGGCGATAAAAATAATTAAATTATATATATTAATATTCATACATATAATTTAATATATACACATAATAATTCAAACCTCTTAGGGTTGACAATAATCTAGGAAAATTAACATTTAATGTTGTAATGCTTGAATGTAAGTCTTTTTCTGCTAAACTATAAATTGACTTTTTGACCCTATAGATGAAAATATTTTTAAAGACTAAATATGACTTTTTTTACTGGAATTATGGGCTTTAGTAAAATTTGTTATAATAGAATTTATGAAATTTTAAATTTTGAGAAATATTTTAACATTTGCAAGTTGAAATTTTGACAAATGCGCTAAAAAGCGGATTCTATTCTTGAACTGAAAAGTTGACTTTTTATTCTTTAGGAATTTGGATCGATGATAATTTTTATTTTTATTGAATTCAAATGTGGGTATAACCTTATTTACATATTAATATCTTAAGTAAATAAAAGTAAAGTGTAAAACCATTTACTTAAATGGTATTTATATGTAATTGAGCGATAAAACTGTAAAGTGGGCTAACTATTAAAGGGTCCAGGTGACTACTGCCCACCTAGAGAGGTGCCTAGGCAGCGACAGTCCAAAACCGCCTAGGCAAACCCCATACGACACCTTGACTACATTGCCGTGTATCCAACATGATTATTATGCCCCTGCAATCCCCAAAGCCGGTGGAAAAAGTCCAACCCAAAATTTGCAATCCCACAAATTTGTTATAATCCTTGAATTTTTTTTTTGGAGGGTAGTACAATCCTTGAATTCACCACATCTAACTTGGATTCTTGAATTGCCACTAGATCCACCATCCTCTCTCTAATCAAACCCCACAAATAACTCATGGATTCTTGACTGCCCAAGCCCCTAATGTTCTATAAGAGAATCTTCATTGAGAACCAAAAGGTAGTATATCCAGCAGCCCACCCGGTCCTTTCCTATCATTCACATCCCTAAGAAGATTTATCACTTCTCCAGGCACCATGGGGCTTGTCTCAATCAAAGCCCCTTCTACTTATTCTCCCAGTCCCTCCTCATGTTCTTCTAAATGTTTAAAAAATTCTTTGGCATGCTCTTCCCCACCGACAAACACCAAGCCTAATTTCTTGCTCATCACAAAGATTGCTCTAAGCTCTTCTCAATCTTCTATCTCCTATCTGATTCCCTTGAGTTAGGTAACTGTCAAGTAAGAGGACTAGGAGAGGATTCCAAATCTACCTCTTCTGATGCATTCTCCGACATTGAGTCGCTCTCCCTATTGCCTCAGAACCATCATTTAAAAAAGGGTTATGCTCCACCTGGTCTAATTCTCCTCCCGGCATCCCTACGAAAATCCCAGCAAACTTGTCTTCTTCTATAGAACCAGCAACCACAATTTCATTTCCTATATATTGCTCCTCTTGATCTTGCAAATGATTTAAGACATTATCAACCGCATAATGATCATCATTCAACCCCTTCTTCATTCATCACCTCCTTTCTAAGCAGAGACAACCTCTTGAATATTGCCGACCTATTAGAATCATTTACATCAGCATATGATCCAACCCTATCTGCTATTGATTCTGAAATAGAATCCCTAGCTGAGATATCAAAGTCTACCACTTGCTGAGCCCCTTTTTCCCTCATCACCTCCCTCTGAAGCAGCTTAGCCAAGTTATTAGATTCCTCAAAATCGGCAAACGAACCAACTCTATCTACTTGTGCATTTGAAACGGGATCTATGTCCAAGTTTCCGGAAAAAAACTGCTTGCTGATCTTCTTCTCCACACGCCACCTCCCTTTAAAGTTAAGTAGCAGGCCTAGATTTACATCAACAGCCCGCCAGAAGATCATATGCACCGAACATGATGAGGACTAGAAGAGTGGGGAGAGGATATACAGGCTGTTTTTGCTTAACAGGATCAACTTGGATCAATGTATTACTTACACGAATTCAATGTCAATTTGGGTCAACCGAAACAACAAAACCTTTTCTCTTCTTTGATAGAAAGGGGGACGATTCCCCGTGGTGCAAGCACCTTCTTCAATTCTTTCACTTAGATCGGACAGCTGGATATTGACTAACAAAAAATAGGTAAAATCAAAAGGAATTTACTTCGCTTGCCACGCGTCAAGATATGCAAAGAATCTTGTCTTCCAATGACTCATTAATTCAAGGGAAATGATCGTGATATCGTCCCCAAAGGGCACATGTCTATCAGCAGCAGCTTTCGATACACCTTTATCTCCAACAGTTGTATTTGGGCATTTGGAATTTGAATGTTGAGAAAGGTATGTTGGAGAGGATTCTAGCCAGTGGCCAGAGGAAGATTGATCGACTGACCGTACAAATAGACCTATACTGTTAATCTCGTTTAGACCCGTAATAATTGCATCTAAATAAGCAGCCAAATCAACATCTGCAACAGGCAACGAGGAGTCAATTGCTGAGTCACTAGCCACATCAACCTTCAGAGAATTCACCTCATCTTCATCCCTGACCTCGACCGTGAAATTGCCCTAGTCGATACGATCTCTTCCAATGCGAATGAACATGGTGATTTTCCCTTCGGCTATATAACCATTCTGAAGCGATCTTACTCTCTCTGGCAGCCTCCCTCCAAAATCCCTACCCCTATGAAACCTTTGCGATTTCAAATATTCGGGTTTGAAGAACCCATCCTATTCTTTACTGGAACAAGAGGGTGGAACTTCAAGTTGGGTATCAACCCCCAAATATGGCTCTTCTATTCTCCCTTTTTGAATTGATTCCACCCAAAACAAGCAAGATCTTCCTTCTACCCTTTTTATCAACGGGTCTCAAATGCCTTTGATTGGGTATAGACTCTAGAGTAAAGAGAAGACCAAGATAATTGGTGGGGAACAGCTCATTCGACACCCAAGCACGAGAGCATAATAAGCAAATAACCCATTCTCAGCATCTCAAACATTGTTATCATGCAACCCAATGTTGCCTCGTATATATTAGGAAAGAACATCAATAGCGCTGAGCAAAGCCACAACGGTTTCTCCTCCACTTTTGCTTATGCATTTAATAATTGTATTTTCTCTTTTTTATTTCTTTTTTGGAGTGCATGCATGAGAGAATGAGGGGGATAGAGAGAGAGAGAATCATTGAAGACTCAACCATATGCCTTTGATCCTTCATACGTAAACCAGTCAAAGTTCGCAGATAGGCCCATCGATCTGAGTTTTATCCCAATTACCAGGGTACTTGTCATATAAATTTGTCATCGACTGTTGTAAGCATAAAGATAACTCCTTATTAATATGATTTATACACAATCTAAATGACACCATTCATAAGATGGATAGCTTACGGATTCAATTGGGTTTATTATGATTTGATTTATGTTTTATTTGGATTATATTAGATTCTATTGGAGTTTTAGTGAATAGGTTTCCATATAAGGGTTAAAATGAATGTTTTAAAAATAGAGTTTAGATACTTTTAATGGAAAAGCGTAGAAGTACGTGAGTCATGAAAGGAGGATTTGCCCCTTAAGAGGCACAAGCCTAGAATCATGCCCCCTTTTTTTCCCTTCTACTTTTTCTGGAAAAAAAAATTTAAGAAAGCACCCAGTGGAGCTAAGGGTTTGGCAGACCCCTACCAGTTTATTAAAATAAAAAATTAGAATACAGACCAAGGGAAGGACATAGAACCAAATCCCCTGCAAAAAGCATACCGATTAGCATCTAGCATTAAAGATCGAAGAACGGTCAATTCGAATAATGCCTTTAATAGGCAAAGGCATATCTCGAATATCTCTGATTACTTTGTTCTCTAACTTCTTGCAAGCTTCTTTGGACAGAAAATCAGCTACCTGATTGTTTTCAGGTAAAAATGTTGAAAAACCATGTTGCACTTATCTTCAGGAAACTAATTTTCTTCCACCAATACCACAATTTTCACGGAGGTGAATCATGCCCCCTCGAAGTAGTCACATCAATAAAATTATAAAACTAGTGTGCCATGCAATGCATGAATAAAGCCAGAAGAAAAATAAATTTTATATAGAATAATGGAGTTTTTTAGAGCTTATTTAATATAGATGAAGACTACCTTTTAAGTGGGAGAAGAGTTGCTAATCCAAGAGCCAAATTTGTTTTAACCACCCAAGCCCCCCCCCCCCCGGGGGCCAAATAAAGAGAAAAATGAGGACAAAGGTTAGACGAATGCAAATTGTAAAATAAAAAAAAACTTTCCAAGTCGTAGATAGTAAAAAGGAAAGCTTAAGAGGTTTACCCTACAAAGCTATAACTACCTCATGTCCATTTCGTTGTAACCATCCAAGCACCCTATGAAGACCTAATTCTTGAGGGGAGAAATTTTAGGTGACTGTAAAAAAATAAGTTGTAGAGAAATGGTGAAAAGAAAGTTTTAGGGAAGTTATTCCCTAACTGGCATGTGTCCCACCCACAGCTCCCTTTTATTTACGTATAATAGGATCATTTTTCTCTTTTATTATGTTTCGTAACCAATGTTTAAAACTTCAGTGGCAGTGTAAACTTCGGTTACTATGGAAATAGAAATATTTCGTGGAAATCTATAGAAACACTATAAAAATTATAGAAAAATGAGGAAAACGATGGAAAGCTAATATGAAACTTCAGCAAATGAAAATATAAATAACACAATAAAAATTTGGTATATGGTGAATGAAACACAAGAATGGTAAAATGCATTGACTCACATGTCTAAAACTATAATATCAACAGTGCATATAAATGAGTATTTTATGAAGTAATGCAACCCAAAAAAGAAGAATATTATAATATTACACCCATAAACTATCAACTCATGATTTATAACCAGAAAGAATTCCGATTTAGCTCAAAGCTATGTTGCATATATTCGTAATGCAACAGGCGACATGCATATCTAGTGTCAAAACGAGCGGACACGAACTCACCACGGACACAACTATTGTTACTCATATTAGAAGAATTTGTGCATTTTAGACATAGATAGACACAAACACGCCTGATACCAATAAAATTTTAGTGTTTATTATTAAAAAAAAATGCATATAACTAACATAGATTTCAGCAAATACTTTCTAATCCTCATCATCAAAAAGGAGAAGCCAACAAGAAAAAAAGGAGTAAAAACACACAAATCTATTTGTTTTCAATAATTATAAAAAAAAAATGGAAAATATAAGAAAAAACTACCAATCCCTATAATAGGAAAAAAAAAAAAAGGGGGGAGGAATAGCGATATCAATGGGCTGAATTTTGGCCAGGAAAAACTTTTAAATTAATCCTCTTTGAGATTAGCATTAATATGTTGAATTGATAAATATTTATTTACTTTATTAGTTTATTTGCTTTAATTCATGTCTTAATTATATTATTTAATGAATTGTATTTTGCAATACATTATTTAGTTTTGTTTGTAATAATTTTATATTTAATTTTCTTCTTTTTAACCTTATATAGTACTATTCACATAATTTTTAAACTTTAAAGCATACTAGTGTTTTAAATTAAAATATCATCCCGTGTCCCCAAAAACATTTTTTTGTTCAGCGTGTATGACACCCTACTTCTATGTCTATGCAACATAGGCTTGAAGTCATCATCCCTATATGTACCAGAAGACAACGAAGCTCATGCTCTAGATTGTGTAGCAATATTGCGCCTATGACTTGTGGTTCAAGGTTTTAAACATTGATTTCTACATAAAACTTCAATCACCTCATAAGTGAAAACATTTCATTAAAATTTATGAAAATCTGAAAATATTGTAAGAATTTTGAGAACCATAGAAACATTATGTAAACTGTAGAAGCATGCAGTTATAGTTTTAAAAAAATGATTTAAAAAAAAGTATCAATACATAGATTCAAAATTACACATTACAAATGCTCTAAGACCATGTTTGCTAAGTAATACACCATGGAAAGGATACAATATAAGAACATCATAAGAATCATAAGACTTATATGCATATAGTTATAATATGGGTCTACATATTAGTTTTCAATTTAGAAATTATTTTTTTAAATGCATAAATTATACATACATGTGTGGATCATTAATGATCTCTAATTTATTGTGATGTTTTTAAAAAGTCTGAAATTTTTTACCTAAATAACATTTCTATTTAAAAAGAAATACAATTAATATGACATTTTAATGACAAAAATAGTTTAAATTTATAAAATCTCATTAGAGTCTGTAGTCGATAATTGTTGACAGTTATAACTTATAGATGTAATGGGTTACCCAGCATTTTTTATTCATTAATTTAAATATTTGTATTAGAAAGATACTCATAAAGGAATTGTCTGTTGTCACCATAAAATACTTAAATTGGACTTAAAATAAATAAGGAGAATCAAGAGTGCCACACACTAAGTTATCAAAATGTTATTGTCAATTCATATTTTAATACATTCCGACTAAAATTTTGATTTCTATAACTAAGAAAGTAACTTGTCAGTATGACTAGAAGAGAATACTCCAAGATATTAGCAAATATGTCGGGACGTTGTGGGAATGTTTCGTGTCAATACTCATGGAATCATACGTGTCTCATATAAAATATTCTTAAATGTGTCGATGTTCTAAATTATGTTTGTTATATTGTTGTAACAAGCTGACTGTCCAGGAGAGAGTCCTCTCAAACCACAATAACTCCTTTGATTTTAAAGCTTCAAAAGGAAAACAAACAAATATATACCACACATATTTTGGGCCACTAGCTCTCTCTCGTAAGGTGTATATAATCATGCAAATAAACTTGATTAACAACACTAGGAAAGATTATAAATATCGGCTACGCAATGCCGCAATAAGAAAAGAGAATAGACAATGTCTTCTCCTCCATCTCATATGTCTTATGAGGATATTATTCTGATTCCAATGCACAAAGAACTGTTTTTTAACATATTTTTATTCCTCTGGTTATCCTGGTAACTTTTTATTTTCTCCTTTTATTTTTATTTTCCGTTGTGGGCGTGAGGAGAGAAAGACTAATATTTTGTCCTATACTTTCTCAACTATCGTAAACATATAGACAACTCCTTACTAATAAGATTTATACAACTCCATCAACCACTAAATCCAAGACATTCAAGCCAGAATCTAACATATCGATATATTGCAAGGAACCTAGCAAGATGCATATACCCAAAAGCTTCAAACACAAAGCACCAACATCACCAGTAACCACCATTTCTCAGACACTTTTAACCACTAGATTAAACAAAATAACTCTCCAATGCACCAAAACTTCAACCCTAGAACCCAAATATTCTTAATAATCACTGCATGCCTCGAAACCCCCATTCTAAGATCCCAATCCCTGAGTCAAATTAAAAACAGAAATTCCTCCAGATTACACAAACAAAAGACCTAAACTTTCCCGAATCCCAACAAATTAAAGACAGAACGAAAGAGAAAAATAAGAAGATACAAATCACCGCAAAAGAAACAGCAAAAAGCATAGAAATGACTGAAACAGACCTGAAGAGCAGGAAGAGAAACGAACTGCTGAAGCTTGAGGGTGAGCTGATGCCAGAGCTTTTTCTGGTACAAATCTGCCAACGAATTGTACCATTCAGCGAGCTCCGGCTGCGCGTTTCGCTGAGATTCAAGGTACTGGAGAGCGGCCATGGAGAATCGCTACGAGAAATCGAAACCCGAAGAAGGAAAATGGTAGATTTCAGAAAGATATATGGATTTCAGCTGCGCAGAGAAAACCCAAAACCCTCAGTTCTTCCCTTTTCTTCCGCCCAAAGAAAGAATAAAAAAGACCCTAAAGCCTTTATTTATCATTGCAAATATATATAATTATATATTATATATGAAATTACAGGTAGCATTGTAATTTGCAAATCTACCTTGCGGAAGTCGAAGGGTGTCAGCGGGCCGGGGTATTAGATGGGCTTGGACAACATTCATATAAATAATGGGTTGGGCTTAGCTTTGTTTTAGGTATATATATTTCACAGTTGGGCTTCACGAACAAGAACTAGAACTAACGGGCCTTCAGCTGGGTCTAATGAAAGATAACTGATGGGCCTTTGTAACTTGAGAGCATAGAGTGATCCTGGTCCACTCGGTTGAGGAGGGGACTATTCCTCCTTGCCGTCGCAAAGCCCCCCTTTGAAGTATGGTTAATTAACAAGTTTTAACCAATGTAGTTAAATTTTTTTCTAAAAACTAAGGTTAGATGTTTTTACCCTAATGCTATGATTGGTTGCCGACGAGAAAATAGGTGAAAACATAAAAAAGAAAATAATTTTTTGGATTTCTAATACAATTTTTAGTTGTTTTTGTCCAATTTTCTTTTCTTTTGCATGTTTTTACTTATTTTCTCGACAACCAAACAGAGTAAGGGTTAGTGAATGTTAACCATAGTTAAAGGGAATAAAAGGGGGGACAACAAAAAAGGGGGTGAGACGATCAATCGCCTCCTCGGGTCAAGGAGATGATTATTTTTCTTTTGAAATTATTCTATCCCTCAGTGAAATACTACTTGTAAGCACCCAATTTTTACTCCCCCTGATCATGGTTAGTGACCTTAACCATGGTTAAAACCCTAGTCGAACTCTAGGCCTAACTCTAGGACAAATCCTAACCCTAGTCAAATCCTAGGTAAACCCTAGTCAAAATAATAATATTTATTTATTGTAATGTTAAGTAATATATTTTTAAAATATAATAAATTTTATTTTTAATAATATAAGTTTTTTATTTATTTGATACATTATTGTTAGTATTAACTAACTAATTATATAGTAATATATTATTTTAATAACATTTACTGGAAAATCATAAGTTTCTTAGTATTAAACTTAAATTAATACACCTAAGAGTTAGAGATAAGAGAGGACTATACAATAATGGACATAGAGAGAACTCTAAGTATATATATATGTGTGTGTGTGTAATTTCAATTTCAACATAATTCATTTTCAATATTCCTAAACTATCCTCTCTCTCTCTATATATATATATACTAGTAAAACTGCACGTGTCTTGCACGTATAATTTTTTTTTTTATTAAAACATAATTTAGAAAAAAATGTATAATTTTTAATATATTTTCATTAGACGTCACGTTAATCTCTTTATATTAAATAATTTTTTAATATAATATTATATTTTATATAAATATAATGGAGCAATTAAATTTAATATTTCTTATATTAATTTAAATTTAATATTAGAAAAATTATTTATCTTTTCTTTGGTTGCTCTCCAGGTGTCAATCCAGAATTTCTATGGTCATTCTCATAAGGGTCGATCAATCGGGGTATGGAGATTATATGATGATAGTATTATGGTTGTCTTCCCTTAAATATGGTGAGTCCTAAACCAACTCTCCTTTCTGAGAGACTCACTTTCTATAGAAATAAAATTCTTCCTTAACATATGGTAAAGTCCTAAACCAACTCTTCTTTAGGATTCTTCCCTAATATAATAGAGTTCTAAACCACTCTCTTTTAATAATAGGTCTCACATAACATTAAATAGTGACTTAATTAAAGTTTGGATATATTGTAAGTTATGAATTAAATAAATTAAGTGAAATGGTATTTACATCCAAATAAAGTTTTGCATACTCCTTGTACTTTTATTAGTAGAATGATATATGAAATTACAGGTAGCATTGTAATTTGCAAATCTACCTTGCGGAAGTCGAAGGCTTTGGCGACGTCACTTACACTTAAAACCATCCTGCAAGAGTATACAAGACATGCCAAAATAGTGAATTGAAATTTTCTTTAATAACTTAACGGTATCCCAAGTACAACTGTATACAATAACTGAACATAAGCCAAAACATATACAAGAAATCCTTAACCTGAGTTACCCATTCAAGTGAGGCAATATCCCCAGAAATAAAAACTCAAAATACATGTCTCTCTCTCACTCAACCCAACCGTAGGCCACATGCCGAGACTCCTAATATCTGGGTAACCATCCGAATCACCTCCTGCTCTCCCTGAGCTACCTCGATCCAAGAGACCAGAGTCCCTATCTCATATAGTGTACCTGCCGACATAAAAGTACGGCTGAGCATGGAATACTCAGCGAGTACAAGCTACTAGCTAACAATAGTAATAACATTAACATGCCATACAGGACACAGTTCATCATAAAGTTACATGATCAGAGTGCGGAAGGAAACAAGGTAACAGTTACATAATCCTAAACAAAATCAATTAAATCATACTCTAACTTCATGCTTTACCATACATATTTCAATATCTTATAAGTCTTGTAGGTTCCTTATGCGAGTTCTTATAGCCTTTCTTATGAGCTTACGAGTTCTTATAACTTTCTTGTGAGCATACAAGTCCTTATGAGTTCTTCACTAGTGGCGCCCTTCGTACCATCCCACTAAACACCCACCCAAAGTAGCTTGGGAATATCAGATGGTTAGTGGCACTCCCCGGGCCATCCCACTATCTTACGAGTTCTTACAAGTTCATCCTTAGTGGCGCCTTTTGTACCATCCCACTAAACACCCACCCAAAGTAGCTTGGGAATATCAGATGGTTAGTGGCGCTCCCCAGGCCGTCCCACTAATTTACAAGTTCTTACGAGTTCTTTATTAGTGGTGCCCTTTGTACCATCCCACTAAACACCCACCCAAAGTAGCTTGGGAATATCAGATGGTTAGTGGCGCTCCCCAGGCCGTCCCACTATCTTACAAGTTCTTGACCAGTTCATATTCTCTTGAAATTGGGTATGTCTAGCTGCCGTTCATAGTCCGTCGCAAACTAGCACCCCTCACGCTTGACTGTTCCTGTTCTTGTTCTTGTTCTTGTTGTTTCATATACTTATATTTTAGAAAACTGGTTTGTGCATGCGCGCGTGCGTGTGCTTGACAATTTGTGAGCATAATAACATGAACTAATTAAAGGGACATCATACGGGATTTATAATTTCCTCTAGGCATGTGAGTTTTAAAGTCAACATATTGAGTGTTCTAGCAAAAGTACACCATTGAGAAAAATCTTCCTAATTCATGCTTCATATTCTTGGTTCTAATTCCAATTCATTCATTTCAACGAACACCTAGCATTTGACATCATTGTAGATCTTTTTATTCATGTTTTTCCTATTCAAGCGTTTCACCATTTGGGGACTCCATATAGCATTTCCACTTTCTATTGATAGTCATGTGTGTATGTAAGCAATATAAAGAGCATTTGATCAATTTCACCTCTTAGGGAACAACACCAAAATCATGCATGTTATAGACTTAATTAAGCATACTACTTCTCATACAAGCATTTTAACAAACATGTGGTGTTCAACATTATTATAATCATTTATGCATACTTTTTCTTGTTCTAACATTTCATCAAACATATGGTGTGTTCGTTATGAGTACAATGCCCTTCCACCATTTTCCAACATACATCCATCACAACACATGGCATCCAATCACCTCATCCACATCTAACATCTCCCCTCCACAATTTCCTCTCTATCTTGTTTGTTTTAGGGATTTAATAAAGTAAAACAAGAAAAGAACAGACTAAAGAAATCCACAACCATGCTTTTAAAACAACCTAGGTTATTACTAAAGTAGTTAGTAGGGTGTACTAACCTTGAAGAAGAGAAGAAAACCCTTGAAAAATGCCGTGAAGAACGCTGCCCTAGCTTGGAATGGGACTCCACACGTGCTTGAGGTTGGATTTGAGAGATCCAAGCTTTATAGATGGTCGTGGGTTCCAAAACCCCTTGATTTTCTCAAGTTGATGCCCTAGGGTGAAAACCCCTTCTCTCCTCTCTCACTCCCTCTCAAAATATGTCTAAGGGTGAACCCCCTTGGCTTGAGCCAACCCTTAAAAATAAGGGTGGAGTGTCCAAAAGACCAAAACACCCCTAAAAAAATTATGAAAATCGCGTAGGACCGATCGATCGGTGCTTTTGACCGATCTCTCGGTAGTGGACCGAGCTCTCGGTATTGACTGGTGCTGCAAAACGCATTTCAGTATTTTGGCTATAACTTTTGACTCGGTTCTCTGATTTTGACGATTCAACTTGCGTTGGATTCGTATTTTGAAGAGAAACAACTTTCATGTTTTAAATAAATTCTAATTCTTCTTTATTCATATACCAAAATACCCCTCAAGCTGACTGGTCTGCAATGGGTTGCGACAGCCCAGATTTGCAGCCAACCCGATCTTGGAAATCCCACTTTTGACTCGACTCTGACTCAAAATCAGGGAAAGTGATCAACATGAACCTTAAATAGGGTTTTAATACCTTTCCAAAAATTCAGTAATCACTCGATTCTGAACAGCAATGACTAAACTAGAGCCCTTTAAAGTTGAAGCAAATGCCGAGACATACCTTTTCAACACCTAGAACACCTCGAGTGTTTTCACACTCTTTTCCCTTGTGTCCAACACCCTGCTCACACCTCATAAATCATTATCCATAAGTATTTAACCCACCTCAATGATCATTAAATTCACACCGACATGCATGAGAGACTCCGGCCTCTCTATGCCTCATGCACTAGCACTATGCACCAACAACCCATTGAAACACTTAGGGTATATGTACCCTTGATTTTACCCACTTAGAGTATCTTTCCACTCTCTTTTTAAGACTTAAACCATGTACCTAAAACCCTCACTTAACTAATCATAATATCAAGAACACAATGGGAGGCCGCGTCATTGGGTCGGGGTATTAGATGGGCTTGGACAACATTTATATAACTAATGGGTTGGGCTTTGCTTTATTTTAGGTATATGTCACAGTTGGGACTTCACGATCTAGAACTAGAACTAGAGCTAACGGGCCTTCAGCTGGGTCTAATGACAGAGAACTGATGGGCCTTTGTAACTTGAGAGCATAGAGTGATCCTAGTCCCCTCGGTTGAGGAGGGGACTATTCCTCCTTGTCGTCGCAAAGCCCCTCTTTGAAGTATGGTTAATTAACAAGTTTTAACCAATGTATTTAAATTTTTTTCTAAAAACTAAGGTTAGATGTTTTAACCCTAATGCTATGATTGGTTGCCGACGAGAAAATAGGTGAAAACATAAAAAAGAAAATAAATTTTTGGATTTCCAATACAATTTTTTGTTGTTTTTGTCCAATTTTCTTTTCTTTTGCATGTTTTTACTTATTTTCTCGGCAACCAAACAGAGTAAGGGTTAGTGAATGTTAACCATAGTTAAAGGGAATAAAAGGGGGACAACAAAAAAGGGGGTGAGACGATAAATCGCCTCCTCGGGCCGAGGAGATGATTATTTTTCTTTTGAAATTATTCTATCCCTCAGTGAAATACTACTTGTAAGCACCCAATTTTTACTTCCCCTAATCATGGTTAGTGACCTTAACCGTGGTTAAAACCCTAGTCGAACCCTAGGTAAACCCTAGTCAAACCCTGGGACAAACCTTAATCCTAGGTAAACCCTAGTCAAACCCTAGGCCTGACACTGGGACAAACCCTAACCCTAGTCAAACCCTAGGTAATACCCTAGTCGAACGCTAGGCCTAACCCTAGGACAAAATCTAACCCTAGTCAAACTCTAGGCTTAACCCTAAGACAAACCTTAACTCTAGGTGTTTCTAGTCAAACCCTAGGCTTAACCCTAACCCTAGTCAAACCCTAGGACAAACCCTAACCCTAGGTAAACCCTAGTTTAATCCTAGGGCCCAAGAACCCCAAAATCGAAGCCAAAACCCTCCGTGAGCCCAAGCTTAGGCCCACTGACCCTTAAAACCCGTTGGTGTGGGGCCCACTTCAAAATTTTGAAAAATTTAAGAATGGCGGTAATAACATTACCACCATTTCCAATTAGGGAAATTTCTACAGTGTTTCATACCAATTAAAATGGGGTTGGTCCCAGTTTAGCAAAAAACTAGAAACGGCGGTAGAGTTTCTACCGCCATTCCTGGTTTAGCCCCCTGGCCATTACAACTCTGCCCCCATGGGTCCTCATCCTTCGTAGTAAGCCCTAAACTACCCCTGGATCCATCAAACCCTATAAACCCCCCCCCCCCCTCTTCATGGTTCAAGCATTCCAAAAACTCTAGCAGAAAATCCCTGTAGGATTTCGGCCAACAGAAACCTCCCCTTTCAAGCTCTTGTCTTTCACCTAAGGGGATCCCAAACCTCTCAAGAATCATCACAAGCCACCCCCAGGCTTCTCAGTCATGCACCATTGCCTCCACCACCATAGGAATCATCTACTAGGGTAGGACTACCCCCTACCCTCTTCTTTACTTTTTATTCCAAGCTATGTAAGGCCCCTAGTATTGATAAAAAAAAAAATGTAAGTCCCCTAGTCCTATTCCAGAGCCATTTCTTTCTTGTTGTAGTACTGTAACCAGGGATAGGGGTCCACCTTGTCTCTTTGTATGAGGGAACCCCATGAGGTTAAAAACTTGGGTACAAGGTCCCCCACCTGCATGACACCTCCCCTTACTCTCTGGGGGATCCTCAAGCTATGAAGAATCCCTTGGGATAGCCCTGGTCCT
The DNA here is from genome assembly GCA_015143295.1 of Tetracentron sinense. Taxonomy (NCBI): domain Eukaryota; kingdom Viridiplantae; phylum Streptophyta; class Magnoliopsida; order Trochodendrales; family Trochodendraceae; genus Tetracentron; species Tetracentron sinense. The sequence goes on along the minus strand of CM026572.1, from coordinate 6,744,322 downwards.
GTCCAGGAGGTAGCACAATTAAGTTTTGGGCAAAATCAGGAAGGCGGTAAACTCAGTACCACCATTCCTGAACTCCTTCATTACAACACTTGTAGTACTCTTTTGAGTGGGTCCTGGTCCATTCCAGGACCATGTCTTGATACCTCAGGCTCTCTCATGTCTACCCTGGTCCTTCTAGGCTAATCAGGGTAGCTTAACCATGATTAAAACATCCTCATTTGCAGACTGTCCAGAATGGCGGTAGATATTCTACAGTCATTCTGTATTTTACGTTAGAGTGTATTTAGGCCCCTGTTGGGCCCACTTCAGGCCATCCCCTGGGCCCATTAAAGGCCCAAGACATCTTGGGGACTCCCCTTATCCATTCCTGAGGGTCCTTGACCCTGTGCGTTCACCCTTAACCAAACCACTGACCTGTAAAACTCAGTACATGGAGTATTGGTAATGGCGGTAAAGAGTTTACCGCCAATACTAGTATTCTGTATATTGGGCTTTGCACAAGGCCCATACCAGGTACGAGACCATTCTAGGCGCTGTCATGCCATCTGGGTCTATCCTGACTAGTCTAGACCATTTAATTGGGGTTAACTCAACCCTGGTTAACTTTTAATCATGGTTAAACCCTATTAACCCTTGGAAAATCTCAAAAAATGTCAAAAATACTCAAAACTTGCATTGAGACCAAAATGTTCTGTTTTGGACTTCTTTACCATGGTTAGTAATCCTAACCATAGTTGACTTACTCTTTAACCCCGATTAGCAACCCTAACTCCGTTTAAACCCCTTTTGGCCTACCAGGGCCTAATCTTGTAGCCTACCGAGCTTACCCTTGGCCTACCGGGCTCAACCTTGTTATCTTCAACTATGGTTAGTAATCCTAACCATGGTTAGCTTGTCCTTTAACCCTGGTTAGCAACTCTAACCTTGATTAAATCCAACATTGGCCTATCGAACCTAATCTTAGTCTACCGAACTAACCCTCGGCCTACCGAGTCCAAAACTATGCACTTGACCAACTCGGTCAATCAAATCCTAGCCTCCGGGTTAGATCTTTAGCCACCCCAGTGCACACACACACATCCCTTAGCCTTGACACGAGCTCATGTGCCAGAATTACGCTCGGTCTGATCTCACCCTTGTGGGTGCGTAGGCAACCTAATCCGGGTTCGACCATAGTTAATTTTTCTTTCTTAGGTTAATATACTCTAATCACTTAGGCATTTGAATAATCTTGACTTTAATTTGTCTTATACCTAGGGAGTAGGTAACCATTATAAAATGGAGGTCCTAGGGTGCCTAACACCTTCTTTGTGACTTAACCGAACCTCTTACCTGGAATTCTCACGTAGACCAAGACCTTATCCCCAATCCGAGGACTTATCCCTTCTAAATTAATAGGTGGAAACTCTCAACATACTCGTGAGTGAAAAATCCCGTGCTCACAGTTCTGACGACTCTGTTGGAGAATCTTTCTTCAGGTTCAACCCGGAACCTAGGTTTAAGCCAAACAAACCTCAACATTATTCAAATGCTTAAGTAATTAGCCTAGTACTAATTCTTTTATCTTTTAGATGAATTATGTATTGTGCATAGCATAGTAGTGTAATATCCTATTAAACCCAGTAGACATACTTATTAAGCTTACGGCTGCTGGATGATCATCTTCAGTGTCAGAAGCTTAAAAGTCTTGGAGGTCTGCAGAATTACTCTAGTTCGGTGATTATCCTCATGGAAGGATTCTGAACGCTCTCGCTTATACTAATTATCCCTTTTCAGGTATGTTCTATACCAAAGAGTCGCATATTCGGTGTTAAGTGACCCTCATTCTCTTAGGAAAACACTTATATTAACCCAATATTCAACATATAAACTAGGTCAGGGTATAGTCTAGAAGCAGCCCACCCGATGAGGGTTACTCTAAACCCTAACATGCTTGCATCATATACCTATCCCCGACCATGGTTGACTATCAGTGTACTTTTACCCTGATAAGCACCCGCCCAGGGGCATGTAATGAGTCCAACTTGTACTTGTAATAAAATACATCCAACCTTGTATCTCGACATAGCATATGAGGTTCAAATCTCTGGCAAATAGGTCTTCACATGACCTATCCCCGACCTTAACCTGATAGGCCCCCGGTTCCCAACAACCCGGGTTAAGCATGTCGGACATCCGTTCGTCTACCCTATCGGATCATATTTGCCTTGTCATACCCAATCAAAATCAAGAAAAATCAAAAATACAATAATCATCAGCTTTGCATTTTTCATCTACATACACAGTATACTCGTATAGAGTCTGTCTTTGTGCAGGTAAATGGTAGGTCTTTCAGGGATTGTTATGTCATTTGGTCAACCGTCACGACCCCGTGCATTTGATATCTTAGGCAGCATGTGACGACAACCTCCGAAAATCAATTGAGGCCTTCACTTCGAGTCAATGTCTAGCTTAGGCTTAGTACTACAAAACGGGGTCCATCTTAGACCTGTCTATGTTTAAACCAGACTTGTGCCTCATGAATGTTGTTATCCAGTGTTGGAACTCATCACCTATGATGTTCTATTTTGGTAAGAATGAACTATATCAAACACTGGAAGAGATCCAACGCATTATGAGCTTAACAATGGATGGTGAAGCTATAGCACCACGCTAACAAACAACATACCAGGTAGACCTATCAAGGTTTCTGCATATCAAGTTTGCCCGCTTGCAACATGGTCCTTGATTGGTGCTAAATGTTATACATAAAAGGTCCTTAAACTTAACTTGTCAATCATTTAGAGTAATTATTTGTATTATTTTATGTTACTTGGTAGTTTTAATTTGTTTCAAGTCCATACGCGAAAAAGAGCTTAAAATTAAAGGTTTTAAGAATATCAAAGGCTTAGAAGGATCTCATGAACAAAACTGAAAGAATTGAGCAAAAGAGCAGAACAAATGGAAAGTTTCTACCCTGGGAGATCGATCTCCCAAGAGCTGCGAGAAATCTTCAGTTGGGTCCAATTTGACTATTCTTTTAGGCCAAAATTTTAGGAAAAAGAGAAAAGAGGAGTTGTACCCCAATTAGAAGTTCTTATTGTATAAAGACTCTATTTTTCTCTTTTTCTCTATAAAATGAGAGAATTCTTGTAGAGATTCCATTATTATCAGAGAATTTTGTAGAGATTTTTTGGATCTGAAGAAGAGAAGCTCTGGAGATCAAGGAAGCCATGGAGAGAAGTGCAGCATCTTTGTCTATGAAGATGTTGCATTCCTTCCTCGCGATGAACTAATTTCTATTCTAGGGTTTCGATGAAACCCTAACCAAGTAACCGTGTCCTTTATTTTTGTTTTTATTTAGATTCTCTAAATTGTAAGACATTGATTGCATAAATTAGAGGGTTGTTTCAACAACCAGATTTATTGATTTATATTCGATTTCAATGGAATTCTCAACCTTATCTTAGGTTTTATGATATTGGAATTGAAATCACTTTTATTAATTTTCGTTAGAATTTAGACATAAGTTTTATGCAATTGTTTTAATATATCGAGAGATTAAATTCGAAGATATTTTATGCTAAAGGAAGACGAGTGATTACACAACCGTAGATTAGTGTGTATCATTCGAGCTAACCGAATATACGATATGCTTAGAATATAATTCCTTGAACTTTTCTAGATCAGTTGAGAGAGGACGTGCTGTCACTCTAATTGTAATGTTTGCAAATTAAGAGATTAGAATGAATTCAAAAATAGAGACTGGTTATTAGGTTAGTGGTGGATTTGAAAACTCTAGATTTTCTCTCCAAAATGATTTAAAAACCCAATTGTTTTTAGTTTAATTTAGAAATCTCCTTTAATTAGTTTAATTAATTGTTTTAGTTTAATTAAGAAAAATTCAATTACCCATTTTATTAGTTTAAAATAAATCTGAATAAAAGGCAATGAAACAAGTGCAGTCCTCAAAGGAACGATACCCTTACTAGTACTATTCTGCAGAATTATTATTAAGAAGGAATAATTTAAGATTGACTGACGATCAATTTTTGGCAACATTGCCGGGGATTGCTGGAACGATTTAATTGCTAATTTGAAAGATTAAATTTAAATTATTCATAATTTTTAAAAAAAAATCAAAAAAATATTTTTCTTTGTTTTTAATTAGAAATATTTGTGTTTTCAGGTACCAAATCGCTCAAACTGCAAGGATTGAAGAAACTTATTCAACATCGTGGAAAGCAGGAGAGTTCTGTGAGTATTTACTTTATAAGTAGATATTTTATTTCAATTTGGTGTCTGTCAAACATAGAGTTTTTTCTTTAGGGTGTATGCACGGTAGGAGGTTCTGTAATCCAGATTTATTCTCCCTTGATTCTGAGTTAGAGTGTACTGCTAGGTTTCTTAAGGCTTCTGCCTTATTCCAATCCAATTCTAAAGCGAAAGCTTCTACCATTCCTAAAGAAAACGAGAAGCTATCCATTTCCCTATCATGGCGGAAGAATACGACTCAATGAAATCCTTAAAGGAATATTTTACTCCTTCTACATATTTAACCCCTTCATGCATCTGGTTGTCGGACACTACGGCAACCCATTATGAAATTAAGTCCAGTATTATTAAAATGATACCATCTTTTCACGGACTTAATAATGAAGATTCCTACAAACATCTTGATGAATTTCATGAGATTTGCTCAACTTTGAAGTTACAGGGATTTTCTGATGATGCCCTTAGATTGCCTCTCTTTCCATTTTCTTTAAAAGCCAAAGCCAAATATTAGCTTAATTCTTTAGAGGCCAATTCTATTACCACTAGGGCTCAAATGCAGGAAGAATTTTTTATGAAATTCTTTCCCATAAGAAAAACCAATTTAATGAGGCGGACCATTACAAGCTTTGCTCCAATTGATGGTGAGCTATTTCATGAAATATGGGAGAGATTCAAAAATCTTCTCCGTAAATGTCCCCACCACCAAATTCCAAAGTGGCAGTTTGTCCAATCTTTCTATGATGGATTGCCTGCACACAACTGTCAGTTGGTTGATGTCTCTTGTGGATGAACATTTATGATGAAAATTGAGAATCAGGCATGAGAACTTTTTGAAAATCTGAGTGAAAACTCTCTCAACCATTCCTCGAATAGCCGTTCTGAGAGACAACCATCTACCTCAAATCCTAAGAGAGGCATCTATGAAGTGGGCACTTCCATAGATGTCTCATCTAAAGTGGATGAGTTGTCTCGAAAATTAGATCAACTCATCGCTTCAGGGTCATCTTCCTACACACCCCTCAACCAATTTTTACTCAGAAGGAGGCGTGTCCTATCTGTTCTAGCTCTATACATTATGTGCATGCGTGTCCATCTGCTACCCAATTCTCGGACCTTGTGCAAGAGCGTGCCAATACTGCTAATATCCACCTGGGTAATGATCCATATTCAAATACTTATAACCCGGGATGGAGGAACCATCCTAATTTTTCATGGCAGCCACAAACTCAATGGAATAATTTTTCCCAACCTCAAAGGTCATTCAATCGGCCTTTTCAAAATCAGTCCAACTACCATCCTCCCCAACAACAAGAATTCTAACACTCTCCTCCTCTTTCTCAAAGGAACCCATCTTTTGAGGAGAAAGTATTGTAAGCTCTTAAAGGTTTAGAGGCCAACACCCAACTTCTACACTCTCATTCTCAATCTATTCAGAGGATTGAGTTTCAATTGGGGCAATTAACTAGTATCGTATACAAGAGAAAAGAAGGGAAGCTCCCAAGCCAACCGGTGAGCAACCCTAAGGGTGCAAATATGGTTGACGATGCTCAAAACAATGAAATTAATCGTGAGCATGTTCTTGCCATTACCATTCTAAGGAGTAGGAAGGTAGTTGAAAACGAGGTTAAAGAGAAGAAAATCGAGAAAAAAGAGCCCAATATAGGCCAAAAAAATCTCCAAGGAGAAAGAGTGAGTGTCTCTGAGAAGGACCAAGGTTCTTCCCAATCTTTATCTAATCTGAATCCCCCGAAATCCTATGTGCCCAAAGCTCCTTACCCTTATGCTATGTTTGGTTGTCGAGAAAATAGGTGAAAATATGAAAAAGAAAAGAAAAATTTCAATTTCTAATACAATTTTTAGTTGAGTTTTGTCTCATTTTCTTTTCTTTTCCAAGTTTTTACTTATTTTCTTGGCAACCAAACATAGGGTTAGTGTTTAAAAGATTCCTTCCCTTTTAAGAAAAAGGAAACTAAAATTGATAAGATGATGGAGGTCTTTAAACAAGTCTAAATCAACCTTCCTCTCATAAATACCATAAAGCAAATCTCGGCGTATGCCAAATTTCTCAAGGACATGTGCACTCAATAGTGCAAATCAAGGACTCATGTGTCCAAGAAAGTCCTTCTCACCGAGCAAGTGAGCTCCATTATCCAACACAACACTCCTCCAAAATTTATGGACCCCGGCGCTTCTATTATTTCATGTATCATTGGAGATCACTCCATTGACTAGGCACTCCTTGATTTAGGAGCTAGTGTTAATATTTTACCTTTCTCGGTGTATGAGAAACTTGACTTAGGAGAGCTTCGCCCCACATCCGTTGTATTACAATTGGCGGATGGATCCACGAAAAAGCCTCGTGGGGTAGTTGAAAATGTTTTGATTAAAGTTGACAAAATTTTCTTTCCTGTTGACTTTCTTGTCCTTGACATGGAACCCGTGCATAATTTAAAAAGTCAAATTCCAGTCATCCTTGGTCGTTCCTTCCTGGCTACTGCCAATGTTTGCATAAACTGTAGGACTGGGGTGATGAAGGTGTCATTTGGTAATACGAGAGTTCGGTTGAATGTCTTTACTACCCCCGAACAACAATCGAAAGGGGAAGATTGTTTCTTGATTGATAAGCTTGATAAGATAGTTGAGGATGCCCCTCCTTATGTTTTAATTGATAATCCTTTGGAGGCATCAGTCGCTCCTCTTAAACCCCCAGATCCCTTCAAAGAAAAATCCATAGGGTATGAGCCTTCTTTGCTTAATCTCACTCATCTAAAAGGTTATCCGTTGGAAAAATATAAAGTGAGGGCTAAGCATAAAATTGCAAACTTGAAAATGCGTAGAAAATCTCTCTTTTTTGACCCGGATGGATGTGTGCTCAAGGCTAAGGCCCAATATTCCGTCTACCTAGACGGTTGATTAATTTGAAGATGTCTGGCTGAAGACGTAAAACTTAGCACTTGTGGGAAGCAACCCATTGATTTTGCAGTGTCTTTTAATTTTAGAGAGTTAGATTCCAAGTTGGGGTGAATTTATATCCACCAAAAATTTTTATAGTCAGTTTGGGTGGATTCTACATCCCCTACTCTTTTAGAGTCATTTTATGGAGAATTTCATATTCCCCTACCTTTTTTGAGTATTTTACATCCTCCTACTCTTTTAAAGAGTTAGATTGGGTTCCCCTACTTTTTTTTGAGTCTTAAAAAATAAATCGTCAAAAATCGACGTTTTTGGTGATCGATCGCCCCTAGAAGAGATCGATCACCCAAACTTGTCCAAAAAAAAAAATCACCAAAACGGCGTTTTTGGCGATCAATCGCCCTTAGGGGAGGTCGATCACCCAAATACAAAAAAAAAGAAGAAAAAAGGGGGATCGATACCAACCCTAAAGAAACACAAAAAAAATAATTTAAATATCTCAATTTTATTCTTGATTGATTGATGCTTTCTATACTTAATTGAGATATATTAATTTAACATCTATTTTTTGTGGATATTTCTTGGTTTGTACTAACCTTGTAGGTGTTGTTTCGACGAAGTTTGGGGTGGGTTGTCTACATTCTTGATCCCTTTTCGCCCTCTTCACCTTTCTCATCATGGTTTGCTTTTCACGAGTCAGGTATTATTGCTCTAATCCCTTCTGTCCTTTATTTCAATTTTTACATTGAGGACAATGTAAAGTTTAAGTTTGGGGTTGGGAAATAATAAGCTATACTATTATTTTATTTTTAATGATTGTGCAACCATGATTAGGGTAGAACATGCAAAAACACTGAAATTTTTTAGATTGTTCTATTCTAAATTTTGAAAGATTGTAATGTATATAGGATAATCCAAATTTTATTGATAGGGTTGAATTTGAGAACACATAATCCCAAATACACACTGTTTGTAACTGTTTTTAACCTTACAAAAGCTGAATTTTTTTTTAAGTCATGAATACACTTGAAATTTTGCACAAACACTCTAATTAATTGTCTAGTGGGGTTTGAAACCAAACTAATTGATTACTGCTTTTGTTAACTCATAAAAAATTGGATAACTTAGAAATTGAACACCAACCTTGGCTAAAAAGAAAAATTGATAGAAGAATGGGTTACCAAATTGTAGAACCCCAGACTTTTTCATGCTTAATACATGACACTTTCGTTGTCATCTTGCCTTTTTAAGAGGTATGATTAATAAATGAGGAAGAATTTGGAAATTTCGAAATGTCAGAATTGTTCCTCTTCGAAGTACGAACACAACGCAAGTTGAATCGTCAAAATCGGTCGAACGAGTCAAAAGATATGGCCAAAACAGTCTGTACCTGTAGGAAAACGTATACTGTGTGCATCCGTTGTACAGCTCACCACGGGTACGTTGTACAACTCACCACGGGCACGTTGTACAACTCACCACGGGCACGCTGTACATGAGACGACGTGACAACGGGTTCGTCACCCTTGACAAGCACCACGAGTGGCACTATTCACAAGCACCACGAGTGGCACTATTGACAAGCACCACGAGTGGCACTATTCACGCCACCACGAGTTTGCACTATTCACAAGCACCACGAGTGGCACTATTCACAAGCACCACGAGTTTGCACTATTCACAAGCACCACGAGTGGCACTATTCACAAGCACCACGAGTTTGCACTATTCACAAGGACCACGAGTTGGCACTATTCACGGACCACGAGTGGCACTATTCACAAGCACCACGAGTGGCACTATTCACAAGCACCACGAGTTTGCACTATTCACAAGCACCACGAGTGGCACTATTCACAAGCACCACGAGTGGCACTATTCACAAGGACCACGAGTTGACACTATTCACAAGCACCACGAGTGGCACTATTCACAAGCACCACGAGTGGCACTATTCACAAGCACCACGAGTTGACACTATTCACAGCACCACGAGTTGGCACTATTCACAGCACCACGAGTTGGCACTATTCACAGAAATCCCAGTAAGGGTATTACGGTCTTTTGGTCAGTTCACTCTTACCTTAAGAGTTTAACCTGAGCCTTTAGGGCATCATTCGACACTTAGAGAGTTTGAGAGAATAGAAGAAAGAGGAGAAGGCGATTCCAACCTAGGGTTTCCATTTGGGAGAGAAATCAAAGGGTTTGAAACCCTAGATCAACCTCAAACCCGTTTTCTTCAAGATTTTGGTTCAGGCATTGTGGAGCTCGCAATCCAAGCTAGGGCAGCAACTCACAGTCGTTTTGGAAAAGGGTTTCTTCCTCATTTCTTCAAGGTCGGTGCTTCTTACTACCCTCCTAGTTATAGTTCCTCTTTCCCCTTCTTTTCTTTTGATTTTCTTTCATTTACACGTGCTATGAGATGGATGAATGGTGAATGGAGAATGGTGAATGGTGAATGGTGAATGGTGAATGGTGAATGGAGATGGAATGGGCGATTGGATGCCAATGGTTGTGTGTGATGAACAAATGGGGAAGGGCATTGTTCCAATAATGAATGTACACGTATGATTTGAGAAAAACCCATCTAGAAAAGCATGTGTAGGGTAAATCCATAATGAACACACCATGTTTGATGAAATGCCAAGGTGAATACAGTGAGCTGTAAATTAAGAAATGCATGCCTAATAAATTCTGAATATTGCTAGGGCCTATGATAGTGTGTTTCCTGTTTTCCCTAAATGCTATGAATATTGAATTGCTTAATCTTTGACGCTGTATGTGTTGTGAAATTACCCAATGGTCATGTTTAAATTTAAATGCAAGTATGTACACGGTTCCCACGAGCACGGCATGCATGGCATGATTTATCGAGGTTTTCAAGAACATGGTTAGAGGTGGGACATATCCTAAGATATGTTTTACCTCGCTTTTCACAAGAAGACAAGAACCAACATTCCACGAGGGGTCTCCCCTCACTCACAAGTGCATATCATGAAGAAGGGTCTCCCTTCCCTCGCAAGTACATACATATCATAAAGAAGGGTCTCCCTTCCCTCGCAAGTGCGTTGCATAAAGAAGGGTCTCCCTTCCCTCTCAAGGCATCTCACAAGGACATCTCACAAGAATATCTCACAAGTTACATGATCACAAGCAAGCACGCATGACATGCATGACATGACACGACATACAAGAATCAAGCAAGATAGACATGACAAGCTTTCAAGTACAAAAAGATATTTCAAGTCAAGTCAAGTGCACGATATTTCAAGAGGATTTATCGATTTTCTACGAATTACAAGCATGATTATAAACTACTTTACTTCCTTGTATGATGTGAATTGTTTCCGTTTGACATGTATGAATTGCTCCTGATTATGTATTGCTATTTCTACGCTATGATTGTTGGTTAGTGTTTAGTACCCGCTGAGTATTCCATGCTCAGCCGTACTTCTTATATCGGCAGGTTCTGAGGGAGCTGCTGCCCCATTTGATGTTTGTGCTCCTGGTCCATGGGTGGAAGAGGAGTACGCCGAGGAGCCTTTGGAGGAACCTCCCGTAGAGGGTTATCAGTAGGTGGTGATTAGATTCTGAGTGGTTTAGCTGTGGGTGAGATGAGAGTTAGATTCATGTATTTTGGCGGGCATGTCCGCACTTTCTTTTGGAGACTTTTTGTATAAACTTGGATTTGCGTATGTATATACATAGAGGTTTGGTAGTCTTCCGCTGTGCTATGTTAGAGTATGTTTCCGCTGTTTATATCCTCTATTGTATATGCTCTGTGGGTTTTGCAGGTTAGTTGTCAAGCAAGTCATGATTAGTCGTCCAAAGTTCACTCTAACTCCTAGGGTGGGTTTTGGGGCGCGACACAAACCATGTTTTACACTTAGTAACCAGGCCTCCTGCCTCACTAAGCATAAAGAGTTCGCGTCAAACCGTGTGTTTTTTAGAATGGATAAAATAACCTAGTGTGATTAGTTTGAGTTCGTAGCCTATTTAACTCGAGTTAATAAGCCCTTAGAGGTGTCTTGACACCTGGTGCCCTAAAGCCATCTTATTTGGGAGTCATCGGCTTAACATTCGCTACATGGGTTGTCTAGAGTGCTTAATGGACTTAAATTCTGCACAATCACATTTATAAAATAAAACAAAAATTATTGAATGAAAGCCTTGGAGTTGGTAGTTTAAATTGAAAGAAAATTCAATGATAAATGAGAAGAAAGAAAAACGGTTGAAAAGTAAGGTTGATATCACACATTCAATGGTTAGTCACATTACACATCAAAGAAATTCTGACAAATCTTTTAGAAGCTAAATTTTTCAGAAATAGTTGAGAATTGTATGAAATTGAGAATGTGGAGAGTTGAAAATTCAATCTTGTTAATAATTTGTTGATTATTTAATATGCATTGTAATTCTGGAAAAATTAGAATCTGATTAAATCACTGTTATGAAAATTGCATGTTTTACCTTAATATATTGCACAGTTACAGGGTAATACAGATGTTTGTAGGTGTCATCACTGTAAACCTTCACGAGACTTCACTTGTCCTCTAGGGCCACCTAGGGATGTAGGTTTAGTTTAGATTTTAGTTTTATTTTATTTTTCATTGCACGAGGACTAGCAATGTCTAAGTTTGGGGTGATCGGTGCTAAATGTTATACATAAAAGCACCTCAAACTTAACTTGTTAATCATTTAGAGTAATTATTTGTATTATTTTATGCTACTTGGTAGTTTCAATTTGTTTCAGATCCATGCGCGAAAAAGAGCTTAAAATTAAAGGTTTTAAGAACATCAAAGGCTTAGAAGGATCTCAGGAACAAAAGTGAAAGAATGGAGCAAAATAGCAGAACAAATGGGGAGTTTCTACCCTGGGTGATCGATCGCCTCTCTGTGCATTTGGAAAATTTAAAACTGCAAGAAATCTTCAGTTGGGCCTAATTTGACTATTCTCTAAGGCCCAAATTCGTAGGGAAAAGAGAAAAAAAGAGTTATACCCTAATTAGAAGTCCTTATTGTCTAAGGACTCTATTTTTTTCTATTTTTCTTCAAAATGAGAGATTCTTTGTAGAGATTCCATTATTATCAGAGAATTTTGAAGAGATTTTTTGGATCTGAAGAAGAGAAGCTCTGGGATCAAGGAAGCCATGAAGAAAAGTGAAGCAGCTTTGTCTATGAAGATGTTGCATTCCTCCCTCCCGATGAACTAATTTCCATTCTAGGGTTTCAAACCCTAGCCAAGTAACTGTATCCTTTATTTTTGTTTTTATTTAGATTATCTGAATTGTAAGACATTGATTGCATAAATTAGAGGGTTGTTTCAACAACTAGATTTATTGATTTATATTTGATTTCAATGAAATTCTCAACCTTGTCTTAGGTTTTATGAAATTAGAATTGAAATCACTTGTGTTAATTTTCGTTAGAATTTAGACATAAGTTTTATGGAGAAATTGAGACGGATGAGGCCCGAATGGTTGCAGAAGGTCAAGGAAGAGGTAGAGAAGTAGATTAAAGTAGGCTTTCTGATAGTTGCAATCTACCCTGAATGGTTAGCCAACATTGTGCTGATAGCTAAGAAGGATGGCAAGGTCCGAATGTGTATCGACTACCGCAATCTGAACAAGGCGAGCCCTAAAGATAATTTTTCTCTCCCATATATTGACATCCTGGTAGATAATACAGCATGGTATGTGACACTCTCATTCATAGATGGTTTTTCCAAGTACAACTAGATTATAATGGTAAAAGAAGACATAGAGAAAACCTCCTTTATCATACATTGGGGCACATTCTGCTACAAAGTGATGCTTTTTGGACTCAAGAATGTAGGGGTAAACTACTAGAGGGACATGACAACACTATTTCATGACATGATCCATAAGTCAACTGAAATCTGCGTGGATGACATGATCGTCAGATCTCCTTCTGCTAGACAGCCCCTTGAAGACCTGAAAAGACTGTGTCACAGACTCAGATAGTTCGCCCTGAGACCGAATCCGACCAAATGTGTCTTTGGAGCCTTATCAGGAAAGCTCATTTGCTTCATAGTCAGCAAAAGAGGCATCAAGATCGATCCAGCTAAAGCTAGTGCTATCATTGAAATACCAACTCCCCAAACTTAAAAGGAAATCCGTGGATTCCTGGGTAGAATTCAGTACATCAGTCGATTCATCTCTCAGCTCACTCCGATATACGAGTCGATCTTCAAGCTTATCCGAAAAAATGTACCTACAGTCTGAACGGACAAGTGCTGGGAAGCCTTTGACAGAATAAAGCAGTATCATCTCCATCCTCCAATACTCGTGCCTCTTACTCCAGGACGGTCACTGCTACTATACATCTCAGTACAAGAAACCTCCATGGGGTGCATCCTGGCACAACATGACGAGACGGGCAGAACAAAGCAAACCATCTACTACATTAGTAAGCGCTTGCCAGACTATGAAGAGAGGTACAACTTGCTCGAGAAAACTTTTCTGACACTGGTCTAGGCTACTCAGCGTCTACGGCATTATCTGCTCTCTTATCCAGTAATCCTGATCTCTCGGATGGACCCAATCAAGTACCTACTGGAAAAGCCAGCCACTACCGAGAGGACAGCCTAATGACTTATGATGTTATCTAAATTTGACATCACATTCATGACCCAGAAGTCAATCAAAGGGCAGGTGATTGCAGATCACCTGACCCACAATCCAGCACAGGACTACGTCTCAGTGCATGATCAATTCCCAGATGAAGTCATCGTGTATGCAGAGTCTGAAGAGTAGCAATACCTCGGTTGGGAGCTATATTTCGACGGAGCCGCTAATAGTCATGGACATGGGGTAGGAGCAGTCTTATCTCACCTAAGGGAGCCCACCTCCCCATCTCAGTCAAGCTGAAATTTAGATGTTCAAACAACGAAGCAGAGTATGAGGCGTGTATAGTCGGACCAAAAGAAGCCCCAAACATCTGAATCGAAGAGATAGACATCTACAGTGACTCATCATTGGTTATCTATTAGGCAAACGAATCTTGGGCCATCCGAGAAGCTAGGATTGTCCTATATCTGGCCTGATCAACTAGTTCGGAAGAATTACCTTCAGTAACAGGTACATGAACCATAATAAGTTCACCGATGCATTGACCACACTTGCCTCCATTGTACAGATTCCTAAGGGCATCATGCTCTGGCCGATGAGATTCAGTAATAGGATCAGCCTGCCTACTGCCTTGAGATAGAAGGGGTATCAGACAACAAGCCTTGGTATGCAAACATCAAGCAGTATCTCAAGGATGGGGCCTTCCCACTCAACGCCATCAAAACAAACCGTCGGGCAATCAGAAGACTGGTCATTCAGTTTATCCTCTCAGGAGGAATCTTGTATAAGAGATCACCAAACATGATCTAGCTCAAATGCCTCGACACCCGTGAAGCTGCACAGGTAGTTGAAGAAGTTAACAAAGGAACTTGCGGCCCCCGCATGAACGGGTTAATCCAAGAAGATACTCAGACTGGGCTACTACTGGTATACAATTGAATCTGACTGTTGTCACTATGTACAAAAATGCCACCAGTGACAAATCTATATCGACAGGATCAATGCACCACCAACCAGGCTGCACAATCTCATAGCTCCATGGCTATTCTCAGCTTGAGGCATTGACGTCATCGGGCCCATAGCCTCGAAAGCATCCAACAGACATCAATTCATTCTCGTAGCAATCGATTATTTCACAAAATGGGTCGAGGTAACCTCTTATGCCAACGTCACAGCCTCCGTAGTTCAGTGTTTTCTAAAAAAAGACATCATCTGCCGATACGATGTTTCGTATGAGATTGTAACAGACAATGCTCTTAATTTCTACAACAAATGGATGATAAATCTCTGCTAAAAGTTCAAGATACAACATCACAACTCCAGACCATACAAGCTACAGACCAATGGTGCAGTTGAGGCCGCCAACAAGAACATGAAGAAAATCATAGAAAAGATGGTAATCAATTACTCTGCCTGTCACGAGATGCTCCTATACACACTCATGGCCTATAGAACGTTCATCCGAACCTCAACTGGGACAACACCGTTTTCTTTGGCTTATAGTATGGAAGCAGTCCTCTCCATCGAAGTAGAAATTTCATCACTCCGGGTGATAATGGATGCAAAATTTTCAAAAACAGAATGAGTGTAAGCGTAAAATTTATCTTTGCTTATCAAATTTTCTCAATTGTTGTATGGAGGTTATTGTTTATTATGGGGGACTATCCTTCCAATCTGAATAAACTCAGACTGTTAAATTACCTTCCCTATTTGGAAGAAGAACCTCTGATTAAGAAGAAGAATTAAAGAAGAACAAGATATTGAATAAAGTATTTGTATTTTTTCAATGAGGTTGAACAGATCCCATGTAGGCATTACAATTACCTCATTGAGGTCTTTATATTTGTAGAAAAGAAAGGAGAATGGATGACCATTTTATGAGGCTCACCTGATGTTCTCCATGGCAGGAGAGATCTTCTTCTTCCTTGCTATTTGCTGCTGGCTTACTTTTGTTTGAAAGAGAGGAGAGAGTTTTTCTCTTCTTTTTTCTTTCTTCTTGTAGGTTTCTTATCTGAAACCCTCATTTTATAGGTTGGAGAGAGTCCTTTTTGGTCTCTCTCTTTGACTCCCTTATTTTAGGGAAGTCAAATTGGACTCTCCTCTTAAAGGATGCCAGCTCACGGGTCTCCCTTATTTGGGAGACTCCTCAAGCTGAAGAGAATCCTCTTCTTTTGAGGACTCTTGTCCTAGGTTTTCTCTTTTTTGGGGGAGAATCCTACTACATTTCAAAAAGGTGGATGTTAATCACATCCTTTCTTAGGATATAGGATATAGTCCTAATCCTATCATGATTATGGGTGCTATATAGCATCCCATGAGATTTTAAAATAGGGGATCCTTATCTTGGGATCCCCACAACTTGATAGAGAATCCTTTTTATCAAGGAGTCTCTGCCCTATGACAGTCAGATACTGACTGTCAGCTGGGGATAAACTGACCTAGGTCAGTCCATGGACTTAAGGGGTGAGACCATAGGTCTTGCTCACAGATCAAAGGGTGAGATCATAGGTCTTGCCCACGGACCAGAGGGTGAGACCATGGGTCTTGCCCACGGATCACAGGGTGAGACCATGGGTCTTGCCCATGGACCAAAGGGTGAGACCATGGGTCTTGCCTACGGACTAGAGGGTGAGACTATGGGTCTTGCCCACGGACCAGAGGGTGAGACCATAAGTCTTACCCACGGAACACAGGGTGAGACCATAGGTCTTGCCCACGGACCAAAGGGTAAGACCATGGGTCTTGCCCACGGATCACAAGGTGAGACCATAGGTCTTACCCATGGACCAGAGGGTGAGACCATAGGTCTTGCCCACAGATCACAAGGTGAGACCATAGGTCTTGCTCGCGGTCTGAATTAGGTCCTGGACAAAGTGTGCTGATAGCTGATCCATGAGGATTTACTCTCATGGATTGGACACGTGTCAGCCTTTTGGATGTTGACACCCAAAGGTCATCCGTGAGGTTTTAATCCTCACGGGCTGAAGACGTGTCAATCTCTCAAAGACTGGCACTAGAGAATCTTCCGTGAGGTTTTGGCCCTCACGGATTAGACACGTGTCAGTCTCTCAGAGACTGACACTCAAAGATTATCTGTGGGATTTTAATCCTCTTGGATGGGATATATGTCAGTCTCTCAGAGACTAACACTAAAGATTCATCCGTGAGGTTTTGTTCCTCACGGATCATACACATGTATGCCTCATGGAGGCTGACACTTAGGGTTGAATCCGTGAGGTTCATCCTCACGGCTCAAACCCCTTCTTGCCTTGCTAGGTGGCATAAAGGCCAGCCATTGCATTTAATGTTGACAGCTAAAGGCATGTGCATGCTATAGGCACGTGCAAATTTGAACCATCTCTCCGAGAGATGGTGATCTGGTGTGTGTCATTGCACATGCTCTTGGGCAATAGACAGTGAGATTTCACTGCCCACAAATGTCCCTCAAGATATGGATGGTTGGAAATGATCCATCCATCTGGATCTTGACACTTGGCAGTGACAGTGAAGAGGTGTAATTGCCCTCCACTTAAGGTGTTAATGGGGAAGCCACAATGGGTTTCCCTAATCGAGGCGCCCTCATGATGAGGTCATCCCTGTCATTAAGGCAAGAACGATAGGAAACATCCCTACCAGCTGAACTGTCAATTTCGAAATGGATGGTCAAAATGAACCAAGAGGCAACCTTTATAAGGATGCCTTAGGCTTGGGGAAGACAAACACTTTGTCTTCCCCAACCTTCCGAACCCAGAAATTTCATGAGTTCAGAGCCCTCTTCCTCCAAGAAAGCAAGAAGCTCTCTTTCTTCTTTTCATCTCATCTTCATATAGAGGTGAGGTTTGATCCTAATCAGGGCTAATGGGAGGGAAGAGCTAGTGTTCTTCCCTAATTTTCTTTTTCTTTTTCTCGATTTACCAAGATGAAAAATGAGGGTTTAAACCCTCATTTAGGATTCTCTATCTGTGGATATTTTCCACGAACATACTGCCCACAGGACTTTTGTCTGTGAGCCTAAAGTTCGTGGAAATTTTGAGTATCCGTGGATATTTCTCATGGATGGGATATCCACAGGACCTTAATCCTTGAATCAGAAATTGTCCATCCATTGACTTTGATCACAGAGAATTACACTGGTCTAATTATTATCTTCTCTAAATTAAATTAAACTAGAGATTGAAAAGTTGATTCTTAATTGATTTAATTTAAAACTAAATTCTCCTAAATTATCTAAACTAGAAAGCAGTTAAAAGAGTTTGTGAAAATATGGGGAAAGTCTAGGGTAGAGGAATCCACCTCTAGCCTAATATTGCATTGCATGTATTCATTTAAAGCCCTTAGCTCATAAACATCAAGGTCGAGAGCGACTACAAGTCCCTACTCAACAGATATAGAAAGATCTCAAGTAATTAGGTTTAAGGGATGCCCCATCTATGATCAGCACAAGTGATCTACATTAATTTAGGGTTGTGGTATTACTTGTCTTCTCTAGGTATAGAGCATCCTAAAATCTAATCACTTAATCATTAGACACCATTGCATAATATCTACGATTAGAATCACAGAAACTAACCTAGATTGTTTTTAAACTCAATTCAATTAAACCTAAGACAAGGAAAAACACCATTGAGAATAATTATTGTCATTAAATTCGGTTGTCGAAGCAACCCTCTTAATTATGCAATTGAATGTTTACAAGATAGGAACAAGAAATAAAAACAAAAATACAATACTCGGCTAGGGTTTCATCAAAATCCTAGAAGGTGAAGTTAGTTCATCCCGAAGGCGATGAACTTCGTGGTTGTTGAAGATGAACCTTCGACACTTGTTTGCATCTTTGATCTCCCTTTTTCAGTCACCTTCAGTTCTCCAGGTCCAGATATTGATCACCTAGGGTTTTCTTTTTACTTGTCTTTTATACCTCGTCTCTAAAAAGTGGAATTATTAATCCTCCCTTGGAGTAGGGCTGAGGGAGAAAGCTTTTACACGCAAAATTCCCAAGCTAGATGCCGATCTATGATCGTTCGTAGGAAACTTATGAACGATCATAGCTCACAAATTTTTCTGATCTTCTTCCTTTCCCTTTTTGCTTTCTCATGGGTGATGACTTTTAAGCTTTCAAGGTTCATTCAATACCGTGTTAACTCTTTTTCTTCATTTGAACCTGAAATAGAGAAAGAAACCAAAGTATCATAAAACAGTTTCATAATAAGCTCAAAGGAACTAACATGTATAATTTGAGGTGCTTAAATATGTATAATTATGCACCTATCAGACTTGTCCACGGATACACCTAACTTTCACGGACTTTTGTCCTTGGAAACTTTGAGTATCCATAGATATTTCTCACGGATGGGCTATCCATATGACCTTAATCCTTGAATCAGAAACTGTCCATCCGTGGACTTGTCCACGGATACACCTAACTCTTAACATCTGTCCTTAGACATTTGCTATGATAACTCACCCATGAACATTTGCCTTAGAAATTTTGGGTAATTGCTCTAGGCAATTTTATCCTTAGATGCATGCTTTAAATGAAGCATTCAAATTTCACAGACTAGGGTTTTAAACCTAAGTTTAGAATTGATAAATCTTTTAATTGCATATTTATCATTTCAAATTATCAGGACGGGTGTATACCCACATCTAAAGGCCCACTTTTGCCCATTTTTAATCTGGTTTAATTTCCTTGAATTAAATCATTTTGCGTGTCTTGTCCTTTTCTTTTGCAGAATGGCTGGAGCACCGAGAGATTTTCACGGAACTGAAAACCTTCTTCAAATTGATACCGACAAAGATGACAGAAATGGGACGAGTCAAAATTGCCAACTTGAGATCATGGGATCATTTGGAGTAGAGGATGTTGAGCCGCTTCCAGTTACAGATCCTAGAGAGTGAGTACTTCGTGCAAGAATACCCGTATGCATTTATGATGCTGAAAGGGGTTTGATAGGCAACAGATTGGTTTATGATGGATGCTACCTGATACCTTCTCGCGTTGCAGTAGGCCCACTAGGCAAAGATCCAGAGAGAGTATTGAAAGAAGTTTTTCCCATTTTGTTGACTCGGACTGATGATGTTTGCTGGGACACATCCATGGTCTTTAGGAGTTGATCCACAGTTGATGGCAGAACTTTTGGCCATCGTGGGTCCATGATGTATATGTGCGCTTCCGTGATGAGTTGATAACTCTTAGCATCCGGGACCGGTTGGACTTGTTAGATATGAATAAAAGCGTGATCCTTGTTTATTTTGCAACCTTCTCAACCGTTGGTGTGCCGAGACCAACACTTTTCACATGGCCTGGGGAGAAGTCAGACTTTCAATTCATGCGATGAACCGTATCTCAGGGCTATCGGTCAATAGAGTCTTTTATGATGAATTCAACCCTTTCAATAACGTTCTATATTCAGAGAACGTCCCTTCTTATACCATAGAATTGTAAAGGGTTTACAATGCCCTTCTGAAAGCAAATGCGGACAAAGCGACACCCCTACTAATAAAGGCAAGGCTCCCACCGTTAAAGAGGAAACCAAAAAACCAGTGCCAAGTATAGGTGCGAAGGCACGTAAAGTAACTAGAGTCACCCTAAGGCAATGACTGAAATATTTTTTCAAGGGAGAACCTATGAATATTTCAAGCTAATTTGCATTACTCCGTCGAATGAAAAAATCTGGAATTTGGAGATCAAGACTAGTGACGGAGTCAGCAGAGAAGGTTATCTGGCTGCTTTCTTATCCTGCTGGTTGTGCAGTTTTGTCCTGCCTTCGCGCAGACGAGAAGTAATCCGCCCTGAGACGTTTGTGGCGGCTGGGCGGATGGCGACTGGTGTAAGGCATTCTCTACTTATCCCAATAATGACATCATTGTATAGAGAGATGGGAGTCATCGCCCAAAGCAAATACCCGGGTCAACAACTAGCCCAAGGTCCCTTCTAGTATCTGTTTGGTTGGATCGGTCAATATTTCCCTTCTTTTTACCTGAGAAGGATAACTACTGAAGCTGAGATGGATCTGCTATACTTGGTCTACATAGTGGGTCAAACACTAGCCAAGTACCGCTCCTGGGAGGCAGTTAAAAACATGTTCGCTGCTCTTAGTCTTTACAAGGCCCGTCCTTTCAAGGAAGCTTCTGAGTTGACTGGAAACGACTACTTGGTAGACGACATGAATTTGAGCTATACCGGCAGAGACTTTTTGATGATGATGAGTCTTCGTCTAGCCAAGCTGCTATGGCGTCTTGGCAAAGAATGCTTTTTGGAACCTTATTACCCGAGTAGATTTGGCGGACAATTTGGGTATGACCAAGTGAAACCACCAGCATTAGAGAATGTTGATCGTACTTTGATCGATTTTCATCGGATTAAGAAAGAATGGAATCACTTGGTTCACGTTGATACCCGATCAAGATTCTTCATTCTGTCTCAAGCGCAAGAAGGTCGACCCTCACGAAGATTCTCTGTGTGGTGGTTAAACTATACATCTACTTACTTGAAGTATGGTGGCCGTGATATTCCGATTGTGATTATGAAAGAACATTTGGCGAGGATTGTTGTTGCTACTGCTGAGGTTTCTCCAACTTTCTAGTTAGCCCATTTAGCAAGCTTTAAGGTAGTGACTCCCAAACCAGAAGGTTTTAGGGCACTAAGTCTTGAACACTCCTAAGGGCTTAATAACTCTGGTTAAAGAGGCTACAAACCTAAACTAGTCCCACTAAGATAGAAGACCATCCCAAACTCCTTACTTTTTGACCCGAAACGCAATGCTTAACTAGGTATGAGGCCCGGTTACTAGGTAGGGGAGTTTTGGTTTGGTCAGATATCTTATTTTCATTTATTTATTTATTATTTTTTATTTTTACCAAGGGTAGTGTTCAATCTCTAAGTCATCTAACTCCTCATGAGCTAACAAAGTTACCAATCAAGAGACTCGATGTCAAACCCCACTAGACAAGTTTTAGTGTGCTCATGCAAGTGTTCAAGGTCTACTAATGACTTTTGAAGATTTTTCAGCATTTATCATTCAGTCAAGGGTTAAACTGTGTATAATTGGGATCGTGGGTTCCTAGTTCAAGTTGTTGGCCAGGTAATGACCCTAAAGAGGGGGTGAATAGGGTCTAAGGCAGATTTAAAAATATGAACTACAAGTTCAAAAAGCGGAATAAAATAAAATATGCAACAATCTAAAACAATACAATATTAAAAGAAGGAGAGAAGAGATAAGGAGAGTGAAACTCAAGATTTGTTTACAAGGTTCAGCAAACCAGCCTACTCCCCGCCTCAGCTTCCAGCTAGAGGATTCACCACAATTCCTTAATCGCACTGGCTCCTTCACAGGTGGCGTCCATACCCTTACAATCTCTCTTACAGGTCGAGATATTACCTTACAAGCTCTCCTTTAGGCCGAGCTGAAACCTCTCAAGAGCACAACCCTCTCTTGAAATAACTGAAGCAACAGCTTCAATGCAAGAATCCTGGATTCTTGACTAATCTCAATAAATGAGTTTTGGATTGAAAATCTGAATTGAAAACTCCTTCAATGAGCTGGATAAGAGTGAAATACAAACTCTAATAAAGTCTCTCAAAGGAAATGAGAATTGAATGAGCTCAAGAGAGATTTTTCTAAGTGTGAGAGTGAGTGAGAATCAATAGCAATGAAAGAGGGATCAATAGGAGTTATTGTTGTGATCAAGAGTTATTATTTGTTCATAAATGAACTCCTTTTATAGCATTTGATCCAATAGTGCCGTTGGGGAAGCATTAAATGCTTTTAGGTCCATTACAAACTAGCCATTACAATGATTTTTCAGTTTCAGACATGATTTCGTCGACGAAGTGGAGTTCCCACTTGAGTTCGTCGTCGAATTCAAATGACAGAATTGAATTCTAAAAAATCTTGTAATGACTGCGTCGCTGAATTTAACCCAACCAAAGATTCCGTCGCCGAAATCAAGAGGTAGAACTGAATTTAAAAAATTATGTCATGACTTCGTCGCTGAATTTAATCTACCCAGAGAATTCGTCGACGAATTCAGAATAAAAATCCTGATTTCAGTCTTGGATCAAACCAAAGGGAGGTGATTGATTTCCTAGGTCAATTAGCTATACTCTTATCATGATATTATGATTAATTAGAGCTTTAGAATGATTTTCAAAAGGTATGCTAGGCTCCTATGGTCAATCTATGATTCTTGAGCTTTTTCAACTCACTCTTCTTTTGAGGACTTTTTACATAAGACCTATACACTCTCAAAATAAAAAATACATTTAAAATGTTGAGAGATGATCTTCGCTTGACTTGGGTCTTGTGATCTAGCCTTTTATCTTCAATTGACCCGACTTGGACTATGGTCTTATCTTGAATCTTCATCTTGTATACAGTGAGTTGAACTTCCTCTTGGGTAATTTCCATCATTTTTCGAATATTTTCATTTCATTATTATGTTATTATCAAAATTATTAGGGGTACTCATGGTTGTAACCCTGAGGCTAACACAAGTCCATTGATAAAAGTTGGATTATACTGGATATATTAAAAATTTTGGAGTTAAAAACAGTTGAGTTTCAAAACCAAGAGTTATGCATGTCTACTTATTGCATGTATGTGCACACTTACCCAAAGATGATTGAAATTAAAAAGTGTACCACAAGATCCCAACCCTAAACTTAAATGAGACATTGTCCTGAATGTCATAGAATGTAATATAAAAGGGAAAAATGGGAGAGATAGTACCGTCCGGGTAGATGTGTGCAAACATGAGACTATGGAAGTGGGGTAGAAATATGAGACATAAAGTGACCCCAAACTTCAACCAAAAATAGCTCAAAGCAAAGGTTAGTACCACAAGTTAGTATGCCAAAAAATAAAGAATGAATAGGAAATGCGCAGAAAAGATAAGTTAGAAGATAGCAAATAACTGGCATTCATTCACAAGTATAACATGGACATACATCAGTCAGGGTAGCAGAAGGCTACCAAAAACAATAGGCCCTGCCAGAGTCAAAATAAAATCTACAAATCAACCAGCAAAGACAAGTCCGGAACAAAATAAGGAAAGTGAGAAAATCTAGCTATCTGAATCCTCGTTCGGGGCAAAGTAGGACTCTACCATGGTGCAAAGCAGGCGACAATCCTTGAGGCGGGTTTCCTCGTCAGCCTCATATACATCCAAGAAGGTGTTCAATCGGTGGTTGTCCACGGCATATGTGGCCTAAAAACTATCGAAGTGAGCGCAAAGCTCATCCAGCCGACTCACAAGAGAAGGGACAACGACTAGGGGTGGGGCAGAAGAGGAGGCATCGGCTGTCCGTGGTGCCGAGGGGACCGTGTTGGGTGGTGGTGGTTCATCCACGCTCGTCTCTTTCTTGAGAGCAGTAATGCTCCTAAGCCAATCCTGGTTTTGGTACTTGGGAAGCTCTTTCCATTCCTATTCATCCTTAGAAATCTCAAAACCCTCCTGAACAAAGAGTTTGGTAATCAAATTGCCAAAGTGAAGCTCCTGCTTCTCCACCTTCTTGCTTTTATGCTGAATTTGCTCGATGTATACCTGCTAAATAGTGTTGAACACCAGCTCTACCACATCTAACCACACCCCTTTGTACACACGATATACGGCCTCTAACAGGTGCCTTTGGCGCTTAGTTTTGTGGTTAATTGGATACAGGTAATTGGATACAGGTTCCTGGCGAACACAGGATCCAAGAACCAACAGTGGGGTAGAAGAAAGGAGCGCCTCGTGAAGTTTTGGAATTGCCATCCACACATGTCGGCAACCATAGACTCGAGGGTAGGAGTGGAGGTTAAGAAGTGAGGGTTGACAGAAGCGGAGGTCGGGTAATTCAGAGCCCGACCTATAGAGTCATGGTTCACGGCGATAGTGTGCCCATCAATAATGGTTTCAAGGGTGGGAGTCTCGCGGTCCATAATATGCATATTCTAATAAAAGAGACGGACGAGATGAGGGTAAGTCGACCCCGTAGGGGTGAGGAGGTACTGAAGGCCCCGCTTTGTAAGCTCAGTCAGGCCGAAGGAGGCTTCTGGAAGAGCCTGTAAGATGTTGAGATAAAAAACGGCCATTCGGCTGACTTTATAGTCAAGGAGGTAGGGTTCCGGTTCGTTATGCCAAACCGGTGATAGAGACTGTGGTGACTGAGGAGATGGAGGCGGTTGAGGTGGTTGAGGGGACGGAGGGGAGGTGTTGATAGGGTTCGACGAATACGTTTGGGGCCCATATGGAAAAAAAAAATTGTGGGGGCGTTTCGACAAACAGTTGGAATGTCTTTAAAAAAAGACACTCCCCACTCCGAATTGAGTAGTGAGAATTGGGACCCTCACGAAGACAAGATAACCCGCCGACACGTGAAAGGCCTAGGACCCCACCCAAAACAAAAATCAACGCCTTGGACACGTGGATCCTTGAAATTCCCTAACAACTGAAAGAAAAGAAAATGCAAATGAGGAAAAAAAACAACCTGAGAGATGGAGCCTTGGATGGAGTTGGTAGAGGAGCCAAGGAAGACCTCGAACCTTGAGTAGGAGAAGGAAAGATGGGGAAGGGAAAGCGAGTAGGAGGAGAGAAAGGGATAGAAGAGAGAAGCTAAGGAGAAGAGATTTGAAACTGCCCCCTTTTTTAGTAGCTAAATCGCGCACATACGATCGTTCGTAACATTAAAAAAGTTGGATCAGACATCTACGATCGTTTGTAGGTCGGCTACGAACGATCGTAAAAGGGGCAGTAAGTTTGGCAGAAAATTGGATTTTTACAATCGTTCGTAGGTTTCCTAGGAACGATCGTAAAATGGACAGAAAGTTGGGACATGATGTTGGAATTTTACGATCATTCATAGGGTTCCTACGAACGATCGTAAACTGGAAAGAAATTTGAGCAAGGAAATGGGGATTTTACGATCGTTTGTAGCTATTCTACGAACGATCGTACAATGGGCAGAGAGTTTGGCCAGAATATAAACTGGATAGAAGGATTGGCCTGAAATTGAAGATTTTACGATCTCGTAGCTATTCTACAAACGATCGTACAACCCATTTTTTTCTAAGATTCTATCACTATTTTGATATCTCTATGCCTATGATTCTATGTTTCTAAGACTTCTAAGTATAGCATGTTGTTCACAAGCACTCTGTGCACTTTAAGATTTCTAAGTACTCTAAGGTTTACATGTCTCGCATGACTCTATGATTCCTCATAAACATGATTTATCGAAGGATTCATAAGAATCTCTAAGAACTCATAAGCTACCAAGCTCATAAGCATTAATAAAGCCAAACATCAGGTTAGTCAATGGTAGGGTATATCCAAGGATATATCATGCTTGGCTCTAAGAAATCACATAAGAAATCAAGGATCTTGGCAGCCCACTTCGATGTATTCAATGAAGGGTATCTACATACCAGGCTTTAAGTCTTTTTACGGGTGCTAAGGTCTGACTCTAAGTTAATGCTCATAATAAATCTCACAAGAATCAAGGAGGTTGGTAGCCTAGGGTTGTGCAGGTACTAACCTCTGGCTCACTAGAACTCATAAGTAAATGCTCACAAGCTCATAAGATCTCATAAGTCTCATAAGTAAATGCTCACAAGCTCGTAAGTGCTCTAAGACTTCATGGCTCATAAGAATTCATAAGAACTCTAAAGAACTCACAAGACTTGATTCTCATACGCACATAAGACTCATACGGTTTTGGATTTCATAAGAAACTCATAAGGAAATGGTTTTGGAACTAATATGGGTTTTCACGGATTTTCATGCTCTACGGCAACTCCTCTGGAAATACATCCAGGAACTCACTCACAACCGGGATAGTTGATGAGTCCTTTGCCTCGGGGTTAGCTAAGCTCAATGCCGCAAAACGAGCAATATATCTACTTTTCAACCCGCGGAAGTGGAATGGTTTTCCTTCTACTGGCTTGAAGAGTACCATTTTCTCAAAGCAAGCTACATGCCCATGATGTGCTGCTAACCAATCCATTCCCAATATAACATCAAAGTCTTGGAATCCAAGGACGATGAGATCAACCGCCAACTCGTGGCTTCCCACTTGGACCACACTATTTCCATACACTTTATCGGCCACTACTGTTTTGCCGAGAGGAGTCGAAATGGCTAACTCCGGTTCTAGCTGACTTGGCTCTACAGAAAAGCCTTCTGAAAAACTCGGCGAGACAAATGAATGAGTAGACCCGGTATCAATCAACACTCGAGCCAAATACTCATTGACTAGTAGGGTTCCTGAAATTTTTAGCTAGCTAAATCAATCCATACATCAACAATGTATACATATAGGTATTTATATATATATATAACATGCCAAGTACGTACACAATCAATTAATACTTAACAATTTAATTAACGGACAATTAAATAAGCTACAACTGCGTACCTACCGTACTTGGTTAAAGCAACCATTTTAGACTAAGACTAAAGTTTAGTCTTACACTTGGATCAAGACTCTCTCCCGA
The DNA here is from genome assembly GCA_015143295.1 of Tetracentron sinense. NCBI lineage: Eukaryota > Viridiplantae > Streptophyta > Magnoliopsida > Trochodendrales > Trochodendraceae > Tetracentron > Tetracentron sinense. Next base: position 6,717,090 of record CM026572.1, on the reverse strand, counting down.
CTTACTTCCATCCTAACTTGTTTCCTAACATATGCTCTTGTCAAGCCGTGGTATAAGATTCTAAGTGACCCTAGAGACCTAAAGCCTAAGCTCTGATACCACTTCTGTCGCGACCCAAAACCCACCCTAGGAGTTAGAGTGAACTTTGGACGACTAATCATGACTTGTTTGGCAACCAACCTGCAAAACCCACAGAGCATATACAATAGAGGACATTATAGCGGAAACATAACCATAAAGCACAGCGGAAGTCTATCAAACCTCTATGTATATACATACGAAAATCCAAGTTTATACTAAAGTAACCAAAAGAAAGTGCGGACAGACCCGCCAAAATACATGAATGTATATCTCTCATCTCACCCACAGCTATTCACTCAGAATCTACAACCACCTAATGGTAACCCTCTACTGGAGGTTCCTTCAAAGGTTCCTTGATGTACTCCTCCTCCACCCAAGGGCTCGGAGCACAGACATCAAAAGGAGCAGCTGCTCCGCCATCACCTGCCGACATAAGAAGTATGGCTGAGCTTGGAATACTCAGCGGGTACTAAATACTAACCAATAGTCATAGCATATAGATAGTATACATAATTCAGGAGCAATTCATACATGTTAGAAGGAAACAATTCATATCATACAAGGAAGCAAAGCAATTTATAATCATGCTTGTAATTTGTAGAAAGCCGATGAAACCTCTTGAAAACATCGTGCACTTGACTTGGCTTGAAATATCTTTTCGTACTTGAAAGCTCGTCTTGTCTATCTTGCTTGATTCTTGTATATTGTGTCATGTTAGCCATGTCATGCGTGCTTGCTTGTGATCATGTAACTTGTGAGATACACTTGTGAGATGCGCTTGTGAGATGCCTTGAGAGGGAAGGGAGACCCTTCTTTATGCAATGCACTTGCGAGGGAAGGGAGACCCTTCTTCATGATATGTATGTACTTGCGAGGGAAGGGAGGCCCTTCTTCATGATATGTATGTACTTGCGAGGGAAGGGAGGCCCTTCTTCATGATATGCACTTGTGAGTGAGGGGAGACCCCTCGTGGGATGTTTGTTCTCGTTTTCTTGTGAAGAACGAGGTAAAACATATCGTAGGATATGTCCCACCTCTCAACCTTGTTCTTGAAAGCCTCGGTAAATTCATGTCATGCATGCTGTGCTTGTGGGATCGTGTGCATACTTGCATTTGAATTTAAACATGACATTTGGGTAATTTCACAACACATATAACATCAATGATTGAGTAATGTAATATTCATATCACTTAGGGAAAGCAAGAAAACACACTATCATAGGCCCTAGTAATATCCATAATTTATTAGGCATGCATTTCCTAATTTATAACTCACTTTATTCACCTTGGCATTTCATCAAACATGGTGTGTTCATTATTCATTATTCCTTTAACTTAAATCATGCTTTTCTAGGTGGGTTATGCTCACATCACACTTGTATGTTCATTATTAGTATAATGCCATTTCCCATTCATTCACCACATCATCCACACGGCATCCATTCGCCCACATTCATCTCCATTCACCATTCCCATTCACCATTCACAACCCATCTCATAATACATGTGTAAATGAAGGAAAACAAAGGAAAATAAAGGGAAAAGAGAAACTATAACTAGGAGGGTAGTAAGAAGTACCGACATTGATCAAGTGAGGAAGAAATCCCCTTCAAAAAAAAAACGACCGTGAGTTGCTGCCCTAGCTTGAGGAGATGCTCCTCACGAGTTTGTGCCTTGATCTTGAAGAAAAATGGGCTTGAGTGGAGTGTGGGTTCACAAACCCTTGATTTCTCTCCAAAATGGAAACCCTAGGTTTAGGAATCGCCCTCTCCTCTCTTCTTATCTCTCAATCTCTCTAAGTGTCGAAATGAAGCCCTAAAGGCTCAGGTTAAACTCTTAAGGTAAGAGTGAACCGACTAAAAGACCCTAATACCCTTACTGAAATCTCTGCGAAAACACGAGTGTGAGTAGTGCCGAACACGTTGTGCTGTGAACAGTGCCAAACACGTTGTGCTGTGAATAGTGCTGAACATGTTGTCCGTTGTGAATAACACATTGTGTTGTGAATAGTGCTGAACACGTTGTCCGTTGTGAATAACACGTTGTGCTGTGAATAGTGCTGAACACGTTGTCCGTTGTGAATAACACGTTGTGCTGTGAATAGTGCTGAACACGTTGTCCGTTGTGAATAACACGTTGTGCTGTGAATAGTGCCGAACACGTTGTCCGTTGTGAATAACACGTTGTGCTGTGAATAGTGCTGAACACGTTGTCCGTTGTCTTATGTACAACGTGCCCATTGTGCTGTACAAAGTACACGTTGTTTGCTGTACAACGAACACGTTGTCTGTTGGACGACGTACCCGTTGTCTGTTGTACAACAGATGCACAACGTACACGTTGTGAGCTGTACAACGTACTCGTTGTCAGAGCTAGAGCTACGTCCTTAGCGCCTTCCGAGCTACGTTTGCCTGCAGGTCCAGACTGTTTTGGCCATATCTTTTGACTCGTTCGTCCGATTTTGACGATTCAACTTGCGTTGGGTTCGTACTTCGAAAAGGAACATTTCTGACGCTTCGAAATTTCCAATTTCTTCCTTATTTATTAATTATACCTCTTTAAAGGTAAAATAGCAACGAAAGTGCCATGTATTAAGCATGAAAAAAGTCTGGGGCTCTACATCCTCCCCCCTTACAAAAATTTCGTCCTCAAAATTTGGACGGGACATGCATTACAGAATCAAAAGAAAATTTCAAGTCATATATACAAAACCTATACAAAACTCATTCAATTAATTCTGGGTACTTTGCTTTGACTTCGGCTTCACGCTCACATGTAGCTTCTTTCCGAGCATGGTGTTGCCATTGCACAAGAACCAAAGGGATTGTCTTATTGCGAAGCACCTGATCTCTTCGATCCAAAATCTGAACCGGCTTTTCAATCAAGGTGAGGTCCTCTCGAATCTCCAACGGTTCCAAGTCTATGACATGCGAAGGATCTGCAATGTACTTCCGAAGCATAGACACATGGAAGACGTTGTGAACTGCGGCCATGTGAGGTGGGAGAGCTACCCTGTAAGCAACCTCACCAACTCGTGTGATAATCTCGAAAGGCCCAACATACCGAGGACTCCTCTCGCTAAGGTGAAAGCATAGGAGAAGGAGAGTAGTGCTCTGGATCTGGAATTTCTGAAGGAGTAACTATAGGAAAGGCTGAAGAGGATGAAGGACCTAGAGCTGCTGGATTAGAGATAGGAATGGTAGGATCACTAGATGGAGCAGACTCAAAGATAGAAGGAGCAGAAGATGGTTGACTTGAAGATTGAGTAGAAGGCTCGGGAATCCATTCCTTCATGACATTATCCCATACATATCCCATTTTGTCTTGCTATAGATGGTGGAGTCATCGGCATTTATTTTATCTAGATAAGAAGAGAAAAGAATTCTAAAATATTTAAAGAGTGTGGTCAGTGCTTGACCATAGGGAAGACACTGTGATTTCCTTCTCTTAGCATCATCCATATAGTGTACCATGATAAATGAGAGGTCGATGGGTTGGGAAGTGAGTATGCACCACATCAAAAGACATCATAATATGTCAGATATTCCCTACCACCTACTCTGGGGACAAGGTTATAAGTAATTATGTGATGGAGAAGTCTAGAGGTGAGGGTGAGTCTTTGACCTTAGGTTGAAAGAGTTGAGTGATATCTTGATTTATGCATATGAGTTTGAGTGCTTCAATTACATCAAACCTGTCATGCTTGGTCCATTGGCCATTCACAAAGGATTGGATAAACTCTCGAGGAATTCTAAAAATGGCTTTAAGTTCATCTCTATGAAATGAGAATTTTTTTTTCCATGGATAAGAAAAGAAATGGTTTGAGAGGATTGGTCAAATTTGAAGTGAGTATAGAATCTCCGAACAAGTTCGAGAGGATTACAAAGGCAAAATGCCTTGGCACGGTTTTTAATACATGGCAAAAGTTCCGGGGTTCTACATCCTCCCCCCTTATAAGAAATTTCGTCCTCAAAATTTGAACGATGCGTGCATTACTATTCAAAACAAAATTACAAGTCATGTACAAAACTCATCCAAACAACTCGGGGTACTTCGCCTTAACTTTGGCCTCACATTCCCAGGTAGCCTCTTCCCGAGCGTGATGTTTCTATTGTACAAGAACTAGCGGTATAGTCTTGTTACGAAGCACTTGATCTCTTCGATCCAAGACATGAATCGGTTTCTCAACCAAAGTGAGATCCTCTCGGATCTCAACTGGATCAAGTTCGATGACATGAGAAGGATCTGAGATGTACTTCCGGAGCATAGAGACATGGAATACATTGTGGACCGCCGCCATATGAGCGGGTAAAGCAACACGATAAGCTACCTCACCGACTCTAGTAATGATCTCGAACGGACCCACATATCTCGGGCTAAGCTTGCCCCTCTTCCTGAATCGCATCACACCCTTGGTCAGTGAAATCTTGACAAAAACAAAGTCCCCAACTCGAAACTCAAGGTCTCGCCTACGGGTGTTGGCATAGCTCTTCTGTCGGTCCTGGGCGGTCTTCAACCTCTCCCGGATGAGCTTGACTCTATCCGCCGTTAGTTCAATCAACTCGGGGCCCAAAATTTTTCTTTCTCCCACTTCATCCCAATACAACGGGGATCGACAACTTCTTCCGTACAAAGCCTCAAAAGGCGCCATCTGTATGCTTGCCTGGTAACTGATATTGTAGGCGAATTCCACCAAAGGTAGGTGATCTTCCCAACTTCCTTTAAAATCCAGAATACAAGCTCGGAGCATGTCTTCTATTACCTGATTCATCCTCTCGGTTTGCCCGTCGGTCTGTGGGTGGAAAGTTGTGCTAAAGTCTAGTCGGGAACCATGGCATCCTAAAAAGCTCTTCCAGAACCTGGAAGTAAATCTAGGGTCTCTATCCGACACAATACTCACTGACACCCCATGCAATCGGACTATTTCCTTGATATACAGCTCCGCTAACTGATTAGAGTTGAATGTAGTCCGATACGGTAAGAAATGGGCGAACTTCGTGAGTCTATCGACAATAACCCATATAGCATCGGTCTTTCTAACCGTTTTTGGCAATCCCACGATGAAGTCCATAGATATGTGCTCCCATTTCCACTCGGGGAATAGGGTGGGACTGCAATAGACCCACCGGTCTCAAGTGCTCTGCTTTCACTTGTTGGTACACCAAATACCGTGCCACGTATTCCGCAACCTCCCTCTTCATCTTTCGCCACCAAAAGTGACTCTTGAGGTTCTGGTACATCTTCGTACCCCCGGGATGCACCGTATACTTGGACTGGTGAGCTTCATTCATAATCTCTCTTCGAAGGTCTGCGTTGGCTGGGACACAAAGTGTTCCCTTGAATGTAATAGCACCTCGGCTAGTGAGAGAGAAGTCCGTACTGCTCTTGGCAACTTCCTTGTCCCGGAAAGCCAACAAGTCGGCATCCGTGGCTTGATACTCTTCGATCAAATCTATAATGTACGGTCGAACCGTGACATTGGCCAAAACAGGACTGCGGACAGAATCATTCACACTGATGTCCAAATTTGCCAAATCTTCCAATAGTTTCCATTCCCGCACCAACATGTGAGCCAATAGACCCGGAGGCTTTCTACTCAAAGTGTCAGCCACTACGTTCGCCTTCCTCGGGTGATATTGGATGGTGCACTCGTAATCCTTCAAGAATTCTATCCAACGCCGTTGCTGTAAATTTAGTTCCTTCTGGAAAAAGAGGTACTTGAGACTCTTTTGATCCGTGAATACATAGAACTCTACCCCGTAAAGGTAATGGCGCCAAATCTTGAGTGCAAACACGACCGCAGCAAGCTCCAAGTCATGAGTGGGGTAATTCTTTTCATGCTCCTTCAGTTGCCTTGATGCATAGGCAATGACTTTTTTATGCTGCATTAGGACACACCCAAGTCCCACATATGAGGCGTCACTATAAACCTCATAACCAACATGCCCCGACGGCACCGTAAGGACGGGAGCTGTGGTGAGGCATTTCTTCAACTCTTGGAAACTTACTTCACATTGGTCACTCCAACTGAACTTTGCATTCTTCCTTGTCAACTAAGTGAGAGGTGCAGCCAAACTGGAGAATCCCTCCACGAATCTCCGGTAGTAGCCCGTAATCCAAGGAAACTACGTTTCTCCGTGACGCTCTTGGGCCTCTCCCAACTCATGACTGCCTCAACCTTGGCCGGGTCTACCGAAATACCCTCGGCCGACACTACGTGGCCTAGGAATGTCACCTTCTCTAACCAGAATTCACACTTGCTCAATTTGGCATATAACCTATGCTCTCTCAACGTTTCCAGAGTAAGGCGGATGTCTCGTGTGTGATCTTCCCGTGTCTGGGAATACACTAAAATATCGTCGATGAATACAATCACACACCGATCCAAGTGCGATCGGAACACCCGGTTCATAAAATCCATGAACGCCACCGGTGCATTTGTCAGCCCAAAAGGCATGACAAGGAACTCGTAATGCCCATACCGAGTCCTGAAAGCCGTCTTCGGAACATCCTCCGACTTGATCTTTAATTGATGATACCCCGATCTAAGATCAATCTTGGAGAAAAATCTCGCTCCCTTCAGTTGGTCGAACAAGTCGTCTATCCTTGGCAAGGGATAACGATTCTTGATAGTTACCTTATTCAATTGACGGTAGTCTATACACACTCTCATCGAGCCGTCTTTCTTCTTCACAAAGAGGACCGGATTTCCCCACGGTGACACACTTGGTTGGATGAAACCAAGTTGTTGTAACTCCTCAATTTGCTTCTTCAATTCTTCAAGCTCTATTGGGGCCATTCTATACGGTGCCCTTGAAATTGGAGCGGTGCCTGGAGCAAGCTCTATAGCGAACTCAATCTCCCGATTCGGAGGCAATCCGAGAAGTTCCTCCGGAAACACGTCCAAGAACTCACTCACGACCGGAATGGCCGAAGAGTTCGGTGCCTCTGGGTTTGCTAAACCCAAAGCTGCTAGGCGAGTAATGTCCCTTTCCCGCAATCCTCGAAAGTGAAATGCCTTTACTCCCTTCGGCTTGAAATTCACCACTTTCTCAAAACATGCAACATGGCCGTGGTGGGTTGCTAGCCAATCCATACCAAGAATGACGTCAAAGTCTAAATCTTGGAAATCCAAAATGATAAGGTCGGTCAATAGTTCATTTTCCCCTACTTGAACCACACTATCTCTGAATATCTTGTCCGTATCAACTAACTTGCCGAGTGGAGTTGCAATGGTCAACTCCCGCTCCAACTGAGTAGCCTCAGTCAAAAAGCCCTTTGTAAAATTGGGTGAAACAAAGGAGTGAGTGGATCTTGTGTCGATCAACACTCGGGCGAGACATTCATTCACTAAAAAAGCGCCTGTGCGATTTAGTAACTAATATCAGTAGATTTCAAACAATAGCAAGTATCATACATAGGTAACCCTTAGTAAAATTAACAACTCATCAACCATAGAAATCATTTACAACTTAAACTCTAGAATTCTTGCGTACCTTGCACGACATCGTCGGATGCAAGTGCGTCTCTTTCTGATAGAGCAAAAACTTGACCCTGGGTGGCTGGGCGAGGAGGCCGTGTAGACTGTGAGGCCCTTGAAGCCTGAGAAGAGCCAGGCTGAGATGTCTGCCTAATCAGGGGCCTGCTCCCCTGAGACTAAGCTGGCATATGACGTCAGGGACAATCTCTAATCATGTGGCCATGGTCACCACAATGGAAGCAACTTCCTGTAACCCTCCGGCATTCTCCCGCGGGATACCTCCTTTCACAAAGGGTGCATATATCGTGTACATAGGTGGGATGAGCATATCCCATAGCCTGAGTCACTACAGGGCGAGGAGCATATAAGGTAGCCGGGCGAAAGGCCGATGGAGCAAAAGGGCGAGGAGCCTGTGGCGTTGAATATATCCTCTGTGACTGAGCCAGCCCTACGGACTGATACAAGCTAATCCTTGCTCTTTTCTCCCCTGAACTACTTGACTGTTCTTTCTCCATTCCTCTTCTTTTAAAGAACTCCTCGAAGTTCGACTCGGCCAAAAGTGCCTTGTCCACAACTTCTGAATATGTCTTATGTCGGAACATTGAGACTCGGTCCTTAAGGTAGGCCTTCAATCCCCTCTCAAATTTCTGGGCTTTCATAGCCTCGGTCGCTATCATGTGTGGAGCAAACCGAGATAGCTTCGGAAACTTGGCTTCATAAGCCGCTACCGACATATTACCTTGCTTCAAGGTAATAAACTCTACTTCCATCTTCTCTTTATCCCGACCGGGAAATACTTCTTATTGAAAACATCCAAGAATTCTTCCCAAGTCCAGTCTTGACCTTGTCGGGTCAACTCTCGGGTCCGAAGTGCGGATTTCCACCAATGGTAGGCCTCGCCTTCAAGCATAAAGGCGGCCCAAGTAACCCTCTCTGCCTCAGTAGGCGCCAACACAGAGAAGATCTTTTCTAGTTGCCGGATCCAACCCTCGGCAACAAGTAGATCAATGCTTCCACAAAAAGTTGGAGGCCTCATTCTCCGGAAAGCTTCTATCCCGGCTTGAGCTCGGTTAGGAGGGGCCGGTATAAGTGCGGCATTAGGCGGAGTGGCTGGTTGCCTTGCCGCCAACATAGCCAAAGTCTCAGCTATGGACGCGAATGCTTGGGCAAAGTCGGGTTGATCATCACCCGATGGAGCATCACCTCCATTGCCCCTCGTGTTTTACCCGTGACCCCGGGTATTGCGTCTCATGATTTCTCCTGAGAACGACAATACAACATGAGTCTAACTTGGATACGCATTTAGTACAAATTTCGCAATTCACTCAATACATATTCATCAAGCATATTTAATAAGCACAACACAATTAATGCACCCATGGTATACAACACCATATCATACATACAATCCGTGTTCCTAGCGTAGGACTCTAAGTTTGGTTGAGATTCAACCTATTTTGACTAGGACTAACTTGTTAGTCCATACTTGGAATACAACTCTTTCCTAACACCTAATGTCTTGTTCAATTATGGTATCTAGTACTAAGCAACCCTAGGGACTCTAATGCATAGGGCTCTGATACCACCTCTGTCGCGCCCCAAAATACCCCCAGGAGTTTAGAGATACTTTAGGCATGACAATACGTGCCTGCCAAACCATCCTATCATGAACAAGATAATTACAGTACTAAAACAATGATAATCAGAGCGCGGAAGCTAAACATAAATGCGGAAGCGTAAACTAACTTTTTCTTTTCTTCTAAGATTTCTAAAATAGTATTCCAAGTTAACATATATACAAAACATGTCTAAGTCTAAGGTGGACAGGCCTACCTATCAAAATATAAAAATACACAAGATCCTCTCGTACTCACCCCTTAACAGTAGTCGAGGTACGACCACATGTTAAGGTCTCGGTCCTCCTGAGACTGCAGTGGGATAGACGGCTCTCTCTCCTCTATATACTCTTCCTCGACCCAAGGCTCCAGGTCGAGGGCTCCCTCAGTACCTGCCGACATGAAAGTACGGCCGAGCATAGAATACTCAGCGAGTACAAGCACTAGCTAACCATAACAATAATAAACACGCAAAGAGAAATACAATACCAATCATCAATTCAAGGCAATAGTAAAATCATAGAGTTAAACAATATTAAAAATGGAGCAATATTATCATCTTGATGTATGTGCATGAATGCAAAAACGTCGATAAAACTCATGCTTGAAAACCCGTTTCGATGTCTCGGTATGCCTTGTACAAATCATGTATGCGTGCATGCATGAATGTCTTGTCATCATCTTGTAAACTTGCATCTTGTAACTTGTGAGCCAGAGGCTAGCACCCGAATCTCCCTGGGCTGCCAACCTCCTTGATATATGGTTTTCTTGTGAGCCAGAGGCTAGTACCCGAATGTCCCTGAGCTACCAACCTCCTTGACAATATGTGATTTTTATTACTTGTTTAGTTTTCTTGTGAGTCAGAGGCTAGTACCTGAATGTCCCTGGGCTACCAACCTCCTTGACAATATGTGTTTTTTGGGTTTTCTTGTGAGCCAGAGGCTAGTACCCGAATCTCCCTGGGCTACCAACCTCCTTGACATGCAATGTTTTCTTGTTGATTTATTATATGCATATGCTCTTAAAAAGCTCGATTCATGCAACCATGCGTGCTCGTGCTCGTGTGCGTGCCAATAGTGACAATCCTGATGGTATGCTTGGATGAGAGGATCACAAAAGCATAGCATTCCCATTTTTGAATACAAGCATAAAGGAATATGGATAACATGTAGGGCATTTGATCAAGGTAGACATTTAAACATAATAGCTCAATACATGCTTTCATAATTCCAGTTCATTTATTCAATACATCATTTAAGCATTTTGTCAAACACTTGGTATGCAATCCCATTCCTAGTCATTTTGTTTCGATTTCTTAATGCATATATTTCATCACAGCACACAAAATGTATTTATTATGTTTGAAGTGCCCATCCACCATTTTTCAATACCCATTCATCAACCAACACGGCATCCAATCGCCTCAACCCATTTCATCCATTCATACATCCCACATTCATTCACATTATCTTGTTTAGGTTTTGGGTATATAGTATGTTTCCAAGGGAAAGGGAATACAAGATCAATATCATGATTTTAAAAGAAGAAAGCCTAGAGTATTGCTAGAGAAGTTAGTAGAGTGTACTAACCTTGAAGATCAAGCTTGATATTTGAGAAATCCTTTGATTGAGGATGGTTCTAGCTTGGAATCCTTCAAGCTTGCTCCCTTGATCTCAATCCCAAAGCCCTCTTTGGATTTTTGCCTTCAATCTCTCCTCCTCCTTTTCCCCCTTTTTCTCTCCTTAGGTTTAGAAAATCCCCAAATGGGATCCCTAAATAAGACAAGGGTTAAAAACCCCCAAATTCGGAACCTGCTACCGCATGCGATCGATCGCGCACTTATCTGCGATCGATTGCAGGTCCTTGCAATCGATCGCACATTAATGCGATCTATCGCACATGAACCCGAATACATTGGTCTGATTTCCCTCTGTATGTGATCGATCGCACACTCTTGCGATTGATCGCAGATCACTGCGATCTGTCGCACAGGGATCCCCATCTATCGCATATGGTCTTGAGACCTTGGGACTTATTTGGCCTGCATGTGATCGATCGCACCAAACCTGCGATCAATCGTACATCTTAGATTTTGGTGTTTTCTTCCATTTTCCCCTACTTTGGTAATTCGGTCATAACTTGTGACTCGGTTGTCCGATTTGGACGATTCAACTTGCGTTGGATTCATATGCCAAGAAGGGGAACATTCTTGGCATTTTAGATTTTCCAATTTCTTCTCTATTTATTGACCAAATTACCCCTAAAGTCGACTGATCCGCAAATGGGTTTCAGTAACTCGAGTTTTCGATATGTCCGACTTAAGAATACTACTTCCTAACACTTAGAGTTTTCTTAAATTTTCTCATTTCATAGAAATAGGAGGATTACAAAGGCAAAATGCCTTGGCACGGTTTTTAATACATGACAAAAGTTCCGGGGTTCTACATTTTATTTATACCCTCGATCAATTTCATCGCCGAAATGGGCTTGGCTTAGAAATTTCGTCACCGAAATGGAGACAGAAAACTTACTGTTTCCTGGATGAAATGAATTCGTCGCCGAAATTGAATAATGAGTTCAATTTCGTCGTCAAAATGGATACAGGAAACATTTTGTTTCCATTATTTCCAAGATTCGTCGCCGAAATTAGTGTAAACACTAAGAAAAATATATTTTTCATTTTCAAAATCGATTTTCTCACATTCATTGATTAAATATAGCATCCAAAAAATTGTATAAATCATCCAAAACATACAAATAACATAATCAAATAATTTTAATTCATTTTTAAATATCAAGACATAAGATTTCATTAATGAGCAATTTTGACATGAATATTATCATTTAAGTTCATTTTGACTAGCCATCCTCAACTCTCTGTTAGCCTCAGGGTTACAACCATGGGTACGCCTAATAATTTTGATAATAACATAATAATGAAATGAAAGTTTGGGTACTAATAATCCTGTTTAAGTACTTGAACATTTTAGAATACAGAATTTGATAGCACTCCAATCATGAAAAAGGATGAAAGTTTACCTAATAGGAAGTTCAACTCAATGTATACAAGATGAAGATTCAAGATAAGACCATAGTCCAAGTCGGGTCCATTGAAGACAAAGGCAAATCACAAGACCCAAGATAAGCCAAGATCAACTCTCAAGTCGCTTCAAATGTAATTTTTTTATTTTTTTGAGAGTACCTAGGACTTATGTAAGAAGACCTCAAAAGTTTGGTAAGTTGAAAAGCTCAAAGATCATAGAATGACCAAAGGAGCCTAGTACACTTTTTTGAAATCATTCTAAGGCCCTAAGGGATCATAAAATCATGTTAAAACATAGCTAATTGACCTAAGTAATCAATCTCATCACTTTGGTTTGATCTTAGACAGAATTCAGAAATTTTGTTATGAATTCGTCGACAAATTCTTAGAGTCATTTCAATTCGGCGACGAAGTCATGACAGTTATTTTGTAATTACATTCTGTCTTCTATATTCGATGACAAATTCAAGTAGGAACTCCACTTCGTCGACGAATTCTAGTCTGAAAAAGAAAACTCGTTATAACGACTAGGTTTCAACGGACTAAAAGGCATTAAATGCTTCCTCAACAGCCTTATTGGATCAAAAGTTGTAAAAGGAGATCATTTATGAACTAAAAACAACACTTGATCACTGTAATAACTTCTATTGATCACTCATTCATTGATTTTGATTTCTCACTCACTCACATTTATAGAAATCCCCAAATCTCCATTGAGCTCATTTAACTCCAATTTCTTTTGAAAGATTTCATTAAATTTTATGCTTCACTCTTATCCAGCTCAATTAAGGAGCTATTTATTTCAGATTTCAAATCCAAACTCATTTTCTCAGAGTTGGTTAAGAATCTTCGATTCTTGCACTGAAGCTATTGCTTCAGTTTTATCTAGAGAGGGTGGTGCTCTTGAAAATTTTCAGCTCGGCATAAAGGAGAGCTTGTAAAGGTAATATCTCGACCTGTAAGAGAGATTGTAATGGTTTGGACTCCACTAGTGAAGGAGTCTGTGCGATTAAGGAATCGTAGTGAATCCTATAGTTGGAAGCTTGAGGCGGGGAGTAGGCTGGATTGCTGAACTTCATGAACAAAATTTTGTGTTTGCTCCTTCTAACTCTTCTCATTTACTTTCAGTACTTAGCTCACTTAATCTTGTGTTGCAAATTTTCTTTAATTCCGCATCTTGAACTTATGGTTCATAAAAATTTTAAATTTGCCATAGACTCTATTCACCCCCCTTTAGGGTCATTACTTGGCCAACAATTGGTATCAGAGCCTAATACTCTAGATAGATCTAAAAAATCTAAGTAATCAAATTTAAAATGACAAACAACATTTTTCCAACAAGCCTAGGAGAAGGACAATCAACCACCAGACCTCCATTGTTTAATGGAGAGAATTATAAATACTGGAAAACTAGAATGATGTATTACATCCAAGCTCTAGATTATGAGTGTTGGAGGGTAATAGTCAATGACCCTCATCTACCCACAAAAATTATGGATGATGTTAGAATCCCTAAGGTAGAAGAAGAGTGGAATGATGCTGACATTAAGCTCATTCAAATAAATGTCAAGGCCATTAACAACCTCTACTATGCCTTAAGTCCTCAGGAATTTAACAGTCTCTGGATGTGACTCTACTAAAGAAATCTGGGATAAGCTTAAAGTCACCTATGAAGGGACTAACAAGGTTAAAAAAGAAAATATTAGCATGCTTTTTCACAAGTATGAATTATTTAAAATAGAAAAAGAAGAGTCTATTGGTGATATGTTCACCAGATTTACAAACATTTTAAATGGTCTAAAATCTTTGGGTAAAGTGTATTCAAATGCATAAAATGTACGAAAGATTGTGAGATCATTGCCCAAGGAATGGACTCCAAAAGTTACAGAAATCCAAGAAGCTAAAAATCTCACCAAGCTGCCTATGGATGAGCTGTTGGGCTCTCTAATGACTCATGGAGTCATAATGAAAGATCAACTGCCTGAAGAACTAAGAGCCAAGAAAGGGCTGGCCCTCAAGACTACTCAAGTGGAAGATAGTGATGAAGAATCCAGCAGTGATGATGAAGACAATGCCCTGATGGCAAGAAGGTTCAGAAGGTTTCTTAAGTATAAAAGAACTTCAAAAAGAGACCATATAAGAAGGAGTTCTCAAAAGAGGTGACCAAGGCTGAATCAAGCAAGAAGGAATCCATCACTTGCAATGAATGCAAGAAGCCAGGCCACATAAGGACTGACTACCCTCAACTCAAGAAGAGCCAAAGATTCAAGAAAAAGGCTATAATGGTTACTTGAGATTGGGAGCACGGAAATTTACTCACGGGTTTAGAGTCGCCACCTATTCATTCAGAAGGGATAAGTTCTCAGTGGTTGGATAAGGTCTTAGTCTGCGATTGAGATCAGGGTAAGGGGTTTGGTTAAGTCCGGGGAAGGTGTTAGGCATCCCGAGACTTCCGTTTTTACAACAATTCCGTACTCCCTAGGTTTCAGCCAATTAAAGTCAATGTTCGTTAAAATGCCCAAGTGTTTAAGTTAACACTAATCCAAAAAGGAAAAAAGCAAACTAGGATCGAACCCGGGGTGGGTTGCCTACGTACTCACAAGGTGAGATCAGACTGAGCGTAGTTCTGGAACGTGAGCCTGTGCCGAGGCTACGGGTGTGTGTGTGTGCACCAAGGGTGACTAACATGGACTAGTCCGGCAGACTAGGATTTGGTTGACCGAAGTGGGTTATGTGCTTGGTTAAAGCCTAATAAGCTTAGGGATAGTCCGGTAGACGAGGGTTAGGCCCGGTAGGCCAAAAAGGGGTAAGTCCGGGTAGACTTAACTCAGGCCTGGTAGGCCGAGAGTGAGCCTAGAGGTCAAGGTAAACCCCGGAGGTAGGGGTAAGCCTGGTAGGCTTAGGGGTTGGGCCCGGTAGACTGGATTTAGGCCTGGTATGCCAAATTCGAATTTAACCGTGGTTAGGGCTGCTAATCGGGGTTAAGGGTGATCTAATCGGGATTAAGGTTGCTGACCAGGTTTAGAAATGGGCCAAGGTCAGTTTTATGATCCACAAGTATTTTCAGGGATTTTTTCACGTTTTTACTAAGGTCAAGGACTGCTTAACCATGGTTAAGGAGGGAGGTCAGCATGGTTAGGGGTGCTAACCACAATTAAAATAACTACAGAATGTCATTTTGGGCTTCTTGGAATATTTCTGATCTTTTAAATATTTTTCCAGATTTTTGTGGGGTTAAGAGGTGCTTAACTATGGTTAAAAAATTAACCGAAGATGGGTTTTAACCATGGTTAAGAGTCCTAACCAAGGTTAAAATGATCATAGAAGACCATTCTGAAATTCTTAGAATATTTTTGATTTTTTGATTATTTTTTCAAGATTTGTGGGGTTAAGGGGTGCTTAACCATGGTTAAAAGTTAATCGATAGTGAATTTAACCGTGGTTAAGGGTATGGTTAAGTCCAAAATGGGCTTCGGAGGCTAGGCAGGGCCTAAAGTGGCCTCCTACCAGACCTAAGTCTCTTGCAAAAGCCCAGAATTAAAAAAAGCATAATGACGGTAATACTATTACCGACATTATGACTGTCATTCTAACCCTGGTTTTTACACTGATAACTTGGGTTAGGGGCTAATTTAAGGAGATCTGAGAGTATGGTCTCGAAGAGGGCAATTCAGGGAAGAGATTGAGCCTTGGGTGAGCCCCAGGGGTGGCCAGGAGTGGGTGCCACAGTGGACCAAAGGTGGTTTGCTCATAGTTACAGAATGGTGGTAGATAATCTAGTGCCATTGCCAAAATAAGCAAATAAATGAATGGGAGTAGATGATCTTCCACCACTCTGCACAGTGTTGTTTTTTTGAATTTTAACCATGGTTAAAGTTAACACATGGTCCTGGAATGACCAGGTTAAGCTCAGGAGTGGCAAAGGGGTTCAACCCAGGCCCTGGACATGGACCAGGGTCCACCTAAATAGGCTGACCAAAGCTGCAAAAGAAACTGTCAGTAATGGCGGTACTGAGTTTAACGCCATTCCTAATTTTTCTCAAAACCGAGTTTTTGCCCATGGGGGCTGTGCACAGAGGTAACCACAGGGGCTCACCACACCTATGATCAAGGTGGGTGAACCCCCTGTATAAGTTTGGGTTATGAACTAAACACCAACAAAAATGTAAGTAAGTCCCTTAGAAATGACCAAAGGCTCACATGAATGATAAAACAAGAAAAAAATGGGGTAGGGAGTGCCCTACCCTATTGCTCTGTTTTGCTTAGGTGGCGTGACAGTGGTAGTGGTGCTGCGGTGGGGGTGTTGCACAGGCAAAGGGGAGAGCTGAGGTGATCTCAGGGAACTCACCGAAGTTTAAGGAAGCTAGGGGCAGGGGTTTAGCTTTTTTTTTCAAAAGAGGTTCGAAATGGGACCTTTAGGATCCGGTTTACGGTGGTGGAGGCTGCCATTTATAGAAAGAGGTCCTTGGGACACCACTGGAATTAAGGGGAAGGGGGAGATGGTGGTTGGACCCTCTGGAGGTCGACTGAGATGCTTGAGCTGATGGTGGAGTGTGCAAGGGGTCTGCAAACTACGAACTAAGAAATTGAACAATGGCAGTAGATGGTCTACCGCCATTGCCAAACCAAGCTAAAATTTAGTTAGCGGTAGACTATCTACCGCCACTATGAGATCTTTTAAATTTTGGGCTAAGCCCATGCTCACTCAAGTAAGGGAGTTAGGCTTAGGGTTTTTAGGCCTCATGGACCCATGTTTAAGGGTTCAGGCCCTAAGGGCCTTGGACTTTAGGGTTTAGGCCCTAAGGGCTCTAGGGTTAGGCTAGGGCTTCGGTGTAGGGTTACCTAGGGCTAGGGTTTGGTACTAGGGTTGTTCTAGGGTTTGATTTAGGGTTTCACTAGAGTTAAGTCCTAGGGTTTAGGTAGGGTTTAAGTAGGGTTTACCTAGGGTTAGGTCCTAGGGTTTAGGTAGGGGATAACCACGGTTGAAAGGCCTCAACCATGGTTAGACAGGGATGTAAAAATTGGGTGCTTACAGCTGTCCCTCCTTGCCAGAGAATGCCAAGGTTGGCGATTCAAATGGCAAGGACTGGAATCACCCTATTTTTACACCGAAATTGGATCTTGGGGATGCAGTATGATGACATGTAAGTATGCAGTGCAAATGGTGGGTGCAATGAAGCAATACGGCCACTGCTAGGGAGAGCAAGTACCTTAGTCTACTCACTGGGGATTAATGGATACAGGGATGACATAGCCCAGAGGCGTTAGTCGGAGGGGTTTGATCAAGTTGATTGAAAGACACACAGGGTGTCGAGAACACACAGGGTATGAAAAAAGGGACATGCGAGAGGTAATGCTGCAGTATGATGAGATTATCAAGGAACATACAGGATGCTAAAAAAAAAGAGGGGCACACGGGGTGTCAAAATACGGGGTGTTAGGAGGCACACAAGGTGTCAAAGGGGGACTCATGGGGTGTCAAAACACATAGGGTGTTAGGGGACACACAGGGTGTCAAAGGGGGACACACGGGGTGTTAGGGGACACACGAGGCGTCAAAGGGGGACACACGGGGTGTCAAAACACACAAGGTGTTAAGTGACACACAGGGTATCAAAAGGTGACACACGAGGTGTTAAAACACACAGGGTATTAGGGGACACACGAGGTGTCAAAAGGGCACACGAGGTGTCAAAACACATGGGGTGTTAAGGGACACACGAGGTGTCAAAGGGGGACACGGGGTGTCAAAACACATGGGGTGTTAAGGGACACACAGGGTGTCAAAGGGGGACACATGGGGTGTCAAAACACACGGGGTGTTAGGGAACACACAGGGTATCAAAACACATGGGATGTCAAAATACACGGGGTGTTAGGGGACACATAGGGTGTCAAAGGGGGGACACACGGGGTGTCAAAACACACAGGGTGTTAGGATACACATGGGGTGTTAAAGGGGGGACGCACAGGGTGTCAAAGGAAATTGTGGCATGTTCCGGAGGCACTAGCCGGATTGATGTGAAAAATGCAGAATGCAGCTGTAGTGCGTGCAACCTGATTAAGTGCGTATGGTTTAAGGAGCAATATATTGTGCAACTTGAATATATGAAGCTTTCGCTTTGAATGCAGCTATGGCGTAGCTAAGGTGTATTGTGGATGACTCGATTGAGTGCATATAGCTAGTGCACAGCTTGACTAGATGTGTGTTAGCTATGTAGTTAGAGTGTAATGTGTGTACTGACTGTGCAGGATTGTGGTGCGTGAATGGTATGCACGACTCGATTTATGCTGATGCATGAAAAGTTGGACTAGCCCTAGCTTTCCTGGGTGTGGCATGCTGGTTGAAGGAAGGCTGGGTATATGGCTCATTCTTGGAGACCAGTCCTCTGCTGATTGAAGATTCCAGAGGCATTCGATCTTGCTCTCACTTCTTGCTAGACCCGTGATGCATCTCAAGCGATTGTTGGGTGATTGATCCGGTGAGTATCGGGACTCTGGCAGTGATTGGGAGATGTCACAAGATTTGACAGACTCAGGAGAATTCAAGGATGATTGTCTAATAAGTATGAGAACTCTGGTGGTGACAAGAAGACTCAGGATTTGAAGTTGAATGCTTCATTTGCTTATGTGATTTAACAGGGAGATCACTTTTCACAGGGCGAATGAATTATGTCCTTAGGGGTAGAGTATGATGTTAAGTAGATTTGTCCTGTTGTGACATTGACGAAGCCATGCTTTGCACAATGTGGAGTCAGGCTCTGCCGGGGAGCTGAGGTTGTTTTACTAATAAGAGTTGCTCTGCCTTGCTACTGATTGAGTACTTTAACTGAGGAGAAGCTTGCTGGAAAGGAAATTAGATGCTTTGTAGAGAGTGATTAGAAGCTTCTACTAGGGATCCACTGGGGAATGTGACATTGTTGTGGACCGCTGCTGATGATCTGCTGGGAGTGGCAGTTTGTTTGCTGGGAAATTGAACTTTGCTGGAGACTACTGTCGGGGGATATGTTTCTCTGGGTCATCAGCTAATGACTTGTGGGGGATTTTCGGGAGTTTGAGGGGCCTGATTGCTACTGGATATTGTTACTGAATTGCTCTTCAGCCTTTCTCCCCTCTTTACCCTAGGAATGACCAAGTCAATGGGGTTCGCATAATTTTTGCGCGATGAGGCCGTTGTCGATTTTTCTCATGCCTGCGAGGCTGATAAGCTTTCTTCTCTTTTTTGCCCTTGGTCTCGAGATCAGATCTGGGGTTCGTGTAATTTTTGCTCACCAATGCCATTTCTGGTTTTCATTGGGCCTGCGATGGAAACAGAGTTCTGCTCCCATTGCCTTCGATGTCGGTATCTTACTTTCTGATATTTGCATGATAGTCTGCTTGCACTTTCAGTCTCTAGGGGATCTAGGAAGACTTGTGATAGGGCAAAATGTAGGCTGGGGGACCGAAGTTTGGGACACCCTGAGATTTCTCCTTTGCAGTTATTCTTTTGGGGATCTCTTTTGTTGTACTCGTTGTTTTCTCTTGGGGATTTGTACTTCTAGATTTCCAACGGAGTTTTTTTTAGCTCCGCTAAGGACTTTGAGAGAGGTTGTCTCTGCTCGAGGATCGTTTTTCAGGAGAGGTTGCCTTTGTGGAGAGTTTCTTACTTTGAAAATGTTTCAACTTCTGTTTTGAGTTTTTCTTTGATGGAAACTTTGTACCCTTGAGAGTTGACTCGGTTGGGAAAGTCGAGAGGATTCTTGCTTTGTTTGGACTTTGTAGGAATACATTAGAGAAGCTTTGGCTCCACTTGGGATGTTTGGGCTTTGCTCAGGGGAGATCGGGAGAGGTATGATCCTCTTAATGACCGCACTTGATTTTTCAGGTTGCCTACATACCCTTTGCAGGATCAGATCATGATGTAGTTCAGGTAAATGCCACAGAGGGTGTCCCTGAAAAGGTTTTAAGAAAGAAGGACTGTTAGGCTCAAGGGGCTAACTAGCGGATTTCAAAGATTTGTAAACAGGTTGTATTGAAAGGGATGAGGAGTGTGTCAAAGATGGCTTCTTATCATTTCCCGAAGTGGCTAAAAGTGCAAGCATTTATCAAACAAAATCTTGGGTGCTATACTTTGATTTTGCCCATTTGATTGGTTTGGGATTCACTGATCAGTTCGATACTGTCCCTAGCATTTGTCGGGCGAAGCATTTGCCCCTGGCTAGTAGATTTCTGCAACTTTCCTGAAGTTGTCAGTCATTTGTTCGAATGTCAGCTTCGATGTATGCTTTGAAACAAACCATCCAATTTCATCAATCCATTTCATTCAAGAACAACTCAATCATACCATAGTTTAGCTTGAGAGAATATCATAAGGTAGATAGTATAAAGTTTAGGCTATGCTAGTTACTAAAGTGTAGTTACCTTTAGAAGAACCTAAAACCTTCACAAGGAATCCTTAAAGACAAGATTCAAGCCCCAAGAAATAAGAAGAACACCTTCTTAGTTTGAGAAAATCAACTCATCCCAAAGCCTCAAAGCTTTTCTTCCTTCTTCTCCTTCTTTCTCGTTAACTTTCTCTCAAAATTTCCTCTAAGGGTTGTGGTGACCCTAACCCACGAATTTGTGGGTTTATATAGGCCAAGGGGTGAGGCCAATGACCCTTACACCCTCAAAATATCTCAAAGGGGTCGGTTACAAGGCAAAATAGCCCAAACCGGTCGACTGGTAGAGAGGTTCGGTCGACCAGTCAAAAGACCCCTCTCTGTCTAAATTCCCCATAGAATTTTTCGAGCATTCGGTCGACCGGTAATGAGGTTCGATCGACCGGTGGCTGTTCGGTCGACCGATAGAGAATTCGGTCGACCGATTCTCTGTATTTTTCCCCTGTTTTTGCCTGTGCTTTGTTCTTCATCATTCTTCTACTTACTCTTATACTTATTTTACTTTAAAACTTTTAAGTTAATGAAAGTAACATTTCATCTTTCATTAAATTTAAGTTTTAATTTAAAATAAGGAAGTACCTCCCATTTGAATCCAATAAAAATACTTAGAAAATCCAATTCCTCATAGCTCAAAATCTGGTTTTCCAGTTCTAGGCAAAACCCGATAAATCCGGTTTGTTGTAAACTTTTCCATTGTCTGGGAAACCATTCAAATCACATGCATAAAATCCCATAAAATTAATTAAGCTTAGTTAACTTATAAACAACCATTACCGAGACTTTTTATCTTTAAATTCACAAAATTCCATTACATGATCACTATTCACAGCACTATTCACAACACCATTCAAAGGCTATGAAAGTGAGATCCGGGGTTCTATATTCTTCCCCCTTACAAAAATTTCGTCCGTAAAATTAAGACGATCCTACATACATGGAAAAACACAAAACAACCAATTTTACATATACCAAATACTACTCAAACAAGTGAGGGTATTTCTCTCTTACTTCAGCCTCGCATTCCCAAGTAGCTTCCTCTACGGAATGGTGTTGCTATTTCACGAGAACTAAGTAAATAGTCTTGGTACGCAAAACTTAATCTCGCCGATCCAAGATCTGAGCCAGTTGCTCCATTAATGTAAGATCCTCTCGAATCTCCACAAGATCAAGATCAATCACATGCAAATGATTCGATATATATTTCCGAAGCATGGAAACGTGGAACACATTGTGAACCGCAACAATGTGAGGTGGTAGCAACACTCTGTAAGCAACTTCTCCAATGCGAGTGATCACTTCAAAAGGTCCTACATACCTAGGGCTAAACTTTCCCTTCTTGCCGAACCTCATAATTCCCCGGCTCGGAGAAATCTTCACAAAGACCTGATCCCCAACCTGGAATTCCATGTCTCTGCGGTGAGTTTCTGCATAGTTCTTCTGCTTATCCTAGGCAGTCTTCAACCTCTCCCGAATGATCTTGACCTTATATGTGGTTTGCTCGATCAACTCAGGACTCAACACCTCTCTCTCACCAACTTCGTCTCAGTAAAGAGGAGTCCTGCAACTTCTCCCATACAATGCCTCAAAAGGTTCCATCTGGATGCTCGCTTGATAACTATTGTTGTAGGCGAACTCAACCAAAGGCAAATGATCCTCCCAACTGCCCTAGAAATCTAACATGCAAACTCTAAGCATATCCTTTATAACCTGGTTAACCCTCTTGGTTTGCCCATCCATCTGAGGATGAAAGGCGGTGCTGAAATCTAACCGAGAACCCATTGCACTCTGAAAGCCCTTCCAAAACCTGGAAATAAACCTCGGGTCCCGATCAGAAACAATGGTAATTGATATCCCGTGCAATCGAAGCACCTCCTTGGTGTACAAGGGTATAAGCTGGCTCATGCTATACGTAGTCTGATAGGGTAGGAAATGTGCAGACTTTGTCAACCGATCAACTACAACCTAGATAGCATCGGAGCCCCTTGCCGTCCTTGGCAAGCCAACTATGAAGTCCATCGAGATATTCTCTCATTTTCATTCTGGAATAGGGAGGGACTCTAAAAGACCTGCTGGTCTCTGATGCTCGGCCTTCACCTATTGGCACACCAAGCAACGAGCCACGTACTATGCCCCTTCCATCTTCATGTTTCGCCATCAGCAGTGTCTCTTGAGATTCTGGTACATCTTAGTACCCCCAGGATGTACCGTGTACTTGGATCGGTGGGTTTCGTCCAAGATCTCTCTTCTCAACTCCGTGTTAGCGGGAACACACTACCTGCCCTTGAATGTGATAGCACCATCACCATTCAAAGCAAAATCTTAACTGTCATTGATAACCGACTTGTCTCGGTAAGCAAGCAACTCTTCATCCGAACTCTGCAACTCTTTAATCCAAATCAGGATATTAGGCTTGACTGTAAGATTAACCATGACTGGACCAAAAGTAGGCATGCTAAAGCTGGTATCGAGGTTCGCCATTTCCTTCAACATCTTCCACTCAAGAACCATCATATGAGCCAAGTGACCGGAAGACTTCCTGCTAAGGGCGTCAGCTACTACATTTACCTTACCTAGGTGGTATTGGATCGATAAAACATAGTCCTTTATGAATTCCACCCATCGACGCTGCCTCAGATTTAGCTCCTTCTGGGAAAGTAGATAATTCAAGCTCTTGTGATCAGTGAACACATCACACTGTTCCCCCATAAAGGTAGTGACGCCAAATCTTCAGCGCAAAGACAACTACAGCAAACTTTAGATCGTGTGTAGGATAGTTCTTCTCATGCTCTTTCAACTACCGGGAAGCATAGGCAATGACCATCCCATGCTTCATCAGAACACATCCTAGGTCGATAAGTGATGCATCATTGTAGACTAAAAACCCATCGCTCCCAGATGGGACTGTAAGAACAGGGGCTGTAGTAAGCCTCTTCTTCAACTCTATGAAGCTCGCCTCACACTTCTTGCTCCAAGTGAACTTAGCGTTCTTCCGCGTGAGATAAGTAAGCGGAGCTGCTAGGTTGGAGAATCCTTCTACAAACCTCTTGTAATACCCTGCTAGGCTGAGAAAACTGCGAATGTCGGTAACACTCTTCGGCCTCTCCCAATTCATCACTGCCTCTATCTTCATAGAGTCGATTGAGATACCCTCGGCAGACACCACATGGTCAAGGAACGTCACCTTCTCCAACTAAAACTTGCACTTGCTCAACTTAGCATACAGGTTATGCTCTCGAAGAGTCTGCAACGTAAGGCGGAGGTCTCTCGCATGATTATCCCGTGTCTTGGAATACACAAGAATATCATCAACGAACACAATCACGCATCGATCGAGATATGGTCTGAATACCCGGTTCATCAAATCCATGAAAGCAGCCGGCGTATTCGTCATACCAAAAGACATGACCAGGAACTCGTAGTGCCCATACTGAGTCCTGAAGGCAGTCTTGGGAACGTCTTCTGCCTTGATCTTTAACTGATGGTACCCAGATCGAAGATCAATCTTCTAGAAGAACCTTGCACCCTTCAGCTGGTCGAACAGATCGTCTATTCAAGGTAATGGATAACAATTCTTGATCGTGACCTTGGTCAGCTACCTGTAGTCAATGCATATCCGCATCGATTCATCCTTCTTCTTCACGAAGAGCATAGGAGCTCCCCATGGGGAAACACTTGGCCGGATGAATCCAAGACCTTGCAATTCCTCCAATTGCTCCTTCAACTCCTTAAGCTCAATAGGGGCCATCCTGTGTGGAGCCCTAGAAATTGGAGTAGTACCAGGAGTAAGCTCAATAGTGAACTCTATCTCTCGATCTGGAGGTAATCATGGTAACACATTTGGAAATATGTCCAGGTACTCACTCACTACCGGAATGGCTGAGGAGTCTTGTACCTCTAAACTTGAGAGACTAAGGGCTGCAAAACGAGCAATGTCCCTCCTCTGTATCCCTAAAAAATGAAATGGCTTTACACCTTCTAGCCTAAAGTCCACCCTCTTTTCATAACATGCTACATGCCCCCGGTGAGCCGATAGCCAATCCATTCCTAGGATGACATCAAAGTCTAAGTCTTGGAACTCCAGAATGATCAGATCGACTGGCAAGTCATGCTGCCCATCCTCTACAATGTAACCCCGATACACTTTGTGTGCATCGACCGACTTGCCGAGCGGAGTCGATATGGACAACTCCTAGGGTAATCGACTCGGCTCTAAGGTAAAGCCATTGGCAAAGCTAGGCGAGATAAAAGAATACGATGATCCAGTGTCAATCAACACCTGCACTAAACACTCGCTAATGAGTAAGGCGCCTAAATATTCAAACTAGCTTACGTCAATAAATTTCACAAGTCACACATAATATATAGATAACATATTGTACTTATGGCAATCATAGCATATATACATAACATCAAATTTCATAAGTGAAACAACTTGACTTGAGCGTACCTTGCACAACATCATCTGATGCATGTGCATCCCGCTCTGTGATGGTGAAAACCCATCATTGGTTTGCCCCACGAGATGGCTGGGTGGGCTGTGGAGGCTTGGAAACCTGTGAAGACCCCTACTACGACGTTGGCCCAACTGGAGGTCTAACTCCTTGCGGCCTGGCCGGTAACTGACTCCGTGGACAATCCCTGATCATGTGGCCCTGATACCACAGTGGAAGCAACCACCCGAGAGTTTACGGCACTCTCCTGCCTTGTGCCTCTTACCACAAGCAATGCACTCCTCAAATGGTGACGATACTGAGGACATAGGCAGTGCATATCTAATCGCCTGTGTGGCAGTAGGGTGAGGTGCCTGTGGGAAAAAAGGAGGCCTCTGAGCCTGTCTATGTTGCGAAGTCAGGTATGGAGCAGTCTTGGCCCTCTTCTCAGGCGGTGTTTAGCCACTAGACTTTCCCCTGGTCATGCCTCTTCGTTGGAGGAAATCCTCTGAACCCTTCTCGACGATCTTCGTCTTGCTCACTATTTCTCCCCAGGTTCCCACCTGGAGCATGACGATCCTATCCCTGATAAAGGACTTCAACCCTCTCTCAAACTTCCTAATTCGCATGTACTCAGATGCGATCATATGAGGTGTAAACCTTGACAACTCTGCGAATTTGACCTCGTACTCGGCCACAGTCATCTCTCCCTGCTCGAGGGACACAAACTCCCACTCCTTTTGCTCCCTGATGAAAACCGAGAAGTACTGCCTATAGAAGACATCCATGAACTCTCCCCATGTCCATGGCTTTCCTGCCTTGGTGACGTCTCTCTGCCTCAGTGCAGCTCTCCACCAATGATCAGCTTCACCTTCCATCACGAAGGAAGCCCATTCTAACCTCTGCTCATCATTTCAGTGGAGTGCCCAAAAAATCTTCTCTAACTGCATTACTCAGGCCTCGGCTACCATTGGGTCCGTCGACCCATAGAAGCTAGGAGGATGCAGCCTCCTGAACGCCTCAAGTCCTGCAGTGTGATGGACTAGAGGAAACCCAAGTGAAGGTGTAGGTGTAGCAGTAGGCTGCCTAGCAGCAAGGACAACCATAGTCTCCAAAAGTCAGGAGATATTAGGCTGCTCATCGCCCAATGGAGCCTCTCCTCCATTCCCTCTGGTCTGGTGCCCATGACCCCTGGTGTTATGTCTCATGGTTGTATCCTGAAAACAATAACACAACGTGAGTCTTCCTTAGAAACCAGATAATCAACATGATATATTGCAGTTGATAACTCACCTCATATGGCATAGTATACATCAGAGTATACATATAATAGTATAAACATACCAAGGATTAGCCCTAGAGAACTAATCCTTAGGCTTTGATACCAAATCTGTCGCGACCCAAAATACCCCCTACGAGTTAGGGATACATTAGCTCGTGACCACCGTATCTGTCGCGACCCAAAACCCACCCTAGGAGTTAGAGTGAACTTTGGACGACCAATCATGGCTTACATGACTTGCTTGACAAACCAACCTGCAAAAACCCACAGAGCATATACAATAGAGGATATAAACAGCGGAAACATACTCTAACATAGCACAGCGGAAGTCTAAACAAACCTCTATGTATATACGAATCCAAGTTTACACACAAGGAATCCAAAAGAAAGTGCGGACAGACCCGCCAAAATACATGGATATAATCACTCATGCTCACCCACAGCTAATCCACTCAGAATCTAACACCACCTACTGATAACCCTCTACGGGAGGTTCCTCCAAAGGTTCCTCGACGTACTCCTCTTCCACCCATGGACCAGGAGCACAAACATCAAATGGAGCAGCAGCTCCCTCAAAACCTGTCGACATAAGAAGTACGGCTGAGCATGGAATACTCAGCGGGTACTAAATACTAACCAACAGTCATAGTATACAGATAGCATACATAGAGTAGGAAGCAAGTTGCATATATAGAACATGAACAATTTATATCATACAAGGAAGTAAAGCAATTTATAATCATGCTTGTATTTCGTAGAAAGCCGATAAAACCTCTTGAAAACATCGTGCACTTGACTTGGCTTGAAATATCTTTTCGTACTTGAAAGCTTGTCGTGTTTGTCTTACTTGATCTTGTCGAGCGTGTCGTACGTGTCATGTCATGCATGTCATGCGTGCTTGCTTGTGATCATGTAACTTGAGAGATGCCTTGAGAGGGAAGGGAGACCCTTCTTTATGCAATGCACTTGCGAGGGAAGGGAGACCCTTCTTCATGATATGTATGTACTTGCGAGGGAAGGGAGGCCCTTCTTCATGATATGCACTTGTGAGTGAGGGGAGACCCCTCGTGGAATGTTGGTTCTTGTTTTCTTGTGAAAAGCGAGGTAAAACATATCATAGGATATGTCCCACCTTTAACCATGTTCTTGAAAACCTCGATAAATCATGTCATGCATGCCGTGCTCGTGGGAACCGTGTACATACTTGCATTTAAATTTAAATATGATATTTGGGTAATTTCACAACACATATAACATCAATGATTGAGCAATGTAATATTCATATCATTTAGGGAAAGCAAGAAAACACACTATCATAGGCCCTAGCAATATCCATGATTTATTAGGCATACATTTCCTAATTTACAACTCACTTTATTCACCTTGGCATTTCATCAAACATGGGGTGTTCATTATTCATTATTCATTTAAACCTAATCATGCTTTTCTAGGTGGGTTTTTCTCACATCACACTTGTATGTTCATTATTAGTATAATGCCCTTTCCCATTCATTCATCACATCATCCACACGGCATCCATTCGCCAACATCCACCTCCATTTACCATTCATACCACCAATCTCATAACACATATATAAGTGAAGGAAAACGAGAAGAAACAAAGGAAAAGAGAAGCTATAACTAGGAGGGTAGCAAGAAGTACCGACCTTGATCAAGAGAGGAAGAAATCTCCTTCCAAAAACAACCGTGAGTTGCTGCCCTAGCTTGAGGAGATGCTCCTCACGAGTTTGTGCCTTGATCTTGAAGAAAAATGGGCTTGAGTGGAGTGTGGGTTCACAAACCCCTTGATTTCTCTCCAAAATGGAAACCCTAGGTTGGAATTGCCTTCTCCCCTTTCTCCTATTCTCTCAAACTCTCTAAGTGTCGAATGATACCCTAAAGGCTCGGGTTAAACTCTTAAGGTAAGAGTAAACCGACCAAAAGACCATAATACCCTTACTGAAATTTCTGCAAAAACGCGAGTACTGAACACGTTGAGCTGTGAATAGTGCCAAACACGTTGTGCTGTGAACAGTGCTGAACACGTTGTGCTGTGAACAGTGCCGAACACGTTGTGCTGTGAACAGTGCCAAACACGTTATGCTGTGAACAGTGCTGAACACGTTGTGCTGTGAACAGTGCCAAACACGTTGTGCTGTGAACAGTGCTGAACATGTTGTCACGTTGTCTTATGTACAATGTACCCGTTGTGAGCTGTACAATGTACTCGTTGTTTGCTGTACAACGTACACGTTGTTTGCTGTACAACGTACACGTTGTCTGCTGCACGACGTACCCGTTGTCTGTTGCACAACGGATGCACAACGTACACGTTGTGAGCTGTACAACGTACTCGTTGTCAGAGCTAGAGCTACGTCCTTAGCGCCTTCCGAGCTACGCCCTTAGTGCCTTCCGAGCTACGTCCTTAGCGCCTTCCGAGCTACGATTGCCTGCAGGTCCAGACTGTTTTGGCCATATCTTTTGACTCGTTCGTCCGATTTTGACGATTCAACTTGCGTTGGGTTCGTACTTCGAAAAGGAACATTTCTGACATTTCGAAATTTCCAATTTCTTCCTTATTTATTAATTATACCTCTTTAAAGGCAAAATGGCAACTAAAGTGTCATGCATTAAATGTGAAAAGGTCCGGGCCTCTACAGTATCATACTCTCCTGTATAATACATAAGGAATACATACCATCCTGTCAGAGTACACAACTTATAAATAGCGGAAGCAATTCAAACAACATACTCCTATCATCAGGTTTAAGTCTGAACCAATAGAATATCACAAAATATTAAGTATGAAGTGTACAAGTCCCACTCTCAATACTATCAAAATATAAGTGTATTTTCTCTCACTCTCTCAACAAAAATCGAAATCGGGCCGCCCGTCCAGTGCTCCATCATCCTGGTAGTAGTCCATAGAGGGCGTCGACTCGTAGTACTCTTCCTCCACCCAAGGATCCAAACCACAGATATCAAATGGAACACGTGCACCTGTCGAAGTCAATAATCGGCTGAGCATGGAATACTCAGTGTCTACAAACTACTAACGAACAATGAAACAATAATATCATGGAGCATGCAAGACATAGAGATGTAGAGCGTTAAAATCCGTGAAAACCCGTATTAGTTCCAAAACCATTTCCTTATGAGTTTCTTATGAAATCCAAAACCGTATGAGTCTTATGAGCGTATGAGAATCAAAGTCTTGTGAGTTCTTTGAGTTCCTTAGAGTTCTTATGATTTCTTGTGAACCGTGAAATCTTAGAGCACTTATGAGCTTCTGAGCATTTACTTATGAGACTTATGAGATCTTATGAGCTTGTGAGGTTCTTATGAGTTCTTGTGAGCCAGAGGTTAGTACCCACACAACTCTGGGCTACAAATATCCTTGATTCTTGTGAGATTTCTTATGAGTATTAACTTAGAGTCAGACCTTAGCACCCGTAAAAAGACTTAGAGCTTGATATATAAATACCCTTCATTGAATACATCGGAGTGGGCACCCGTAAAAAGACTTAGAGCTAGATATATAAATACCCTTCATTGAATACATCGGAGTGGGCTACCAAGATCCTTGATTTCTTATGAGATTTCTTAGAGCCAGGCATGATATTTCCTTGGATATACCCTACCCTTGACCAACCCGATGTTTGGCTTTATCAATGCTTATGAGCTTGGTAGCTTATGAGTTCTTAGAGATTTTTATGAATCATTCGATAAATCGTGTTTATGAGAAATCATAGAGTCATGCGAGACATGTAAACCTTAGAGTACTTAGAAATCTTAAAGTGCATAGAGTGCTTGTGAACAACATGCTATACTTAGAAGTCTTAGAATCATAGGCATAGAGATATCAAAATAGTGATAGCTTACAAACCATCCAATTTCATCAATCCATTTCATTCAAGAAAACCTCAATCATACCATAGTTTAGCTTGAGAGAATATCATAAGGTAGATAGTATAAAGTTTAGGCTATGCTAGTTAGTAAAGTGTAGTTACCTTTAGAAGAACCTAAAACCTTCACAAGGAATCCTTGAAGACAAGATTCAAGCTCCAAGAAATAAGAAGAACACCTTCTTAGTTTGAGAAAATCAACTCAACTCAAAGCCTCAAAACTTTTCTTCATTCTTCTCCTTAACTTTCTCTCAAAATTTCCTCTAAGGATTGTGGTAACCCTAACCCACGAATTTGTGGGTTTATATAGGCCAAGGGGTGAGGCCAATGACCCTTACGCCATCAAAATATCTCAAAGGAGTCGATTACAAGGCAAAATAGCCCAGACCGATCGACCGGTAGAGAGGTCCGGTCGACCGGTCAAAAGACCCCTCTCTGTCTCAATTCCTCATACAATTTTTTGAGCATTCGGTCAACCGGTAATGAGGTTCGGTCGACTGGTGACTATTCAATCGACCGGTAGAGAATTCAGTCGACCGGTTCTCTGTATTTTTCCCCTGTTTTTGCCTGTGTTTTGTTCTTCTTCCTTCTTCTACTTACTCCTACACTTATTTTACTTTAAAACATTTAAGTTATATCATTAACTTTAAGTTTTAAATTAAAATAAGGAAGTACCGCCCATTTGAATCCAATAAAAATACTTAGAAAATCCAATGGCTCATAACTCAAAATCTGATTTTCAAGTTCTAGGCAAAACCCCATAAATCCGGTTTGTTGTAAAATTTTCCATTGTCCGGGAAACCATTCAAATCACATGCATAAAATCCCATAAAATTAACTAAGCTTAGTTAACTTATAAACAACCATTACCGGGACTTTTTATCTTTAAATTCACATAATTACATTACATGGTCACTATTCATAGCACTATTCACAACACTATTCACAGGCTATGAAAGTAAGATCCAGGGTTCTACACAAGGACCAGTTCTTCAGCAGGTAGCTTCATTAGTAGGAAACCAGTCCCCCATCATTCACCAAATGGCTACTCAGCTGGTAGATTTGGCTCTTGAAGTAGTTAAGGTCAAAACTCAGCATGTGTTTGTAATCAAGAAGTCGAGAATACCTAAGCCATCATCCAAGATCTATGAAGTGCCTGAAGACCAAAAGGCATCTGGATCAAAAGCTCCTATCTTTACTACACTAGACTCCAGCTCCAGTGACAGTGAGGCCACAAAAGTGAGGGCTCTTTTCAAAAAGCTCAAAGAGAAGTAAGACAAGGAGATGTAGCTTTTAATTTTTCTTTCTTCCTTGCATGTAATTTTTTTTTTTTGATGATGCCAAGCGGGAGAAGAATGAGTAGAAATGAAATGTTAAAGTTTTTTTTGTAAATGACACACTTGTAAATGTCATATGATATAATTTTTTGATGGATAATGTAAATGCAAATTTTTTGATATAAATGAAATATCTTGGACCATTTTTTAATGAAAATATTCTTATTTGAAATATCCATTCCATATTGCTTTATCTTTATTGGTATTTGCTTTTATTGGTAATTTGCTTAAATGATTTAAATGCTTGAAAGATATCCAAAATTGCTAAAATTTGGCTTCATATACCTTAAAATGCCTGACATAAATTTTTCTAAATATTTTGGTATCATGACCTTGAACTAATTTGTCTAAACAATGCAAAATGAAATAAGCATGCTATATCATATTTTAGTGCATATGTTTACGGGGAGTTAACCTCAAAATTTTATTAAAAATATATATTGAGAGGGAGCTTAATCTCATTTCATTACATTATTATGTCATCATCAAAAATGGGGAGATTGTTAGCCTCGAGGTTACAACCTTGGATACCCTTAATAGTTTTGACAATAACATAATAATGGAATGACAATTATGGTACTAATAATTCTTCTAAGTGTTTGTTAAAATACAGATCATGAGAACATTAGCACATATTTCAACGCATAAAAAGTAAAAATCATTCAACTAAAATCAATTGGATTTATTTAAGCAAGTCATTCAACCATGTCCAAGTCATCAAAAAGAATATTCAACTCAAACCATTGGACTCAAGTGAAGAATGAAGATTCAAGATCATACTCGAAATCTAAGTCAAATTTCAAACAAGAAAAGAAGATCTTGCAATCAAAGCCAAATTTAAAGATTCAAGATCAAGTTGAAGATCAACTCTCAAGAAAACATAAAAGTTTAATTTTATTTTATGAGAGTGTCTAGGACTTATGTAAAAAGTCTTCAAAGTATGGTTAGTTGAATGCTCAAATACTTAGATTGACCATAGGAGCCTAAGACTTTATTGGATATCATTCTAAGGCCCTAGAAAATCATAAAAATTATGTTAAAGAAAAGCCAAAAGACCTAAGAATTCATTCTCATCATTAAGCTCTTTATCCAGAGTGAAATCATAGAATTTACTCTGATTTCGTCAACCAATTCATAGGGGAGTTTTGAATTCGGCGATGAAATGGGGATAGTAAACTCACTGGCTTCACTGTTTTTGATCTCGGCGACTAAGGATGGCAATGGGGTGGGTTTGGGCCGGGGCGCCCCCATCCCGACCCCGCCCCTAATGGAAAAATTATACCCCAAACCCGGGGCAGGGCGGGGCACTACAGATTTTTTAAAATAGTTTTTAGACCCGCCCCCATCCCGTTAAGCACTAGATGGGGCGGGGTGGGCTATATTTCATACTATATCAATTAAAAATTATGTAATTTTAGTATTAAAGTAAGGGTAAAATAGTGATTTGAAATTATAAACGGGGCAGGGCGGCCTAAACCCATCCCCGGCCCAAACCCGACTCGGGTTTAAAATTGAATTCCCAAACCCGTCCCTACCTTGTTTAAATGGTCCCCAAACCCGTCCCAATAGGGGCGGGGCGGGTTACCCGGTTAGCCCGGCCCGTTTCCATCCCTATCTGCGACGAAATAAATTGGGGAACCCAATTTCGTCTACGAAATCATGCGAAATTTTGAAAACGCTATAACGGCTAGTTTTCAACGGCCTTTTTCACATTTAATGTTTCACCAACGACCATATTAGATGAAGAGTTATAAAAGGAGTTCATAAATGAACAAAATATAACTCTTGATCAGTGCAATAACTCTCATCATTTAATCTAACACTTACACACATTGATTTTTACATCGATCACACAATATAAATTCCCAAAAATCTCATTTGAGCTATTCAACTTCTTTCTTTGAGAGATTTCATTAGAGTGTTATTTAACTCTTATCTAGTTCATTTCAGGAGTTTTATTTCGGATTGTAAATTCAAATCTATATTTGTAAAGAAAATTCAAGAATCGGTGGATTCTTGCAACTGAAGTTGTAGCTACGAAGAAGTCAAGAGAGGGTTGTGCTCTTGCAAGTAAAGGTTTGGTCTCGACCTAGAAGAGAGATTGTAAATGTTTGGTCTTAACCTGTAAGAGAAATTGTAAACGGTTTGGGCTTCACCCGAGAAGAAGTTTGTACGAGTAAAATCGTGGTGAATCCTTGAAGCTAGAAGCTGAAAGGCGGGGACATAGGCATGTTGCCGAACCTCGAGAAAAACATCTCGGTGTTTTCTCTCTCTAACTCTCTACCTTACTCTCTTTACTACGTATATTATAGAACTGCTAAATTACATTCCCTTGTTAATTTAATTCCGCACAAAAAGTGATAATTAGATTTTAAATTTGCCAAGACCTTAATCACCCCCCCTCTAGGGTCAATACCTGGGCAACCTCCTTTTCTGGTAAGGATAAGACATTGACTTGCAACAGAACACCCTCTCTTGATTCCTTCGAAGTTTCCACTTCAATGCAAAAATTTACCGATTCTTGACTTCTCTTTTACAAATAGAGATTTGGATTTTCAATTCGAAGTATGACTCCTGATATGAGCTGGATAAGAATGACAATCAATATTCTAGAAATCACTCAAAGCTAGGAGTTGAATAGCTCATATAACAGAGGATGAGATTTCTAGGTTTTCACAATGAATGAATCACTAAAGATTGTTGAGAATTGAGTGAGAGTTAATGATTTTGTCTATATAGGATCAAGAGTTGTTCTTGGTTCATAAATGAACTCTATTTATAGTTCTTGGATCAATATGGTCGTTGGGGATCATTAAATACTAAACTAGTCGTTGAATGAAATTAGGGGTTTCCCGCATGAATTCGTCAATGAGTTCAGGTGATGAACTTGGATTTGTCGTCGAGTTCAAAACCAGATAGATTCCTGAAGAATTTGTCTCCATTCGTTGATGAGTTCTGATGGGCTCTGGGGACTCATCGCGAGTCCATTGATTTTTCATATAAAACTCCTCTTTTAAAAACCTAAATGATGGGAATGGTTTCCTAGGACTTTTGGCTTTCCTTGGCCAATATTTTCCTCTTTCTTTATGATGTCTTAGGGCCTTAGAATATATTCAATTTGGTCTTAGGCTCCTATGGTCAGTCTAGGTACTTTTGAGCATTCACTTTCCACACTTTGAAGTTCTTACATAAGTCCTAGACTCTCAAAAATGTAAAAAGAAGACACTTAAAGCTTGTTGAGAGTTGCTCTTCAATCTTCAACTTGGATCTTCATTTTGACTTCATCTTGACGATCTTTCATTCTTGTTTGTGATCCGACTTGGACTTTGGGTATGATATTGATATCTTCATTTTTCACTTTATCTTTGAATTGAGCAATCTTTTGATGACTTGCATAAAGTTGAAAGACTTGCTTGTGTAGATCCATTTTGATTTGCCTTGAGTCATTTCCAAGCTTAATGTCTTGATTAATGTGCCAATGTTCTCATAATCTAAATTTAATAAACACTAGATAGAAACATTAGTACAATAATGGTCATTCCATTATTGTGTTATCATCAAAATTATTAGGGGTACCCAAGGTTGTAACCTTGAGGCTAACAATTTTCTTAGTCAGAATGTCCCTAAAGTTTTTTGTACTCAAAATGCCCTTAAGTCAAGTTTCTATACCTAAAATGCCCTCAAAAATTTTTTATAGTCAAAATGTCTTGAATATTTTTTAGTTCCTAAGTCAAATTTCTATACCCAAAATGCCCCTCACAATTTTTTTTAACTCAAAATGCTTCTCAAGTTTGCCCACATTTCATTTTCTATATTTCTACAATGTCTCTCAATTTTTGCTATACTCAAAATGCCCTCAATTTTTCTATACCCAAAATGCCCTTAAAGCTTTTGAGTTCTCAAAATGTCCCTACGCGTCATGTTTCCATGCCCAATGTGTCCCTCGCAATTTTTTACCTAAATTGTTTCCCAAATTTTTATTCCTAAAATATTCCCCCCCCTTCTCTAAATAAGTACCCTTATGGCACTTTAGCAATAACCATAGGTTTGATTTGGTGTGTGTAATTAATAACCTTAAACCAAAAAGAAAAAAAAAAAGTAGATGGATAGATAGATAGAAGATAATGACTTACTATATACAATAAGAGTCGACGGGCAATAAGTTTGGGCTAAAGTGACACAAAGAAAGAAAGAAAGAAAGATGGCAATCTTGTTCTCGACTGCAACACTCCTCCATACAACAACAAAGCTGAGGCTGAAGCTTTGCAACGATGCTCGAAGAGAAGAAGACCCAACAAAGGCAGCTTCTCTCTTTACAGGTGAGCTTCTCAGTCTCTTTTTTCATCTCATTTCTACTGCTTTGCGCTTCTTCAATTGAAAGTTGAAACCAACCTCCCAAAACATCTTCTCTCAGGTGCGAGGAGGAGGAACAACAATGAAAACAACAGGAATCTTTACTTTCTTGCTTACCCTTCAAAGGGACAAAACCCCATTTCAGCAACACAGAGCAATCTGGGGAAAAAACCAAGAAAGGGTGCTCGAAACCCAGTTTTGAGTGAAGGACGAGATGAGGATGAGAACCATGGCCTCATTTGCCCTGGTTGTGGAGTTTTCATGCAGGATAGGGACCAAAATCTCCCTGGTTTCTATCAGGAAAGGAGGGTCACTCAGAAAGATGTTGAGGAGACTTTTGGGGGTCTTTTTGTTGATGAATTCGAGAAGTTGGATGAAGACGATGAAGAAGGAGAGCATTTCGTAGATGGGGTTGAGGGAAATTTTGAAGAAAGTGACGACGAGGAAGATGGTGATTCGGAAAAGGAAGATGGAATTGATTGGGGTTCAGATGATTGGGAAATGCAATTAGGAGATGAAGATGATAATCTGAAGAAGGAGTTGGATGGTTTTACTTATGCAGGCATTGGGTATGGTAACATTACTGAAGAGACATTGGAAAAGGGAAAGAAGAAGAGGGTGTCGAAAGCTGAGAGGAAGAAGAAGGCTAGGGAAGCTCGAATAGATGAAGAAACAGCTACTGTTTGTGCTCGATGCCACTCGTTGAGAAATTATGGGCAGGTAAAGAACCAGACAGCTGAGAATTTGATACCTGATTTCGACTTTGATAGATTGATTGCCACGAGATTGATAAAACACACTGGCAATTCTGATGCTTCTGTTGTCGTTGTGGTAGTTGACTGTGTCGATTTTGACGGTTCATTCCCTAAACGGGCAGCCAAGTCATTGTTCAAGGCATTGGAAGCAAGCAAGAAAGATCCAAAGCTTAGCAGCAAGTTGCCAAAGCTAGTCCTGGTTGCTACAAAGGTTGATCTCCTCCCGTCCCAGATTTCACCTACCAGGTTAGATCGATGGGTTCGTAATCGTGCTAAGGCTGGTGGGGCACCTAAACTAAGTGGGGTTTATCTGGTTAGTGCCCGTAAGGATGTGGGGGTGAGAAATTTATTGACGTTCATTAAGGATTTGGCAGGCCCTCGAGGGAACGTGTGGGTGATCGGGGCTCAGAATGCGGGCAAGTCTACTCTGATCAATGCATTTGCCAAGAGAGAAGGAAAGAAAATTACGAAGCTTACAGAAGCTGCAGTGCCTGGGACAACGCTCGGAATTTTGAGAATTGGAGGGATTTTACCAGCCAAGGCAAAGATGTACGACACTCCAGGCCTCCTACAAGCAAATCTGATGTCTATGAGATTGATTAGGGACGAGCAAAAGATGGTTGAGATTCGGAAGGAGCTGCAACCTCGAACTTACAGGATAAAGGCAAGTTGTTCATCATCACCACCATGTTTTCTTTTGCTTTAAGACCATTTTTATTCTCCATTTCTTCTCATAGTGCAAACTATAGATATCTTAGCATAACATTTGTTAAGCAGCTAAAATACATTGCAGCTGATAATGAGTTAACAATCTAAGATTTGGTCATATAGCCTGGCCAATGTGAGCATACAAATTGAAGCCAAAAATCTTTTTATTTATGTAATCTTTCAGAAAAAGAAGGATTCAAACTTCTGCCATTTCAATCAGCTTGAGTGATCAACCAAAGACCAAGGATTATTCACAAAACTAAAAATGTCAAGCTGTACTCTACTTTGCATCCAAGTAAAAATAGGAATAATGCTTGATTAACCTGGTTCATAGGAAGCAAGAGAGGGAGGGTATGGAGATTAGATGGCTGCAACTGGATGGCTTTCTTTTGTTTTTCTCTGCAATCTTTCTTGTTCTTTAATTTTCAATATCTTGTATTCCATTTCCAAATTGAAAGGTTGAGAAAATCTTCAAGTTTGTTACTTAGAAATCTTCTATGTAAAAAAATCTTGTTTGAGGTTGAGAAGCATCTTTTTTTTTTCATTATATATATATATATATATACATATCTTTAAAAAAATGTTTTTTGGATTCGATATATGGTGGGTTCTAGTGTTTGTTATCATTTTTGGAGGATGCTAGTCATTGTAAATATCTTAATTTTTTTCTTCAGACCCAAACGTACTCTTTATGATTTTTTTTATTGTTATTATTTTTGTATCATTGTTTCTAATGCTTTCAGTGTGTTTATTGCAGGCAGGACAGGCCATACATGTTGGTGGTTTAATGAGACTGGACCTGAATCAAGCTTCAGTAGAAACAATTTATGTGACAATTTGGGCATCACCAAATGTTTCCCTTCATCTAGGGAAAATAGAGAATGCAGATGAAATCTGGAGAAAGCATTCTGGTATCAGATTGCAGGTGAACTGTTGATTCAAATAAATTAAGTTTTCTTTTGCCCGTATTATATGAATAGAGTTGTGACTGATGGTTTGGTGTCACTGGGTCCTACCATTCCTATGAATGGTTAGCCTACCTCTTGATCAACCCACATCATACGAAATTGTTGGAAATGCATTGTACATTGAGATTTATAACTTAGTTTCCATCTGTGATTAGTCAGTTGTTTTCCTAAGTACGACTGTTTTAATTAGGTAAATTAGCGAGATACGATATTGTTTGTGAAAATTATATTTGAAAAAGGTTAGTATGATATTGTTCATTTTTATTAGAATTAGGAATTTATTTTATTTTCTGAGACGCATTGACGCTTCACATTTGCAGAAGAAACAAGCTTCAAAGTAGGAATGGGGGGGGGGGGGGGGGGGGGGTTATATTTTGGAAGGATGAATGAGATAAATGGTGTGTGGTTTTGACAAGCTTTTTGGTTTTTGTCACCGTCTTTGTAGATTGACTTCTACCTAGGGGCTAACAAGTAATCTTTATCTTCTTTTTAATTGGCAAAGTATATATATATATACATATCAGTGTAGTCCAAGGCTTGACCTAGGCGATTTTAGCTTGCCAACACCTAGGTGCCTCTCTAAGTGGGTGGTAGTCACCTGGACCCTTTAACAGTTATTTTGTTTTACATCTTATTTCCATATAAACATCATTTAAGTAAATGGTTTTACAATTTACTTTCATTTACTTAAAGATATTTATATGTAAATAAGGTTATACCCCTATTTAAATTCAATAACAATTATCCTACATCCAAATTCCTGAAGAATAAAAAGTCAACTTTTCAGTTCAAGAACAAAATCCGTTTTTTAGCGTCTTTTTTAAAATTTCAACTTGCAAATGCTAAGGTATTTCTCAAAATTGAAAATTTCATAAATTCTACTATAACAAATCATTACTAGTAAAAAAAGACGCATATTTTAATCTTCAAAAATATTTTAATTTACAACATTAAATGTTAATGTTCCTAAATTATGGTCACCCTAGGATGTTTGATTTGTTATGTGTATATGTTAATATTATATATATATATATATATGTATATTTAGTATATATATATATATATATATATATATATTATTTTTATCGCCTAGGCAGCGCCACGCCTAGCCAAACCTAATCACCTAGACGCCTTGACTACACTGATATATATATATATATTTATTTGTAAATCTGCGTGTGAAGAAGAGAATTACAAGAAAAGGTTCACCAATTGGAGGTCGAAGCTAAAGCGAAAAAAAAACATCATCTAGAGATAAATAAACAAAGTAAACTCAGGAGGATACAAATACTACACATAATCAGAAAAGTAATGCAGCCCCTTCTCCTCCCAATCTTTCCTGATTGAGCACCAGGAAAAGAATAGATTTGATATCCCCACAGTAATACTCTCGAGAGAGGAAGAGTTGTTGTCAAACTTCCTCCTGTTTATTTCCTCCTAGACTTTCTTGCAAAACGCAGTTAGAAGAAGTCTTCATATCACTATCTGGACGTCATCCACTCCCTCACAAGCCAACTAGAGATTAAGTCCTTGAGGCTTCTGGGAAAAATCCACAACGCCTCAAGGCAGCAAAGTGAGCCTAAATACCACTAACCTGGGCGGCAATGCATAAAGCAGATGATTCACAGATTCCTCCTCATTCATGCAAAAGAATCATCTATTGGCCAAACTCCATCTCCTACTCTATAAGTAGTCTAAAGTAAGAATTTAATCTAGGAAGACAGTCTATTGGAAGAAATCGATTTTAGATGGAATTCTAGGGTTTCACACTACTTTGAAAGGGAAGAGGAATCAGACCTATTGGCGATGGATGAGTAGAATGACCCCATAGTGAAACAACCCTTGCTATCTTTAACACTAGGACCAGATTTCAAAGGATCTAGATGGCTCAACGGCTCAATTAATCATCCAGCTCCTAGTTGTTTAGTCTCATTCTCAACTTAGGCGCAAGGTTTTGAACTTCGGAGTCAATGTAAACTTCAATCACTGGGAAGTGGAAACGTTTCGAGGAAGTTTAAAGAAGTTCAAGGAAAACTGTAGAAATTAAAGAAATGCAGAAAATATTAAGGAAACGTTGGAAATCTAATATAAAACTTTAGGAGATGAATAACTAAGTATAAATACACATCAATAAGACAATACCTCATTATATAACAAAATAGATGCATGTATAGTGTCAAATATAAAAATCATGCAAAGTAGCATACACTGTCAGAAACTATATAGCCAAATGTGCAATAAACAAGTTTTATATGATAATACATTAAAGAGGTATATCACAAGAAACTCTCAGATCATGAGTTAGACTTATGATTTAGACTTATAACTGCATAGAGCTTTGATGTGGCTCAAAGCCATCATTTGTGTTTGGACAAGTGAGTTCACGAAGTTGTTGCTCTAGATAATGGTAGTATTGAGCCCAAGACATGTAACTCTGGTAGCAATTGGTATACTTCCAATTGTATTGCTTTTACTTTTGACATCAATACCCACATGCATCCATAATTATGGGTAACCTGGGTGATGAGCTGTACCTGCAATCATATAAAAAGATCGATTGTCTTGCTCATAACCAAGACTTATCGGTAGTACCATATCCATAAGACCCATAGCCATAATCATAGGGCACCATTCATTATAATGATAAATGAATAAGACCATTTGCTTAATTATTGATTAATTTATAGCTAACTATAATTTGCGAAAAATATCCAACCAACTTGTAGCTCAATTCAAAAATAATTGTACTAATTAACTAACGTACAAACAAGAAATAACCTATGTATTTCTTAAATTAGTGTGCTATGTATAATAAAAACATCTTTAAATAATTTGAAAAAAAGAAGAATAATTCGACAGTTGTAGAATGGGGGCATTTAATTAACATATAAAAGATTCATTTGGATGTTCAAATTGAGTGGAATTTGGATTTTTCCTAGTTTTTTTCGAATTTCATCTACAATCTGGTTTGAATCCTTACAAAATATGATGCATTTATGGGGTTTTTTATGCAAAATATTAAAATTGAATCACTAGAAATAAGTTAAAGCGCAATATATTAATAAAAAGGAACCAAAAGGGCTACAAAAAAAAACCGAGAAAGGAAAAGGTTTACAAGCACATAAACCCAACCCTCAAAACCCCACGGATTCCACAACAAACTAGTTCACCCCAGAATTTTCCTTAGATCTTCCACATCAAAGTTTAAGCTTGCCCATTCCAATACGACCATTAGGATCCGAGAACATATGCAATCCACTAAAGAGGGGGAGTCCTCGAAAACTCTAAGGTTTCGCTCCCACCATATCATCCATGAGATGGCCCCCGGAAGAACTGCCCAAATCGCCTCCCTAGCCCCATTCTCATGCATCTTCGGCCAACAAGATAAAAATTTTCGAAAGGAGGAGGGAAAGACCTAGTCTACCCCCACACAAGAGATAAAGTATCCACAAATCTCATACACAATAGGACAATGCAATAAAAGGTGATCCACAGACTCTTCCGCGTGCATACAAAGGAAGCAACAGTTAGTCATCCTCCACCCTCTACTCTGTAGATGATCATATGTTGGAATTTTATCTAAAGCCGCATTCCATAAGAAGAACGATACCTTTGAAGGAATACTAGGATTCCACACAATCCTATAGGGAGACGACACAACAGGAGCAGGAGACAGAGAAAGTAGTAATGCTCTTACTGAGAAGCGATCATGGTTGCCTCTAGAGCAAAACCTATTATCCCTAATCTCGACATAGGGGGAGAACGAGTTAACATGCTCCAAGTGACGAGTCAAATCCTCTATCTCTCAATCATTCAACGCATGACGTATGCTTGGACACCACACCACCCCATCCCCTGACCTCTCATACGAGTCTTAAACCAAGGCTTCCATATCTGAAGCTA
This sequence comes from Tetracentron sinense, assembly GCA_015143295.1. Classification (NCBI taxonomy): domain Eukaryota; kingdom Viridiplantae; phylum Streptophyta; class Magnoliopsida; order Trochodendrales; family Trochodendraceae; genus Tetracentron; species Tetracentron sinense. Next base: position 6,674,809 of record CM026572.1, on the reverse strand, counting down.
GCATGAAAAGATTCCCAAAGTCATCCTTCAACCTAGAGACCCCACACCACACGTCCAGAACCTAACCTCCGACCCCCTCCCAACTCGATGCCTGAAATGATGCACCACCAAGCCGTCGGTGGCCATAATGCCCTTCCATAGACCCTGGCCAAGAGAGCCCCTAACCTCTCTTGTCCCAACATGAAGATTCGCTGTATTTTGCAATTATGATAGACCGCCACAGGTTGTCCCTCTCCTCCCCAAATCTCCATATCCATTTCCCTAGTAATGTCTTATTCACCTAGACTAATGATTTGAGGTTCAGACCCCCACACTCCTTAGGAACAAGCTTTTGAAAAGATAGAATTTTTTGAACCAAAACATATGAAGTGAATCGACTTTGGTTCACGTCGACCAAAGTCATGTAATTTATATAAAGGTTTTGTAATATTCCAGTTGATATTATTGAAGTTTTATCAAAATTATTGAAATATGTTGTTGAAACCTGTACTATTTGCACTGCAAGTGGATATGGTTTGTCAATAATGAAGTTGAAACATTTCCACCAAAGTTTACCAAAATATGTCGATTTTGTAAACACAGGTAGGTTTTATGCAGACATTGTTACAAATCTCCCGAGAAATACCTAATTTCTTGCGAGAAATAACGAGAAAAACATCTAAAGTTTAAAACTCCATTTTTATCGTTGTATTTTAAGTCTTGCAAAAAATATAATTATCTTTTTTTATCACGTAAATTTCTTGAGATTTAGCCGAATTTTAAAAATGTTGTGAGAAATACACAATATTGTTGGTTTGGTGAATTTATAAATTGGTGATATTTATTTCTTTTTTTATAACTTTAACTATTATTTAAATCATTGTCAAGATTTAAACGAAAAAATGATACCTACTAAAGTATCATTTTTTCTCTGGACTGCATTTTTGAATAAAAAATTTTCCTGTCAAGGTTTAAAAAAGGGTTTCAGACACCGTAACGGACACTACCGAAACCTTTACGTAACGGTTTCGGCTTTTACTTATTTTTTTTTCTTTCTCTCTTAAAAAAATCCAATAAAAAAATAAAAATAATAATAAATATATAATAAATGAGTAACAAGATACTTTTAAAGCCAATATGAAGTTCAAAATTTAGAAATAAGGAAATTAGATGGGTCGAGTGTTGGAACATACCCGAAATAAAGAACTTGCCTTGGATTCCTTCAAATCTGTGAATTAAACCCCAAATCAAGTTATTAATCAACAAAAAATAAAATGATTTTTGGAAAAAAAAATGTACTAAGAATAGGTAGAGACTAGAGAAGAATAGAGGAAGCAAAGATGAGGTTTTAGAATGAGTTTAGAAATTTTTGAAACCCAGTCCTACGATCGAAATTTTTACGTATCGGGCGTAACACCAATTACGTAACAATTTCGGGCGTTATGGTTTTGTTTCAAGATAAACGAGTAAAGATACGGTATCAGGTATCGGAGCCACCAAAACCTTTGCGTAACGAGCGTTACATAATGGTTTTGGCGATTTTTTAAACCATGTCACCTATGATCCCTTGAAAAATAGAGGGTGGAGGATGGTTGACCGATGCTTTATGTGTCTCCAAGCGGAAGAGTAAATAGACCACCTACTCTTGCGTTGTCCTTTTGCTCGTGAAATTTGGGTTTCTTTCTCTCCTAAGTGGGCATGGATTGGGTCTTCCTCTCTTCCTTTCACAACTTCTTATCTTGTTGGTATTTAGATTTGGGGAATAGCTTAAGGATGGTTATTTGGTCCTTCCTACCGGGTGCCATAGCGTGGTCCATTTGGAAATAGAAGAACAAGAGAGTTTTTGATGACTCCCTATGTGCTCCTAATCACATTCGTTCCAGGATCCGGTTGTTGGTATTGGAATGGTGTTCCTCTAGTCATGGGGGTGGAGACCTGGGTCCTTTGCTAGTCTGATGGTATGGCTTGGCAAAGGTTGTGGGCACTCCATCAAAAGGTTACTTAGAAATTGTCCTATTTCCTTTTGCTCTCTTTTTGTTCTTTTGTGGGTTCATGATCTCGTGAACTCTTACGTTATCATACCTTTGTAACTCTTTCCTTTTATTCTTATATATATGCTCGATTATCGATTAAAAAAAGCGAGAAATACACGAAAAAAACTCCATATTTAAAAATCTCCGGAGAGAAACTTCAGCCGATAAAAACCCGAGAACGAGATTTGTAACACTGAATTGCTGGTACTCATATAAAGGAAGAGTTTCATAGGAAACTATTGGAAATGTGTCAGAAAATACTGTAATTTTGATGTCACAGGTAATTTTGTATTGTTACCTAAGAAAACGGAAGCATCTCATAGGAAACATTAGGGAATGTGTCAATGTTTTAAACCATGCTTAGGCGTCTAAACAACAATATCATTACAGATCTCATAATAGAATGCTACTGAGCAATGATTTCCTGGGCCAAAGAATAAATATAACCAAAGTCATTTTACAAAGAACTAACCTCACACATAAGTCTTCCCGGAATTTAATCTTGTGGCCATTGCCCATCTTGAATCTCACACTATTATAGAAGTCCACCCCTCCTTGGACTGTAGCTTTCCCTAGACTCACCCCATGCGACACCCTAACCACCTTTGGGTTTCACTCCAACTTTATGCCATATTTGGTCACAATCATTTTCTTCCAAAGACTGTCTTCCCAAAATCTCCATAATCATTTTCCAAGGAGAGCTTGATTCATCTCTCGCAAGGTTCTAATACCTAGGCCTCCCTCCTGGATAGGGCAACAAATCTCCTTCCATTCAACCAGGTAGTATTTCCTCTGCTCCTTCCTATCATTCAAATTCATTTGAACTTTCTCTAAAGAGTTAACTAGAGAGATAGGAATAGTCAATAGAGGCATAAAGTAAGTAGGCATACTCTCCAAAGTGCTCTTAATAGGAGTAATTCTTCTCCTTTTGAAAAGATGTTGGGCCTTCGAAGAGGCCAGCCATTTATTAACTCTCCCCACCACTGGATCCTTGACTGCTTTGGCTTTAAAGCTACCCCTCAGAGGAAGGCCCAAATACGAAGCAAGGAGCAACACACTCTATATTAGGACTGCCACCTACATCAAACATCTCACTTTAATGGAGATTGACCCTTCGGCCAGACTCCAGAGACCACTTCGAAGCAATGGAGCAGACACCACGATTGTGCAGATGATTCCTGTATCATCTGCAAATTGAAGGTGCGGTATTGTCAAGCCCTCTACCCAACAAAAAATGTTTCAGAATTCCATCCTCGCTTTACTAAACATCTTATTTAACGCCTCAAAAAGGAAAGGGGATAGAGGGTCTCCTTGCTTGAGCCTGCAAGAACTTCTAAAAAAAATCAGTGGGAAACTTGTTCACCAAAATGGAGAAGGTCGCAGTCCCAAAACAAGCCTTCATCCACGTTCTCCATTTAACTCTGAAACCCATTACCCAAGTTAGATATTCAAGAAACTTTTGATTGATGTGGTCTGGGATTGATCTTTATCTTGAAAGAAGCCTTCACAATTAATATTTATCATGAAAGGAGGATTGAGCGGGTTGTTTAGTGCCTTAATTTTAGGACAAATATTTTGGATAAGGAGATGAGCCATGCTACCCTACTCTCAGCCAAAAACCAAACACCTGTCCTTGCTTTAACATATGTTGGTATTTTGGCTGAGAGTAGGCACTGCCTGAGAGTAATGATAGTACATCTCTAGGGAGATTGAAGAGAGTGCTGATTTAAGCATCTCATATGGAAAAAGGTCAGGTTGACTGTATATTCGACCATATTTCAATCTGTGAGCTATAAAATAAGTTACACAAGGATTATTCTAACCAAGCTCCATGTACTTTTTTTGACATGGACATAGCGGCAATTATATATAGTTTTTAAGCTAAATTGTAATGGAGAATCTTTTTTTCTTCTACAAAGATCAATATTTGTGAAGAATTTGTAATAGAGAATGTTAGGTCATATGCATTTTGTCTTACGGGAAAATGCTACGCTGGATGAGCAGAAGACTTGATAGTTCAAATGAATAGACTGGAAACATTGAAGGAACAAAAGAAAGTGAACCAAGAAAACTTCTTGCAAAAATAGGGCCATTTTATGTATGCTGCGAATCACGAGCCAACAGTGGTTGTGTCCAAATGCATGGACATAACTACACAGCCGCTATGCATGGACATAGCGGCGATAAAATAGTAGCACCTGCAAATTTTTGTTATAATTGCTTCTTTCCTTTTTCTTATTGATATTAAAACTAGAATTTTTTCATTCTATGTCAGTTTACTAGTATTTTTACAAATATGCTTACCTGCTTGTGCTCAAAACTAGTGTACCATTTTTTGTTCATATCAACCTGTCAATTGATCATTAGAAGAAAAAGTTATATGTCTTCTTTTGTGGCTAATATTTTGATTAATCAATGCCATTTTCTATTGGCTTCTTCTCTCAGCCTCCCATCGGTGTCGATAGAGTTTCCGAAATAGGCAGATGGGAACAGAGAGAAATCAAGGTGTCTGGAACCAGCTGGGACGTGAAGAGCATAGACATTGCTGCAGCGGGTCTTGGCTGGTTTTCTGTGGGACTTAAAGGCGAGGCTACCTTGACATTGTGGACATATGATGGTGTTGAGATAACTTTGCGAGAGCCGTTGGTCCTTGATCGAGCACCAAACCTTGAGAGATCCGGTTTCCTTCTACCAAAGGCCATATCTGATGCAATTGGCAACGAAACTAAGCTAGAAGCTCAAATGAGGAACAAACAGCTTCAAGATGAGACCACTGATTTTCTTTCTGAGGTCATTGCCTGAAGAACAAAGATGCTTGGTTCGTGTCTTCTTATAGACTACCAATCTAAGCTCAAAGCTGAGGCAAAGAAGCTTAAGGTGAATGACAGATTGTTTTTGTAGTGGAAGAGCATTTAGGGGTTGTTTGGTTATCAGAATTGATTTAATCCCTTATTTTTTCTGTTTATGCTGGAATTATGACAGAATAAAAGCTTTCGGTCCCATCCGTCACAAGCGATTATGTAAATAACTGGTGTTTTCATAATCTTGTAAGGGGTAATTATGGCGGGAGCATAACCCATTATTTACCTTTATAATTATGAGAAAAATATTTTAAGTATACTCAATTTTGCACCTTGTAAGACTTATAAGACCCCTTAAACTTGAGAGAGATTTTAAATATATAAATTTAAAAATGATCAAAATATCTTTTTTGAAAATGTTCGGGTAATCATTTATTGACAACGGTTATTATATAATCAATCATGATTATAATAATCTGAACCAAGCAAGGCCTTAGATTTTGGTGGGAGCGTCAGTGTTCCTCGACAGTGTTCCTCGACAATGTCATTACTGGAAAGCTCGAAGAGGGAAGATGAAAATATAAAGGCTGGGTTACTCTTTTTAAAGATCTGCGACGGGAAGAACAACGCATAAAATTGAACATTTTGCAAGAGTTGCAATGTGGACAATAATACAAGTTAATTGTTTATTTTTTTAGTACCAAAAAAAAATTTGTTTTCTCTGGATATGTATTTTTAGAAAAATAACCAACAACCATGAGTCGAAAATATATTTCTTAATTTAGTACCAACTACCCTATGATCTATGCTCATTAAAGCTTTTAATGAGAGGTCTTTCATACCGTGACATGTAGTAGGTTCTTTTGAAATTCGACTGTTGGATGTCAAGAAGCATCTCCCGAGAGACACTAGACAAAAAAATCAACTTGATCAGGTGTTTATAGACCGTCCAATCACATATGAGAAGATTAATCATTTCTATAGTTTAGGTAGGGTCTAGTGAACGAACCCCAAAAGGTTAATGGTAACAAATTCAGATGGTCTAAATACATTAGATTGAACTATATATATATATATTTGTGTATATATTTTACACGTATTAAATTGTTTACTGAACAAAATAATATTATTAATCTTTAACCAACAAAACAGCATTTTGAGCTACAAGTTTTTAATCAATGGATACGAAATGGATTAATTCTCAGCAATATCCAAAATCTAGATATTAAACACAAATTCCTGTTCACCCGTGTGATTGATTTCTGTAGGTATGTGAAAATTTGACATGCCTTGATGTGGTAGCCAGTACATGACAGCTTTTGTATGTGAAAATTTTCGTCCATGGCAAGGGGGGAGGAAGAGAGAAGCCATCCTTAGTCCCCACATCAAAAGCAAAGAAGTTCCTCCACCGAGACTTGAAACAGCATGATCACACCATGGATGCTGAGGTAGCTTAATATGAGACATCAGACCTTACAATGTGATAAGAAAATTTTACACCGTACCTTTGTCCGAGTAAAACAGCAAGATCACACCATATATTGTTCATGGTATGGTTCGACCCATTAAATAAAAGGCGGCGGGGCGGGTTCAATCGTTATTGGTGGTATAAGACACGTTGGGGTGGGAGTGGACCATAATGGTGGAGAAGGGGAAGGGATGATGGTGGTGGTGGCTTATAATGGTGGAAAAGGCCCATGCCGGCATGCAATTGTAGATTAGGGCCGGAGAGGATAGTTATTTGCATATTTAAAAAATGACATCTCTTACTCTGGTAATAAGCTATAAAAAATTGACAGTAAGAAGTTTCACCAAACAAGCAACTATTAAATTAGAGAAACGAGATCAAACTCTAAAAAAACTATTAGAGATTGTTTAATTCGAGCATAATGTTCAAACGGACCTAAGACTTTAAATCCCCCCCTCCCCCATTTTTTTTGAGACTTGAAATCCCTCATTTTATAGCTTTTGAAATCCATGGGAATTGACATGAGAAAAATGATAAGCAAAAGAACAAAAAAAAATTATAATTTTTTAGGAATAATGAATTCTGACGAAAAGAACAGGGCCTAATAACCTTTCTCCTCTTTTGTTTTCTCTAGGACTCTGCCTTTCCTTATATAACCGTTTTTCTTCTTTCCTTCTGTTTTTTTTTCTAGAAGAATAGTTAACAACAATATATAATTATTAGTGAAAACCCCACGGGCGTGAATAAAGAAGGAAGGATGGAAGAGAAAATATGAACCACCAGTTGCCAATTTTATAAGCATATTTGCAGTTTAAGTATCATGTGCTTTAACATATGTAACAAAAAGATAGTATGGATATCAAGTGCTTTTTCTTTCGAATCATTCTCTTCTCTGTGGGATAGACTTAACGGCAGTCTCTCATTTTGTTTTGCTTTTGAATGGCCACTAATTAATACATATTACAACCTAAATACCAATCTGAGACAATTGTTGTAATGATCGCTAAGTGTTGCACATTAAATCAGCTAACTACTAACAGACTAACTCATTGCCTCAAAAAACAAAAAAAAAACAAAAAAAAATGCTAGCTATTGTTACACGCTCTTGACAATATTAGATTATATTCAATTAATATTCATAAAGATGAGACGGACTATGACTATAGCTTATGTTGAACTAGTAAGTTCTTTATAAGGAAGTCCAGCTTTCTTCAAAGATACGTATATGAGCATAAATACACATAAACCAGAACAGTCGGTTCTTCTTTGAATCAATGTGCCAAAATTCTATTTTTAGAGGACCGCGGTCCACTAATCACTGCTTAATTGAAAATAGAAAGAAATACTGAAATAGAACTACATAGATTTAAAATAAATAAAATAAAGAAATCAATTTTGACACACACCCCACCAGGTTTGTTTTTTTATTTTTGGAAGGTAAGCCGGGGTTACGGAAATCCCTACCAGATGAGATATAAAAGATCAACAGTTTCATTCTTAAGTACAGCTTTCCAGACTTGTCCTCCCGGATGATGGTCCGGAGATCAAGAGGGAACTCACTAGGAGAGAGGATGAAGAATTTAAAGGGCAGAATTTTGCAAGCCAATCGGCTGCCCTATTAGATTCACACCAAACATGGGTAAAAACAGAAGGGACAAAACTGCAAGAAAGCCTCTTGATTTGGCAGAATGCAGAAGCCCCCATCGCCAAGGAGGATTGACTAACACATTCAAACTGTCCACCACCCATTTAGCATGGCATAGACTATCAGACTAGGGATCCCAAGGTCTAAAGCCAGCTCTAAACCACGAAGAATAGCTTTGATTTATAAAACATCGATGGGGACGCATATGCACAACAACTTTCACCGTCCTGGCTTCTCAAGAGACCATCATAACCCACTCCAACATCACGCAAAGAACCGTCAGAATTTAAGGCCCAGGTCCCATTAGGGGGAGGACACCAGGAGCAAGACCTAACATTTTTATTAAAGAACTCTGCATCTAAATCCCAATCAGCCATGAAAGACCTATTGCTTGGAGTGTCTTCAATTCACAGATTAGAGAGAGAACCGACTGCGAGTATCCCTCAATATCTCGGAGCAGATCGACTCTTTGTCGCGATAATGATTGGAGAAAATTCTGTTGTTTCACTGCATCCATACATGGTAAATAGGAGCATTGAATGCCACCCTTTTCACTGATTGGACCACCTCTTTGCCTCTGAATGCAATTGAAATCCAAGCCACCTCATCCTCCCAACTCAAAATAGATCTCCGTTTAAAGCCACAAGTGCTTAATATCACCTTCCAAATTTCCTTAGTGAAGTGACAATAAAAAATTAGTGGGGTACATTCTCGGTAGCAGCTCGGCAGAAAACACAAGAAGATCGAGATAGGATGTCATGGCGCACCAGCACATCTTTAGTTTGAAGAGCATCGGAGAGAGCTAACCAAGAGATCCTGCTGTGTCACGGGATATTCATGCTGAACCAGGAGATTCCCACCAAAAAACCTGACACTGACGATATTCGAGTCGCTTGCCAAGCTGATTTGAGGCTGAACTGCCCATCCAAACTTGGTTTCCAAATGATATCGTCCACAGGCGAGGCTGAAGAAGGAGAAAGGGGGGGGGAGCTCATTCCATACTTCAATCAAATCAGAGGATCTAACATGAGGAGGAGCCCAAGCACCATCCCTTATCAACTCCGAAACTTTGGCTGAAGAAAGGAGGCCTGAGGCGTATTGAAGACAATCACCGAAACTGTTGTGCAGAATAGGATGCCAAGGATCGTGCCACACAGAAGTTGATAGCCCATTCCCAATCGAGTGAAAGATCAATTCTTTTGCTTCTTCTCTACTATTGAGGATTTTACGCCATGACCAAGAGCTATCTATAGGCTGCTTCATAGTCCAGAAATTCTTTTTCCGCTTCTTCAGGAGGTAGCTTGTTACCCAATTGACCCATAAGCTTGACTTTCGAGATGCCATTACCCAAAATGACGCAAGATTGCTACTGAATTCCAATCCGAGATTCTTCGAATGGCTAAGCCCCCTTCTTCTTTCGGAAGACAAACACGGGACCAACTAATTGGAATATTCTTCTTACTCTCAACTGATCCTCCCCATAAGAACCGGTAGCATAATTGCTCCAAAGACTTGATTATCTTCTTCGGAAGCATGAAACAATTACACCAGAACACATGAGTACTAATTAGGACAAATCTGATAAGCTCCGCCCTCCCTGCATACGATAGCAGCTTGCCTCGCCAAGCTTGGATTTTCTTGGAAAATCTATCCAAAAGTGGCTGACAGTCCGCAGAAGAGTGGTTTCTAGAGGTGAGAGGAGGCCGAGATACTTTACTGGAAGGCTGCCCTCTTGTAATTGCAGAATATTTTTTATATTACGCTTCAAACTGGCTGCAGTACCTGCAAAGAAAATCTGAGATTTTTCCAAATTTGGTTGGAGGCCAGATTGAGAGGCGAACTCGGAGAGGACTTTTGTCAAGCGATGAGCTGAAGCTGAATCTGTTTGAATAAAAACAAAGAGGTTGTCCGCAAAACAAAGATGAGAAACTAGGGGCTCCAAACATTTTGGGTGAGGAGTGATATCTCCTTTGGAAAAAGCTTCGTCCGGTTTAGAGGATAAACCTTCCATCGCAAGGATAAATAAGAAGGGAGATAGGGGGTCTCCTTGTCTTAACCCTCTAGTGCTTTTCAGCAAGAAACTTTCTGTAGAGGGCTGATTTCAGGTTTGGCATCGAATAAGGATCATCAATAACATTGGCTGCATAGGAAAGTGCCACATCAGTGGGCACTACTGCTGAATCTGTAATAGACTCAACAAACAGCACTTGCTAACGCAGAACTTCCAATAAGTGCTACGCAACAGTGTAACAGCATACAAATTTGGAAGCATTGAGAGGTGAGAGGTGCCACATAAACACGATTTTCTATAATATAGATAAATGAGAATTTAGGAAAAAAAACTGAATGTTGTAATAATATTATTTGCAATGGGAATATCAATCTATTGGACTTGTAATTGGCTCCCAATGGAGAGTGCCTTTAACAACGTAAGGGGTTGACCTCTCCATCAATATATTAATATATGCCAAAACTTGGAAAAGGAAAATGAGAAATTTTAGAAAGCCAAACATCCACATAGCATCCATACTTGGGGTTTTCACAACAGACAAAGAGGTAATTAAAGAAGCTAAATATATGAATAGGCAGGCGTCCAACAACTGCACTTACATGCGCGCACTCGTCCAATTTCAGGCGAATAACATTATCAACAAGTCAGATGACAGTTGAATGATCCTCCTCTATAATAATTCTTAACACCCTTGATCAATTATCTACCAATATCTCCCTGACACACTTTATGGTAAAAGATTACCTATTTTTAGATTAATAATTCTTTAAGAAGAATTAAAAAAATAAAAGAAATACTCCTAGGACTTTCACGTTTCAATATTTCTCACCTATGCAGAATTGAACAGCAACAGTAACATCCATGATATTCACTTACATATACCACAAAGAGAAAAAAAGAAACCCCATATGTCTGTGTGTGTGAGAGAGAGTATAATAATTGAAATTGACTGGTAATTTGGGGCTGAATTCTATTTGTAAAAAATTAGGAAAGAATACATTTCATTAAAATTCGGGAGAAGAGAAAGGTGGTGGGAGAGGAAAAGATGCACATAATGTTTCGACTCTTAAAAGTGAATTGAAGTCGATATGACTGATCAATAAGCTTTCGTTTCATATTCTTTAACCCCATTATGTTAATCAAGTATGGGAAATGAAAAAAAAAAAAGGCTGCAAGAGGGGTATATTAGGAAGGAAATGATGGATACATTAATTAGTGAGAAATTACGTGGCATCCACATGGCATCAAATGTAAAATTGAGACATTTGAGATATGCCACGTGGCATCAACTGACAATATAATATTAGTATAGATAGATAAATTGCATCATCACCATCACCATCAATATATAGTTATTGCATTGGTAGAAATAAGAGGAATGCTAAATGGAGAAGTTGTGTTCGAGGATCTTGAACTCGATCTTCTCCTAGACAGCGATTAGGGAATACTGAAGCGATGAGAGAAAACTGAGATGAGAATCAGGAGCTTTCGTTGTTTATGCATGAGCAGAGCCATCCGCTAGCCATCCTCATAAGGAGAAAGTATCTGTAAATCAACCATCTGGGAAAGTTTCTTGCAGAAAGAGCGTTAAACTTACAATTGGTGAAGAAAACTATTCTACAGGCATGGAAACTTCCGTATGAATTGGGGGTGCTAGATCTAGAAGATGATGTGTTTCTTTTCAAATTTAGAGGAGAAAGTGATACTCTCCAAATTCTGAGACATGAACCATGGTGTTTTAATGGCCACCTCCTATGCCTGCAGAGACGGAAGCCTGATCTTGCAGTGAAGGAAATAGAATTCTCAAAATCCCTATTCTGGATTTAATTCCATGGTATTCCGGTGACCAAGATGACATACAAAACAGGAAATCAGTTTAGTGCGTATGTTGGAGATGTCTTTGAGGTAGATCTGCCAAAAACAGGATTATCCCAAGGAAGATTTGTACGAGTTCGGGTAATTATTCAGCTGAATAAATCTGTGAGGCCATGGATTATGAAGAGGGAGATTCCACTACCAGATCTTAAAATCGAAATTGAATATGAGAGACTCCCATCTTTTTGTTTCTTTTGTGGTCGAATTGGACACGAAGACAAGCACTGCACGATCAAGATGGGAATGCCTGAAAAACTGATAGAAATTTTCAGATTGGGAGCAACAAATAGTGTTTAGTAAGAAACTCAGAGCAGATTCATATAGAGGAAAAATACAATCTGAGATACAATTATCAAACAAATCAAATCATCCGGATGAGGAGTCCTCGAAAATGGGGGAAGATCGCCGAAAAATTGAGTTTCTTATGAAAGGGGCAGCCGGAGAAAATGATCGGAAAAAAATCACAGCAAGGAAAAGGCGGGATTAGAATGAATGGCCAGGATTGGAAGGAACAAATCAGGAAGGATAATCACAATCCAACACATGGAAAGAATCCAAATCATGAGAATTTGCAGATTGAAACAGCTGGAACAATTCTGTTATTAAAGAACGATGTAGATGGCATGCAAGGTCTAATTGGGTATCCCAATCATAACGGAACAGATACATTGATGAGACCAGTGGGGCAGAGAATCAGATCAGATGAAACCTCTGAAGCAGCTCTGCCAGCAAAAAGAAATCATTTGGACACTGCAGAGCCAATGATTGCTGAAGCATACAATGCTGAAAAAGAGAGCCCAGGTCAGATTTCAATCCTCTATAGTGTAGCTACTTGTATCTGTCCCGACCCTACACTTAATTCTGAAAGCATGTTATGGGGCCCCGATATAATCAACAAACCCAATATGGATCTTGGATCATCCCCGTTACCAAATCTACAAACCTGATCCAAAGAACTAAACAAACCATAATTTGAGACTTTGTCCCCAAATACCAACAAAACCATATCTGAACCTTTCTGTAACCAAAGACGGGAATTCTCAAAAATCCAATCCCAGGAAAGTAACAAAGGAAAAATCCCCAAGACCAATTCCATACGAATAATTAATCCCTTCCTGCAAATCTCAGACCTGTCTTTCCTTACAAAATGGGATTGATGATCTGAATGAAGCTTACTGTTTTGGGGCGGTTGCTGATACGCTAACCCCCAAAAATCATGAAAATCATTAGTTGGAACTGCCAGGGGATAGATTGGCCCGACAGTTCGAGTTATGTTGGAACTCTCACAGTTTTACAGGCCAGATGTTGTGTTTTTAATTGAAACGAAGACAGTGGGTTGGAAGTTGAATAACCTGAAGAGAAGGTTGAAGTTTAACAATGCACGGTATGTGGACTCAAATGGTTTATCTGGAGGTCTGGCGTTATTCTGGAATGATCAAATTAGTATTAATGTTACTGAAGCAAATGGCAATAGAAAAGAAGCAGATATTTCTCACCTGGAAAAAGTTGGTAAATGGGATGCTACATTTGTATATGGTCCACCAAAGGGAACCCAGAGAAGAGAGCTTTGGGAATACATAAAAAACAGTGCAGGTAAAAGAAATAATCCATGGTTATGTTGTGGGGACTTTAATGATATTGTATCTGCAAGGGAAAAGGAAGGTGGAGCCCCAAAATCTACCTAAAAAATCAGAAAGTTTAGGGATATGCTTAATGGAGCTAATCTGTTGGACCTAGGCTTTCAAGGACCTAGATTCACTTGGTCAAATAAACAGAAAAATGAGAAGTGTGTATGGGAAAGACTGGACAGATTTGTAGCAAATGTTTCATGGAGGGAAGTGTTTGAAGATGCTATGGTGTATCATCTGCTGCACTTAGGTTCTGATCACAGACCTGTGATGCTAGATACGGAGAGGAAAGCCCTGAAAAGGAAGAAGATCTTCAGATTTGAAAATATGTGGTTAAGTCACCCTGATTGTAAAACTATCATCAGTAAGGCCTGGAAAATTGAGGTCAGTGGATCCCCAATGTATAAGATTACTCATAAGGCAAAAAGTTGCAGGAAGAATCTACTAGAATGGAACAAGAAGGTGTTCAAAAATGTGCATTTGAAGAAAAGGGAGCTTAGTCAGAAGTTGACAGAGTTAGATACCTTAAGAAACACAGAAGAAGGCTGTAATGTTTATAGATCTGTGGAAAATGAGTTAAAAACTGTTATGAGAAATGAAGAAACTCTCTGGAAGCAGAAATCTAGAATCCAATGGCTTGCTCAAGGAGACCTCAATACCAGATATTTTCATAATACCACTATCCAGAAACGAATCCAAAACAGGATATATAGAATGTGCAATGATCAAAATGTTTGGATTGAGGACAACAATGATATTGAGCAACAAATATTTGAACATTTTTCTGAGATGTTTAGTTCTTCAAATCCCTATGTTTCACTGAGGAAATGAACAAACAACTATGCAGAGCTTTCTCAGCCGAAGAGGTCAAAGAAGTGGTATTCCAATTTCCAGCAAATAAGTCTCCTGGCCCTGATGGGTACCTAGGAGAATTCTATCAGCAGAATTGGAGGTGGTGGGCCTTAGATATGCAATGCTACCCTGAGTTTCTTAAATGGTGGATATTTGTTGAAGCAGTTAAACCAAATTTTCATTGTGCTAATTCCTAAAGTGAAGCACCCAGAAAAAGTTGGCCAATATAGACCAATAAACCTATGCAACACAGCTTATAGAGTAATATCCAAACTTATGGCCAATAGATTAAAGGCATGTCTCAATGAAATCATTTGTGAAAACCAATCTGTTTTCATTGCAGGAAGACAAATTCAGGACAACATCCTCATTGCTCATGAGGTGGTTCACTACTCAAGGAAGAGAAAAAAAAGGGAAGGATGGGTTTATGGCTCTTAAACTAGACATGGCTAAAGCATATGACAGAGTTGAATGGTGTTTCCTTGAAAAGGTTCTTGGCAAAATGGGTTTATGTAAAAAATGGATTCATCTCATCCACCAATGCATATCTACAGTTACATATTCAGTCATCATAAATGGAGATCCAAAGGGAAGAATTTGTCCTTATAGAGGTATTAGACAAGGTGACCCAATATCACCTTACCTCTTTATACCATGTGCCCAGACTCTATCAGAAAACCTAAATAAGGCAATGATGGAAAAAAGGATTAGTGGTATAAAATTAGCTCGAAGTTGTCCCCCTTTTTCTCACCTTTTCTTTGATGATGATAGTTTTGTCTACATTAAAGCTTCTGAAGAGGCTAAGGAAGTTATGGATATATTGGATGTCTACCATAAGGCTTCAGGACAATTAGTAAATGTCGATAAATCAGGGATCATCTTCAATAAAAACACCAAAGATGATGTCAAGGGAAAGCTGATGGATTGCTTGAAGTTCAGATATGTAGAAAAATCAGATAAGTTCTTGGGTACTCCTCTGTTCTTTGGAAAATCAAAGTACGAGATTTTTTCTCATATAAGAGACAGGATTGCAAAGAAGCTGTTGGAAAGAATCTCCTTTCTCACGCTGGAAAAGAAGTAATGATTAAAGCCATTGTTCAAGCTATCCCAGCTTATACAATGCAATGTTTCAGAATAACAAAAAAGTTGTGTGATGAAATATCTGCGATGCCAGCTAGATTTGGTGGAGACAGAAAAAGGAGGAAAGGAAAATCCACAGGCTTAGCTAGAAAGAGATGTGTAAAAGCAAAGTAGAAGGTGGTTTAGGCTTCAAGGATATGCATTCCTTCAATTTGGGATTACTAGCAAAGCAAGGTTGGAGGATTCTTATGAACCCTACATCTCTCAGTAGCAGAATTTTGAAGGGTCTCTACTACCCAAATTCAAGTTTTCTTAAAGCTGGAAAAGGTTACAAACCCTCTTGGGGGTGGAATAGTCCTTTAGAAGGAAGAAATCTACTGCTAGAAGGTATTAGATGGGCTGTAGGAAATGGGGAAACTATCCATGTATGGTCAGATCCATGGATTCCAGCTGCTACTAGTTTCAGACCCAAGAGAAATGCTATGAATGAGTGTATGACTTTGAAAGTTGCAGATCTTATTGACACTACCAAAGGAAGCTGGAAAGAAAATCTGATCTTTGATCTATTAAGTCCAGATGATGCCAAGGAGATCCTTAAGATGGCATTTAGCATTAAAGGGATTCCGGATAGAATAGTGTGGCATAACACAAATAATGGGATCTATTCAGTCAAATCTGGCTATCATACATGCAGAAAAAAGACAAGCTATATGAAAGAGAGAGCTTCTTGCTCTGAAGCTTCAGTTCCCAAGGAAGTGTGGAAGGATATATTGAAATTACCAACAATTCATAAGGTTCAACATCTTTTGTGGAGTTGCCTTAACAGCACTGTGGCAGCAAACTTAAATTTGTGGAAAGAAAAAAATTAAACAAGATGCTAGGTGTCCTATGTGCAAAAGTATGGTTGAATCAATTCCCCATTTGTTTATTACCTGTGAGTATGCCTCTACTAATGGTATAACCTCAAGGATAGGGTAAATATCCCTATGGAAGAGCCAATTTTTTTTAATACATGGTGGGAAGGGGAATGGAGAAGATTGGGGAAGGAAAGGGATGGTTCAGAACAGATGGGATTGATGGCAAATATCATCTGGGCAATCTGGATTGCTAGGAACAATCGTGTGTTTTTTGACAAGTGTGAAGACACTAGTGCTACTTTCAAGAAAGCTTGGAGCTTAAATGAGGACTATAAAGCTATAAAATCTGATAAGGAGATTCCTCAGCAGAATCTTAGACCAATTAAGGGAGCATCAGAGCCTATGAAAGGCAACCAGGAATAGGATTTCATTATCAAGTGTGATGGTTCTACCTAACTGAATGGGGCAGCTGCTGGTGCGGGGGTGGAGATCTTCAATAGGTCAGGTAGAAGAAGATTAACTACCTTGATTGTTCCGTTTAGTGGTGGCTCATCAACATTAGCAGAAGCTCAAGCGATTAAAGTTGGCTTGTCATTGGTTATCATTAATGGATGGGAGAAAGTATTGATACAATCTGATGCCAAAGTTGTAATTGATTCTGTTAATGCTGGTTCTGTCATTTCAGTAACAGCAGATGCTCATACTCCAATCCTAGACAATACTGAGCTGTTGAAGTCTACTAAAGATGTGAAGCTAGATTTCATTCCTAGAGCTTTGAACAAGGGAGCTCATTATCTTGCAAAATTGACTTTGTATATAAGTTACTTGTTTGAGAGATCAAATACTGCTGGTTTCAGATCAGAGAATGATCCAAACCAAGATTTACATGAAACACAGATAGTTTCTTTCTAATAAAGTTGTATGTTTCAGACCAAAAAAAAAAAAACTTTAGCTTTGTTTTGTTCACCTATTAGATGAAATTCCTTTTTTGTATCGCTGTATGCAAAGCATAATCATTGCCAAACTCTCACCACATAGATGTAGACTTCCAAACTCTCATTCATGTAGCAATTTGTGTTGGTACTTTTCCCTGCTACCTCTATAGTCGGTGGTTTAACTCTCATTTGCAAAACAATTCTTTAACTTGATGAAGGAGTAGCAACCACACATGTTGCTCCCATAGTGAGAGTTTGGAATTTTTCTCTAATTTACGTATGTGACTAGCACTCCTCTTAACACAAATGACTTTGTGTGGGCCCACAAAAAAATGAGAGTACTGAATTTTTTGGGTCTGCTAATCACTGCTCTTGTGAGAAAATGATTAGTTTTCACCCATGTTTTTCTCCTCCCCGCACCCCAACTGATGGCAACACCAAGAAGCCTCCACGCCACACGAAAGGCTTCATCCATACCCTTGAGGTGACAATTGGAGTTTTAAGGGAACACAAGTGCACCGCTCAGTAAGCTTCACCCACGACTCACTTCAAAACGGGTGCCAACCGTATGAGGGAGTATGGAACTTAAAGAGCAAGTGTACACATGCCTGTCCCACCGATATGGGACTAAGTTTTCTTTCTTTTGGTGAAAGGGAGCGCACGCACGCGGGGAAAAGCTCATTGCAAATTATGGCAGTATAGGAAAACCCCAAGTTCTATTGGCCTGAACTAACAGAAGGTTTGCTGATTCTTAATCCGTCAAACACATAAAGCATTTATATGCAAAACTTCATTCGCCACAGACATGAGATTTAGCATCATTGTTGTGGCAGTGGAATTTAGCAACATTTCAAACTCTACTCCAAGTCTTTCCATGGGAATAGCCCAGTGGCAGTGTGCCCCCTCATTAGGAAGGAGGTTTCAAGCTCGAGTCCCGTGCAGGTGGGCGTTGTGTTTCCCCACACTTTCCTAGAGCAGATACTAACCCACTAACTAGACTGGAAAAAAAAAATCTTTAAATGGTCTAATAGGAGAATTTTGAGTAGAATAACTATCAAGAGGAAAAAAGCATTATTACGCGGAATTCCAGGATTCTCTCTCTCTAACCTCAGGAAATTTTCTAACTGTAAAAACTTACTAGCAGAATTCATGGACAGACCTTAATATAAAAACTAACCCAGATAGAAAAACACCCTAATGGCTTGGATTCTAAGTGTTCCAGGTGTGATTAAATAAAAACAACCTGATTATGTCAAAATCACGCAACCCATGATTATACTGAGCATTACATATACAAGCTTCCCGGAGCAGCCACCAATGCTTGATCCAGAGCTTGAGGGTTCGTCTACAACCAATGGGTTCCCAAAGGACGTTAATGCAATCAATGAACTTCAATCAAAACCGTTTTTGGCCTTCCCTCCAGGGAGATTCAACGATCACTTCCTGCAATGGAAATCTACAGCAGCAGCAGATAATTTGAATTTTCCATGAGATAGAGCATCGCTAATTATTATAATCTCTCTCTGCTTAACTATCTCTCTCTGCTGATCAAATTCACCTCTGCAGTTCTCCAATGAACTTCTTCAGAGGGTCCTGCCAAGAATTTCCTTCCTCAAAGAACAGACTAAATAAAGATTTCTTTGATGTTTTGAATGACTCAATTCCCTCCACTGAGCA
Source organism: Tetracentron sinense (assembly GCA_015143295.1). Lineage (NCBI taxonomy): Eukaryota > Viridiplantae > Streptophyta > Magnoliopsida > Trochodendrales > Trochodendraceae > Tetracentron > Tetracentron sinense. The sequence continues at coordinate 6,655,968 of CM026572.1, read as the reverse complement.
TTTAATTTTTCAGTTGAGAGTGGGTTCCAAGAGATAGTTTCACTTACTGACATCCACCAATTATGGTGTTCTCGGAAAATATGGGGCTCCAGCACGATAAGAAATAGATGAAACAGTATACTTGTCAAACATGCTTAGTCTCAGATTGCAGCGATCAGACTGAGGATGAACCATGGTCAGAAGATTGCGCGGAGCATAGGGAGGGCACATCAATCAAAAAACCTTTTTTCTGAAAGGAACAGAAGGAGGAAGCTTAGTGACAGCCTGACAGCTCTTAGAAGACCTATCTGAGATTAAAACATAGAGATGAAAATTGGACTTCGGCAACTCAAAATTAACATTGAGAGAGTAATTTTTACTCTCTTCAACAAGAACAACTTAATTCACATCTCTCAAAGAAGAAACTGTCATCTCTAAACCTCATAAGGCCATGACCACATTGTAATCCATGAGCTAAACAGAGAATTGAGAGGAGTTGTGTACAATTCTCATTCTCCATGGGTGAACTGTGTGAGACCAGAGGGATAGGATAAGTTATGTGAGACCCCAAGGATTCTCGTGGTCAACAGGGTAAGTTGTGTGAGACCCCAAGGATTCTCGTGGTCAATAAGGTAAGTTATGTAAGACCCCTATAGGCAGGACAGAAACATAAGTAACGAACTTACTCGAAAAACATGCATAATTTGTTAGTCATTTTATCATAAAAATTGTTAATGCATCTAAGAAATTTTTTTTATTGGAAGTGATCTAAGCTATAGTCGTATTCTCTTCTTAAGCTATGAGCTCACCCTTGTTGATTATTCTTTTCAGGTGGTGTTTGAAAAGGATAGAGATCATTCTCGCTCGAGCCAGTGGGACCAGTTTTAGAATTTTCTTTATTGTTAGAGTGTGAGAGAACTGTAGTGAGGTCAACAGATGAAACCTTTGACTGTTTATTTTGAGAGAACTCATGTTGTCGAGTCTTTCAATTGTGCTAGATATTTTATACTTGTTTAATGAATTATTAAAATATTTTTAATTTTCATTAATATTGGGATTTGTTTCCGGTTCACGCCTTGATATCTATGCAAATATGAGTATTATTGTGTATAGGTTTCGGGGCGTGACAACGAGATTAATTAACTAGTGTTATCCCTTGTAGGTGATGATTTTTCAACAAGATTTTTTTGTTCCAAAGATAATACTCGAAAATTTTTAAGCAATGGGTGTTTTGAGCTAATCAAATTTGAGCAAGAAAGGGAAGTTGATGTTTAGAAGAAGAGTTTCAGGGGTTGTCTTGGTAAAGCTCCAATCAATGTGAATAAGATAATTCAGCCTCGCAGGAGGAGAAATGCCTCTGGTAGGAATTAAACCTTCAGTTAAATTCGATACAAAATTTTTTAACACAACAACGGGTTGCGAGCTCAATCCTGTCTTATCTAGCATTAGGGGTGCACTCAAGCCAAGTTGACTCATCAACTCAGCTCGGCTCATTCGAGCCAAGCTCAAGCTAGCATTTCAAGCTCAAACGAATCAAGTCAAGCTTTCATTTGAGCTCGAATGTTTAAACAAGCCAAGATCAAGCAAGACCTTGTTGGATCCGGCTCGGCTCGTTTGGCTTGAGCTCGACTCAACTCAAAATATTATATATATATATATATATGTATATATATATATATACAATATTTTTTGATAATATTATTAATATTAATATAAAATAATATTTTTATTTTTCTTCATCATAGATTATAATAATTTTTAGTTTTTAAGAATATTAATAAAAAAAAGGTTAAAAGAATAGACCCTAACCCTAACTCTTTACTCTCAAGATTGAAGGACTACCCAAAAATCTTATTTCTGTATACAAATGTAAACATTTTTGTAGTGTCTTGTATTATAATCTAATAATCAACACTTTTAATTAAAAGAATGTAAAATTGAACAAAATAATTCCAATAAATCAAGCTTGAGCCAATCCGAGCACGGCTAAGCTTGATTAAAATTTGAGCTGGTACGGAGCTCAAGCTTGATCAAGCGAGCTTTAATCAAGCTCAAGCCGAGCTCAAGCATGTTCAAGCTCGGCTTGAATACACCCCTAACTACCATGGGAAAAGAAAGTCATGCATCAACTGGATTTCTTTGTTGCTCCGGTCAAAGTTTTGACCTAACCCGAATTTGCAGCTACTGAGCCCAGACACCGGCAAGCTAAGTATATCTCAAATAACTCCACACCACTGAAAAAAGTGGCACATCGTTACTATTCAAATTCCTTCTCAAGACAGTTCTCCCAATTCTGGGAAGTACAAACCATCACTACCCTTTCACTACTATAGGTTCAGTCCAACTTTTAGTAACTCAGAAAAACAGAGAGAATAGTCCAACAAATGACCATTTCTATCAAAAAAGACCACGCACTGCGAGGATGACCACCGGACACATGTATACGTGAAAACACATGATATGTTCATATGATTTTTTAAATAAAAAAAGAGGCCCTGGCATCAAGCAACTAAAGGATTTGAGATAGGCTGCTTGTAGGAGAAACATTTAAGGGGGCACTATTTAGTGGGTAAAGATTAATCTTTGCACTTGTTGGATTAAGGTTAGATTTCCAAATGATTCCTTGATCTGGACTGCCAATGTTCCAGTGACTGTCCTTGTGTTTTGAGAAATATGCTAAAGGCTAGAACCGGCCTATAATCTCAACAAATTTCCCAAAGACATTCATCCTAGTGCTTGCATGTTATATCCAACCAAACCAAGCATCCTAAACTAGCTCGGTAAGAATCCACAAGAAACAAATTGTTCAAAAGGCTGATCACCATCAAAGAATATGCTGATGCATCTAACATCCACCTTTCACATACACCACAATGCGTAACATCAGCAACCTTTCATGCCTAGGTAACATACCACCATTTTTTATTAGTTAAAGCAAAGCAAACAAAATAAGAAAATATAAACCATACAGCTCCAAGGGGATCCTTCAAAGGGAAAAATGAAAAATAAAAAGAACTTGACCTAGAATTTCTCATGAACACAAGGTCCACAAGACTACAAGAGATCTATGGAACTTATCCCATCAATGATCATTTCTCAGTTTTCATTGTGCTTTAGAAGGTGAATTATGGTCATTTCCAGGATGGAGCAAAACATGTTGTGATGTCTTAAGCAAACGAAACATGGGTAACTCTACTTTTGGGGAGATATTTAGAGAGACAAATGAAGTCTACATCTATAGTATGAACTTAGTTCAGCAAAGCAAGGGCATTGATGGATTAGGGATGGGAGTGGTGGCTCTCAAAGTTAGGAACATCGATCGTCTCGTAGCATAGTCAAGGCAACTCCTAGACAATGGGGGGGCTGCTTAGGCGAGCCGTTGCCCCATGCGAGAACATATGTATGTATGTATGTGTGCTTGTGTGTGTGAATATACAGAGAGAGAGAGAGAGAGAGAGAGAGAGAGAGAGAGAGAGAGAGAGAGAGAGAGAGAGAGAGAGAGAGAGACGTTCTAGTGGGTGGCGCTCACTAGAACCTCTAGTGAGTGCCCCCTTACAATTCTAGAACTGTTGGATGTCAAGCAAGGTGGGTCCCTTGCAAGACACGTAAAAAATATCACGATCAGATGTTTGTATACATCCAATTGAAGGTCAAAAAATCAGAGATTACTATAGCCTAGATATGGTTTAGTGAACCCTACGAGATTAATGCTAACCAACTATGATCCGATTAGACAGTCTAAATATGCTCGATTGGTCTGATCTTTTCCCACGTCTCCAAATGAACCAACCTCAAGGTTGTTAAATTGTAATCGAATTGTAAAATAGTTTTAGGACCGAGTCAATTCAAATTGAGATTCAAATCGTAAGATTCAATCCATTTTTTTTAAAAATTGTTTAAAAAAATACTTAATAAATCAGAAAAATGGAATAATTCATCGTCCAAAATATTTCATTTATATCTATTGCTAAAAGAAAGTAATGAACATTTCATTGCATACAATACACAAAACGCGAATAAACTCCATAAAACGAAACATAACACCCAATATCATACAAAGATAAATCAACAAAAATGAACTCATATATTCATGTTGTATGAGATCAAGATCAAAAGACTTATACAATTAAAAAAACTAATAAAATAAACTATCAAGTTATCCATGGGTCTAATTCTCCCACTCCATCCTCTTTCTTCTTCCTCATTTCTTCCCATTTCTTTATATTATTTTTCGTTTCACAGCAATAAAGATAAAACCCAAATAAGTTTTTTGGCATGTCCATAGCAACTAATAGGAGTTTCATGCTTAAATCCCATGAATCGTACGATTTGAATCGCAATTTGAATTGTATATCGAATGAGATTTATAGGAATTAAGATTTTCACATGCAATTTGAATCGTTTTGCCTGAGATTCGATTCAAATTGTGGGATCTGAATCGTAAATAACAAAGATTTAACAACCATGACCCACATTGACGTCCAAGAACCAATTTCCCAAAAAAGCATGCCACATGTCAAATTTATAGAGTGGGGGGCACTCACCAGAACCTATAATGGAGAGAGATCTAAGTGGGATTTGAAGCCTTAATAGAATTCAAAAGTCCTCCTTCTTTGGCAAAACCCCGATTCCCAAAGTCTCAAATACCAAGTTTTTCAGTTTTATAGTACCTTTCATACCCTCATCCTAAGCTTTAGTAAACTAAATCTCTTAAAAAAAATTAATGCCTTTCAATAACTTTGGCAACTACCTAGGTTGCATAGCGCTTTAGCGCCTGGGCAACCCTAGGCAGCACTTCAAAATCATCACCCACCTAGACCTTGATGCATCCATCATATGGCATGGCTAGGTGAAGCAGTCACCTAGGTGAGACTTTGGAGTACTGTCATCTAGATCTAGGAATGGTTTATTTTATAATATAATGTTGTAACAAAAATATAATGTATGCCTTTCTTCAAGACTTCGACAATTTAAATTGTATTCCTATATTAGTAGAGTTAGACTTTTACCTATAATCAGGAGCCAAAATAGTATAGAACAATGATACAAAACTGGAGGCACCAAAGCTGGGCTGAAAAGGAACATGTTAGCAATAGTTTGTACTAAAGGTTCCAGGTCTTGAAGACAGAACATGAATGAGAACAACACATGAATGGAAATGAGATTCTGAAGCAAGAGGGCCACCTCAGGTAGAAGAATGCTGCAAACAAGGATATGTGGCACCACTAAATCAAACCCCCCCGATCACTTCCCAAGAGCATCCTCTCACACAACAGAATCAAGTATAGATCAAGGTGGAACTTCATGTCTTCAAGTAACAACAATTTCCCTTGAATCATATGAAAGAAAGAAAACCAATCAAACCCTTTCTCCAGTCCAACTAAGGTCTTCAAGTAACAACAATTTCCCTTGAATCATATGAAAGAAAGAAAACCTATCAAACCCTTTCTCAAGTCCAACTAAGGCATATCAGTATACTTGGAATCTCCGGAGCTACTTCTTTGTGCTTTTGCTTATCTAGGAAGTTTGTGAATATATCATGTAATTACAAGTTTATCATGTGGCATAAGAATTCTATTAAGATAGCATAGTATTTTTTTTTTTGTTACTCATCAGGGGGAAAAAATTACAGTTTTTGACCCATCGGAAAAGGTTTTGGAGAATTTATTTTACAGTTTTTTACTTGTCAGCAAAAAGTTTTGGAGAAACCACAGATGTGCCTACAATATGATAATATTGAAGCATATGTGCAAGACTTCTCTCAATGTTTATCTACCAACAGTTAATAGACTAATGAGCCAAACTCATCAGATATTAAAATCAAATTTAGGAGACAAATAGAATAATGCACTGCTGCATCAGATTTATAATCAGCAAAAAATCAGGAGAAATGAGCGAAGACAGGAAAAAATGGATTTAGAGGAATGGGAAAAATACAGAACACAAAAATATCTTGAGACCAATCCAAGAGGCACATACTAGACGACTATAAGCCTTGAAGCATGTTTGTTATTGAAGCATGATTAGACAACTATTAGCCTTCGAGACTAATAGATATTTGTTCTTTAACGTAGGCTTGATCAATGTCAGCAGCATCTGCAAACTCATCAATCTTTACCAGAATGACAGTCTACAGGACTTAGCTAAAGAAATGAGAGGATCTCCCAAGTTCAGCATTTTTCATTGTTCTTACAACATCAAGCTTGAAATTACATTAGAGTACATGATTGGCTGTTATGACATTTTTGAACCAGAAGCCACTTCTTACTTTGGTAATAACACAACAACCAACGAAATGGGCATAATCCCAACCCCATGCCAAAAATAGACTTCTTAATGAATTTTTTATATAAAAATTGGGTTGACTATTAATGGTTACAATGCTCTGATCAGGATGATTTGTAACTGTGAGGTGCCCTAATTGAATGACCCAAATGATGTGGACAGCAAAGGCCTTCCTACTGCAACCCCCCACCCCCTCCCCCGGACTCCTACCAAATAGGGCCACCGGATGTGAAGGCAATGAATTTTGTGGGGATGTAATCAAAATTGAAATTTAATAACTGCGACAAAGTAACTAAACTCATTTCACTAATAGAAATTTTATCAGTAAGGAAAAAAACATAAAATTATCCGGTTTATGTTTCCTACATTTTCCGCAACAAAGATGACAATCCTCACAAATCACAACAAAGATGCATTTGTTGTTAATGTATATAAGTAACTTATATCAGCTATATAAGAAGAGCACAAATACATGGAACATCTTATTACTAATTGGAACAATGAATACCTTGGTCTTGAATGCTGCATCAATCATCAACCTCTGCTTTGATCTCTCTCTGCAACTCCTCCTTGTACTCCTCAAACGTCCCAGGGAAAGTTATTGCCGTGCCATTTTCTACTACCCAGATTTCACTCTTCTCCTCATCCTCACAGACACGTGAAATTAGCCTAGAATCATGACTTACCAAGACAACTCCACCAGTGAATTCATCCAGAGCATCAGCCAGTGCATCTATACTTTGCATGTCTAAATGATTCGTGGGCTCATCAAGCAGCAAAATGTGGGGTTTCGACATGGAAATTGAGGTGAAGACAACCCGGGACTTCTGCCCTCCTGATAATTTTGCTATAGGGGTTAGGTGGTTATGGCTGGGGAGCCCAAACTTCCCAAGCTTTGCACGGACAGCCTCCTGCTTGCTAAGTCCCTCTTGGTCTGGATGAAGTCGGAGAAGATATTGAACTGGGGTCTCCTCCATTGTCAATAGGTCCACAAAGTGCTGTGAATACCTCCCAATTCTCAGCTTCTGACTCCTTCTTACTTCGCCCTCAGTTGGAACCAAATCACCAGCAAGAAGATTCAGCAGAGTAGATTTCCCAGCTCCATTGGGACCAACAATAGCTACCCGGGTACCCATATCAATACCCACATCAACATCTGAGAGCCTGAAATCTTCCCGGTTTGGATAACTGAAACTGACTTCAATAAGCTGCAAGAGAGGCGGGGTGAGCTCAGTAGGTTCGGGGAAGTGGAACTCCACACTGTAATCTCTCCACTTCTTCGGGGCCTCCAGAGCAGGCTCATCCTCATCCACCTTCCCCTTTGCTTTGTTCTTCGAAGCTTCCTTGGCTGCAGCGAATTTAGCTCGATCCTTAACCTTCTCCTGCTGAGCCCGATTCCCCGTCCTCTTCGCAGCCTTCACTTGCTTGTCATAAATCTCAAACTTCTTGTTCATCTCCTTGCGACGCTGCTCATACCCGCTTTCGAAATCATCGAAATTCCCCCTATAAAAGTGGAGTTTCTGATCATGGAGATGGATAATTTCAGTGCAGACTGTGTTGAGAAAATCCCGATCGTGTGAAACAACAACAAGAGTCTTCTTCCACCTGCACAAATACTCCTCTAACCAAAGAACTGCCCGAAGATCAAGATGGTTGGTGGGTTCATCAAGCAAAAGAAGGGTTGGCTGAACAAACAGAGCTCTAGCCAATGAAATTCTCATCCTCCATCCACCACTAAAGGATCGAGTAGCCCGACCCTGCATATCCTTAGTGAAACCCAACCCAGCAAGAATTTTCGAAGCCTGAGCCTCGGCAGCATCCGATCCCATCACCTGCAAGCTCTCATACAATTCAGCCAGCTTCTCTCCCGCATCATCCCCATCATCATCATCAACCTCATCATCCCCAGCAACAGATGAAGAATTCTGCAAATCCGCGACCTCTTTTCGGAGCTTCACGAGCTCTTCATTAGCCGAAACCACAGCTTCAATGGCAGACCTATCATCGCCCACTACCTCTTGCTCCACCAAAAGCACATCGATGTTCTTCGGCACGGGAATCTTCCTCCAAGCCAGAAGCTTCAACAGAGTCGACTTCCCCATCCCATTGGGTCCAATCAACCCATACCTCTTCCCATGAGAAATCTTCACGGAAGCGTTCTTCAGAAGCTCCTTCCCTCGAGCCGCCACAGAGAAATTATCGACAGTAATATCCTTGACATTTGCATCTGCATCAACCTCCCCATCAAGAACAGAAGCACGACTACCAATCACAACAGTGAAAGCATCCCGATCGTCCCTCAAAGCCTCCTTTTTCACCTGCTCTGCAACATGGGCAGCGATCAAATCCTTCTTCTCGCGCTTTTTCAAATCCTTCTCAGTTACGGAAACACCAAGAGGCTTCGAATCGGGACGGTGTTGGCGATTCGAGCGTTGATCTTCTTGATCATCGTCGTCCTCGTCGGAGGGAGGGAGATCGATGCCGTCAGTGTAGGAAGGACGCTTCGGGGCAGCTTTGGACTTAGGTTTGGAAGTGATTGAGGAAGAAGAAGTGCCCTTCTTGGGTTTCTCGGGTTTCTGGTCCATGCTGGCCAGCATGGCCGAGACGGAGAGCTTCTCCTTCTTGCCGTCTTTTGGGGCGTCCCTGCTGCTGCTGCTGCTGCTGCTCTTCGCCGCCTTTCCGGTAACGGCGCCGCTGCTCTCCTCCGTCTTCTTCTTTCCCATTGCAGGTCAGGTCTGGGATAAACTCTAGGGTTTGAGTTTGATATTTAAAGGCCTCTAAAGTGGAAGTTTTGTTTCATCTTTCATGGGGTTGGAATATAATAAAGAAGGTATAAATGCAAAGAATATAATTCTAGGGAGGGTTTGGTCCGTAACTAGGGTTTTTTTTTAAATATTTTTATTTTATCTAGGTTTTTTTTTTAAAAAATCTTTTTAAAAAAATAAAAAGAATTCCGGAGTGACGTCACGGCTCCCCTAGGCCCTGCCCCTGGTTGATGTCTAGATTTAAGCCTTCCCATAGCAGGCACCCACCACCCGAGTAACAATGGACCCACACACAGCCCCACATTGCTAGGTTTCAAGGCGTGTGGCAAGAGGGCAAGTTGGCAAGGAAACCCCCCACAGAGTCGAACCCGAGACGCCTAGTGTAGCATGGAGCGCGGGAAACTATTGAACCACCCCTCGGGTGGTATAACTAGGGTTAGAAACCTTACCCTTTTACGTATCGATGAACCAATGGATTTCAAATGAAATAAAAAAAACGTAAATTACATTAGTTAAGATTCACCACCCATTTATTCTTGGATTTTAGAAAAAAAAATTAATTTATTTTAAACCTTGGTTAAAATCCATTCTCACAAGGTTAAATTTATTTTTCATATTTGTTTTCCTAAAATCCAAGGATAAGTGGGTGAAGGGTGAACCCTAAGGGTGAGTGAATTTCAATCACAATTAAGAAGTGTTAAAAGGGACACATGATGACCTCAGTGGCGTAACCGGACTCCTCGCTCTCTTGGCAAAATACTCCGAAAGAAGAACGTCTCGCCAAGGCCCCAGTTGCCCCCTTTCTTTGCTATATACCCAAAATGTCTCTAAAGTTTATTGGTTCTTAAAATGTCCCAACATCATATTTTAATAAGCAAAGTGTCTCTCACAATTTTTTACTCGGTTTATTAATCTTCCTCGGACGATTGAGAGAGCATTGCCATCTCTTTGAATCAGACTCACAGCGGGACAGAGAACTTCATTAGACATTAGGAAAGCAAATATTACCCTGATCTCACCCTCTCCTCTTCGAGTCGATCCCCTGATCATAGACATAGGTTTTATCCAAAATATGCCTCAAGTTTCTATAATTTGCAAGTGTCTTTAGTATTGACATCCCAACGGTCAGATTCTAGAACAACCTACCATGCGTCACGTATAGACATCCACATTTCTTTTTCTTTTTCATACGATATGAGGAAAGTTATTTAGATGATACAAGCAACAACAAATGTATTATGTAGTATGAAAATCCATGAAGAGGCAACCCACAACAACAAAATTTAGAAATTTTAATTATCTAATTTGCATCTCCACAAAGCATATCAATTAAAAATTAAAGCCAACATATGACAATTAAACACCACTAATTGCGGTCTATAAAGTTTTTTTTTTTACAATCTTTTTAGTTCTTTTCTTGCACTGCCACTTGGTCCAACCAATTAAAATCACAAACAAGTTATACCTCGCCACTGTTTCTTGTAAAGAGGATAATAAGAATTTGTAACCATCACCTTGAGATTTCACTTAGTTTTGAAACTATGAAAGTTTAATGCTTCACACTAATGCTTTACTTCTCACTCAAATGAAAAAAATAATTAAATATAACTTGGATGTAAGAGTTTGCCTTTTCATTAAATTGCTTTTTCTTGTTTCCATTTATAAATTTCTTTATCAACAAAGAAATATAAATCAGATATTATAAGTTAGGAGCAAGGAGCAGGAAGGGAAGGGAAGAGTTAAGATAGAATCTTTAATAACAAACAATTACAGATTCCATCTCTACTAATATCACAGACACAATGTCTACAGGCACAAAATAGATGCTACTAAAACAAATCTAAGAATGCTCAAATAAATAATGATTCAATTTGTAAAGTACACGATGGCAGAATCTAAAAATATGTTCCTCTTCAAGCAAATCAAAATGGTGAAATTTTGATAGAAAAAAAAAGAAAAAGAAAGAAAGAAGAAACATTTTTTGAGAAGGTAAACTATAGAGGCTCAAATCTTACTTGTCTTGTAATTTGTGCACATTGAATGATAGCATTGAATTTGGTATCAAAATTATTGTTTTAATGTTCATTTATGTTAATAAAGATGTTTTGACAAATGGCTAAATGTTAAATGGGTTAAAGCTAACAAAACCAAGCAAAAACAAGGTCCACCGGTCGACCCCTATGATCACAAATCGACCCCTAGTGCAAACAATGGTAGAAAAATGTATGGGAAAATTGGATAGAGATCGGCCGGTCGACCGCCCACAAGGCCAGTAGACCCCAGGCCACCGGTCGACCTCCCACATGTGTGGGTCAACCTCTAGGCTACCGGTCAACCGCCCGTTAAGTGTTTTGCCCTTAAATACTTTCTAAATCCGAAATTCTGAGAAATCTAATTAAAGGGGCTCTAAAACATTATAAATAGGTCTTAACTCGCGGGTTTAGGGTTTCTAAGCAATCTTAGAGAGGAATAGATAGATAAATTTAGGGGTTTTGAAAGGGCTTTTAATTGGAGAAGAAGGGAAGCTTAGAGATCGAAATCGAAAGTTGTTTGCAAGCTTGTGGTCGTAGGAAGCAATCATGAAAGGTAAATATGGATTCCTTCCTATCAATAGCATGATCATTAATGCTAATAAGGAAAAATACAATGCTTTTGAAGTAAGAACAATGTTTAAAGTATGTTTCACCATAAGAACCCCTCATATGCAAGTTTTCCTATGATTATTAATGTATGATGATTCCATTATGGTTATGTGCGGGTGATTAACAAGGGGAGTTTGCATAATTGGTTAAATTGCCATAATATTTTTCTAAGTCATATAATTGGTTAAACTCTCCATGTTTGAATGGTTTAGGGGAGTTTGTATCAAGTCATGTACTTCAGTTTGTATTTTGTCACGAAATTGTCAAAGAGGGAGATTGTAAAGTCATATTTGTATTGGCTTAATTCCAATGTCAAAATTATGTCAATATAAGTCTAGTGTCGTTATTCCTCTGGTTGTTCAAGATAGGTAAAAATGAAGCTCCAAAGACTCAAGTATAGTACATTCCGGCTAAAGCTTCGCTCACACTCTTAGGATGGTAAGTGACCTAGATGTCTAGTGGTTACCTTAGGTGGAATTGACATAGATAACTCTATCATATACCCTAGGTGATTATAAATTGACCCAAGTATGTTTAATAGCCTTTTGGATGATTGATTGGTGTTTGGAATGGGTTCTATGCACAAAAGGACCAAAATATGCATAGGTCATTTGAACGGGTTGCTAGCCGTTCGAACGTTATTGAATGGTCAGCCAGTTGTTCGAACAACTCAATGGAATTCAATTCCGGTAGCTACCTGATGGTCCGTTTTTAAGCCAATCTTTGACCATTCTGCAGGCCATTCGAACCCCCCATTGGCCGTTCGAACGGACCTTGTATATTTGGTTTCTAAAAGCTATCCAAACTCTTTTTTAGCAATGCAATTGCTTTGGCTATTTAAATAATGATCTCTTAGCTCATTTTAAGGTTGAAGTGAGAGAGTTTAGAGACTTCTCTAAATATTCTAGGATTCTCCAATCCCCTAATGGTGGATACTCATTGTTCTCCTCTCTTACTCTCTAGCTTATGCAAGATTGAACTTTTATATCTTGTTCTTGCATTGTGATTGAGATCCTTCTAGAAGAAGGTTAAAACCTTCAATACACTTTGTGTGTTCTGTGTGAGCGCTTGGTTGGCGTGAACCAAAGCCGTTGAGGATGGAGATCAATCTTTGGAGATCGTGGTTGAAAATTTTGAGAGGCGTTGGCCGGTGAGGAACCGGAGCTGCTGTTGCAGAGATCGAACGATGAGTTCGTGGACTTCAATACGAAGAATCTGTACCGAGGAACAGTGTTTGGTGTCCAGTTGGGTAAGATTCGAGTCTTGTACTTGATAACAATTCTCATAGTGGATTTTGTGTTAGACTAGGTCCCGTGGTTTTTTCTGGAAGAGTTTTCCACGTAAAAAATCTCATGTGTTGTGAATTATGCATCTTCTACTATATCCGCACTTGATTGTTTTGTTTACCATAACTCTAATTAATAAACTTGTTAAAATTAATTGGCAGACATTGATAGGAAGACCTATTTACCCCCCCCCCCCTCTCTAGGTCAAAGGAATCATTGAATGAGGATATTTGAGGACCGATTCAAGTCGGGACTAAACCAACTCAAGGTGGAAATAGAAGGCCACGACAACAAGGTAGGGGTGACCCTCCAAAAAGAGTCACCATTGAAGAAAGAATGAATAAAACATATTCTTTCTCCAAGGACATTGTCGAAGATTTGTTTGAAGACCTCCTCACCAATGAACTAATCACTCTCCTAGAAAGTAGGAGACCCTAAGAATCAGAATAAAGGATGATCCCAAATATTGTACTTACCATCGTATAATCAGTCACAAAATAAAAGACTATTCTGTACTGAAGGACATCATTCAAGGACTCTTGGATAACAAAGAGATTGTCATTGATCAAGATCTGCAACAGACGGCTACATCCAATACAGTGGCTGCTTCGGTACCACTCAACAAAGATGAAGCCCCTCCAAATGACAACCCTTCTGGTGACAAACCGTTCGTGATATGGTAAATATGGCAAACTTATCTGATATGGGGTATCAAGGGACCCCATACACATGGTCTAACAAACGCTCGGGGGATTCTTTTATTATTGCCCACCTGGACAGGGTTTTGACCAATTCAGCTTGAAGAATTGCTTTCCCTTCAGCTATCGTAATGGTACTCCCAATAATTGGCTCCGATCACTGCCCGTTGGTAGTCTCATTTGATATGTCTTGGCATCACAAGAGAAACGTCTTTCGCTATGAAGCCATGTGGAACCTCCATAATGATTGTCCAAAAGTCGTTCAATATGCTTGTGAGACTCAACAGTGGGGCTCGTTGATGTATAGGTTCTGCCAAAGAATCCGGGCATGCAGGGAAGAACATAGTAGATGGAAAAATTCACATTCAGAAACCTGAAGGACCATATATCTCACTTAAAGGAAAAATTGGAGGCTTCCCAATTTCAGCATAATTCTAAGGCGGGTATTCAATTTCAGGAACATCTTACTCGTCAATTGGACCTATCTTTTAATCAGGAAGAAATCTTTCGGCGCCAGAAATCTCGAGTCGAGTGGCTCACTCAAGGGGATAGCAATACCTGCTTTTTCCACCTCTTGACAATTTATCACCAACAAAAGAACAGACTTCTGGCTATCAAATCGGATAACGGGGCCAATGGTTAGACCAGGAACAAGATGTTAAGACGCATGTCACCAAGCACTTCACAGATCTTTTTTCCTCAACTAATCCAGTAGGCATTCATGATATTCTTTCACCTGTGAGCCCCAGAATTACAGTAGCTATGAACGTGGAGTTATGCTGGGGAGTCAGTCCAGAGGATATCATGTAGGCCACTTTCCAAATTGGCTCAACCAAAGCACCTGGCCCAGATGGAATGCCAGGTATATTTTTCCAAAAACACTGAAATATTATTGTAGAAACCTGGAACTCATTTACATAGTTGGTGAATAGTGTCTATGAATAGTGTCAGTGAATAGTGATTTTTAGGCCAAAAAGGCCTTATATGAATTCTGGTGTGTGATTTATGAATAAAAGGAGTTTGAACTAAAGTATATATGAGTGTGGGTGTTAAAACTAGGGTAAAGGGTGGAAAAACACTCTAAGTGAGTTAAGGGAAGAGTGGAAACACTCTTAAGTGTGAAAAATGGAGAAAATTAAGGAAAATAACCAAGTCTACAGGTGGCCGATCGATCCATTATCTTAAATCTGGCCCAAAATGGGCTACAGTAGGGTTTGGTCCTTGGCCGGTTGACCGCCCCTCATGGCCGGTCGACTTGCTATCTCGAATGTGGCCAAAATGGGTCGTAGTGGGTTTTTGGTCAGAGGCCGGTCGACCGCCCCTCCCAGTCGGTCGACCAACTGTCTCCAAAATGCTCAAAAAGGGGCAACAATAGGGTTTTGTCCTTGGCCGGTCGACCGCCCCTCCCAGCCGGTCGACTGCCCTTTAGTGATTTGAGTTTTTTCCCCTTTTACCCGAATTGTAAGGGGATATTAGGGTTTTAAACACCCTTGGCTTATAATACTAACCCATTTCGTGGGTTTTAGGGTTCACAAACCTAGAGGAGAGTTTTGAAGAGAAGATAGAAGAAATGCTAGGGTTTCAAAGGGGGATTTTTTGTGTGATCAAGATTGGAGCTTGGATTTTCATTTCTCAAGTTTTGATGTTTCTTCTAAGGTGTTCTAAAGGATTCGAGCGCGGAGAGTCAACCTTCTCTTTTCTCAAGTTCTATATTGAAGGGATTCGATCGTTGCAAGGTAGGTATCTTCTACTACCTAGCTTTGTTATGATACAAATATTGAAAAAAATATGGTTCTATGTATGATTTTTTAATAGAAATTGTAAGTGCTCCCTACTAGTTAATTTGGTTATGATTAAAGGTTTAGTTTAGACGATGTAGATGTGTATGATCTTGCATTAGTGTATACCTTCCACTATCTTACATTATTATGCTTTAAATATGAAAAAGTGCAATGAAAAGCATGCTTATTGATGAAATGAGGATGTATAGCCTATGTATGCTTATACTGATGTTGAAATGAAATTACCTATAGACCTGGGATTTTAACTCCACTCTCGATTAGGATTGAACCCGAGGAGGAATAGTGCTAAAAATGCAGAAAATAGAGAGTCATCACCTATATAGATTGTTAGGAAAAATAGGGTCCCTGAAAAGGTTGGATAAGGCTTTGGTCAGGAAATAAAGTTCAAGGTAAGGATTTATTTGAGTTAGGGGAAGGTGTTAGGCACCCCTAAACTCTCATCCGGAGATGGTTACCTACTCCCCAAATCTGAATTAAATTGAGGGAAACCATAAGAAAAGCTTGCATTTTATCTATATGTTGACAGATGTTATATGAATAATAATGTACATGTTGAGAGAGGTAGGGACAGGATAGGAGCTCTATCCTAGGTGAGCTAAACCCGATCAGCGTTGCCTACATATCCACTGTTAGTGGAATCAAGCCACCTGTAGTTCCAGAGGGGATTTGATGTGTCACGCTCCAAAATACCCCCTGGGAGTTAAAGGATACTTTAGGTGTGACTATACTTAACCTGACAAACCATCCTGTAATATACACAAGACAAGACATAACGAAATCATAATACAGTGTGAAAGCGTACTCCAAAAATTTCCTTTTTATATATATCAACTGTATTCCAAGTTTACACATGCATAATAAAAGTAAAAGTGGACATGCCCACCTATCAAAATACAAAAAGAACCTCACAGTCTCTCCACTCAACAGTAGTCTAGATAGGACCACCTATCTAAATCTCTATCCTCCTGTGACTGCATCGGGATAGGCGGATCCCTTTCTTCCTCATACTCTTCTTCAACTCATGGTTCCGAGTTATAAATGTCAAAAGAACTTGACGACATAAATGTACGGCTGAGCATGGAATACTCAGCGAGCCAAAACTACTAGCTAACAGTGCTATCATAATCAAAATATTACATACAATTGTGTATGGGAACATTAATCATAAAATTCATGCTTAAAATCCTGTCATGGAGAACCTTTCTTAAAATTTGTTCTTTTCGTGGAAAACACCGTCTTATGCATGCTTATGAGTCCTTAAGAATACTTGTGAGTCTCGCGTTTTCTTATGAGTTCTTGTAAGCTTTCGAGTTCTTATTGTCTTTCTTATGAGCTTATGAGTTCTTATGAGCTTTCGAGTTCGTATAACTTTTCTTGTGAGCATACGAATTCTTATGAGTTCTTCACTAGTGGCGCCCTTTGTACCATCCCACTAAACACCCACCCAAAGTAGCTTGGGAATATCAGATGGTTAGTGGCGTTCCTCAGGCCATCCCACTAGCTTACAAGTTCTTACAGGTTCTTCCCTAGTGGTGTCCTTCGTACCATTCCACTAAACACCCACCCAAAGTAGCTTGAGAATATCATATGGTTAGTGGCGCTCATCGGGCGATCCCACTAGCTTACAAGTTCTTACAAGTTCTTCAAGTTCTTACAAGTTCTTACGAGTTCTTTACTAGTGACACCCTTTGTACCATCCCACTAAACACCCACCCAAAGTAGCTTGGGAATATCAGATGGTTAGTGGCGCTCCTTGAGCCGTCCCACTAGCTTACGAGTTCTTACAAGTTCTTGTGAGCTTATTCTTATGAGCTTATGATCCTTGTAGACATATGCAAGATCTTAGACTTATGAAATTCTTATGAGTTCTTAAAGTAATCAATCTTAGAAACACCAACCCAGAGTTTGGCTTTGTCAAATACTTATGCTTCTTTCTTACGAATTGCCTTTGAAAAATTTTGTTCATAATTCTTAAAATGCATGCTTATGCGTAAACTCGATCATATGAAACTTATCGTTCGTGGAGTGCTTGTGAGCATCATCATGTTTATATGGAAGCCTTAACAATTTATGTAGATCCATACAAGACATGTTATCATTATAGTATACTTGCATAATTCTAGAACATAGCATATTTTCCATTCATTTCATCACATTATCAAGACCATGGCTTTTAAGCCTAATTCATCACATCACACTCAAAATCATGCTTTATTTGGAAATAACAACATTTACTTACAATTATAGGCAATTAACCCTCTTATTGAAAAACCCCAAAATCTCAAATCCCTATTTACTCATTTGATCATTATCTAGTTTTACCCCAAATCATATATTTACCATTTGCATCGTATTAAGGCTAAAATCTCATATTTAATCATCAATTCAATCTTAGTATGATAACAAAGCTAGGTAGTGGTTTTACTTACCTCTTTTGATCAATTTCTAGGTTGAAGAAAGAACCCCTGTGTAGAAATCCAAACTTGTGGGGGCTTGATTGAAGCTCTCCTTTCGCAATCCAAAACCCTCCTTTAGAAATCTCTACTCTTTTCTCTTTCTCTCTCAAGGAACTCTCTTTAGGTTTAGGGTAAACCAAAGTCCCCCAAAAGATCATCTATTTATAGGCAAAGGGGTGAAACCCCCCAAAAAATCGCACAAAAAGAAGCAAAATCGCGTATCTACGATCGTTCGTAGATGTTTACGATCGATCGCAGCTTTCTACGATCGATCGTAGCTTCACCAGTGAATTTCCATCATTTTCTAGGTGTTATGATCGATCGTAGCAACTCGATCATTCGTAGCACCGCTACGATCGTTCGTAGGGTCCCTACGAACGATCGCAACTTTTGCATAATGTTTTCAGCTTTTCGCGTTTTCGTATTTCGACCATAACTTTTGACTCGCTCATCAGATTTTGACGATTCAACTTGCGTTGAACTCATCTTTTGAAGAGAAACAACTTTGATGTTTTGCACAATTTCCAATTCTTCACTATTCTTAGACCATTTTGCCCATAAAGCTGATTGATCTGCAATGGGTTGCGACAGCCCAAATTTGCAGCCGACCCGGTTTTGGAAATCGGATGTTTGACTCTACCTCAACTCAAAATCCGGAAAAGTGATCAACATGGACCTCGAAGAGGGTTCCAATACCTTTCCAAAAATTTAAGAACTGCCCTATTCCGATCAGCGGTGACAGAACTAGAGCTTTTCAAAGTTCAGGGTATGCTAAGGCATAAACCTCATTGATACTTAAGAGTATTCTATACTCTTATTCCTATTATCCTAAACAACCATATACTTAAAAAAAGTATGTCTTAGGACTTTAAAACACGTCATCAAACATTACACACCTAAAATATATCAAAACCAAGATTCTCATTAGATTGATACCCATTCAAGACCTCACAATAGGCTATAAGCCTTAGTCACTATTCACAACCATAACTTCAAGATCCGAGGTTCTACATGATGGTTTGATTTCTTGAGTGTTTGGATAGTGGGTGTATGAAATGGTAGGATTTGTCTTTGGATGTTAGGGTGTTTTTGAATGGTTTAAACTCATATTCAGGAGCGTTTGAGCCTTTTAAGCTCTTGCCAAGGAGCATCTAGATAGTTTTAGCTCATGTCAAGGAGCATTCGGTTGGGTTAGGCTTTGGATGAGGTTAAGCTAGGGTTTAGCTAAGTTTGAACCAAAGTTTGGGCAAAGGTTCGACTGGGTTGGTAAGGTTAAGTTAGGGGTAAGCTAGGGTGTAGCTAGGGATTAGCTAGGATTAAGCTATGGTTTAGCTAGGGTTGACTGAGGTTAAGCTAGGGTTTAGCTAAGGTTAACCTAGGGTTTAGCTAGGGTTTGGATGAGGTTAAGCTTGGGTTTAAATAGGGTTTAACCAGGGTTTAACTAAGATTTAACTAGGGTTTAAGCTAGGATTAAACTTGGGTTTAAGCTAAGATTCAACTTAGGTTTAAAAAGGTTAATCTAGGATTTAATTAAGGTTAAGCTTGGGTTTAACTAGGGTTTAACCATGGTTTAACTAGGATTTAACTAAAGCAGAGGTTCGACTAGGCAAGGCAAGCAATTAAACAATTAAAAAAACAACTTTTAAAAGTGATTAAAATAATTTAAACTACTAAAAGACAAAGCAAGACAAGGTTTTTTAGAAAAGTTATCTTTCAGGAAATCTGAAAAGATTTCTGAAAAGAGGTCCCAAGAATCTGTCTTTCGCAATCGACTTTCTCGGGAATTTGGGCGCTACGAGGGGTTTTGAAGAAAAAAATGAAGAGAGAGGAGAGTGAATCAGTGAGAAATGAAGTGACGGGGTGGGGTGGGGTATTTATAATTTTTCAAAACAAGGGGCGCTACTTGAAGTAGCGCCCCTATTTGATTTTAAAAAAAAATCATACTGATAGGGTCTTATTGGTCAAAGGGGCATTTTTGTAACTATGGGGGCGCTGTTTGAAATAGTGGCCTCTATTTAGGAGTTTAAAAAATGATTTTTGGGTGCCACATGGCGCTCTCCGATTTGTCGAAAAGCAGATTTTGTGTTTTAAGCCCGTTTTGACCAAGAAAATAGTCAAAATTGAACTGAAAATTTTGTAAAATAATTTGGGACAATTTGACAACTTTTGAGCACTTTTCAGAGGCATTTTGATCATTTTACACCACATGGACATTTTTGCCATTTTTTCGCTTTAGGCCCAATTTGATCCCAAAAACAGTTGAAATTAAACTGATAAAATCCAGAAAAATATTTAAGATGAAATGTGAATTTTTCAAGGGTATTTTGGTCATTTTTACTACAATGGCATTTTGGTCATTTTTTCACCTCAGGGGCATTTTTAGAAATTGAAGCACGTGAAAAGAGGGTTTTAAAAGAGAGCTTTTGAAAGGGTTTTTAAAGGTGTGAAAAGAGAAAAAAATTGGGGTGCTTACAGTTGCCCCACTTTATCAGAGGGTGCCGGCACGAGAACGACAAAGATTGATAACACTTCAATTTGGCACGAGTGTGCATGTGGAAAACCTGTAAAGCTTAAGAAAAGATAAATTCTGCTTAGAGTGCTTGCCATGGACAGGATGACTGAAGGGTGACAGAGGAAGGGTGTGCTCATGCCAAGTTGGCACTTGCTGGGGATTAAGAAGTTGATGGTATGAAGCTGTTTGCTAATCGATCAGACAATTGAATAGCGGGGTGTATGATATAAGTTGTCACGCCCCAAAATCCCCCCAAGGAGTTAGGTGAGACTTTAGATGTGACTATACATAACCTGCCAAACCATCCTGCAATGAACAAGGCATCACATGATATAATTAAGACATGATATAGAGTGCGGAAGCGTAACTAACTTTTTCATTTTCTATACATAGTCTGTATTCCAAGTTGATATACAAAACATATCAAGTAAAGGTGGACATGCCCACCTATCAAAATACAAAATCATTAACTCTCTATCCCTCTCTCAGTAGTCATCAAGGAAAGGCCAGTTATCTAGGTCTCTTGCCTCCACCTAAGGCTCTACCATAGGGTCCATGTGAGGCTTCTCCTCACCATAATCCTCTGCGATCCAATGACTCGAAGCACATATGTCGAACTGTGTACCTACCGACATCAATATGTACGACTGAGTATGGAATACTCAGCGAGTACAAGCTACTAGCTAACAATAGTAATAACAAAATACAATTCATATCATCAAATTAAAACAATACTATGATCATGACATGCATAGATCTAAATTTGAAAACTCTGTACAAAACCCGTGTTCATAATTCATACTTATTCTTGAAAATATCTTTTCGTGTTTTCAAAACTTACTTATCGTGTTTAAAACTCATACTTGTCTTGTTCTTTTCTCGTGTAAATCATGCGTGTCTTGTCTTGCTTGTTTAGAATCACACTTGTCTTGTCATGCTTGTCTTGTCTTAACTTGTCATGCTTATCTTGTGAGCCAGATGTTAGTGCCCTGGTAGCGACTTGTGAGCCGGGTATGTAAATACTCTTCAACAAATAGAAAAAGTAACTTATGAGTCGGGTACGTAAGTACCCTTCAACGAAATAGAAAAGGTGCACCAACATCCTTGACCGGCCCGATGTCCAGCATTGTCATACTTGTCTTGTTTTCTTGTGAGCCAGATATGACATATCCTTGGATATGTCATATCCTTGACCGACCCAAAGTTTGGCTTTATCATTCTTATCGTAAATCACTTGTTGCATTCTTGGTTGTTTTCCCGTATACATGTAATAGAAAACCTTGGTTCATGCATGCATGCGTGCTCGTACGTAACAATTTGTGACATAGTGGTGACATGAAACATTAAGGCAACATATAGCATTTCTACATTTCTATAGACATGTGAATTTTAAGGGAATTGTATAGAACATTTTATCACAATTACTAAATTGGGGAAAATCTCTAAATCATATTTTCATAATCTTGAGTTTTATTTCGATACATACATTTCATCGAGCACATGACATTCAACACCTTTATAGCATTTTATTCATGTTTTCATGTTCAAGCATTTCATCAACTACATTGAGTGTGTATTTTATGAGTACAATGCCCTTTCCCATTTTCTATCACAACATCCATCACATTCCATATGGCATCCAATCCCCTCAACCATCCATACATCAACACATCCACAACTAATTAGTTAATCTTATACATTTTTAGGGCAATGATAGATTTCAAGACATGAGATGTACAAACTCTATCCACAATCATTTTTAAATGGAAAACCTAGGTTATTACTAAAGCTAACTAGAAGGGTGTACTAACCTTGAGGATTAACTCCTAACTTGAAGAAAACCCCTTTCTTGATGGAGGAGGATCCAACCTTGAGGATGAAGATCCTTGTTTGAGGGATGATCCAAGCTTGACTTGAGCTTCACTCTCTTCAATTCACAAACCCCTCTTGAAATCCCCAAAATTTTTCCTTCTCCTCTACAAAATCTCCTCTAGGTTTTGGAACTCCCAAAAACCCCCAATTGATCCCCTATTTATAGGCAAAGGGGTTAAACCCCAAATTTCCAAAATCTAGCACCCGAGTGCGATCGATCGCACACCAGCTGTGATCGATCACAGCTTGCAGTGTGATTTATCGCACTAGAGCTGATTTGTCACACTTTCACCTGAGAGCTTTTGTTAATTTTCCCCTGTATGCGATCGATCGCACACCACCTGCGATCGATCGCAAGTGAACTCGAAAGTTTTTCTCAATTTTTCTCTAACTGCGATCAATCGTACCTTACCTGCGATCGATCGCACACCCCAGTTTTCTGGATTTTTCATCTGTAGACCCCTTTGGGGTGTTTCCAACCTTATTTCCTTCATCCTTGGGGCACTAACCCCCTTCTTATGCTACACATAGTTCTTTACTATCCAGTTTTCTCATTAATCACAATTTCAATTACATGGAAGGCCCTTTGGCCAAAAGCACTATTCACTAACCACATATAAAAGTTTCGGGGTTCTACATAAGTAGGTGAGATGCAAATGAGTGATGATTGTTGCAAAATTAGCTTCACAAGAGGCCGCAACTAATGGTCGATCAGACAACCGTTTCAGTTACTTTTTGAAGAGTGAGCAAGTAATGCAGTGCAGTGCGGTGAAGTGTGCAAGACTGGCTTTACAAGAGGCCGCAATTGATGGTTGATTAGACAACCCTGTCAGTTACTCCTTTAAGAGTAAGCAAGTAATACAGTGTAGTGCAGTGAAGTGTGCAAGACTGGCTTCACAAGAGGCCACAACTAATGGTCGATCACACAACCATGTCAGTTACTCCTTTAAGAGTGAGCAAGTATTGCAGTAATGTGCAGTGAAAAGTGAACATGTGATGAAAGATATGAATGAGTGAAAGTTGACTACACAACCAGCTTCATGAGAGGCCGCAACTGAAGGTCGATCAAACAACCGTTCAGTTACTCCTTCAAAAAAATGGGTAAGATGCAATTAGTGCTGACAACCGCATGGTTGTCCCACTGGGTACTATGCCATGGTGCAGACAACCACACAACTACCTCACTGGGTTAGATGTCATGGTGAAAAAAATCACACGGTTGCCTCACTAGGTACTATGCCATGGTGTAGACAATCACATGGTTGCCTCGCAGGGTAAGTTGCCATAGTGTAAACAACCACACAGTTGCCTCAACGGTTAAGATGCCATGGTACAGACAACCACTTGGTTGCCTCACCGGGTACTATGCTATAGTACAGACAACCACATAATTGCCTCACTGGGTACTATGCCATAGTACAGACAACCACACGATTGTCTCACCTGTTAAGATGTCATAGTGCAAACAATCACACAGTTGTCTCACCGGGTACTATGTCATGGTGCAGACAACCACACGGTTACCTCACCAGGTAATATACCATGGTGCAGACAACCACACAATTGCCTCATCGAGTAAGATGCCAGCAAGATGAATGAAGTCAGATTTGAAGGAGTCGCACAGCCACTTCAACACAAGTAAGCAAGCAGATGTATAAGTGGAGATAGCCACATGACTAGTCTAGGAGCAAGTCTGTAAGCAAGCAGACTGTATGATGAGTGGAGACAGCCACGTGGTTGCTCCATTTTAAAATCAAGATGTATAAATGGGTAGGAAAACCACATGGTCAACCCAAGAGAAAGCTAAATGTAAGGCTAGTGAGGATCAGTTATACAACCGTCTTCACCGAGTATTAATGAAAAAGTTAGTGAAGGTTGGTTACACAACCAGTTTCACCGGGAATGAATGCAAAGCAAGCAAATGAATGTGATATATGTATAAATGGAGATAGCCACATGACTAATTCATGAGCAAGCAAATATGTAAATGCCTGAAAGGGGATAGCCACATGGCTTACCAATAAGCAAGCAAATGAAATGAATGATAGGGTATGAGGAGTGAGAGACTGAAGCATGACCCTGAGTTACTATTTGATATCTGCCCTCTGCCAGATGTGTCACTACCACACTGAGGTTATGCCTGGAATTGCCCAACTGAAATAATCTGCATGGATAATCTGCTTGGACTAGTCTCAAGTTCAGGAGATCTGATTGCACCACACAAAGGGTTAGCCAATTTTGAGCTGACTTGCACGAGGACATGACTCTGATTGATTGACTTGACAGACTGGCATCTCGATGATAGACTAACAGATTATTGACTTAACAGATGGACGACTAACATACGTATTTTGAAGATGTCCGAGATTGCCTATTGGTTGGAAGCCTAGCTAGGATCCTTTACCTTAGAAAAGAATTGAGTTGGTCTGAGTTGATAGCTTTTGAGATAGATAGATAAGTCTGCTCTTGGATGTCCTCGCCATATGTCTAATGCATAAGATAGTGCTTGACTATACTAGCTGATTGTCGTTGGTGGAGCTTGATTGTATGTTTCTGAAAGCTTGTACTTTATGATTTTTCCTTTTTTGACCTTGGACCTTAACAGGTTTCACCAGGACTGGGTTCACGTTATTTTAGAGCTCTAGTAGAATTGATAATTCTATACTAATCCCATGAAATTAGAAATTTATCTTTATCCCTTTTTTGCCCTTCGAATGACCAAGTCTTGGGGTCGCATAATTTTTGCGCAATGAGGTCATTTCTGGTTTTCACTTATGACTGCATAATTGATTAATTTGTTCCCTTTTTTGCCCCTGACAACAATGTCAGGGCTGAGCTCGGATAATTTTTGCGCCTCGGTGCTATTTCTGGTTTTCATTGGGCCTGCGTTTTTGATAAGCTGGACTGTCTTCTCCCATCATTGCCTAGTAAAATGGTAAAGATTAATGCTTTTGACCACTGATGATCAAGACCTTTCAAAGATTAAAGAGGGCTTAGTTACTAGGACAAAACGTAGTAGAGGTAGAAACGATTGAGGCTCAAAGTTTTCTTGTAGGATAGGGCACCCTATAGTATGTTTTTGATGTTGGATATAGAGACGGAACCAGTTAGCTTCTCTTCATCATTTTGGAGATTTGCCATTTTTGCTCTTTTTTTTTCTTTGCTCTTTTTAAAGACGCCTAGTATTGATGAAAAGTTGTCATAATGTGATTGAACCTATTTTTAGATTGCTTACGTATCCACGATTAGTGGAATCAGGTTATGTCGTAGTTCAAAATAAGCTTCGCTTTTGATTGGTTGGATTCTGCTCTGCTGATTTATCATTTATAGGGTGCTCCAGTGTATGGGTTATAAAAAAGAAAGGCTATTAGGCTCAATGAGCTAACTAGCGTATGTTATTGCATGGGTACGAAAGAGATTTTAAGGGTTAACCAAGGATGGCCTCCTATCCTTTCTTTAATTAATCAAGAGCATGCGTAGTCTTTGCATTATCCTTGTTCAAATATATGTTTGATACTTGATAGCTCGGGGAGGTCTTCGTTGCTCCTTTGCTTCTTGTCTTCTGATGGATTGGTATCTCACCTTAAAATCTTTGGGGGAGCAGAGTACCTTTCTAATTCATACGAGAGTCATGAGTTTTTAGATTACTCACTCGATGACCATGCAATTGCCCTTTGCGGGCTTAAAATCTAGTTTAGTTTCCAAAACTAGGCATCTTGGAGTAATAAGCAAGACATATTTAACAAAAGTAAGAAATTTCACTAGAGTATGAAATGATGTATAGACTCAATTGTGGAAAATAAAGACAGGTGACCACTGGCCAATATGTTAACTGACTAGGAAGACTTCAACTGTGGCCATCATGGCCATTTGCAAAAAAGGAGGAATTAAGAGATAAACCAAAAAGACAAAAAAAATTGGTGAGACTGCTCAAAATCGGCTATAGAGTGGCTCAGGCTGGTGCGCCTCGGTTTCCTGCTGCTGCATGATTAGGGAGAGGGACCTGGTTGATGTCAGTGTTCCATGGTTCAAACTAGATCTTTCCTGTTTCAAGCATGTCTTGGATTGTATGTTTTAGATCAATACACATATCAGTGGAATGCCCTAGGGCTTGATGATACCCACAATGTTAGTTGGCCCTGTATGTCCTTAGCAGTGTGACTGGTGGCGGCTTGGGTTCCCTCAGGGTGATCAATGGCTTATCTAGTAAATAAGGGAGGAGTTACGTCATGGTATATGGCATGAGCGAGAAGATTCTTTTCTTTTTCTGCTCAAATGTCATATGATGCGAGGGTAGTTGTTGCTGAGTCGGCTCGTGTTGTCGGGGTTACTGGGATAAATTGGGAATATGGATAGGCATTGATATCACCATTTGCACCTCATCCTCTCTTTTCCGTGTATCTCTTCGCGGTGGTTGAGGACGACTAGAGGATGACGCCCCCTTGGATCCTGAGAACATGTCAACTGCTCCCACATCTCCCATTGTAGCCTCAATCCTGGCCCCACATTTGGCCATAGTACTGAAATTTGAAATAGGTTAGCAGAGTCTTAAATGGATGCTTCAGTGTGCGGAGGAACGTTGTCACCAACTCATCATTGGGCAGAGGAGTGTTCAATTTTCCAGCATTTTCCCTCCATCGAACGGAATATTTGATAAAGGATTCATTTTCTCTTTGAGTCATTCTCTCCAAATCTGCTCTTTGTTAGGGATGGCAATATGACCCACCCCGTAGGGGCCCCGACCCAACCCGCCCCTATAGGGGCGGTTTTTTTTTCAAATAAATCGGGGTCGGGGCGAAAAAAAAAAAAGCCCCAACTCGGTTTCGGGGCGAGGGCGGTTTTAGTATACCCGCTCCGATCCCTCGCACCGCCCCGCCCTGCCCCGGATATATATATATATATATATGAGTTTTTTTTTAAGGAATTAGGGTTACGAGTGAGTGAGTGACTTTCCTAACTCCACAGAGTGACCTCCCCTCTCCACCTCTCTCCAGCGACCTCCCCTCACCACGTCTCTCCGGTGACCTCCGCTCTCAATGCCTCTCTAGATATATAGAGGTGGGCATTTGTTTCATCTTCCTTGCCTCACAAGGTCTTCGCTGTTGATGTTTATAGTGACAAGATCAAGCACCTCTTGCCTCTTGGAGCCCTCCACTCTCCCTTGGGCCGATCGAATCCAGTTCCACGACATCAAAATCAAGCATGATTCTAGACTTGAAGAACTCATCAAGATGCCTGATATGGTACGATTCTTTTACTCGCTTCTTGGATTCTCTTTCTATTGATTTGATTATTCAGATCTGAGCTTTTTTTTAAAATTTCTTTTTGTTATGCGATTTCTTGTGTTGTAGACAATCAATTTAGCTGTGATCTGTGCTCCGGCTGATTATAATACCCGTCTAGTTCGACTCCATTGATCACCTGGTTTGTTTCATCTTCCTCTCCTTATTCCTATTTTTCTTTTTTTGATCTTCATCTATGTACTATTTTATGCGTTTTGGTTTTGATTTTTCTTTTACATGTTCTAGTGGCAATGACTCGTGATCTGTTTTTTTTTATTTTATGATTGTTGTTGTATTTATAGATATATTATATGAATTAGGTGTTTTTATCAGTAATATTATATCAATGCCAAATTGTCATGTTCTGAATTATAATCCGTATGACTTATGTATATTATAATTTTTTATAATTATTATTCTCTTTCTCTTTTAAATTTATATTTATTTCCCCATTTTAAAAGATTTTCCCCTAGTCATTAATCTTTCCCAGATTTTTGTCAAATGTTTTTGGATCAAATCTGATTATTTATGTATATCTAGACTCCCTTTAGACCCCCCTATTTCCTATATTATTTTTTATGTTGTTTTGTTTCTCTGATTCTTTTTTTTTTTGGGGTTGTATTTATTTCTGTTTTAGTATTTATAAATCCTTTAAACTTGGATTCATTCATGCAAAACCAAGGAGATTTAACTCACTCTGGCAAGCCAAGCCGACGCTGCTGCTATCCCTCAGGTAACCCCGTGGGATCTTCCTCTCAACTTTTTCTCCCCATTTTGCCTCTTATTTCAACTCAATTCTACTGTCTTTCCCTTAATCCAGTTTCTAAATCTATATCTAGATTTATCTTAATTTAGTTTCTAGATCTAGATCAGAATTTTGAGTTATTTTGATTAATCATTTTATCTCTAGTTCACTTGTACAAAAACAAAGAGATCCATACTCTGCTAGTGCTACCCTCTCATGGGTAGTTGTATTTATTACTGTTTTGATTCTATATATAATTCATGGAAGTTGGAACTGTTATTTAGTTTCTTTATTTGTGGGTTGTTTGGGTTGGTGTTTATGATTAACTTAATCTCTCTTTTGATACTTCAATGACATTTTTTAGATAAAATAATCCACTTTTCTTGTAGAAAGTTCATATAAGGTCTTCATGGAGTGACCCACATGTTCAAATTACTGTAGTGGGTATCAAGAAATTTTTCCATCCAATTTGTCCCGGGCCACTCGTTGCTAAGCCCGACGAATGACCCCTTATATTAATCTTGATTAGGTGCTCGATTTTTCATTTGATCTTCAACATGTTTTAGTTTTTATAGAGTTACAAATGTTAGTTAAAATTTGCTCTAAAAAATTTCAGTTGGAGAACACCTCATACCAACTGAATTTTGGTTTTTTCTTTTCATTAGTTGCATTATTTAAGATAGAAGTGTAAACTTTAAATAGATTCTCATGGTTGTATTGTCTCCTTTATTTTAGGTTGAGAATGAACGAAGGTAACTCTCAACCACCAACTGGTCCAACCCCTATTGGTAGCTCTCAATCACCAACCGGTCCAACCCCTGTTGGTAGCTCACAACCACCAACCCCTATTGGTAACTCTCAATCTCTCACCTCAAATCATGTTGATGTTGATGGAGAAGAATCTACTTCTACTGTAGAGAAAAGAAGATTGACTAGTGTTGTATAGGAACATTTTAAAAAGGAAAAAATTGATGGAGTAGATAAGGCAATTTATAATTATTGTAACGGTATGCTTGGGGGTGTTTCAAAAAATGAAACTTCACATTTGCATGATCACTTGAAAAGGGAGTATGGAAAAGAATTGAAGCGAATCAACTAGTTATAACAACTAGCTTTAATAATGCCGATGGGAAACTTAAACTTAAAACATACACTTTTGACAAAGACACCTGTAGGAGAGAGCTTGCAAACATGATAATAATGCATGAATACCCTCTTTCTATGGTTAACCATATTGGGTTTAAGAGATTTGCAATCGCACTTCAACCTTTGTTTAAGATGGTTTCTCGGAACACAATCAAGAGTGATATCTTGAAGATTTATGATTTTGAGAGGGCAGAGACAATGAAGTTGATAGAGAAAAACCAAAGTAGAATAGCAATCACAGCCGATATGTGGACTGCTAGTAATCAAGTTCATGGTTATCACGGGACACTTCATTGATGATTCTTGGATACATTAAAGTCGCATCTTGAGTTTATTTTTAACCCTAACCTATTCTTTGTTATTTCATTCATTATAATCAATCAAAGTTTGTTTATGCTTTATCTATTCTAAATGTTTATTATGCTTTGTTTTAGGTTGGTTTACGTACCTTGTCCACACACAAAAGAAGTTCTTTGTGATGCATTGGTAGATAGTTTTTTGGATTGGAATATTGATAGAAAACTATCTACCGTCACCGTTGATAATTGTTCTACTAATGATGCGATGATTGAAATTCTTTTGAACAAGTTGGATGTTGGTTCACTTTTATTGAGTGGTACTATGTTTCACATGCGTTGTTGTGCACACATTCTAAATTTGATTGTGAAGGATGGGTTGGATGTGATTAGAGAGGGTATTGAGAAAATTCGTGATTGTACCGTATTAGATGACAACACCAAAAATAGAGGAAAAATTTGAGGAAGCGGCCCGCCAATTGAGCATTTCAAGTACCAAGAAATTGGGACTTGATTGTGCAACTAGGTGGAACTCAACATTTTTGATGCTTCAAAACACTTTAGTTTATAAAGATGTTTTCTCTTGATGAAAACAACATGAGCCCAAATATAATAAACCTTTGCCAAATAATGAAGATTGAGAGTTTGCAAAAGAAATTTGTGGGAGGTTGAAGTTATTTTATAATGTCACTGAGTTGTTCTCTGGGACTAAATATCCCACTGCCAATTTGTATTTTCCAAAAATTTGTGAGATTAGAATGACATTGTCTCAGTGGCTTACAAATCCAAATCAGGTGGTTAGAACAATGGTGTCAGTTATGCTGAGTAAATTTGATAAGTATTGGTTGATGATTCATGGTATCATGGGAGTTGCTGCTGTGTTGGATCCAAGATATAAGATGACTTTGATAGAGTACTATTTTCTAAAACTTTTTGGAAGTGGGTCTTCGAGTAAAATTGAGAGGATTCAACAACTTTGTTATGATTTGCTTAATGAGTATCAGTATAGACTTAGTTTGGATAAAGGCATTGGTGGGAAATCTTCACTACATTCATCTTCTTGCCACTCAGAGCGTAATGATTCTATTGATCAAGATGCTCTCTCTAAATATGATTAGTTTGTTAGTAGAAGGAGAATAACTAGAACTTTGAATGTAAAATCAGAGTTAGATCATTATTTGGAGGATGATGTTTTGCCTAGATCCTTGAACTTTGATATACTGGCTTAGTGGAAATCAAATGGACTCAAGTATCCAACCTTGCAATCAATTTTTAGGGATATTTTAGCTATTCATGTATCTCCACTGTTGCTTCAGAGTCTGCTTTTAGCACTAGTGGTAGGTTGGTCAGCCCACATCGTAGTAGACTTCATTCGAAGACCTTGGAGGCATTGATGTGTGCTCAGAATTGGTTGTGAGCTAATGAGATGTCAGGTAATAAAAAATATAACAATTTAATTTTGTTTCCCTTCATTATTATTATTTTTTGTGTGTGCTTGTTTTGTTTTAGGTGATATAACAACATAATCATATGGTTATGCCACAATATATGATGATATGGATATAGATGAACCCAACTGATGTGGTAAGTGACATCTTTCCAATGTTTAACTATTGAGCATATGTTTTTGTAGTGCTGGAAAGTAAGAATTAAAGCCACTGTTTCATGATTTGGGAGGATCATTGAATCTCTATTTTTTTTTTCTGGCTTTTAGATGGCACAATATATGATGATATTTTTTTGTTAGAATCACATGGTTATGCCACATTATAGGCTTCATATATATTTTCACCAGTAGCTTCCTTTGGAATGCTCAATTTGTAGTGCTTAAACAAAGTTTCCCTAATCACATGCTGCCATATGTTTTGATCTCCTCCAGTGAAACGGTTTCAGCAGGTAGTCCTGGGCCCCATGTTTTATTCCCTTCATCACTGTGTTTTTGTGTCATTAGAAAACATGACTACTATTCAATTTTAGGTTTACATATCATAAAATTAATCATAGGGAAAACAACGAAATCAAGGAAAAGAAAACAGATTATGACATGCATTTATACATCATGATTACAGATATGTCCATTTCCAGACTTATGATCTCCAAGAGCATTAAACCTCCATGTCTATCATTTGAACATCAGTTATCACAATATCAAAGTTTTCTTTGTACTCTCTCAACATCTTAAGAGCTTTACCTTATGTGGTTACTGTAACTACAATCCATTAAAAATATAAGACAAAATTTGCAAATAAGATATTTCAAAGATAAATAATCAAAAAGAATTATTTTATTATTATTTTTTATCTCAATATTTATTTAATCAGCAATGCTAAGTAGCCGGAGATTCTAATATCAGGCATGGAACTTAATTGGATTTTATGATCTAGCTGCCTAGGTTGTAGTTTATTAGTTTGGGAAAAAAAAACTTAATCATAATATTAAGATTTTTCTTTCACTCTCTGCAACTGTTTAATCATCCATGCTAATTGTAGCCATAGAGTTTAACATCATGTTGATAGCTAATATATATTTTTTTCATTATTGTCTTTCATTCACTTAATTTTATTGTAACTGCTATTGTCATTCTTTTATTTGTAACTTGCTCAAACGTGAGTGAGGGAGGATGGGTTGAGTGTTTAGAGTGTGATTCTTAGAACATTTAAATTGAAAAAAAAAAGTGTTAAAACTAAATCTAGTGCCTTTTAGAGAATGAGTTTAGGGTCTGAACTTTTTTTTGGAAGACAATGATTAGGCTATCAACCATGTGATATCACTAATTTGCTTATATTGTTATTACTAGAAAGTTCTTATCTCAGTTATACTAGACTTCAGTTGATATTACTTTGTTGGTAATTGGTGGATTGTTGACATTCAGGGGCAATAATTTTCAAGTACGTGCCAAAGGCTCATGAATCCTCTCGTAGACGAGGTCAGTCAAACAGGTTAATTGCATGGAACTTGAGAATGTTGAACCTCTTGAAGCTCTAACCTCTTGAAGCTCCCCCAATCATATGAAGATCATATAACTGGTTGCACTCTTTTGTTGATGGCTGGGAAATGTGTAGGCAGAAGTTCAAAAGAAACTCTTATAATCTGACTCAAATTTTCTTGGCTTGTAGAATGATGGTTTGATCCCTTGTGTGAAAGTCTTTCCCTATTTTTTCTGTTTTTATTTGTACTAAACCCCCTCTTGCATTAACTGTTTTTGCATATATCCCAACAAGGTTAACAACTCTGCATCCTCTTTTCTGACTATATTACATATATGCTGCTTATGGTGCATTTTGTTATCAAAATAACCTATAGTTATTCCTATCTATGCCTCTTCAATGTCTTTATAATCCACATGGCAGATTTTGCCAGGAAATGTGAACTTAGGAATTACAGTCCAGATATGCCAATGATGACCTGGCAGTAGTGTAGTTGTGGCAATTTGTCAACCTGCCAACCAACTCATTTAGTGATTTGGGTTGGTGTGCCCGGAACAGCTGGGTCATAATGCCTAGTTATTCAATGGGTATTTTTAAAAGAAATGTCATAATGCCTAGTTCATCACATGGTAATGTCAACTAGGTTTGCATTATGAAATGGTTGACAAAAAAAAAGGGGCAATGAATTAAATTTTTTTATATAAAATAAAGGCAGTAGGGGCGGGGTTGTCACAAAAAAAGGGCAATTAATTGAATTTTTTAATAAAAAAAGGCAGTAGGGGCGGGGCGGGGCTGGTTTCACCATATATAAGCCCTGGTCGGGGGCGAGGCGGGGCTACATTATAATTGGATCGGGGCCGGGGTGGTAGAAAACAGCCCCGCCCTGCCCCATTGTCATTTCTACTCTCTATGAGACCAAGTCAATATTGTAGGAGTATTGAGCAACAAATGTCTCACAGAGGCCTTCCCATGTGCGGACCCTAGCTGGGTTAACCTTGGTGAACCACTGTAGGGTTGGTCCCTTCAAACTTCTCTAAAATAGTTGCACCAACAGCTTGTCACCGTGTTCTAACTGGAACAACTCTCTGCAGTAAACTTTTAGGTGTATCTCTGGGCATCCTTTTTTCCGTTGTATTTTTCAAATTCGGGTATTTTTAAGTCACGGGGCAATTGAATCCCCGGATGCAAACACATATCTCGGAAGTCAGTGGATACTAAATTGTAGGACCCCTATGCCCTCTTCACCAATTATTCTAACCTCTCAATCCTGTCATTATAGAAGTCTGGGGTGTAGGCCGAGCTGGTTGATATTGTTGCGACCCAAAATATCCCCTGGGAGTTATGGATACTTTGGCTCATGATGTGCCATATCCGATATCAAACATCCTGTAAAAATTACCTAAGGCATAACATAATATAATCATAAATAGTGCGGAAGCTTAAATCAAAGTGCGAAAGCGTAACCCAAAAATTTCTTCTCTATATATACTTTGTATTCCAAGTTTGTACATACATAACGAAAGTAAAGGTGGACATGCCCACCTATCAAAATACAAAATGAATCTCACTATCACTCTACTTAATAGTAGTCTAGATAGGGTCACCTATCTAGATCTCTATCCTCCTATGGCTGCAACGAGATAAGCGGATCATTTTCTTTCTCGTACTCTTCTTCAACCCATGACTTCGGGTTAGGGATGTCGAACTGACCTGCCGACATAAAATGTACGGCTGAGCATGGAATACTCAACAAGCGTAAACTACTAGCTAACAGTGTCATAATAACAAGAATACCACATACAAGTATTTAAAGGAATACAAATCGCAAAACTCAAGCTTAAAACCCGTCATGAAAATTCTTCCATCAAAATTTACTTTTCATGTAAAACAAACCTCTTTATTCATGCTTATGAGTTCTTATGAATGCTTATGAGTCTCATGAATTCTTATGAGTTTTCGAGTTCTTATAAGTTTTCTTGTGAGCTTCGAGTTCTTATGAGCCTCTTGTGAGCTTATGAATTCTTGTGAGCTTATGATCCTTGGAGACTTATGCAAAATCTTTAGACTTATGCATTTCTTACGAGTTCTTGAAAGCCTTGTGAGACTTATGATCCTTGGAGTTTATGCAAGATCTTGGATTTGATCATTGTGAGCATGAAATAACCGATCTTAGAAATATCAACCCAAAGTTTGGTTTTGTCAATGCTTATGCATTTATACTTCTTTCTTATGACTTGCCTTTCAAAACTTTTCTTATGATTTTTGAAATACATGCTTATGAGAAAACCTCGGTCATATACAACTTATCGTGCGTGCAGTGCTTGTGAGCATCATCACGTATACATTGAAAGCCTTAAACAACTCATGTAGTTCATACAAGATATATTGGCATCATAGCATATTTGGATAATTCTAAACACATAGCATATTTTCATTCATTACATTACATCACTAAGATCATGGCTTTTGAGCCTATTTCATCACATTATGCTTAAATTCATGGTTTATTGAAAAATAACAATACTCACCTAAAAGTATAACTATATTCATCATCTCATTGAAAAACCCCAAATCTTAACCCCTATTTACTCATTAGATCATAATGTAGTTTACCCAAATCCTACATTTACTATTTGTATCATAACCTAGTTAGATAATAGAGTGTTCTTACTATTTTCATTTAACTGCATTTCAATCCTTATATCATAGCAGAGCTAGATAATAGTAGGTATTTACCTCTTGATCATTTTCTATGTTAGAGAAAAACCCTTGAGTAAAATCCCAACTTGATTGAGGAAGATCCTTCCTTGATTTGTGCTTCACTTGATCTTAAATCCAAAACCCTCTTTGGAAATCCTCCAAATCATCTCCCTCTTCTTTTAAGAACTCTACTTAGGTTTAGGTTAACCCAAAACCCTCCAAATGATCTCCTATTTATGGGCAAAGGGATGAAAACCCAAAAAATCACGCACCAAAGAGTTTGATTCGCGCCCCTACGATCATTTGTAGACTTCCTACGATCGATTGTAAGTTGTGCAGAGAGTTTGCCCCATTTCTGGGACTTTACGATCATTCGTAGAGTGTCTACAATCGTTCGTAGCGCTTCTACGATCATTCGTAGGCTCCCTACGAACGTTCGTA
This sequence comes from Tetracentron sinense, assembly GCA_015143295.1. NCBI lineage: Eukaryota > Viridiplantae > Streptophyta > Magnoliopsida > Trochodendrales > Trochodendraceae > Tetracentron > Tetracentron sinense. The sequence goes on along the minus strand of CM026572.1, from coordinate 6,620,134 downwards.
CTTGCGGCAGAAAGTTTCCAAATTTTTACACTTTGGTATTTCGCGCATAACTTTTGACTTCCTTATTGGATTTTGACGATTCAACTTGCATTGGACTTGTCATTCAAATGAAAACAATTTTGTGTCTAATGGACAAAATCTAATTTTGAGTTTTTAATTACAAAAATAAGTTCTAAAACCGACTGGTCTAGAAATGGATTTTAGCAACCCATATTTTCAGTAGATCCGATTTCGAAAATCGTACGTTTACCCTATCTTAGACTAAGAAGATGGAAAAAATATAAACATGAACCTCGAAGAAGATTTAAATACCTTTCCAAAAATTCAAGAATCGCTTGATTCCAACAAATGGTGAGAAAACTAGGTCTACTTAAAGTTGAGAGTGATGCTAAAGCATAACCTTATTTGACACTTAGAGTATTCTATACTCTTACTCTATCATCCCAAATACCCATAACTTAAGAAAATAATTTTAAGGCTTTTAATACATGCCATAAAGATCTAGGGTTCTATTGATATGTCTAATTGCTCTGTATTCTGAGTAATCCTTGCCTCCTCTTCCTCATACTGGTCAATGTGTGGTGTCGGGATGTTGAAGGATGGTTGGTTCAACGGTAATGGATTGTGAGATGGTCGGTTTGAAGGTGATGGATTGTGAGATGGTGGATTTGAAGGTGATGGGTTATGAGATAGTGGATTTGGAGGTGATGGGTTGTGAGATGGTGGATTTTGAGGTTGTAGGTTATGAAATGGTTGGTTTGATCGGTTTAAGGCGAGTGGTTCGACGATCAGGATAGAAGAGGAGGACAGTTATTCCCTATTCATGGCATTCAAGATATCCTGCATGTTTCAGCTCTAGGATGCCTTGTTCCATTCCACATACCCAAATCAGGGATATGTTGCAATACATGTTGAGGTGATACTGGGCTGTCAGGGTCGGTTTCCACACCTTCTACAACTTACTCTTCTCGATCAGTCAATCTCATACTTACCAGAGTCATCTCAAATAGGACAAATAGTTTAGTACTAATTTTACTCAAGGTGCAATGAACTTGATGGTAATAAGAGGTATGTACAGATGGGTCAAATGACGGTTAAGATGCTAAATTAAGACTGAATTAAGACAATGGTGAAAGTAGTGATGCTACACACATATGATCCTACTGTGAGGGAAAATAGGGTCCCTAAAAAGGTTGGATAAGGTTTTGGTATGAAAATAGAGTTCAAGGTAATGATTATTTTGAGTTAAGGGAAAGTGTTAGACACCCCTAAACTCTCATCCGGAGAGGTTACCTACTCCCTAAGTCTGAATTAAAGTGGGGGAAACCATAAGAGAAGCTTGCATTTTATCTATACGTTGACAGATGTTATATGATGTACATATTGAAATAAGCAAGGATAAGATAGGAGCTCTATCCTAGGTGAGCTGAACCCGATTAGGTTTGCCTACGTATCCACTGTTAGTGGAATCAAGCCACACGTAGTTCTAGAGGGGAGTTGATGGTTTGATTTATTGAGTGTTTGGATAGTGGGTGTATGAAATGTTAAGATTTGTCTTTGGATGCTAGAGTGTTTTTGAATGGTTTAAGCTTATATTCAGGAGCATTTGAGCCTTTTAAGCTCTTTCTGAGGAGCATCAGGACAGTTTTAGCTCATGTCAAGGAGCATTCGGTTAGGTTAGGGTTTGGATGAGGTTAAGCTAAGGTTTAGCTAAGTTTGAACTGAAGTTCGGGCAAAGATTCGACTGGGTTGGTAAGGTTAAGATAGGGTTTAGCTAGGGTTAAGTTAGGGATTAGGTAGGGTTAAACTAGGATTTAGCTAAGGTTTGGCTGAGGTTAAGATAAGGTTAACCTAAGGTTTAGTTAGGGTTTGGCTGAGGTTAAGTTAGGGTTTAGCTAAGGTTAACCTAGGGTTAAGCTTGAGTTTAAATAGGGTTTAACTAGGGTTCAACTTGGGTTTAATAAGGGTTAATCTAGGATTTAACTAGAGTTAAGCTTGGGTTAAATAGGGTTTAACAATGGTTTAATCAAGGTTTAACTAGGATTTAATTAGGAGAGAGGTTCGACTAGGCAAGGCAAGCAAATAAACAATTAAAAAACAACTTTTAAAAGTGATTAAAATAATTTAAACTACTAAAAGACAAAGCAAGACAAGATTTTTTAGAAAAGTTATATTCCGGGAAATCTGAAAAAATTTATTAAAAGAGGTCTCGAGAATCGACCCTTCGCAATCGACTTTCTCTGGAATCCGGGTACTATGAGGGGTTTTGAAGAAGAAAATGGAGAGAGAGGAGAGTGAATCGGTGAGAAATGAAGTGAGGGGGGTGGGGTATTTATAGTTTTTCAAAGTGGGGGGACGCTACTTGAAGTAGCACTCCTATGGATAAAATCCCCGAACAATGAGGCGATGGTGAACAGTGAGGCAGTAAAAAAGGGGCAAACAAGGTGGGCGCTACTTGAAGTAGCGCCCCTATTTGATTTTTAAAAAAATCATACCGACAGGGTCTTGACTGGTCAAAGGGGTATTTTTGTAATTATGGGGCACTGTTTGACACAGTGGCCCCTATTTAGGGGTAAACAAATGATTTTTAGGTGCCACGTGGCGCTCTTCGATTCGCCGAAAAACGGATTTTGTGTTTTGAGCCCGTTTTGACCCCAATAATAGTCAAAATTGAACTGAAAATTTTGAAAAATTATTTTGGATAATTGACAACTTTTGAGCACATTTCAGGGACATTTTGGTCATTTTATACCACATAGGCATTTTTTCGCTTTAGGCACGATTTGATGCCAAAAACAGTCGAAATTGAACTGATAAAATCCATAAAAATATTTAAGATGAAATATGAAATTTTTAGTACTTTTCAATGATATTTTGGTCATTTTTCACTACAGGGGCATTTTGATCATTTTTTCACCTCAGGGGCGTTTTTGAAAATCGAAGCACGTGAAAAGAAGATTTTAAAAGAGGGTTTTTGAAAGGTTTTTAAAGGTGTGAAAAGAGAAAAGAGGGGTGCAAAATTGAGGAGTTTAAATTTCCAAAAGCATGTTTGAATGTTTAAGAACATTTTTAATATATCATGATGTTCACAAGCACGATGCACATGTAGGTATTACATGACTGGAGTTTTCTTTAAATTGTAAGTTCCAAGATTTTCAAATGAGTCAAGTTATGACTTTTCAAGTTTGCAACAAAATAATTGAGACCAATTATGATTTACACAAGCACGCATGATAAAGCCAAACTTTGAGTTAATCAAGGATAGGGCATATCCAAGGATATGTCATATCTGGTTTCAAGAAAAGACAAACAAAAATAATAATATCAAACTTTGGGTTGGTCAAGGAAGTTAGTGTGCCAATTTCAAGCATGTTCAATGAAGGGTATTTACATACCTGACTTCAAGTTGTTTCAAGTACTTTCAATAAGGGATATTTACATACCCGACTTTAAGTCATTTTCAAGGACACTAACATCTGATTTCAAGCATGTGTTACAAGACAAGCATGATTCAAGCATGATTCAAGACAAGACAAGACAATCATGATTCTCACACAACAAAAATAAAACAATAACTATGTTTTAAGAACGAAAAGTATGTTTGAAAACACGAAAAACAAGTTTTAAAATATGATTAATAAGCATGCACACATGATTTTAAGAATGATTTTCGCACATGGATTCATACATGCATGTTAGTGTATTGTTTTAAATTGCAAGCATGTCATGATGTATATTATATCATTGTTAGCTAGTAGCTTGTACATATTTGAGTATTCCATGCTCAGTCGTACATTTTGATGTCGGCAGGTACTCTCTTTGACATTTACGCATTGGAGCCATGAGTTAAAGAAGAGTATGTTGAGGAGCCAGTAAACAGTCTTCCCGAGGAGGGAAAAGATTTGGACAGCTGGTCTTATGAAGCATATTATTGAGTGATGAGAGCGAGTGATATGTATATATATTTTGATGAGTGGACGTGTCCACTCTTGCTTTTGAATTTTGTTATTGTACAAAATTCTTGGAATACAATCAGGTTATATAAAAAGAAAATTTTTGTTAGCTTCCACTATAGCATGCCTTGTTATTGTGCAAGATGGTTAATATGGCAAGTCAAATCACAAGTCAAAGTCTCCTAAACTTCTAAGGGGGATTTTGGGTCGCGACAATTATTGGTCTTGATTTATGCAATGTTGTGCAATATTTTTTCAACTCAGGTTTCCTCTTGAAGCAAACAAACTACACTCATATTATGCTCATCCCCAAAGTGTCCAATCCTAAAACAATGAATGAGTATCGCCTGATAAGTCTCTGCAATGTCACCAACAAAGTCATTGCGAAAATCCTGGTCAATAGACTCCGCAATATTCTTCATGAGATTATTCACCTGGCTCAGTCCGCTTTCATCACAGGGAGGTAAATCACAGACAACGTTCTTATGGCGAACAAAATTGATCACTATCTCAAGAAAAAATCTAAAGGAAAGGATCATTGAATGACTCTTAAACTACACCTCCATCGGGCATATGACCGAGTGGAGTGGGAGTTCTTGTTCTCTATTATGGCGAAGATGGGGTTCAACCAAACTTAGATCAATTGGGTTCGCCAGTGTGTCACCACAGTATCTTACTCCATTGTCCTGAATGGCGAGCCCACTGGGTACATCCAACATTCCCGATGTCTTCGCCAGGGCAACCTACTTTCACCATACTTATTTCTTCTCTGTGCCGACGCACTCTCTACATTATTTCAGCAATCCATTTTCACAAATCAGATCAATGGCATTTGTCTTGCCAGGAGTGCTCCTCCACTCTCCCATCTCCTCTTTGTAGATGATTTTCTAGTGCTTCTCAAGGCCAACCTTGATGAATCGGCTTTTCTTATGGCAGCCCTCCATCGGTTCTGTAAAGCCTCCGGCGTCACCATAAATTTTGGTAAATCCTCGGCCTTTTTCAGCGCCAATACTGCATGGCGTTTTCGTCGAATGATCATGCGCATTCTTCGAATCAGACTGATTCAGGCCCCAGACAAAAATTTAGGCCTCCCGGCCATCTTTGGCAGATCAAAGATGAAGGCTTTTGATTCTCTGAAGCAGCGGGTCCTAAATTGTATTAGAGGTTGGGCGGTCTTTATGCTATCACAAGCCGGAAGAGGAGTCTTTATTTGGGCAATAGCGCAGGCCATCCCATCCTATGCTATGAGTTGTTTTAAGATTCCAAAGCAGTTGCTATCCGAAATTGCGTCTGCCTCTGCAAAGTTCTGGTGAGGTAATTCTGATAAATCATCCATCCATTGGCTTAAGTAGAGCAAGATGTGTGCTCCCAAGGACAAGGGGGGTATGGGGTTCCGGGACCTCCAAGCTTTTAATCTCGGGCTTCTTGCCAAGCAGGGGTGCCGACTACTCCAGCAGCTTGACTCCCTTTGGGTATAAACCATGAAAACTCTTCACTACCCCCCGACTCCTCTTTCCTCTCGGCAAAATTGGGAATCGACCATCTTCGGCATGGAGAAGCATATTGGAGGGACGATCTATCCTGGCTAAAGGCATCCGATGGCAAATAGGGTCAGGCACCTCGATTCGAACTTGGCGTGACCCATGGGTCCCGAATTGTACAAAATTTATTCCATACCTGGTGGATGGCGATCCTACTATGGCTCCTTTAGTTGTAGATCTCATTGACAAAGACCAAGGTGGTTGGAAGATGCATATTATACACCAGTTATTCTCCCCAGAAACGGTTGTGGCCATCAAGTAGATTACTATAAGCAACTTCAATGCTCCCGACAGGCTCATTTGGCATTACACAAAGGATGGCTTATTCAAGGTCAACTCAGCTACCCACCTAGCTCGAGAACTATTGATCGCCGAGCAACCATCCCATAGCCACTATACCCCACCCAAGGAAGGAACTATTTGGAAAAAGTTATGACATATACCAATACCGCCTAAAATAAAAGTTCTTATGTGGAGAGCCTACCACAACGCCATCGCAATAGCTTCAAATCTTCGAAGACAAGATTTAGGGGTGGATGACGTTTGAATCAGCCCAACATTTGTTTCTTGTATGCACTTTTGCCCGTAGTATATGGTTCGGTTCCCACCTATCTCTCCGCCTACCCCCTATCTCCTCAGATTCCCTTCGTGAATGGTGGCATAGGTGGTCTCAACACCCCGATTTTGTCTTTGGCAACAAAGAGTTAGCAATCCGAATGAGCACAATCTTATGGTGCATCTGGCTAGCTCGCAATGACGCAAATTTCAATGGCTCCACCCCAAACCCTTTTGTTACTCTTATGAGAGCGGTGTCTTTGACTCAGGAAATTCTAGCCTCGGGAACTCTCAAAGAAAATATGGTCATCTCGTATCCAGGGGCTATGGCAAAGGTTACTCAGAATCAGTGGGAACCTCTTCCATTTCCTTGGATCAAGATTAATGTGGATGGGGCGGCCTTACCCAACAACCTAGCAGCCGGCATTGGAATAATTGCTCGAAATTCCAATGGTGAAGTCCTTAGCAACCTCTCTAACCCTTTAAGCGGGGAATCCGGTCTTGTAGTCGAGGCCGCGGCCATACACCTTGGACTGGTCACTGCAGAAAGAATTGGGTGGGGACAAGTTATCATTGAGTCAGATTCAAAGGAAATTATATACTTGTAGAATTCCTCGTTGAGGAATTCCTAGCTATTCTCAATGATAGGAAATTATATACTTGTAGAATTCCTCGCTGAGGAATTCCTAGCTATTCTCAATGATATCCAGGTTCTGGCAAATGCTTGTGCTGCCCTGAAGTTCATCTTCTCTGGCCGTCATTCAAATTCAGAGGCCACTCCTTAGCTCAACGAGCTCATAGCCCACCAAACATGCAATCTTTTATCCAGAGATATAGTATACCTGTGTCCAAACACTCGAAGAAGGTATTTTTATTTTTAGAAGGGTATATTTGTAAATTCACTCACCAAGAGAAAACAAAAAATTTCCAAAGCCAGAACCGCCAGTAGAGAATCAGAAACCCTAGAAAAACCCTGAAGCTTTCTCTCTAATGGCGTCTTCTCCCTCATATTTCTTGTTCACCAAGCTTTCCATTTTTTCTCCTTAAAAGGGGCGATTTCCAGTTAGGGTTTCGTTTTTGAACTCCTGGGTTTTCGTAGAAATGGCGAGAGCTTGTGCATTAGGGTTTATTTCTGCCATGGCTTCGGCGTCGGTAGCTGTGGAGCATGCTTACGCTGATGGCTCGTTCAACTTCAATCCGTTTTCTTCTTCTCCCTCCGATTCAGCTGCTCCTCAAGCCTCTTCTGGAGATCCTCCACCGGAGCCAGCGGTTAAAGACGAATCGCCGCGGGTTCGGAATGATAATCCGCGGACGACGGCGTCCGGATTTGATCCGGAGGCCCTAGAGAGAGGCGTGAAGGCGTTACGAGAGATTAACAGTTCTTCTCATTCCAAAAAGGTTAGGGTTTATGGATTTTCTGTTCAACGTTTCCATTTAATTTTATTATGAGTTCTTGTTTGTGGGAGAAGTTTAGGTTGTTTGTGTTTGTGTAGGTATTTGAGACGATTAAGAAGCAGGAAGAGACGAGGCAAGCGGAATTGACTGCCAAGAAAGCTGAGTTTCAGGCGTTGCAAGCTCAACATGAAACTGTAAGATTTAGATTTCTTGTTATTCCTCTTCTCCCCAGTTCATTTGGCGGTTTAATCTTTACATTTTTTTCTTTCTAGATACTGTTTTTTGCAAGTATATATTTTGATTATCCATGAATATCCCGGTGTTAGGATAAATCAATTTGAATCATTCACGTTTAGCTTCTTTAGCCAAATGAGGTTGTGGTGGGGGCCATGTAACCTCCACTGCTTAAAAGAAAACACTGCTGCTCAGATATTTTTCCTTGGCAATGCAGTGGGAATTTCAACTGAATTGAATTGAGAATTACTCCCAGTATTTGGGAGATCACTTCTTGGCTTGAAGAGAAAAAATGAGGATATATTTCGTAAAAGCATGAAAGTACGAATTTCATCCATCACACACACACACACACACACATATATAGTTATCCCGTAGCATAAATCTCAAAGTTCCTGCACAAATTCAACCCTTCATTCTAAGCCCAAAAAGAATCTATCTAAGAAGTGAAAATCCAATCTCAATCATCCATTTAAAATGATGTAAACCTTCAAAACCTGCCACCAACTATATGCAAAAAATTTGATGCCATTTGAGGCATAGATTGATAGAATTCTGTAAAAATAGGTAGTTGTTGATTCAGGAGTGACTTTCTTACGCATGTAATATATATTCTTTGTTGTATGCCCAGCAGAAAGTTGACTTCTAAAAGCTGATCATCATTATTCCTTTCTATTCTAATTTGAAACTTATGTTTCTTGCATTCATTTGCTCCGCCTATCTTTGATTTTTATTTTGATTATTGGATTCTTAATTTGAAAGGCCCCTTACTTCCGAATTTAGCATTATCTTAGAGACCAAAAGTTCCCCAATGATGGCATCTCCTCAGCACTTTGAGACGTGAAACTAATTTAATTAACATAAAACATCGATAGACTTGAGTCCAGAGAATTGTACATTTGGTCATTCTTAAATCCCATTGGGGTAACCCTGAAGCCAGACCATGGCTGTTATGGACAGCGCGTCCGCCCATTTGCCTAACCCCCCCCCCCCCCCCCCCCACAAAAGGCTAGTCTTATTTAGTTGGCCTTTGTGTCCCCCTAAACAATCCATCTTAAAGCCCACTCTAAAGGCGCCTAGGGCAAGCTCAACCAGAAGCAGCAGCAGAATAAGTTAGCTTTGTATCCTTTAAATTCAAGCCAGTGTTGTCGAATTCCGGCAAGGGTTTTGCCATCTCTGGTGACATCTTCTCTACAATGTACGTTGTTTCTCAAATGAGATTGAAAGGGAGAGGCAATTCCTTGTTCTCCATATATTGATGGACATTCTGGCTAGGAATTGTGCTTGGTTGACACGTGACTTTTTTTCTTTTTGGAATGAGGAAAGTTGGGGTTTAGGCGGACCCTGTCTAGATTTATCAAAAATGAATAAAAGGAAAATGAACAAGAGAGAGAGAGAAGGAAGGAAAAAGGAACAAGAGGCTACCACAAGGGGAATCGATGGACCCACCAAGGGCAGCCCCACTCAACAACACAGCCACACGACACAAAAAGCAGACAGCCAAAACCCAAAGAGATAATACCCTAAAACCAAGAGACCTCACCTCTCATACACAGTCAAATAACAAGGGCCCCACAACACTTTTTGTCTCACTATCACAAAGATTCTCCTCGACACTAGGCGAATATGTAATCCCTGAGCTCATGAGGAACTTTAGAATTATGGCAATGAGTAGAAGGGGGAGGGGAGGCCTACAAGCTGCTAACCGCGGGTTTATAGGAAAACACTCATCCTCAACATCCGCAAAACAATCCTTCAGAGCCTCATCATCAACAAATTATAAAACCTCAACCTCATCGCTAGCTGACATTTTCTTATGATTTTTTTTGTTCTTGCTAGAATTTGATCCCTCCTTAACACTAACAATTTTTTGGGTAACGGAGGGTGTCCCAAGCCCTTCAAGGCAAGGATTAGTCCCTTCGGGTGTCCACATTGAACACACAAGCACATGGAGAAAACCCGGGATGCTAGCCAACTGCACCAACCCTTGGTGGGTTCTTAACACTAACATTACTCCCTCCAACACCCTTATCTGGAGAGCAAATTGATGGAGAGCTATGAGCTGAACAAGTAGGCAAACTCGACAAGTTAGGGCAATGGGGCTTGAATAAGAGAGATTGTGAAAGGGAGCAAGGGCTGGAGCTAATGACTCCAAGATGCTCATCAGAATATCCAGCAAGGCCTATAGTTGGAGCAGTTGGAACAATTCCTCTAGCAAGTGGCATACAATCAAGGTCCCCACGAAACAACCCATCATTTAATCTACGAACACGCTCCATAGCCATATGCTTATTCTCCACTAAGTCACTAGGAGTCTAGGACTAGACCTCACTCTGATTTGCAAGAAACTTCCGATCCTCAGAGGCATTAAAATGAGCACCTGGCGTGCATATAGTGTCAACTCTCTGCGGCCCATCCAAACTTGTAATCACAAGCCAAACCTAAAGGGTCTTTTAGAGAAGACACCGCTTTAGGATCAGAAGCCAATATTAGTGGGGGAGAAACAATAGGATCAAAACCTAGGTTCCCAGATGGCCTTCCCAACTTGCAACTACCTGCCATAGATCAAGATGGATTGAAATCCTCTATTGATTCCACAAATGGAGAAGCTAAGCCAGAGCCACAACCGAGACACTCAGAACCTGAACCATCAACTCCAAAGTCGCCACACCACCTCGTTTAACCAATCCATTTGAGACAGAGAACCACCTGGGTTAGAGAACCCATCCCTTTGGCCCACCACTGCACCCTTTGGATCCCTCTGGATCTATCAGAAGGGAGAACTGGGTCACGACAACAATGCATAGAAGCCGAGCCATTACCACCGCTAGCCTCACCCTCCAACTCAGATGGGATTCCCACCTGAACCCTTTCCTCTTGCGCTCAATCAAACTTTGAGCAAGCTGATCAGTGGCTTTCGGAACAATCACTTGCAATGTAGCCCACTGTCTTTCAAGATGGCCAAAAGATGAAATCGAACACATCTGGATGGGATCCAGTCAAATTGATCACACTGCTTGAAAAAGGACTCATCTTGGGCCTGAACATCAACAAAAAATTCAGGGAGAGTTTCTGACACAGAAATCTCTATACATGCACAGGCATACACTCAACTGTCACCTGATCTGAAAAGAGGGGAGGTCCTTATGGCACTTACCAGCCTGCTAAGCATGGCTGAACCCTAAAGATGAAGAGGGAGGGCAGGAAATCTAACCTAGAATGATAGCGACTCCACAAGGGGTGTCACGAGCTTCAAACCAGGAGACCAAGGCCGAAGAAAGAGGGTTGTCAAAAAACCTCGGCCCAGAATCCATTAATCTGATTCTATCTTCTGCACATGCAAAATTGAAAACGAACAGCCCATTCTCCAGAGAATACACCTCCAGATTCCCCATCTGCTGCCAAACCCTAAGGACGAAACGTCCCAGATTCTGAAATAAGGGTTTAGGCCCCAAAATAAAACCTTCGAGAGCCCTAGACCACCGATCAATATCATCATGAGTCTCCTCAATAGGGCACAACACTACTCTCTTACTGCTTACAGACGCAGGGGGGATGAAATGCAGAGCAAGTTCCTTTAACTTAACTCTGTTAGTAGGGAACAGAGAAGACCATGTCACATGTAAGGAAACATAACCATAAGGGGGGGCCTCCACCGGTGGGATGCCACCTGCAACTACGGCCATCCCTGGGAAAGGAGCCCGAAGGTGGGAAGAGCTTAGAACCAAAACTCAAAAACACGATTTCAAAATGTGTAGGTCGGTCATGACTTGAAAGGAACGGTTGGGATTCGTTCATGTAGTTGAGGGATGTCATTTGAATGTGATCTTGGGTTTGGTCCCTTGGTCGATGGGGTCTGTTTCAAACTTCCCAATAGTGTTATAATAGTTAAATTACCAATTTTCGATGGAACCGTGCCTTAGATTATACACATAAATTGTTTTAATAACTCAGCATTCTCCTATCTGCACCGTTCAATCACATGCGTAGTATATTAATCTGAAATTCCATTCTTTTTTTAATCAGTATGAAATTCCATAATTTATTTTGATCGAGAATGAAATTCCATACATGTTTAGGCTATAAGCCTCACATTTCTGTTATACTATTAAGAGAATGGCTAGAACAACATGATAAATGATTTATACATGGATTTAATTTAGAGTAGTGATTAGCCGACCCCGCATTCAGCTAGGTAGCCGAATGCCTTCCCATTTCGTCCCCTTTAACTATGGTTAAACTTAGTTAAGCTTAACCAACTTAAGGTTAGAATTTTTTTCCCTAAAACCCAAGGCTAAATGGATGAACCCTAGGGGTGAGCGAATCTTAACCACATTAGTGGGTGTTAAAAGGGACACATGGCGCCCTATAGACCATGCATTCGACTAGGTAGCCTCATTTCCCTTTAATTGATATGCAAGTTACATGTTAGTCAAATTGGGTGCCCATGGGCAGGAAGTGATGATAAAGCATGTGGATACCAGCCTCCCAGGACAAGCATGTGACCATGTTGGCAAGTCAGATCTCTTTTCTATTTTTGCTAACTTCCATGGATGAGATGTTCATAAGGCAGCTGCGTAGGCGCCCAGGGGCTCCTCCGCCTGGGGTCGCCTGGGTGGTTGGACAACACCGAACCAGATTTATCACAATTTAGACATTTTATTCCCTTCAAATATTTCATGGTAACCAACCCAAGCTTCATTTAGTCTGAAAATAAAGGCGGTTCCTGATTTCTAGATTGTTTTTATTTCGTAGAAGTTCGTGTAGAAGTTAACCTCTTATTGATTAAGTAGCCTCCACCGATTAAAAAAAAAAGTAGCCTCCACAGCTAATGCTTTTGACTGCAGCTGCAGAATGTGTAGTTGCCAGTCATGGACTGGAACTCTTTTTGAAATTTATATATTCTCTCAATAGTGATCAAAATCCTTATGATATTTTGTACTTTGAAGTTCCTGTGTGACATTTTCAAGATCACATCATTTGGGAATCAAATTAGTTCTCAATTCTAACATGTTTGGTTGGAACCTGGAGATTTTTGGAAAATTTCTCAAGTGTTAGTTGACTCTTTGGAACTGCGAAAGCTGGAAACCTTAATCGTTTTCTTAATAAGGGATTAAGAAGGTAGAGGAGCTCCATAATTTCTTTTGAGGAGAGAGTTGCTGCAATCTCGGTCCATCTTTGCCTAAGTTAGCAATATCATCTGTGATCTTTGATTTGGATTTTGGAAGCAGATTAAACTTTTTTCCAAGCTGTTTTCTTTATTTCTTTTCACGTCATCGTTGAATCTCTAGAGCAAAACACTGTTTTGTTAACTTCTTTGCTTGATAATTAATTTATTAATATTAATATTTTTTAAAAAGAAATTACACTCCCAACATGCTGGCACTTGTCCAACAAACTTAGAAATTTTCATTTATGCATAAATATGGCTTCTTCCATGACTAGGAAGAGAAGAAAATTTCAGGCAGTAATGACGTAATGTATTATTTGGTGTTTTTACTAAGAAAAGGAAACATTTTATGACTTCGAAATAGGTTGCTGGAGTTAAGTTTCCATAACTCGGAAAAAGTGTAAATCAAGCTTTAGAGCTCTCTCAGAAGTGGCTTTTATCATATCTGAAGCAAAGTTTTTTTCTTCTTTTTTATTCTTATTAAGCATGTTCCAGATGCTACAATATGGTCCCATGAAGTTTCATGTCGTCATTGCCTTTTCAATCGGTTTTTTCAATTCCATGCTTTGTTGTCTTGCAGGAGAGACAGCGAGTAATATATGAAGAAAATAAAAAACTAGTTCAGCAACAGGCACAGACAAAAGCCCAGATGGCTCGCTATGAGGATGATTTGGCCAGGAAAAGGATGCAGGCATGTAATCTTTAACTTGTTAGGTTTGTACTGAAGTTGTATAATTAATTCCCTCATGCTGGCATGCTGCTGCAGGCAGAGAATGAAAGTCAAAGAGCAAGGAATCAAGAACTTGTAAAAATGCAAGAAGATTCTTCCATCAGGCAGGAGCAAGCTCGGCGAGCAACAGAAGAACAGATTCAAGCACAGCGTCTGCAAACAGAGAGGGAAAAGGCTGAGATAGAGCGTGAAACAATCAGAGTGAGGGCTATGGCAGAAGCAGAAGGGAGGGCCCATGAAGCAAAGCTAGCTGAAGAGGTTAATAGACGAATGCTAGTAGAACGTGCAGGTGCAGAGAGAGATAAATGGGTTGCTGCCATAAACACCACTTTTGACCATATAGGAGGTGCAAACTCAACTCCTCATGTGTATAGTCAAGATTATAAACTGTTGTAGTGAAATGTAGTCCAGGCCAACATGTTGGAGGCCCACCTGATATGAATATGTAGACATTTAGAGAAGTAAAATTCCTTAATATTAATTTAGTGACAAGATCTTTTTACACTATGATTGCTTCTTGGTTCTCATCTTATTTTTTCGGAAGCTGAACATATATCGGGATTTCTGTGGATGAGAATAAAATTGTTGAATATTTGTCATCAGGTTAGGAATTAGTGTAACTAATATGGTTAACTACTGTCCTCCGAAAAAAAAAAAAATTCCCTTTGATAATGATTGAAAGCATCTTCCAAGTCACTGCCTAGTCTTTGAGTTTCACTTAACAAGGTCATGACTAACCTGCTTTACCATAAACCTGTTGGTTCATTCCAGTGTTATACAAGTATCTACTATATTTAATTTTATATTCATATGATTTATTGCAGCTGTCAATTATCCCAACTAGGCTTATTGGTTGATACTAAAATTTTCCTAGGCATTTTTTTCTTTGGTTTTTGCAGCTCTATTTCATGCCGGTCACTTGTATGTTCATGTCTTTACACCCCTTTCCAGGTTGTGAACCCATGGATGTCGTATCCATTTGGTGCTGTTAATGTAGCCATATGCAGAACAATCTCCTATGATCTTGTCCATGTTTATTTGGTGCTGATATTCTGGTTTGTCCTTTTTGCCCTTTTGGAACAGTGTATAGAATTTCTTGGGGATCCTGGATCCCATAAGCTTCTGATATTGGCTTAGTTGTGGTTACTCAATAATTTTTTCCAAGTCTCTGGTCATGCCAGTGTGTTGAATTTGGTCATTGACGCACCTTTTATTTGGAATGAGTAGCATATAAAAGAGAATTAGTGGTCTTGGGCTTGGGTTGGTGTTGATTGCACTGTGGACTGTTTAGGTTATTCATTGGGAGTTTTGTCTCCGAGGTTCTCTAGAATCATTTTCAAAGATTGCAGACCATACGGTTGCATCTCCAAGAAGTGAAGCGAAAGCGAGGCTCAAAAAATTCTTGGGAAATGAGAGCGAGAAATGAGATACGGATGCCTCACTCCATCATATTAGTATGAGCAATTATATCTTAGATTTTGCCACATGAAATGTGTGGAGACTGGAGAACTAGGTGCCCTAGGTTCCAAACCAACGATACTTGCTCAGGTCTACACCCTAGGTGGTAGACTCGGGTCTATCTAATAAAGTCGTATACAGCTCTGACCATTAAATGAGAAGTGATGAAAGCGAGTTTCTTGGGGAACAAGCCTCCTAGGAAGGTGAAACATCCTCTGGGTAATCTATGGGTATAGAAGATCTTACTTGGTGTATGTGTTATAGGAGGTCTACTGGTAAGTGAATGCAGTAAACCAAGCCCCCTAATGCTCCTCAGTGTCATATTTAAAGTCTTACGTGGGGAGTTACCTGAAGAGTAGGAATCGGTAGTAAAGGGTGCTCTTTTAATATCAGTCACATTGTGTAGAGGTATAACCAGTGTTTTTGCGGAAATTTGCTTCATATATGGTTCATCTTGGGCTTCATATTTTTAGAGTTGTGATGAAACATGTTGTATCCAGGCAGCTGATATGTACTTTGTTCTTGGGGATGTTGAGCGTGAAGCTTTTCCATCTATGACAAAGGTTTCCATCAGTAATTTTTTCATTACACATTTACCTAGCAGTACCAACAATACTATAAACCATACAAATGTTATATGGTATAAACACATATATAACACATGCATATAATATAATACTTATCATTGTTTGCAGATGCAACAGAGAGTGCATCTGTAATTGCCCATTTTCTTCTTGATGTGTACTTCTTCATTTTGTAAAATACAAGAAAACAATGCGAAGGAGAACTTTGTTGTTCTCTGTTCATTATATGTGTTACCGTAGTAAATGATTGGACTAGTGGTATTCCACTACACATGATTCTTTATCCATTGATAGCTATTTGTAAGAGTGGAGGCATTTAGGTGAAATATATAGATCTCTATTTTTTTTTATCCTTCTAGTGTCAGGTGAGTGCCAATTAATTTCCTTGAGGTTTCTTGTAAAATAGTTTTGCTTTGCCAAAATTAAAAGTAGTTTTCCGTTTCTTATTATGTTAGCTTCTTTGTTACACGGATTTTTATATCCTAAATTGCTCCATTTGCTACATATGGCATTGCTGCTCGTAAATAATAAGGTTCAAATTTGACTACCATCAGATGCTGAAAAGAGGTGCATCCTTATGGACTTCCTTTGCTTGAGCAATATGAAATCTCTCTTAATGCTTCCTGTATGCCGGTGTCATATTCAATTACTTAGGACATACCTAAGAACCCTGGCTCAATGAGGATTTATTTATATTTTGCAGAATGCTGTCTTGATTTCTTTTTCCTGGTGTCATATTGAATTGTATACGAGTTATTCAAAAAGATTGGCTGAATGGGAATTATCTATCTTTTGTAGGTGGCTTGCGGGCTATATTAACAGATCAGAATAAGCTGGTTGTAGCTGTTGGGGGTGCAACAGCTCTTGCAGCAGGGATCTACACTACAAGGTATTGATTGGATTTATTAATACAATACTTGAGTACTCTAGTGTTTTTATGTTTGTTAGGTTATGCTTTTGGAAGTTGAGGAATGCTTTCCCACACTTTGCATAGTGCTTGCATTTGAGTTTGATTTACAATTTTACTTTTTACTATTGCCTAGTTGTAGTGTTCCTTTACATATTTCTAAATTGTATTGGTACAACTGGAATTGAGGGTACTTTTTTTGCAGTGAAATCCTTCCCGGGATACTAGTTTTTGCTTTGGGACATTTTTTCTTTGTTTGATAATCTTCGGGAAAGAAGCGTCATCAGAGTGGAAATATAATCGTCTGCGCAATCATAATTTTGCGTCTGTGTGTGAAGAATATGGGTAAATGTGTAGACCAACATTAACTGCTGACAAAGAGTGACTCATAATTCATGAAATAAGGAATATCATTTCATGCCTGTAGACAAGAATTTGTCGCCTCTCATTCTTAAGCTTGGATGGGATGTGGTTGATTGTTTTCTGTTCTAGAAATCTGGATTCTCTCTCCATTTGTTTGCATCTGAAAGTATTTTCCTGTAGGCATCAATTCTTCAGGTTCCATGGACAACTGCATCCTATACATATATTGAATTTGATTTTATTTAGATTTATATGCGCAATATATTGAATTTGATTGATTTAGATTTATATGCGCACCCAGACACGGGGGATTAACCAAGTACCTCAAGGTTCAGTTGGTGTGGGTAAGAGCGTTCAAATCTGTTTCCGAGGATTTTATTATTATTAACAGAGGGTGTCCCAACCATTACAAGGAAGGACTAGTCCCTTCGGATGCACGCAATCACCCGCAAATCACGTGCATCAGGTAAGTCTGGGAGGAGTTGAACTCGAGACCTTCAGGATCTCTCCCAAGACCCGAACCAACTGGGCTACCGAGGATAGTCATTCCACAGTCATAATCCAATTAGGTCTCCATAGATCGTTGTACCATCACCAAGGATAGTCATCACACAGCCATTGAATGTAAAAAATCAAAGTTGATAGGAAATTAGGGTTTCTAATTCTAGAATGATGCAAATGAATGCACAAGCGAGTATACGAACAAGAATTAGAAAGTGATTGCCTAGGCATGTTTCTAAATTCTTACTCAAAAGGTTTGTTACTAAAAAAGGACAAAGTATGAATCTAGAAACTAATTCAAAGCATGAATTTGAAACTAAAGCATAACTAGCATGTGAATAAAAAAGAATATAGGAATTTCTAATTTGGTTTCCAGTCTTATATGAATTCAAGTTTTGGCTTGAATTGTAGAAAGTTTCTCCAGCTATGAGCGACGGATTTTGATCGCCATTCCAACTAGGATAGTCATCACACGACAAGTGTAGAGTTGCCTTTTCTCCTAAACTAGATATGATCTAGTGGACGCATTCAGCCAAGCCAATTTAGAATAGTCTTCTCATCTGGCAGTCTCAATCTGTCAGACGTACTTGTGACATACCTTAGCCCTGCAATACAAGAGCTTTGACTTCAATTCAGCCAACTGTTCCCTTTTCCAAGGGCCAGTGCGGCAAACCCTGCTGAGTTCAGAAAGGTAGACAAGAACTTCCAAGACTTGGCTGAGGTTGAGTGAGGATGTCTAACTTGTGATAACTAGTCATTGAGCTTACATATGTTAATGCGCTTCAGAACGTCAGTCTGCCGATTTTGTGAAGGATTGACGGCATGCATGAGCTCAGATGCATTATACTCCAGAATCCAGATTTGCATTTTATTGTTCTGTATCGGACTATCAGTGGCTATTCGTAGGGATGTAGCTGATGAAAGTCTCTTTCCTCCAATGCAGAGAAGGTGCAAGGGTGATTTGGGGCTATGTTGATAGAATATTGGGGCAGCCATCCCTGATCAGAGAATCCTCCAGAGGGAAATACCCTTGGTCAGGCTTGTTTACTCGTGGCATGAGCAAGTTATCGCATAAATCTGATAAAGGATCTGGTTCAAGAAATGGAAAGGGGTTCGGTGATGTGGTTCTAAACCCTTCTCTTCAAAAAAGAATTGAACAGCTGGCAGGTGCAACTGCCAATACAAAATCCCATCAGGCGCCATTCCGCAACATGCTCTTCTACGGCCCTCCAGGAACAGGGAAAACTATGGCTGCTAGAGAAATGGCTCGCAAATCTGTATGAGATTGTATCCTCTTGTTCTGCCCTCTTTGATGTGTTTTCGAAGCAGTTAATGTATTTTTCTGAGCCTATTGGTAGCGTATAGAGTTACTTACAAAGCTAGCTTGAGTGTTCATGTATCTCAGTGCAGAATCCAACTTGTTGGAACCTGTTACATTAGGAAGACAGCTTATGAATTATTTGTTGTGCCCTTTCTCTTTATTATCTAAGACCCGTTTAACATGCTTCCAGGGGTTGGATTATGCGTTAATGACTGGTGGAGATGTTGCACCCCTGGGACCACAGGCTGTCACCAAGATACACCAGTTGTTTGACTGGGCTAAGAAGTCTCGGAAGGGTTTATTGCTCTTCATCGACGAAGCGGATGCATTTTTGTGCGAGTAAGTGATCTTTACCTAAATAATGTGTATGAATGAATGTTTTCCATCAAGGGTTGCACTATGGAAATTCTGTACTCTTGTAGTAATAGGTTGAATATCTTGCTGATTCCCATTGACTTGGATCATCCAATCGAGAGTCCATACCTTGAAACAAATGTAGCTAAAAAAATGGCAATGATTGGATGATCCTAATTATTTGGTCAATCATATTTTAAACAGTTGAGGAGAAATGAATCGAAGTATTCCCCGTGCATCCACTGTCTGCATGACATAGAATTGGAACTGTAACTTCCGATCGGTAGACCCCACCTTGTAGATCTTCTAGCCTTGACTCTGATTTAATGATCCTAACCATCCAATAATGTGTAGGACACCATCGATCAAGGTCCATCTATTGAATAATTAGTCTCGTGATATTGGTTTGACTTTGTCTCTGCCAACAATATCCTTGAGTCAATTCAATCTATCTGGTCTGCAGTTCAAATTCATGAAATGAAGAAAAACCTTATTAGTTTGTCTAATTCACTCATTAATACACTACTTGTTGAGGTTTTATTTTATTTTGCCACACTGACTTTGACCATCCATGCATCTGCTATCATACTGCATGGAAAATTATGCATGTGCCAACTGTGCATGCACGGGGTTTCTGCTCTCACACTGGATCATCTATGACCCTTACTGAGATGACTGAACGTGTTGACCAATTTTTGCAGGCGGAACAAAACCTACATGAGTGAAGCTCAAAGGAGTGCTCTCAATGCCCTCCTTTTCCGCACAGGTGACCAGTCCAAGGATATAGTCCTTGCTCTTGCCACAAACCGCCCCGGTGATCTCGATTCTGCTGTGACGGATCGTATTGACGAGGTACTTGAATTCCCCCTGCCCAAGGAAGAGGAACGTGTCAAGCTTCTTAAGCTCTATCTGGACAAGTACATTGCTAAGGCTGGAGAGAGAAAATCTAGCTGGCTTGGGTCCTTTTTCCGGCGACAACAGCAAAAGATAGAGATCAAGGGTTTGTCTGATGATGTTATACGGGAAGCTGCTGCTAAGACTGAGGGATTTTCAGGGAGGGAGATAGCGAAGTTGATGGCTAGCGTTCAAGCCGCTGTTTATGGGAGCAAGGACTGCGTGCTTGACGTGAACCTGTTCCGCGAGGTGGTGGATTACAAGGTTGCTGAGCACCAGCAGAGAAGGAAACTTGGTGCTGCTGATGGGAGTAGCATTTAATTTATTTTAATTTTATTTTTGTTACTTTGTTTGGGTAATTCTTCCATCAGCTGGCTAAAACAAGCAGGTGAGTGTCTGCTTTGCTTATTTTTTTAACCCTTCCCCTTCTTTATGGGGTCTGATGGCATCAACATTCTGGTAAGGGGATTTTGGTATATTTATATGTCCCAGCTCTTACCCAATCAAAGCTTTTCATAATTATGAAGAATTCACAGGTCCTAATGCTTACTTCTTTCAGACTTGGCAATGCATTTTGCTCTATTTACAGTCTTCAATAGCACTGTAATTGGCTTGTCTGTTTGTTTACATCCTATTTTTCAAGTCAATGACCATCTCGAATGTGAATTTTGTTACAGCAATTGTATGTAAAACAAAAAACACTGGAGTTTACAACAGGAGTGAGTAATGCTACGACGAAATCCACCGATGCAGAGATTACCCTCAGTTGCTGCTTTAATATCAGGTAACCTAGCAGCATCTCAGGTTACAGCTAGTGATTCGTACTGTTTTGTTCCAAGTGCTCGGAATGTTAGTGAGAGTGCTGGAGCAATTCAGAAACGACCAAAACACAGCTACAATGACTAAAATACAGCCACAAGATACGCCCAAATGCGAGTAGGTTGCTTTTTCCTCTCATGCAAATAGGACTAGCATCCCTCAATGTGTGATTCAGCTTGCCATTAATCAGAACAGTGTGAGAGTGAGTCGATGACTACGCATTGCCAAAACCCATCCAATCCAATGGTATCAGAACTTTATTTTTTGTAATAATTGCTTCTGAAAGGTCCAATCAACCCTATCATAGGCTTTATTCATGTCTAAATTTCCTATCATAAGATGGTCACGATGTTATTACTGTCATAAGATAGTCACGATCTTGGGGGACTTGCATTTCATGTGCAATTAGAACCGTATCAGTAGTCTGAGTACCAGGAACAAATGCTGACTTGGAGAGAGACTCAGATAAAAACCCATTTCAGCCTGTTAAAAAACACTTTTGAGATAATCTTGAAGAATACATTGCACAAGCTCATAGTGCAAAACTGGCCAATGCTATCAGAGTTGGGCACTTTTGGAATGAGAGCGATGTATGTATAAGAGTAACCCACTATTGAAATAATCTTTTCACCCCTACACAGATCTCCCAATGATACTAAGGGTGTGTTCGGTTGGGGGGTGATTGGGTGAGAGAAAAGAAAATAAAGTTTTTTTTTTAAAAAAAAATCAAAAGAAAAGTGCAGTTTCTTTGGAGTATTTGGTTTGAGAGAACTGTGTTAGGAGAAAGCTTACTTTTCCTTTCCTTTTTTCTTTCAGTATTCCATCAATTTGAGAAATTTGTTTCTCGAGACACCTACATATTCTTGCAAACCGAACATAGGGAAAGTGCGGGTTTCTTTCACTCCCCAACCCTCCCCCCCAACCGAACACACCCTAATAGAAATAAGCAGGAAACCCATCCGGGCCAGGAGCCTTTTGAGGCCCCAATAAGGAAAGGAACACAGCCTCCATCAAATGATATTTTTCTTCCTTGGATTGTAAAATGATGGAAAAATAAGGAATTCTTATAGCATTGAGAAAGCCAGGAGATCCTGGATTTTGAGCCCAGATCCCTAATAAGAGCATACCTTTCATGCAGGTCGGAACTTACCTGACAAGAAATTTCGTTACCTTAGGACCGTTATAGTTATGGCCAACGGCCCCAAGGCTTTGGTTGTCAAACCCGTCAGTCACCAACTTCCTTGTACTCCATCAGCCATTAGGCCATGCGCACTACCATTCGGAGTCTTGAAGCCACCAGATGCACGCTAAAGTATACACAACATGGTTTCAAACTGGTAGCTTTCCCCACAACAACACTGCTCCCGCAGCCCCTATGTTTTGCTCAAGTTCAAATCCCCTCATGTTGTCTTGGATCTGCTCAAATAAAGACATGAACCTTTTGTCTCACGCACCTTAAACAACATACGCTCCAATCAAAGCCTCTGCCTCCATCTCCGCCATGCTCCTGGCCTGGAGATGGGCCAGATATTCTTTGGGGGTTTAATACTTTATTGAGTATTACCATTAGCATGGAAACATATGCATCCAGATTCCTAATAATAGGCATGTTCCTGAACAGCATCTGATGATGGGTAGGCCTTAATAATAGCATGTTCCTAAAAGACCATTCTGTAATGAAGTCAAGTTTCGCCTGTTCCTAACTTTCATTGCTGATTCTAGGTGACTAAATCGAGTTCATGCTTCCCGTCACCGATCCTTACACAATTGATCACAATTGAAATCTAGATCGAAAAGATACAATGTCAATGCAAAAAGGTTTTGGTGATTTCTCAACAATATGAACAGGAAGAACTATTAGCTTAGTTGCAGGGTTCAAGATTTCCATTATTTAGGTTCATAATACACTGTCAATAATACATATAAGTGGCTTTTAAAGATTCTTCAAATATACATATAAGTGGCTTCCCAATAATTGGGGACTATATATAGACCTTCTCTCTGTTTTTAGGAATTTGTACAAGTCGACCGATCAAAGAGAAAAAATTGAACAGGAAAAGAAACACGTATATAGCTGGGAAAGCAAAATAAATCACAATCATGACCTCTATATATGAGTGTACCGGGTAGTTTTAGTCTCCAGATGCATTGCATTCTTCAAGCAGTTTTATTATATTGTGTTCAGGGGCGCTTTGCGATGGTAGAATCATGCGATTGGACGACCTTGCTCGTCGTGGCTTTGCTCCAGCAGCTTCAGATTCAAGGGGACCCCCTTCCTTCATAACCGGCAAGTCAGCCCTCCTTTGCACGGTGGTTGCAGACATCCGCTCCTTCCATATTCTTCCATCCTGAAAAACAAAGCACGAAATATCAGAATTTCATAAGGTTGGAGCTTCACTAATTCTTAAACTACACAGGAAAAAAAAAATTCTAGTATTTTACATTGGCTGTGTCCTGAACATGTGTAAAGCAAAAAAAAAAAAGGAGAAAAAAAATGCTATTTCTTATTTCTTAACCATCAATAATCATATATTTCTAGTCTACACACATCCAATCTATCTAGGCCAACTTCCACAATCTATTCATCAGGAAGCAGAATCCTTTAACTACACCTGGAATTTCTTGGTAACTTATTTGACCACCATTGTTGAGCTTCTCTTTAATGCAATTGATTTCTTACAGAAAATTTTACTCCCAATACGGCTTCGTTTGCTGTCATCTCCAAGCATATAAGGCATAAAGAGATGTGTCAACAATATACGTATAAGCCATCCATCATGCAACCAAACTGGAAACTGGCTTATATAAAATGGGACCTAATATTTGCTTTCAGAATTAACTTATAAGAAATTCTTCATTGCAGAAAAAGCAGTCCCCCATTGCGTCTACACCCAAATCGATGTCAAGGGCTCAGTTGGGAGTATTCAAAGATCACTTATGTACAGAGGGTCCTTCCAGGATCAAGGGTGTCAAGGATCTACTCACAAAGGAACATCTTTCATATGTAATTTTTTTTATTATTATTATTTTATTTGCAAATGGAAACTGTGATGAAGTCATGAAACTACCATTGCAGTAAATAGGCATTAATGAAAAATAAATAAAAAAGAATCCCTTGGTAACCTACAAAATGATGTCATTACATCATAGAACTTGAGAATTTCACGGGTGCTATTTTCAGATGAGGGGTTCATTCAGGTAGGCTGGGCACTTTTTCTCAGTAAAATACGAATTCCTCGTAGAATTTTCTTATTAGAATTCAATATTATTTATTTTTATTTACAAAAGAAATTCATTGAAGAAAAAACATAATCAACAAGAGAAGCCTTGTTAGAACTTCTATTAAATCATAGCCAAAGGATCTTGTATACTGAAGAAGATCCTACCTTTGGTGATATTTTTCTTATCAAGGGGCTTCTGTTCAAGGGAAGCAACTTCTCAATGGGCCACTAATTGCAAATGAGTACATTGGTTCCCGCCTTAGAAGTGGTATTTCAAGAGTCGCTTGCAAAATTGACACAGAAAATGCATCTGACCATGTTAATTAGAGTTTTCCTAGATTATATTCTTAGAAGAATGGACTTTGAGGTGGATGAAGGTTTGTGCTCTATGGCTTCTTTCTCGGTTTTGGTCAACAAATCACCTGCTATATTTTTTCTTGAACTTCAAGGAACTCCATTTTTTTTCATCGATAATCAAGAGGATATAATAATCAAAAGAGAGCTTAGAAAAAAGACAAAATATAAAACAGAAGGGGAGCTTACTATCGTGTAAACTCAAAAAAGAAAAAACTAAAAGACCATGCAAAGATCCCCTAGTGCTGAGAGGAAAATTCCTGTGTCAGACTTCATTCTAACACAGTTCTTAGATCCACCCCACCATTCCAAATGGAGACCCAATCTAAGATCTGTAAACGGATTCGAGATCGAATGCGAGAGAGAGAAGAGGGAGAATTCTGAAAAAATCTCTTATTTCTCTCTTTCAATATGGACCACGATATGGCCCCAGGGAGAACCGACCAAATAGCCCTCTGCGCGCTATCCGCACTAACCAAACAAGGAACTACGTTAGAGAGATCTTCTGAGTCTCTCACCCCATATCATTCATTTTGGTGGTAGAATCTCCATGTATACTTATTAAAAGGGTGGAAGAAGGAGGTGTGTCGGAAGGATTCTGAGTGAAAATGGACAATTCTTGGATGACTCCCATCACTTTTTGCACAGCAAGTCACGACCAGATCAAATTCCTAAGATTCATATTGTGCTGTTTTGAAGCGGTATTTGATCTAAGGATAAATTTAAGTTAGTGTATGCATTTGGAAACATAGTGAATACAGCAGTTACTTATAAAAAAAAAATAGCAGAGTGAGCTAGCGCTTTACTATAGGTCAGAATCCCTACCATCCTCCTGCTTACCACCTCATAGGGGCTAGTTACTGCTCTAACCTCTGTGGGATCCGGTGATGGATAGTTCTGTCTCCTGGAAAAATGGGTCTCCCTCCAAAGATGGCAAAGTTACTTTGATCCGCAGAACATCATCTAGCCTACCTATGTACTTCTCTTTGTTCATCCTTCCAGTCTCTGAGGCATCAAGACTAGATAAGTTATTTCTTATCGAATGGTATAAACTATAAATACAATGACAAAAAATGTCATCTCGCAGAGTGGGAAAAAGTTTGCAACCCTAAGAAAGGGAAATGGCTTTGATGATTCAACGAGGAGTCTGATAGCATATGGAATTTACAAAAAGGAATGGCCTTTTTAAAGAATTGGATATCCTATATAGTGACGCATTCCGTTAACAAATCATTGTCTTGCCTGAATAGAGTAGCAATTCCATATTTGGAACCCCACATCTAAACTTTGAAATGATGAGTAGGTACCCAACAGCCTAGTGGCGCATTTGTATATTTACCACTGATAAGTATCGATGCAGTTAGGGAAGCAATGGTCTTGGGTATCAAGAGGATCAGCCTTAATTATCAAAATCCCGAAACTTGTATATTTCGGTTAAAGGTGTATTTTTGAAATTTCATACCCAGATTAAAAAAAGAGTAACGAGATGGATCTTAAAGTCAAGAATTAAGTCTGGTCCAAATGTCAAGTTGGGCTGACGAGTCTAGGTCAATATGCTTTTTTTTTTATTGGTAGTCTAGGTCAATATGTTAAGCCCCGAAGGATTCAGGAAGTATATGAAATTTTGATAAAAGCTGTAGAATTCAAATTGGGTCCAGGGTTTCACTCTAAAATTGAAATTGAAGTTGAATATAGGTCAAAGAATTTTCAAGTTACAAACCCTATGATTTACTTGAAGTTTTGATCATTATCTAGGGATTATTTAGAATTTCAGTAATATATGTGTAGCTGAAAATTAGGGTTTATTGATTAAGGTTCAAAAACAAAGTCGTGATACAAGGAACAGATTTTGGCCCCTTAGGGTTGGGTCTAGAACATTGATTTATTAAGTGTTAGGATCAAAACCTTATCGAAGGAAACAATGGTAAATCTATTCTAGAATAAGATTTCCATAGAAATAATAAAGAATATTAGTGGAAATTTTATTAGGGTTCAAAGGAACATGCAATAATCAATATGGAATCAATCTAAGATGAAAGAATCAATGAGTACCTCAATCATGATGGTCGGCAGCAATAGAACAACAATTCTACTTGCTGGAACAGATAAGGAGTTATGAACCCTCATAGTTCAAAATATCGGTATCGAATGGTGCATCTGTCGGGCGATTTTAGGATACGTACCCGTGGATATCTAGGAAAGGCATGGATACACTAGAAAAATTAAGATGCTAAGAAACGCAAGGAAAAAATTGGATACTTTGCATAAAACTTTTTTTAATGCAAATGTGAGCTAAAAACAAACTAATGAAGCCCCTCAACTACATTTATAACCATACATATTACAATTAAGAATTTTGTAAGTTAAAAAAGGCAAAGATAAATAGGTATGAAAACACAAACCATAATCATGTAACAATTATAAGCAATACAATCTATAAATGAAAACCTTAAATTCAAAGAAATACATCAGAAAATACCGACTTCACAACCATAAAGTAAATAATATACACTATACAACTTTAATACCACATTGAATTACATGCAGGCTCAAACATTGCGGGCTCACGAAATGAATAGAGCAGTACATATAAGTGTGCCATACATAATCACAATATTGTGCCCCCCTTTCTTTGAGTACACAATTAAGTTGTGCACTTAGTTTAATGCAATATACATACATAGAAAAAAAAGATTTTCTCTTTTAATTTTTTTTTTTAATTTAAAAAATCCCAATAATTAGGGTTAGTCCATGAATCTTGTAGATTATCCATAGATGTAACTCATTTCAATTTTTTAACCCTAAATTCAAGGTATTTTTCGAATAAATGAATATTGATTCTCTTGCTAACCTCCTTGCTTGTCAAGACCAGATCTTTGTCTCAACTGATTCACAGGACAACAACATTGGAAGTGGGATGGAAACATCGAAAGGTGCATTCTCGGTTTGATCATTCTTACAGAACTTTGTTGACCATACTACTCGGAAAATGTTTTCTCTAGGGGGAAACTATCATTTACAAAGTTGTTTTCTTTCTTTGGACGGAAACTATCATCAAGATTCTAAAGGAGGACCGTCTCACTATCAAGAGAAGAATAATGCCCAAAACCTGTTTTCTTTGCAATGCTCATTGTGATTCAGTGAATCACCTTATCTCTATTTCTCAATCTCGGCCACAGATGGTCATTCAATGCTTTACGGGAGAGGGGAGGGATCTTATGAAGGATGACCCTATTGTGGTATGCTGGTGTATTTGGAAAGAAAGGAATCATCAAATCATGAAGACAAGTTTGGGTCCTTTCACTCATTCATTGACGAAATCTTAATGCTGCTATCAGTATGGTTTTTAATGCTCAAGGACTTCAAGGACATTAAGCTAGCCACTTTTTGATCTAGTTGGATTGCTGAAATTCATGAAAAGACTTATACAACTTGTTGGGACATCGAGTGGTTGTCTTATAAATTCCTTTTGTACATGGGGTTTTCCCCTTTCCCTTCAATGAATTATCCTGATAAAAAATAAAGCAACTGAAACAAGCAAATTCTGGGAAGGAAATAAAGAAACCATACAGAGACAAAGAAAGGCAATGCAAAGGCTCGAGACATTAAACTTGTAAAGATTTCTCCCTTTCAGTATTTGGCCTAGGAAGGGCTCTTAATTAATTGCAGAGGTGAAACAGTCTCTTTTTAAATTTATTATATATTTTGAAACATTGGCCTCATTCAAACTTGTTATGAGGGTGAACAATCCAACACTGGGCGAATTCTGCTTCGCAATGATAGGAAGAGCTGACATTGAAGGATCACAAAGCAACGTCGCTATGAACGCTTGGCTGCCACAAGCCAGTTATCCCTATGGTAACTTTTCTGACACCTCTAGCTTCAAATTTCGAAGGTCTAAAGGATCGATAGGCCATGCTTTCACGGTAGAGCTTTTTGTCAGTAGAGATGATTTTTGTGTAGTTCACTTAACACGACCCTTATTTCTTCTATCTCATTTATTTTTCTTGTTTTTCTCAAAACTGGAGCTATTTGGAGATCTATATCTGCACATGAAATTACAGTAGCATTTCACTCCTGAATTTAGCAGCTGTATGGATAAGATCTAGACCACACGTAAGGAGAAACTGATCCATTATGGGTCTAACCCATAGCAGAGAACCCGTCCCTGTCTCGACTGTGCTACTAGAGGCTCTGGGGAAGTCGGTATATGATCTTTGCTTAATTTTGGAGCACAATATGAAGGATTTAGGAAAATTTCCTTACAACTTTTTTGGATTCTAAAAATTCATGACTCAGTTCAAACAGAAATATCATATAGATATTTCTGTTTCCCTGGGGATATTTGTAAGTAGTTGGATCGTCCTGGTACAGTGTTGAAGGACTACTGCTCTGTTTTCTTCCCTATATTTTTATTCGCTGGAGATATTTTCTCCAATGCTCAACATCCCTGAAAATGGAAAATGCAGGGAAACTGAGGGGTTATCTGAAAAGAAAAATTCCAGAATTCGCAAACAGGGATCCAGCTTGTGAGAAATGATGAGAGAAAGATATAGTTGTTATGGTGGTTGTTGCTGAGATGTGAGTAGGGCAAATGTTTTATGAGAGTTAACTATTTTACTAGCACATGGGTTGACACTTGAAAATTGACACTACAAATGCAGTTAACCTTGTAATGGGAAAGCCAGTTTTGCATGCTTCAAAGGCGTCAAAATATGAGAATGATGTTTAAAGGAACTTGAAGCATCTTCCAACCTCTCTCCATCATACAGGATATATATGCAAACAAATTTTCTCCTCCATATATCATCTTATATGCATACTGACTGGGCTGGTTAGCCTGGTTTCAGTACAATAGACATTGCACATCTAGTAATTGCACCTTTATTGGAGGTAATGCTGGTAACTTGGAACTTGGAAGAGTAACAATGGAGACTGGCTGCTCCATCAAGTTGCAATGGTAGAGTCTGT
The DNA here is from genome assembly GCA_015143295.1 of Tetracentron sinense. Taxonomy (NCBI): domain Eukaryota; kingdom Viridiplantae; phylum Streptophyta; class Magnoliopsida; order Trochodendrales; family Trochodendraceae; genus Tetracentron; species Tetracentron sinense. The sequence continues at coordinate 6,590,809 of CM026572.1, read as the reverse complement.
GCCATGGCTAATTCTACTTATGAGTCAGTATGGATTCAATGATCCTTTCGCGTTGGCTTTCTTGTTGGCCAACTCTATTGCAAAAACAAGGCCGATTCATGACAACTTTAATCCTGTGTTTCAGAAGAAAAGTGAAGAATATTGAAGTTGTCTCTTCTTATCGGTAAGAATGTTGGAATTTCTTATCACTTCGAGAGATAGTAACTCCATTTATAATGTCTGAAGATTATTGGGAACCTCTTAATAAGGCGTTAAACAAACGTATAATTCGAAATATCTTTAGGTGTGATCAAAAAGTCTACTATAGGGTTCTCACTTGTAATATACCAACCTGATTTCTTCCTTCCTTTTCTTCTCACTTGTTCTTTGTCCTCTTCTCTTCTATCTTTCAGTTATTTATCCATTTAAGCCAACCTATCTAATAAACTATTGAGCTTCCACTGTGAATCTGACTGAGCCTCAATAGGGTACAGTAAAATCACCCTTCCGATATCCATTAAATTCACTGCTCCTCTGAGGACTGGCTTCTGACACAAGTAATCGTTGCATTCAAGTTCTTTTCAAGCAAACCAATTACTCAAGAAAAGTTCAGTATAACCTTGTGAGGGTTCTTTTCATCTTTCTAGAGGCCTCTTCATATGCTGTCCGTGATTGATAACCGCCTTTTAATCCATTAAAAGTTCTAAGACCTCATGTTTCATAGTTATATTCTGATACAAGAACGGGAAATCAACAGCTCTACTTTTTCACAATTTTTCACAGCTGTTGGGGTCTCCTAACATACTGCTTCTTCCTTGTAAAAGCCCCAGCAAATGAGAAATGGGGAGAGTTAACAAACTAAGAGGTCTTTTAATCAAATGGACCCTTAAGCTCTCACTGAACCAACTTTCTCAGGAAAACCACCTTACATCAGAAAGGAAGAGGAACTGATTCCACGTCTTTCCAGATTTAATAAATGCATAAAGATGTGCACATTGTAGAAAAGTATATTTGGAAACAAAATACCCAATGACTGGAGACCGTCACAAATGGATGATGTCACAAATGGATGATATCTTAGCAATAAGAGATAACATGCTAAAAAGTAGAATTATATAGTAGACTTAAAAATGAAAGATCCTGGTGGCTTACTATGAGGATCAAAGATCCCAAATCTCATCCTAGATAAATGAAGGGGACACGAGTATTAGAATACATTATGCCTATGAGATAGACAATCAATTTAGTTTCCTTTTATTTTCATCTTTGAGATTTACAAATGATTGTATTAATAAGAAAGAAGGCTGTTAGTGACAAATTTCGACCACCATTCCAAATTGGGAAAATCACAAATCCAGAATAACGTCCAAAATTGCTAAATTTGGAGTCGAGGCCTATTCTAATTTGGGGGGCATAGGAATCCTAAACTATCCAATGGTAAGGTAAATGGTTTGAAATAGAGAATTCGGGTAAGAGATTTCAGTGTGCTATGGGAAGGTGTTAGGAACCCTTACATACTCGCTAAAGCGGTGACCTAACTCCCTAAATCCACCTTAGAATAAAGTCACTAAATTAAAATCCATATTAAAATTCCTAAATAGAAACATGAAATTGTCAAATTATACTTAAATAGAATCATGCTAATTAAATGATTAATCAAGGTAGATACATCTTAATGGGAAATTTCAAAGCATCATCTAGAAACATAATATAAATCATTGAAATTAGCTAAAATTAGAAAAAGAAACTAAATTAAGAATAGCAACAAAAAGAAAATAAAAACAAATATCAAAAGGGAAACTAACCTAAAGTTTTCACCAATGGCAATTGAACCCCATCAAGGTCATCTATGTATCCATTTACATGGAATCAAGCCACACGTAATTCCAAAGCATGACTATAATAAATAAATTGTTTTGAATTTTTATGATATTTATTTTTTTTTTTGGATGGTCCAAAGTAGTTTAAGCTCATGCAAGTATGGAGCATGATCAAGCTTAGATCGGGCATCTAAAGCATTCTAGTGTATTCAAAAGGTAAAACATAATATTGAAAAACTGGAGCAGATAACAGAAACCCTCCAAAGAACATTTCTGGTTTGGATTTAGAGATGAGATTTATAGATGACAGCATATTGAAATAATATAGAATATATTATCGATAATTACATTACAGACAAAATCAAGTATAACAATATTTTAAGTTGGCAGTGATGTATATTATCGATAATAACATTACAGAAAAAATCAAGTATAACAATATTCTAAGTTGGCGGTGATGTAATTGCCGCCAATATGCATTTGGGTCTAAAATAGTAATAGGTGGTAATCCCTCTGCTGATAGCTACTGTTTCCTGCTACTATGTTGCGGGATGTATTGTATTAAGTTATGTCCCAGACCTTGTTCCGGCCATAACTTTCTCTCCCAAATGTTAAATATAACTCTCTCCCAAATTTTAAATAAGACGGGGCTCAGATGTGCTCCACATCAGATGAGGAATCTATTGGTCAAGTTTGGAGTAAAAATTCACTCTGACCCGATTGTGAGGTCCAATTTAAGTTCCGACTTTCGACCTACAGGTACCCTAAATCAATCCCAAAAGTGAAATATAAGGCTATGGATGGATTTAGATGGTGGAAAATCTCTGAATAATATATTTTAGAATCCAATACATCTGGTAAGGGGTTGATCATAACTTATCAATACATCTGGAAAGGGGTTAATCATAACTTAACAATATCAAATTAACCGCATTAGGCATGATCAACGGTGCACACACCCCGATTGGAAGTTGGTAGATGCATTATCTAGCTAAAATCAGGTCCAGAGACTAGATCTGAGGCGATTCCATCTGGTTTGCCTACCTGGATTAAAATTTAACGGTTTAACCTAATTATCCTAAAGTTGATTTTAGCATGAAGGTCCATATTTAATCATCAATACCCTAAGCACTCCAAAAGATCCAATTAAGCAGTCATTCATCCTCCAAACTTCTCACGTAATTCCCATCCTCCAATAAATTCAAAATCAAAAGAGTAGAAGAAAAAATAAAATAAAATAAATAAAGGAAAAGCTAGAGATTTAGAATAAGCGGTTTCCTTATGGAATTATATAAAAAAAACATTATCCACTTCTTCGACAATAATAACATGAATACTCCTTCAATGAGAGAGAGACTCTCCCTTAAAAATCCCCCAAGTAGTATTAAAGTTCCACAGAGGTCCTTTAGAGTTTAGATGTGTAGAGTTCAAGTCCATAATTCATAACCTATGGGGGTTTATATGATAAAGAACAGAGTATTAAGGAAATAAATGTAAGATGAGATACATTGTATCATAATTGTATCCCATCACAATAAAAATCTTGGATCAATAGCTTTAGTATTAGTTAGGATTATTTTTAAGGATATCTTTCCAAGTTTAGGAGTCCTGGATTATCTATTTAGACCATATAAGGTCATTGTAAATCATCAAAGAATTATCGATATTAAGTTCTTCATTAGATAGAAGTGCAATGGTGTTGAATTCAGATATTTCAAAAATCATTTTCTAAAATCAACTATGTTTAGAAACTATATCAGTACTCTTATTACCGACAAGGCGACACCTACCCATAGACTAAAAATAGAGTGTCAGTAATTAAATTACCAACATCTTCATTTTGGTTTAAAAAGAGGTTTGCAGTAATTATTCTACCGTCATATTTAAAATTATTTCTAAGACATAAAACAAAAGTTATTAATTTGCTTTAGCAATTTCTTTTAATGAATTCTGCACATTTTTCGAAGGCTAGATGGCGGTAATAGAATTATAGTGACGATGGATTTTTTTTTTCCTTTTATCAAACACCCCAATTTTCAATATGCGAACCTTAGGATGACACGTGTCACCCCGTTGTTGATAAAAAAAAACCCGTTATTTCCCTTTTAAAAGCCATTTTAAGTTCGGAAAGGTTCAATTTCATCTAAATTAGTATTTTTAATAAAAATGGGGCACAAGAAACCTTTTTAAAAATAATAGGGCATCTTGAAAATTTTCTCACTCAGGGGCATTTTGGCATTTTCATCATTTTTACAGAAAGTAGGGGTATTTTAGTAACTTTCTAGGGGGTTTTGGGGAATTTTTTGTAGCTCACAAGAAGTCATGTAAGTCCTACAGGGGTGCAAAATTGGGTGCTTATAGCTGTCCCTCTTTGTCGGCGTATGGTGACCGGTGAACAATAAAACTTGAAAAAGGGCAAATTTTGCACACCACAATATGCTAAAACCTACTAAATAACGAGAAAAGAGCACAACACATTCTATTCTAAAATGATTGATCTAAGCTTGCTAAAAAGATTGATCGAGCCTCAAGGATAATATGAACTAACCCTCCTAAGGGGTGTGGACTTGCTTCTCCATAGATATCATAGGCTAACCCACCTACTGAGCCTTCAAAAGGAAGGAAAAGAAAGAGGTGTAGGATTATCCCCCCACAGGGTGATGGGTTAGCAAGATTCTACCTCTCCTTCAGAGGGCCAGAAGCAATAGTTAACAATGCAATGTAAAATTAGCCCCCTATGGGCCTATAGGGTGATGAGCTAGTAGGGTTTTACCTCATCTTTAGAGGGTCGAAGGAAACGGTAATGCGACAAACATGTGTAAAAAAATGTAGGCTTAGTAGAAGAAGGTAGAGAGTGGAGAAAGAGAAGAGGTGAGAAGAGAAAGAGAAGAAAGTGATTAGGGTTAGGGAGCATGAACGATTCATGTCTCTCATTTCCTTTATATGTTATTACTAAAAAAGAAAATTACACTTTTACCCTAATGTGTATTACGCATATTAGACACTATACGCATAATACACACAGTATAGCTAATAACATGAAATACCATAAATACCCCTGTCAACAGTCCCCCTCAAGATGGTGCATAGATATCTATCATGCTCATCTTGCCTAACATTTCAAGTAATTGAGTATTAGTAACTGTCTTGGTAAGAACATCAACTAGTTGATCATTAGTCTTCGTATACAGAGTGTAAACTTCACCTCGGATAATCCGTTCCCTGGTAGTGACGATCTATCTCAATACGTTTGGTTCTATCGTGTAACACTAGTTATAAGTTATACTGGTTGTTGTCTTGTTGTCACAGTATAAACTCATAGGTCCTTCAACTGGAAACCCCAACTCCTGAATGAGGATCTTTAGCCACATTAACTCACATATAAAAGAACTATTAAATCCAACAGTGAGCAACTAGAAACGTTTTTTCTTCCTCAATTATTGCAATCATTCAACCAAAAAAACAAAAATATACGATCCTGGGTTTCAAGCTTACATTAAGAATTGAAGGTTCTGGTAATGGGCAATTCACTGGTTGGTCATTGTTGAGAGGTTCAGTTGGATGTTCAACCGGCTTAAACTCTATTGCCACTTCAATTCCATGGGCAGCAGCAGCAGCAGCAGCTACAACAGTAGCAGCACCAGTCACCTCTACATTAGATGGCAACACCTCCCTCTCATCCTGCACCATATAAAAACCCATTCACACTGTCATTAAAACTACAACTACTATCCAGTTACCAGAGAGAATGCACATAATAGACCTTGGAATATCTAGTGGAAGGGAAGAACCAATAAAAACACACTAACAAACGAGTTCAAATAACTAGGACAAAAATTCTTAAGAGCTGGCTACTTCTAAAGCGAAATCAGCAAAAGCAGTCTCCTTGAACAATCAAGAACAGTCACTTGTATAATTCAGAAAGAATGTATGTCACATAACAAAGCAAACCTCCCTCTCATACCTACTCCCTAAATCTAGACTAATATGGAAACCTTATCAAAATTTCTAAATGGAAACATGCTATCATCAAATCATGCTTAAAAGGGAGATGCCAAACAAGGGATCAATCAACCCTAACATGCCAAATATGATGAAATTCAAATATGCAATCAAAATGGAACAAGCTGCTCTTCTAAACATTCAATCAACCAAAATAGAAGTTTGCAAACAAACATGAAAAATTGCTAAGACAGGAAATAGAAACTACCTTAAATAGCAACAAACTAAAAACAAAAAGCAAAAAGAAAAGTGCACTAAGGTTTCTACCGAGAATAGTTGAACCCGATCAGGGTTGCTTATGTATCAAAAAAAGTGGAATCAAGCCACACATGATTCTAAGACATGCAAGCACACAAGCAAAGATTTATTTTTTTCATTTTTGAGATTATTTGTATTTCTTTTCTTTTATTTTTTGGGAACTTTTGAATGCCTTGAAGTAGTTTAGGTACATGAGGATATGGAGCGAGTTATCATGCAACAAATAGATCGACACATCTAAGCAAGCAGCCAAAAAAGGATAAAACAAAAGCAAATCTGGAAAAAAAAAAAAAAGGCCCAGGGTCATTCATGGGCGCACGAATCCCAAAAATTGTTTTATTTCTAAGCACAAAAGAGGATCACTGTTTTGAAAGGCTGCACTGGGTCTAGTTCCAGTGCATAATTTTGAAGGCGACTTGAGGCGATAAACCCCATGGATGCCTGAGGCATCGCCTGATGAAATTTTTACTTCAGACATCCCCCCAATGTGAGATCTATGTATGATGAATTTCCTTGAATAAGGGAACCTACAATTCATGTAAATTACAGAATCTCTATTGTTAAAATACACTTTGATAAAAACATAAAACATCCTTACAGACAGTTCATAGTTCTAAGAACAATAAAGGGAGATTTCAAGTGTTGGGAATAAAAAAAACGGAATAGAAAAAATAAAGTCTATAAAGATTGTCGACAAGGGAAGAGAGAGAGATATGAAGGATAAAAAGAAACAATAGTCTACAGTGACAGTCAAACATGATAGAGGAAGGAGATGGGAGAGGAAGGGGAGTGTATGACTGAATAAATAACAAAAAAAATAGTCTGACAATCAATGTGACATCGAACATGAGAGAGACAAGAGAGAGGGAGAGACCGTACATCTTACTCTCATTTCTTCTTTCTTCATTTTCTTGATTGTACTCAAAAGAATATAATAAAATATGTATAATTGGTAAAATATATAATTATAGGGTTTGCACTTATTTAATTATGAAATACCTCTTTAAATATAAGTTTATGAGAGTTTTGAGGGTCCTACAAGGAATATGAGGTATTTAAAGGCCTTTTTTATTATTGAAATGCTTGAGCCCACTTGTATGCTTGGTCGCCTAGGCAGCGCTTGTAACAATCATTCAAAAGCATATGAGGACCATATGGTCCACCCACAAACAGAGGAAGAGAGAGAGAGGTCAATTGTCCACCATTGAGCAAGAGAGAGGAGAGGTAGGTTAACATGAGAAAAACATACTTGACACAATTCCTCTCTTCTTTTTTCTCTATTTTCAAACCTTTTTTTTGTTGGATATACAAACCCTAACATATTATATATATGGTAAAAGACATGAAAAGTATATAAAATAACATATTTTTTGGTTTACCAAACTACTATATTCAAATAAAATAACTTTTATATCCTTAAACAACAATATTATTACAAATATCAAATTTATAATAAAGACTACCTGAGGTAGTCAGTCGCCTGAGTCCAGCTGAGCGCCATTGTTGCCTAGGCGACGCCTTTAACAACTATGTTTGTCGCGCCCCAAAATCCCACCTAGGAGTTAGGTGTGACTTTGTGCGTGATTAATCTTTCATAACAAACCATCCTTTATAAAACATACAAGGCAATAATATAGCGGAAGTAACAAACATAGCGAAAGCGTAAACTGAAATTTTCTTTTATAAATACACTGTATTCCAAGTTTGTACAAAAGATTACATAACCCAAAAAAATGAAATGGACGTGCCCACTCATCAAAATACAAAATATAGTCTCTCTCTCTCACCCTCTCTCAATAATATTCAGGATAAGGCCACCGATCTAGGTTCCTATCCTCCTCTGGCAGAGCCTCTACCAGCTTCTCCTCACTGTAATCCTCCTCGATCCAAGGACCGGGAGCACAAATGTCAAATGGACCTGCTGACATAAAATGTACGGCTAAGCATGGAATACTTAGCGTATACAATCTACCAGCTAACAATAATAAAATCAACAATATTATATGAAACTTTAAGCAACGAATCATGATACATGCTTTAAATCAAACATAGAAATCATACTTCAAAAACTTAACTTAACCGTGCACATCTTTTCAAAATCGTTGTCTTATAAACTTTCGTAAAACCAAAACATGTCTTATGAGATTTCCTTTCTTATGAGTTACTTCTGAGCTTATGAGTCTTATGAGTTCTTGTGAGCTTATAAATCTTATTTCCTTTGTAATTGATCTTAGACTTGATCCATGGAGACTTGTAACCAATCTTAGTCTTATGAGTTCTTGTGAGCTTATGAGTCTTATTTCCCTTGTAACCGATCTTAGACTTGATCGGTGGAGACTTGTAACCGATCTTAGATTTGATCCTTAGAGATTTGTAAAACGATCTTAGACTGGATCTTTATGAACCTTATGAGAACTTATTAGCACTTATGAGCCTTATGAATTATGAGCACTTTTGCGCCTTGTGAGCTTATGATCCTTAGAGACTTGTAACCGATCTTGGACTTGATCCTTATGAGCATTCGTAACCGATCTTAGACTTTTGATCCGGAGTGATATTGTAACCGATCTTAGACTTTGCCAACCCAAAGTTTGGCCTTGTCGAATCTTATGGGCTTATGGGTTTTCTTATGAAATCTTCTTTAACATTTATTATGAAATTTGAAGTACTTGTACATGCGAGAAAGCGTCGATCATTCGAAACATAAACTGCATAGAGTGCTTGTGAGCATTTCTTCATAATTGGAAAGTTTTAAACATTCTAAGCATATTCATATTCATCATGGAAGCATCATATTATACTTAGAAACTTTTGAACGTAATCATATGAAGTTTATGAACATCATAGTAAGCATAGAAAACTCTCAAACATTCAAGCATAGTCATGGAGCACTATTCATAGTAATGGCATAACAACAATCATTACTACTAAGCCTATTTCATCACGTCTTACTTAGATTCATGATTTCTTTAAGGTAAACCCTACCAAGTCAAAGCATAGAACATATTTACTCTTTTATTGAGAAACCTAACCTTAAAACCCTTATTTCGAGGTTGAATCATAGTAATGTTAGAGAGTAGGTAAATACCTTGACAGATCAAATCTCTTTGATCTAAAGCCTTCAAGGTGTTGAGAATGCTTGAGGAAGAGAAACCAAGCTTGAGGATGAAGCTCCACGCTCAAGGAAGAAGATCCAAGCTTGAGGAATGAGATCCAAGCTCCAACCTTGATCACACAAGAAGACCCCTTCTCAAAATCCTAACTTTCTCTCATTTTTCTCCCAAAGTTTCTCTTAGACTTAGTGTTAACATAAATCCCCTGAAAATGGCCTCTATTTATAGCCCAAGGGGTTGAAACCCTAAAAATCCCGCATTTGGGGTTTTTTCGCGACTTAACTGGGCATAACCATTTCGAACGGTCTTTTGATCGTTCGAATGGTGGTGTGATCATTCGAATGGTGTCCAACTGTTTGAATGGCTGAGGCTACTATTTTTGGTTTTCGAAACATTTATTTTCAATCGTTCGAACGATTGCAGAACCGTTCGAACGGTTGAGGCTACTGTTATTTTATTTTTAATCATTTATTGGCATCATTCAAATGGTCAGGGAACCATTCGAACGGTTGCCCTAGTTTTCTTTTATTTTTCTTATTTACTTAGACCTTTACACCTTTTAAACATTATCAATGGTCCTTAAGACCTTTACAACTCTTAAGGCTCTGTCCTCTGTTCATAAGTTTAGTAGCCAAAGCTACAAGAAAGAGGGAATTTTTCAAAGCGTGGCCCTGAGTACCGACACCCGAACTTCTTGCCCTGTATATGACGAGCTAACTCATTATTAAACACAACAATATTAGTATCATAAATCATACAACCCAAACCATACATTGGAATCTTTTGGCTTTAAAACACACATTTCATAGCACTATTTACAACACTATTCACTAGTACTGTGCACATGAAGTTTCGGGGTTTCACAATGTTCTAGTGCAGCAACCAGCGGTTTGGTCTGTTTCTAGTTCAAAATTTGAAACAACCATAACTTGACCTACAGAATTCGTAATTGGGTGAGATTTTTTTCCGTGTGCTAAGAATTTTAAGGAGAACTTGCATATAAATTGCAATCCCAAAGTCCACCAGATTTTAGATGCATGAAGATACATCGTCATCTAAAACGGTCAAATCGGTTAAGATCAATGGTAGGTCTTAACCCGATATGAGATCAACCTAACCCATTAACCCTAGGGGTCAAAATCAAAGCCCAAAGACTTGATGGATCAACTCTTTTTTTAAAAAAAAATTTATCAATAATCAGGTGGTTGATAAAATAAAAATGAGAAATGCAAAAAGAGCCTCGAGAGTTTACTGGAGGAGTAAACTCAACGAGGGAAAGTCAAAACAGATACAACTATCTTGTATACACAAGATAACAAAATAAAATCGCTCACTATCTCCTATCCCCTAATCCATACCTCCTACAAGCTACGTAACAGATCATCAAACTCCTTCCCTACCCTTCCCTAAGAACAGAACACCAAAATAGGAGAAGGCGCCTAATCCTTAAGCACTAATATAGGAGAAGGCGCCTAATCCTTAAGCAAAACTGAACCTAGGTGATATAGGTATCCTCGAACACCCGTTCATTCCTTTCTTTCCAAATAGCCCTAAGAAGAAAAGACCAAATGAGCGTCGAGGACGACTCCAAATCCCTCGACGACCAACAAGATAATAAGTCCAAAAGGGAAAAAGGGAAGACCAAACACACCCCAAGACAAGAAAGAAAATGATCGTAAACAACAAAAGAAAAAGGACAATGTAAAAGCAAATGATCCACTGATTCCTCTGCTTGGTGGCACATGAAGCATCGATTAGTCAACCTCCACCTCTGAACTTCTTGAGGATCTTATTCAGCGATGCGGTTCAAAGGAAAAAAGAAACCTTTGAAAAAATAATAGAATTCCAAACAGCCCAATGAAGAAAAGTTTAGGGAGAGCTGGCAAAAAGACATACAAAAGATTTCATTGTAAATCGACCATTGTTGACCCTCAACCAAATCCTATCATCTTTATACAGGATACATGGGGGAAACTCCTGCAATCAACTTTTAGATCTGTTTAAGTTCCCCGATTATCTTTACAAAAGTCAAAATCATTGATGAGTACCAAAAATCACTCAAAGTATTCAAAATTCATCATCATGCCTCTAAATCCATACACCATTCATTCCAGATTCTAAACCCTCTTCAAATCTCAGAATTTAAGCTTACCAGCATAAATTTCTAACACAATCACAAAAAGCATATCAGCATATGCAAAAATTATTTAACAATTAAAGCTAGCCTAGCATATACTTTGATTCAAACCATCTCACATAATTGAACTATTGGCATATCAACCATCCAAGGGATAATCAGTATACCTCAAGAGAAATCTTCAAAAACTAACCGATGAAAATTTGCACAATTTGTGAGTGAAAGCTATAAAAATTCCAGAAGAGTCCTTGCCTTCCTCCTTTCTTCAATGCTTCAAATTGAGAAATATTTAAAGGTAGAGAAGAGAGAATAAAGAGAGTTTCCCAAAGGTTTATAACCACGAATTTGAATCCTCTTTAGATTAGGTCCCTTTTTATAGGGCCAAAAGGCCCCTACAATAGAAAGTGCAAATAAGAGGAAATTAGACTCAAAATAGAAAAAGCATATTGGGCCGTCGTTCAGATGTGTGGTATACTATTACGAGTGTTAAATAGGGTCCACCGACTTATTTAAAAAGTGCACGCGCAAAGATATGGGTGGGGCCACTATTCCAAACAACGGCCCACCTACTATTTTATTTTGAAAAAAATAAGCCTTTCTTTCTATTTATCCAAAATAGAAACAAAAAGGGGGTGGAAAACCTCCTTTTATGCATGCTAACACTAATCACTTTTTGATTGGCCCCAAATCCCTTTTGTTATTTACTTATTTAAGGGTATTTTGACCATGAAAAAGGCCCATACTGTTGTTATAAATATTACAAATAATTTTGAACAAAATTGTACACATCTTTAGAAGTCCAAAGGCATTTTGGTAATTTTTACTCAAGGGCATTTTGGAATTTTTGAAAAAGGTTAAGGGTATTTGGTCATTTTCTCAAGACTTTTATGATATCTAGGGGAATCTCACTGGTAGGTTACAAGAGGTAAGCACTATGAAAGAGTAAAATTAGGTGCTTACTCAATTACTAAAAAGAATGCCCACAATAGACCTCACAAGATTAAATGGAGAACGATGAAAGATACTGAAAAACAAGTTAAAATATTTTTGGATGGTAATTCAAAAGAGCAGGCTAATTTTAAGGTGAAATCATCACTATTAACAGCTAAAGCAATTTCCGTGAATCGTCAAGAACAGGAAGTCACTTGTCATAATTTTACAAGAAATGTATATCCCATAATAAGACAATCTAGGAACAAATGAAAGTGAGACAAATGCCTGGAAAACAAATCAAGGATGCAATAGTAAAAGAACATATGATAATCAATGCAAAAGTCTAAAGTTTAGACTAAATCAGACCCCATTTTAGAAAATCTAGGACCAAAAGAAACGTGTCAAAGCCAAATCAAGAAGAAATTCCAAATGTTGACGCTAAATCAATAGAGGGATAGAAAAAATGGGTTCAAATCAATTCAATAAAGAGAACAATTAAAAAGATAAAATAACTAAAAGGAAAGGCTCAAAAATAAAGCAACCGTTAAACAAAGAGAAAAAAGATTAGGAGGACACCAAACATCAACAGAATAAAATCCCAATACTCCAATATAAGAAACAAATGAAGAGGTCAAATCAATTAAATGATTTAAGAAGTGGGGAGGCTTATGAGTGCGATCTGAGTTTTTCGATGGCCAGTTGTGCTGCTAAAAATTCTTGAGAAAATACCCATCATTTTATTTTCTCCTCAATTAACTACATAAGTTGGACTCCCTAGCATTGCGCTAAGCTCATTGATCCAATGCCAATGATTGGATCCATGCTAGCTTGAGCACCTCTTTGTTTTTGTGCTCTAGTGATGGGTGACATGCATGAACATCTCTCTCTCTCTCTCTCTCTCTCTCCAATGTCAATGATGGGCACCATGCTAGCTTGACCACATTTGTTTTTGTCCTACAATGGACACTTTGCGCTGGACATATGGCCTGGCAGCTTCTATTCTCAATCTTTAACCATGCTAAGATTGGCAGGCTCAGGGCATCATGGTCTTGTCCTCTCAACATCTAAGCTCTGACTCCAAACGCCTTGGAAGGACGTGGTCTTGGTCTAGGCCTCTCAATGCCTTGATATGCTTTGGGCGTTTTGGTCTTGGTCTCTCAGTGCATCGCTCTAATTCCAAGATGACCATTTAGCTTCCAACGCCCTAGAGGACTTGAGATAATTGACCCTTAACTAGAACATGGTCACCGAAGGGGCAATTTTGAAGCTTGGTCTAAGTGATGTGGTGAAGGCACAACCATTAGAGGGCTACTAAGTACTAGCTCTTGAGAGATCTCTTTACCCAATTTTTAGGAAGGTTGCAGGGGGGTTGCATATCATTGATACAGGAGGGAAACGTTGACTGTGGTTGAAGCCTTTGTCAAGGGAATGGACACCAAGTCATTCACATAATCTAGGTGTAAGTGTTGTTGGCTGGGCCATGGCTTCAGGCATTATCCCTGGTGGTTCAAAACTTGATATATATTAGCTACTTAGAGGTTTGAGGGCACATTGGTAGGGATTGCCCAGCTCAAGGTGTCTTGGGAATATTTTTTGACGTATTGCACACCAATATGACCGTGGGTCAGATTCTCAGGGGACCTTCCCTCTTATACATCTTACCTGAAGACATCCCATTCCTTCCAATTCTCAAGCCAAAACCTACAATCTACACTACTAGGTTCCTCCCACTCCCTAACTGGTAATATTCCCTGAGTTCTCCCTCTGTGTGCTCCTCCATGACCATCCTCTACTCTACCTCTTTCAATCATCTTCCTGCAGCATACACAAACCATGCCGAGATGGTCAATCCACTGCAGATGAGCAAACCACTCCAATATGGTCAAATCATCTTGGGCTAGCCCCACCCCCAAGATGGTCAAATCATCATGGGCCTACCACCCCAAGATGGCCATTGAATTATTGTTTGGTTTGCACATGCGTGTGTTAGACATTATTCTGTGTGAAAAGTGTTGGATATTTAGTTGGTTGACGTTTTGTTGATCATGTGTATACAGCAAATGATCATGCTACTTGTAGTTGACATCATCCACAGGTGCTTGATAAGAACTCCAAATCTGGGCTCTCTATCAGGTAGAAGACCGATGTAGATGGATGGTTTGGACTTTCCATATTGCCATATAAACCCTCTCAGCACCAAGTAAGCACCATATTGTATCTTTTTTACCTTATTGGAAACCTAGCGTCATATTTTAGAATATTCTTGTTTTGATATTTTGGGCAGTTCATAATTTCCAATGTTGTCAATTTTATGGCACAAGTGCCATAAGCTTTCATGGAACTAGCATTTTCAGCTTCATGGCACTGGCGTTTTTAGTTACGTGGAATTGGCTACATCAGTCTTGGCTAATGCATTGTCGGCGTGTTGGGAAGGAAATCAAGGAGTCATGATTTAGTGGTAACATACGAGTCAAGCTTACTTGGGTGAATAGCTAGATCCCATGGTTAAGGGATTGGTCCTATCATCCCTGACTTCATCTCCCTCTTCAGCCACATCGAGGATTGAGAGCGAGATAGGAGGACTACCATGGCAAAGGCATTTTGGTCTAGTACTCTGATGTAGTACAATTGACAACTCATGTATAGTGTGTGGTTAGTCATGAGAGGCAGTTTCGGGGCCTTAGCTTATAACCACATGATACATGCACTAGCAGTTACGTATTGATGGTGCCATTTATCCATTCAAATGTGCATACATGGGTTCCTTTCTTAGGAAGGCTATAAAAGGACACCCCCTCATGCTAGACAAGTTACCAACTTACCATTTCGTGATCATTGATCTCCAATAGGGAATTAGGATCTTTCTCCGTAAAGCCAGCCAACAGTTTAGGTGAGTGTTGGAATAACTATTGACAAGGAAAAATTCAGTGTTTACACCATGGTTACCCTAATTTTTCCATTTATTTCCTCATCATTTAGGTCGATCTTGTCCTTCCACACTTGCCATCAACAATATTTTACCATCAAACAGGGAAAAATTCAAAAACAAATCATCACAAATACTATTAACTCTCCTAACTTTCTCCTTTTTCCACTCGTTTAGATTCAGCAGCCTAAAAATCATCAAAACTATTGTAGCCCTAGTCTTGGAGAACCAATATTACAATCACATGCTTTGATGGATTAAAAAATACATCGACCCATTGATTAATGAAGTCAAAGAAAAAAACCTAATATAACATGTAACTCCTCTATTACTACTAACATGTATCGAGTATGCCTTTGCACTTTCGAACTAAACGAACCACAATTTAAACTTACCTAGTATTTATAGGAGACCCTTCCCAAATATTTTCTGATGTTAAGGCATTGTGTTACCTGTTTTCCCTAATTTTTGCCTTTTTAAATGAGTATTCACAACCCAATGTTGCCAACCATGTTTTTGTCCACTAAAAAAGACAGAGAGATGAGCTTGCTAAAAATATTCTTCACAATCCTTCAGATCTCCCTACAATGATATTAGTTATTCAAACTAGCTCTGGAGAGAAAAAATTAAAGTCACTAGAAACCGGTAAGGAGAGATTCCTTACCAGAAAGCCCCACCATATCCTTGGTGAATTTCCCGCAACATCTTGTACTGTTTGTTGGATCGTTACTCCATAATCTATGGCATTTGATTTTTGGTCTTCCCCCTGACAACCGAATCCTCTCCGACCATTTTTTGGGCGTCCAATCACCAAGATTGAAGTAGAAGATACAAAGAACAAAATGATGAAAATCCAAAAGGAAATCAACACAAGCAAAAATCAAGTGTTGAGAGAAGCTATGGATGTAAATGAAAATAAACAACAGAGAGGAGAAAATATTTATAGTGACGTGAACAAGTTCGGATTTTATATCCGAAATGAAGAACAAAGAAATTGAAGACAGCCAGTGAAAGAAACCTTACTACAAACAAAAACGAAGACTGTTGAAAACAAATCTTTACATGAGAGTTAGAGGCAGTCCAGTTATGACTTATGAGAGCCAAAAAAATCTAGTTCTTTTTCTTCAATAGGCGAGTAGAGTAGGCAAGTCACAAAATAAAGATGATCCTCGGTGGTGCCAAATGTGAATACCAGATTTTTCCGCAGGGTAATGATCGTCCTAACCGCATGCCAAAATCAAGTGAACGCAGTATAGGCGCCTCAACATCTCCCTGCAGAGGAAAAAATGAAACGGTAGATGAAGAGGAAAGAGCATTCCTTAAAAGAATGAGATAGAGTATGATTTCCTATTGCGGTTTAATGGACGAACCAAATGGTATGTTCAATGTAGTCTTGCAAAAGGGCGAGGGGTCCTTTAATACTTCTCAGGAATAAAACTCGTGTGAAAATTTCAATGGCTAATGTCACATCAATAAGTAATTGTCAAGGCATGTTTCAAGTGGTTAAAAGTTGAGGCCTAGTTACTGTCTTTCATAACTAACCATCCACTGATAAATGAGTTTGCAAGTGTACCCCATCAAGGTGGCAGGCCAAAAGGTTAATCGTGGTATTTCTCTCCTCATGCTCTCAATCCTCTATGTGGGCTGACGAAGGCAACGCCAAAAACAAGTAAGGGATGGCATTGGCAGGACCCAATTGGTTAACGGTAGCATATCATCTACCCAAGTCACTTTACCTCTTCTGTACCCACCAAACCCCAATTCCCTAATTCCCCCTCCCCCCTAAAAAAGCGTCTATGCCCAACCTGATGGCACCCAATGCCATTAGGTTGACGGTTCCAGTGCCATGAGGCTGATGACACTGCTGCCAAGAACTGATAGCGCTTACATATATGAACTATCTAAAATATCAAACAAGTCCACTCCAAAACATAATATGGCACCGGTCGCCAACAAGGCAGGAAAGCATACAACATGGTGCCACTTGGCGCTGACCATCTGTGGGGTTTATATGGCAACATACAAAACCAGCCATCTACAACTACCACCGGCATCCAGTTACTGAAAATAAAGGACATAACAGACCACACAAGATCTAGTAGAAGGGGAGAATGATGAAAACACTGGAAAAGGGAGTTTATATAACTGGGATGGAAATCCATAAGAGCGGCTAGTTCTAAGGCTATTATCAGCTAAACAGTCTCCTTGACTCATCAAGAACAACAAGTTGCCTGTAATAATTTTGAAAAAATGTATATCCCATAACAAGACAAGATCAACATCCGGAGCAACTTCTCTGATTGATTAACAAATCGTTATAATCGCATTAAAAAAAACACTTAGATGAAGCAGTTGATTAGGATCATATACAATCTGATAATCAAGCTAACAACACTTCCAAAACAATAAAGTAGAGCATGGGCTTTTGGCATGAAGTACCTAACAGTCTATGAATCCAAGACAAAGGTCGTACTAAATAAAGCAACAGAAACCCCTTTAAACAACTTGGTAATTACAGAATACGTCAGGCAATAACAGAATTCGACGATATCAACACGAAATATACAAAAAAGAAAATTAGAGTATCAAACACCCTGTGATCAAGGAACAATTGAAATTTCCCAATCTCACTAAGAATTGCAATAATGAAGGATAATACAAAGACAAAATTGTGTGGGGGGATATAGGACCAAATCAATCTGGGTCTAATAATTATAGGTAACATAAGGAGGTCAATTTCATTCAAGAGAAACTCTAAAGTTTCAGGATAAAATCAACTCAGCTTCTGAAAATCTAGTAACGAATGAAAGTGATAGAGCGATTCCCAGAAAACAGACCAAGGATGCAATAGTCAAAAAAACATATGACAGTCAAATTCACCCAATATAGAAACTCTTCAATTTCAGACTAAATCAAGCCCCATTTCAAATAATCTAGGACCAAACGAAACAGTCAAATTAAATGAAGAAAAAAATCCCAAAATCTGAGGATAAATAATATGAAAATCCTCGAGCCAAACTAGATAGAAGAAATGGGTTCAGATAAAATTCAACAAAGAAAATAAAAAAAAAGCAACCAAAAAAGAAATCTAGGAGGAAGCAAGACATGAAGAGAAAAAATTCCCAATACCCGGAAATCAGAAACAAATAATTCAAGTAATCAATGAAATGAAAAGATTTAAGAAGTGGGGAGGCTTACAAGTGCGCTTTGAGTTCGGCGATGGCTGGTTCTGCTGGAAGAAAATCGGGAAAAAATACCCACCATTTTTATTTTCTCCCCAGATAAATTCCAGAAGATGGACTTGTGATTTTGGGTTTTTTTTTTTTTTTTTCTCAATCGAACAGAGAGAGAGAGAGAGAGATTCTTCGTCTTCTTCCCCTTTGGATGAACAGAGGAGAGGAAGAATAAAGGTTGCTTGATAAGATGGGTTTTGTCTGTCTGTCTGTCTGTCTCTGGAATTGGATTATTATATTTGGAGTCAGGACATGGAGGAAGAGGACGGTTGGGAGAACCCAATTCCATTTCCATTATCCATTATTAATAAAAGAAAAGAAAACTTCTCGACTGGTCGAGCTATAAGGTTCTGAGCATAAACGGTACAAATGAGTTTTGCTATTCTCATATCACAGGACTGGCCCACCAACCTCTACTTGCTCACTGAAGGATTTTCCCAGATTGCCCCTTTTGAGGTTCTTCTTGAATATCCAGATTTTGAAAACTCTTTTCTAAATACCCTTATGATCTATTTTCCATAGTTCGGTATTTATGAAAGGTCTTAAATACTCATTCACTGATTTTGAAAGAAGAAGAAGAAAAGGGATTTAGGTTCATGGATGAGAGATTTTCGTTCTCACCTCATTTTCAGCAAGAGTTCTTCGTTCTCACCTCATTTCCGACGAGAGTCCTTCGTTCCAAGAAGATACGTACGTAGATGAGATAAATGAAGCTCATCCACTCCCCTCATCTTCCAAACACCCCTCCATTACCATCTATACTGGTTTTGAAAGAAGAAAAAATAAATAAATAAATGAAAAAATCGTAAAAATCTGAGTTTTCCGAAGTTTTTTACGCGCAGGGTCGATACAATGCATCGACCTCGTGCATTTTATACGTCGACACCATACCAAATTCATTAAATTGATACATGCATTGACCCTGTGCATTTTATGCATCGACCCCGTAAAAAATCATGCATGTATCAACCTAATGCATTTCATGCACCGACCCAGTGCATTTTATGCATTGACCCTGTACAAAATGTATCAACATAGGTCGATACAATGCATTTACCCCGTGCATTTTATGCATCGACTCCATACAAAATGCATCGAACTTGTAAAAAAAGCACGAATGTATCAACCTAGTGTATTTTATACATCAACCATATACAAAATGTATCGACCACGTACAAAATGCACTAAATTGATACAATGTATCAATCTAGTACATTTCATGTATCAACCTAGTGCATTTCATGTATCGACCTAGTGCATTTATGCATCAACCCCGTACAAATTTTATCGATCCCGTGCAAAATGCACTAGGTTGATATATTGTATCAACCTAGTGCATTTCATGCATTGATCTAGTGCATTTATGCATCAACCCCGTACAAAATGAAGGGGGTTACGGATAAAAATTTATGCGGAAACTGGATCCCCTAGATCTTAACACCATAAAAAGAATCAAAATTATCTAAAAGTTTTAGTCATATCACATCGGTGAATGTTTTTCACCCGGTGAAGCTAATCCACTCGAACCGTCAAAACTCTTTGTAGAGATTTCTCCAAAAAAATACTAGAAGCTCAATCCTTGTTATTCGCTATCTCCACGAAGCTTTAGAATCTCATTTGGAATTATAGAAGCAAGAGGAAGAAGATGGATCAATGGTGTAGACCTTCTATCACTAATAATACTAAGGTTCAAAACCCCAGATTTGCAAAACCCAACTAGGAGCACCAATATAGCTCACGAAAATCCTTAGGGGTCTCTCCTAGGGCTCACGGTTTGGAGAGAGAGGGGAGAGGAGAGAAAAAATTATGGAGAATTCTACTTAATGGTCTAGGGTGTTGGGGGTATTTATAGACTAGAATCTTATCCTAATCCTACTCCAACTTGATTAATCTAGTATGATTTATTAATTAATAATAACTCTTATTATTAATTAAATAAACTCCTACTTAATCTATAACTACTTTAGTTATAGTAATCATATTAATTAAAGAGTCCCTATTATAAGAGGATTCCTTAATTAAAATGGATAAGTCAACATCCTACACCAAAGTAGGAAACCTAGTCAAATTAGGAATCCACAAGGGGGGGCGTGAGCTTCTACGGGGTGTGGGATTTGAAGAGTTAAAACTTCTTATTGTAATCTAATTACAATAACATTTTAATCCTAATTGCAATCGTACACTTGGATTTTAATATCATAATAAAAGGAATTATATTTCAATAATTATTCAATTAAACAAATCCTAATCCAATTAGGATTCCTCAAGTGGGCCCCCCACCCTAGGGTTTAAACCCATGAGCTTTAGCCCATATTAAAGGTCCATTTTAATAGGTTTATGCATATGGGTCAAACTCATTTCCCCTTTAATTATGTTAATCAAATAATTACTAAAATAATCCCTTAGTTTAAATTAACAATTAATTTAAACAATAGATTAACTATTAATCTATTTAATTAAATGATTAACTTTTAATTACTTAAGATAATTGATTAACTTTTAATCAATTATTGAGCTTGTATTTCTTATGTGAGCACCTCCACAGATTGCTCTGGGACATTCTTATCCTGGCTTATCCAATGTTATCTCATTGACCCTAAATGAGAATTACATCGGAATTGCAAGTGACGTGAGATATTCATGTTGCAATTGAATCCCAGTGTTTGAACATTAACCATTACGGATCCCGCCACATGAAC
Source organism: Tetracentron sinense (assembly GCA_015143295.1). NCBI lineage: Eukaryota > Viridiplantae > Streptophyta > Magnoliopsida > Trochodendrales > Trochodendraceae > Tetracentron > Tetracentron sinense. Next base: position 6,569,709 of record CM026572.1, on the reverse strand, counting down.
TTTTAAATTTGATTTATCATTTCAAATACATTATCCCTAATGGGCCTTCGAGATTGACTTACTATCTAACCCATAGCCCATTGCAAATCATCCGGGTTTTCAAGACTTATGATTAAGCCATGAGAAACAATTTCTCATTAAAAACATTTTGAAAAAATCTTTTTATAAGTATAATACATTTTAATAAAAGTATATGTCAAAACTTATTTTGTTTTCAAAATCACCTGCGCAGGATTTGAACTTAATCAACTGTCTTACCCGGAACTTGGATAATCTCTCGAATTAATGGGCATGAATTTCTTGTTTGAAATTCATCATGACTCGAATAACTTTCTAACTATCCAACTGTCACTGTATTGTATTCCCTAAGTTAGAAAATACGTTGGTGGAATCAAAACAGTCAGATCACTGCCCAGTCATAGATGAACTCATCAGATCTAAGGATCATCGAAACCGTTTAATGTGAATGAGAGACCAACTATCTGATAGTATGTTTATGCAAGAGGTCTCTGATTGAATGCAATCAGTCAGTGTACATTTAAGCACTCATATGCTGATGTGTAGTCTTCACTACAATAGTTCGAGATAGAACTACATCTCAACTATTGAGAACATCTTAGCATTCTGGCAGCCATATAAGTGAAGTGTCTAGCTTCACCCACAGCTGTGACTATATAAAGTATAAGGAACCGGAAAGTTATATCTACCTGTGATAATCTAATCACATAACTTTCCTACAATATATCCTATGGACCTTTATCGATATCTCATATCGTATAGATCATCTCATGATCATGGTCAATTACCCATAATGAATACACAATAGATTAAGAAGAAGCATTTGTTAATCAAATTAATAAGGTTCTAACAATCTAAATGACTTTTCTGGGCATCATGTCCAACACAAAATGTATCGACTTCGTGCAAAATGCACTGGGTTGATATAATGTATCAACCTAGTGCATTTCATGTATCGACCTAGTGCATTTATGCATCAACCCCGTCCAAAATGTATCGACCTCGTGTAAAATGCACTGGGTTGATATAATGTATCAACCTAGTGCATTTCATGTATCGACCTAGTACATTTCATATATCGACTGTAGCGACCTAATACAAAATGTATCGACCCGATCGATATAGTCGTCTTCAACCTTGGAAACACAACTATAAGTCATAGAAAATGAAAAAAAAAAAACACATGTAAATACATATATAACATGAAATTTAAGTTTTTGAATCATAAATGCAATGATTATAAACATTTTTTTATGAAATAATCATACATGCAATGATTTTTTTGAATTCACTTTTTAAAAAACACAAGAAACTCGAAAATGAGGGTTGTTCTTTGGTTAATGCATGGTGTTCTTTCACGAAAAGAACATGGAAAGAACGCTCTTGGAACAAAGATCTCTCACTGGAAATGGGGTGGGAACGAAGTTCTCTCGTCGAAAATGGGATAGGAACGAAAAACTCGTCGGAAATGAGGTAGGGATACTCAAAATCTTTTATTCAAATGATTTGGATAAAATGGGAAAAGTTTGCATGTGCGAATAGATGCACATGTGTGTGGGGGCATTTAGAGAAGGGTTTTTAAAACCTAGGTATTTGGGGAAGAACCCCAGACTAAAGGGACAATCTGGGAAAAACCACTGCTCAGTGCTCAGTAGGGTGGAAATTTCTGACCTGATCCTTAAACCCACCTTAACTCAATACGGGTTCAGTTCAGGTTTTGGATCCCTTTATTGGAATCAGGTTTTGTTTACTCAATCCATTTTCTATATATATTTTTTAATCTAATAACCTTTGTTTTTAGGAATAGAAAGTAGAAATAGAAAACATGAAGTACGCTGCCCTATCAATGACTCTCGCTTACCGCCGTTGTCATCACCCACTGCCTTCACTAGAACCTACTACCACCACCCACAAGTCACCACCATCACTCAGTACCATGAATTGGAATAGTTTACAATAATTATTATGTTCATCATATTCATGTTGCCATATTTATAATAGGGTTGTATTCAGGCCGGGCTTGGCTTGAAATAATTTTTTCTAGGCTTGAAGCCCGGCTCGGCCCGAAATCAAGCTCAAAAAATCGGCCTGAAGCTCGGCCCGAATTCAAAAGCCTAGCTCGGCCCGAATTGATTCAAGCTCAAGCCGGGCTTGGCTTGGCTCGAGCTCGGCTTGAATTTTTTTTTAATAATAATATTTTATATTATTTATATATATAATAATGATATATAAATAATGTATATATATATATTTAATAATATTCGAGCCGAGCCGAGCCGAGTTGGGGCCGAATCGAACCTCAATCGAGCCGGGCCAAGCCGCACAGGGGTTGGCTTGAGCTCGGCTTGATTGATTTTTCGGGCTTTTTTTTAGGCTTGGCTTGGCCCGTTTGAGCCTAAAATTTCAGGCCGATCTCGGGCCGAGCCGCATCAAGGGACCGATCGAGCTTTGTGCAGCCCTAATTTATAATGTCAAGCACCAAAATTATATTTCTTTTTTATGTTTTGTCATCGTCAATCCTTAAATGGAATTGGAGGGACCTCTACCTGTTTAAAGATTAATGTCTGTCTATAGTTATTTTTTCGTTTTTTAAACAAGTAACAGTTAATCCACAGGGGTGTAGCCTAGTGGCCGAAGGACATAACAGTAAACTCAGAGGTCTCGGGGTTGATTCCTAGGCTCCCCTCAATATCGGTTGTATGGGGTAGGGTATTCTCTATGCAGCACATGGACTAGTCCGAGTCTTTAAGGCTTAGGATATCCACGATTATAAATAACAATAATAATAAAATTAAAACAAAAACAAAAACAAGCAAGAGTTAGTAATGTCAAATGTTAGCTTATAAAATTTTGAAAACAAAAGGTTGTGTCCATTTTTTTAGAGCAATAGTCCCCTCCTTGGGCCAAGGAGGGGACTATTTCTCATCATCCTCACAAAGATCCTTTGAGCTATGGTTATGGTTAATTTTATTTTTTTTACTTTCTTCTAAAAACTATGGTTAGATGTTTTAACCCTAAAGGTTAGTGAATCTGAACCACAGTTAAAGTGGGTAAAAATGGGACACTAGCACGAAAAAGGGGGCAAAAGGTAAATCCCCTCCTCCGCAGCTCTGCCCAAGGATGGAATTGTTTTTAATCCATTATTGTTATGGATATAAAATAATAAATTTAAAATTTTTATTAGATGGTAACTTTAAGTTTAAACTAGTAAAGAACCTGGTGTCATGCACAGGGGAAAAAATGAAAGAAAATGAAGATAATATAAAAAGGATACTGTATAAAAAATCATCAACGACAAAGTTTTAAAACCTTGATAGCAATTATTGTAGACAAAATTACACGATGAGATCATTAACACTTTCGTTGGGCGATCCGATAGTCAGGACTCAAAAAACCTACATGTGAGCCTCACAGATGAAGAGTAACAAATGATTCGTAATAATTCATAGTATACCAAGTTACAATAGTAGGGAAATAAGGTATTCTTCCTGTAGGCTACCATCTAGCATCTTTATCATTTTGCACATGGATAACACAACTTAATAACAATAAATTTAGTAGCATGAGCCTTTCTTCTTGAAATAATTTAAATTCTCCTTAATTCACACAATCACCATTTTCCTATTTTACAATTACAACATTCTCAACTTAGACAATAATTCTTAGGGACTAACAACCAGATTTTGTTTAAGAAAAATAAAATTAGAAATCATTATAAGATATGTGAAACCAATCTACAAATTATTTCAATGGGATTCTCGGTCATTGAGCAAACAGATTTTCAAGTTTTAGCCCGCATTACGCTTCAACTCAAATTTTAAAAAACTGCTAAGAACGAAGACAAAAAATTAAAGATTTCCACTTGAGCCCAACCTGTTCTCATAAGTAAATTTGAAATCTATCTGAGTGATATATCATTAACATTGTAAGCTTAATAAAAATAATTTAAGCATATGTTGTGCATGTTTTGAAAAATTAGGATAAATGTGTAGAATCCATACACATACTCCAAAATAAATTCAATCGTAGATGTTAGCAAAGCCAATCATAGATGTTTTCCTTATGCACGGTAGCATCTAAATTAGGGGGTATCAACAAGCCGAGTTGAGTCGAGCTGGGCATTGCTCAGGCTCGACTCGTTGGATTTTTGATGTTGCTCAGGCTCGGCTCGAGCTTGAAAAGGTCAGCTCGGCTCGTCCACAAATCATCGAGCTCGAGCAGGCCCGTTAAGCTCTAATTTTTTAAAAAAAATTGTATAGTGGGGACGATATTCTAACAATTATGGGATTAAATGGTGGGGTACAAAGAAAATGGGAAGATAAAATAGTGCTTTCACTAAACTGATGAACATTTCATGTTCTTAATTAAAAAAACTTATTTCACTTATACTTTTTAATGTAAAACTCAATATTGGCAGGGGTATAACTGTACATGGGTATTCATTGAATTATTCATGCCAAGCCAAGCTACCTCTTACTTGAGCTCGGCTCGCTGTCTAAACAAGCTCACTCACTTGGCTCTGCTTGGTTCGATGAGATTTTTAATCCTACTCAAGCTCGGCTCGCGAGCTGGCTTCGCTCATTGGCAACCCTAATCTAAACATGATAGATGAAAAAAAAATGGGGGAAAAAAAAGCTTTGAGAAAGTGAGGGACTAAAGTTAGAGAGAACACAAACCTTGGAGCACATAGAATTTATGGGAGTCCACAGTTGGAAGATATAAAGTTGATAATTAAAAGCTAATACAAAACAACCTTGGTTGGTCCTTTCCTTTGAGAGAGAGAGAGAGAGAGAGAGAGAGAGAGAGAATATGCCTTAGTATGTTTTCAACAAAAGAAGAAAAAGAGAGTTAGAGATTTAGATTATATACATGAAGACTATTTGAAACATTTGGTATAATTAATATTTTCCTTTCTAAAACCTCTTACCATAATAAAAAAGCTTAATAAATAAATCAATATTGCATTCATTGAGGGTAACATCTAGCTGAAACATAGATTGTGTTTTCTCTGAGATACAAATTATATATTATTTAAATACTAAAAAACCAACAGATGTAGAAAAAGCCAAATAGAAGAAAAATAAGTGTCCGCCCCTTAGGTCGCCAAACGTGTTTCATTTAAGAAGCCTTCTCCAACTGCCATGTGTCCAAAACTTTCTCTAGAGTCGACATGTGTCCACCCCCCTATTTGGGTTTCATAGTAAGTAATATGGGGGTTTTCCCTGATTGTCCTTATAGCTTGGCTTTGTTCTCAAATCACCCACCTTTTAAAAACCATTCTCTAAATGCCCCTACACACATATGAAGAAGTTCGCACATACAAATTTTTTTCATTTTATCCAAACCATTTAAAGGAAAGACATTTGTGTTCCCTCCATTCCTCCTCAACCATGGAGAGCCCTCATCAACAATGGAGCTCATTTGTTGATTAATAAGAGTTCTCAAGATTTTTATCACCCATCGTTTTGACTAAGATTTTCACAAGAGAGTTTCATTCATCTAAACTACGAACCACGATTGTGAGAGAACGCCTTTAATGGAGAAAAACACTCATTTTCGGGTTTCTTGTGTTTTTTTTAATTGTTCAACCTAAAGAAAAAAGATTACAATCATAACATTTACGGTTTTAAACCTCAGATCTCATGTTAGATGGATTTATAAGTATTTTCTTTACATTTTTAATGATTTACAGTGTATGGTCGATACTCAATAAGTCGGGTCGATACTTAATATTGATAATGGTTGTGTTTCAAGGTTTAAGACAACTTGTATCAATATGGGTATTGAGCAGGTGTATCAACTAGTATCGATATGTACTTATATTATCACGCACCGAAACTTATATGCAATAATACTCGTATTTGTACAGATACCGAGACGTGGACCGGAAACAAATTTTAATATATAATGATAATTAAATATACAACTATCTAGCATAACTAATTATCAATAAAATAAGTTCTCCAAACTAAACCACCATTAGATTCAATATAGTTACCTCACTAAGGCCTCACCAAACAAGTGATGGAAAGCTTAATGAAGCCCTGACCTCACCCATCGACAACCCTACTTCTAACAGAGGGAGATAATGGTAAGTTTAGGTTGGGTCAAGTGTCAACCCTGTTAGAATATCTTCAACAAAAATCTGACTCATTTTATATACTGAAATGCATACCCAGCCGAACCCAATAACAAACCCTTAACCCTATCCTATTTGACCGACCTGTTTAAAATAAATATATAATAATTTAAGAGTGGTGCTAGACACACACCAATAATTACTAACTATAGACCAACCTAATAAAATGTTATTAAATTTTGATTAAACAAGAGAAGAAGAAACAAAAAACAAAAACAACGCCCTCCTCATCTTCTTCTTCCTCTTTCCCAAACACCAATCTTTACCGAAGGTAAAAGTTATTCGACGACTCCAACCTAACACCATATTTATTTTTTGTAGAGAAAGATGGAGCAGTTATTAACAAACACACCAAAACAAAATCCTTCATCATCTCTATTTGATTAATTGTGAAAAAAGTAGAAATAATCCCAACAAAACAAAATGTAAGCTTATATGCAAGTTAGTTGTAGAATAACACTAACATCAACAGCTAAATACCACTCAAAACCTCCTAAAAATTAGAAGATAAAATGGAAATCTATATAAGGGTTAGTAACCTTTTTTTCTCATACAGTAATGCAGTAAGTGGGGATATTACATGAGATAAGGTGAGATCGTTCTTAGTCTAATGACTCAAAATCTAATACCGTTGATCAAACATACACTGATCTATGAAGTTATGACATCCTAAAGTTGTTAATCATCTGTTGTTGGTTTTATTTAGATCATCTAGAATCATGTTTGTCATCAACTGTTGGTTGTTGAAGGTGCTTATATTGTTGATGCAACTAGGACGGTGGAATGTCTATTAAATTATTACATGAAAATGTCATCAAGATGACTATAATAATGGTGTTTGTTGGGAGATGACAAAGCAATTTGTACGGGTTGTTGGATTTTGAAGTCAGAAGAAAGAAGAGGATAAGGACTTTGTGGTCTTTTTCGTTTATTTTTATATTTATGTTTAACTAAAACTTAAGTCAGTGTTCTTACTTTGGTGCACATGTAATAGTTGGCGTGCGTGTAGCACCACCCTAATTTAAATTAATATTAAGTGTGGAACTAATAAGAATATAGCCAACATGAATTTGACATGCTTATATGAATATATGAAATGAAAGATTGTTTTTAATAATTTTTTCTTAGACATTTTTATACACAAATTATATAAGAGTATTATATATATTAGTGTATTTAATAGGAGTCTATTTGAGTACTTAGAATTTTAGTACTTCAATTAAGTAAGACCCACTATAAAAGTAAGCCAAACCAAGTTTAGGCGATACAAAATACGTCACATATAATAATGGAAAATCCAAATATGTAGCTGCCAACAAGCAAGCAACGTACTCCTTACTCATGTGGGTGGTCTTAGTTCAAGTATTGAGAGCCGTGATTGATATGCCATCTCCATTAACCTGACTAACCCACTAATAAGTAAGAAGGGGGGGGGGGGGGTATAAACTAATAATTATATTTTTTTATAAGAGCAATAGTTCACTCCTCGTGGGTTACCGCGAAGAGCAACGTCTCGTCCCTCCTTTTTATTGCCAAGTGTTTTTTTAATTGTGGTTACAAAATTAAACTTTGGGGTTTTTCAAAAAACTAAGGTTAAGAATCTGAATCATAAGGTTTTGTGAATTCTAAAAATAGTTAAACAGAGTTAAGAGGGGACACATGACAAGAAAAGAGGGAAGAGACGTATTCTTTCGCTCTAGCAGTGAGTATGAGATTTATTATTATTATTTATTTATAAATAAGTACTTTTAAAAAAGTAGGTATAGAGTTACCTATTTATGGATACTTTTTTATTGTTCTACTCACTTTTACTTATTACTTTGCTTATCTTACTAATATAAAGAGGATAACCGGGTGTTCAAAACATTGAAACTCCATTCTTTTGGTGGAGCTTTTAAAGTCTCGAACTTTTATTCTTTCACGCCTAATTTTAGTTAATCTATAGAACTATATTATGCCATACAGTGCAAAAATTCTACAAATATGGAACTTTCAACTTCCACAATTTTTTTAATGATTTTTTAAGTTCCACATACGTGGAACTTCTAATTAAATTGAACTCGATAAATCCGAGATATCATCGTGTAAAAGGGTAATAAACCATCTCCCAGCTCCTTCCTAGACTCTTGCCTCTTGTTCCAAACTTTTAAAAGTCCACCAAAAGAACAGAGCCTCATTGAACTTTCATTTAATTCCAAAACTACAATTTCCATAGTTTAAAGTTTGATTGAATTTTAGTTAATTAAAAAACTGCCATTACACGTATGAGTTAGATTTTTGTTTATTCCAAAACTACAATTGCAAATATGGGTTGAATTTTAGTTAATTACAAAACTATCTTTATACATATACATACGGGTTTAAAACAATGCCAAAACGTTGATTGAAGTTTTATTAATTCCAAAGCTACCATTTCCTCAATTCAAATGTTGATTTAATTTTAGTTAATTCCAAAATTACATTTACACATATGTGTTGAATTTAATTCTAAAATTGTCCTTACATATGGGTTCAAAAGTTGACTAAATCTTACGTAATTCAAAAACTACCATTTACTTTTAACTTTTATTAATATAGATGACTTTTTCACTAAAAATGCAGGGGACTTAAAAAGTTGATTGAAAATTAATATAATCCTGAAACTGCATTTTACTAAGACATAAAACAATGTTTGCATAACCTAATCGACAGTCGAATTGGCTGGTTGACCAATTCCCGGTTCGACAAGTCTTGTTGGATCATATATTTTTATTATTAAAAATATAATTTTTTATTTTCTTGGTCAAAATGTCTCTAAAATTTTTTTAATTATCAAAATATCCTTAAGTTAGGTTTCCATAGCTAAAATGTCTTCAAATTTTTTCCTATAGTTAAGATGTCATGAATATTTGTTAGTTCCCAAAATGTCCCGAAGTGAAATTCTTATACCCAAAATGCCCTTACATTTTTTTTCAACCCAAAATATTTCAAGTTTGCCTATATTTCATTTTATTTATTTCTATAATGTCCCTCAATTTTTTCTATACCAAAAAATACTCTTAATTTTATATACTCAAAATACCCCTACAATTTTTGGGTTTTCAAAATGTCACTACGTCGTGTTTCTGTACCATACATTTCCCCCATAATTTTTTTTACCTAAAATGTTCCTCAAATTTTATTTCCAATTTTTTTTTTCTAAAATGCCCTTAATTAAAATCTCCCTCTCACTCTCTCAAGTGCAAGTGCATTGCAAGTGGGGCTATTAATTTTTTTATAAATTAAGTACTTAATAATAACTTGGAACGTTGCCAAAAGGCCTCTAAATAGTTAGGTGCAATAAAAAAACAAAGAGGAATGCTAGTCCTAATCTCAATCAAACTCTACTCTTAATCTCCACCAATCACTTGTCCATTCTTGATAAAAGATAGTGTTTTAACCACTATAATTGATTTGATAATTGATATGTGGTTAGTAGAAGCTGAGAGTAGAGTTTGACCGAGAGTAGGGTAGCACATCTCAAAAACAAAATATGATAGTGATCGGGTGCTATCGAGCGGAACGGTTTTGGCCTTGCTCTTGCTAGGGTGGTTTCGACATGTTAAGATAAAAAATGGAAAAGCATATCGAAAGGAGAGAAGTAAAAAAAACAGGGAGAAAAAAAAAAAAATGACGACTACTTTTTTTTTATTACCACATGTCAGTGTTGAACTTAGACCAGAAGGTCTTGGTTAGCAAGGCCAAATCCGATCCCTATTGAGCGCTGCCATTCGATCCGGAATCCAATGCCCAAAGGCATGAGGCCCACTGTTTAAGGCATTGTGACGGTCATTAATTTTGTTTGGTTTATTGGATTTTCGATCGGACGGGTCACGCTTGATAGCCAGCGCACATCCAACAAAAAATTGTAGCTGACAGCGACAAGTCAGCTCACTTGGGTTCCTACGAGAATGTCCTGGCTAGACGAAATCCACCTAGGCTCCGTCCCACATGTCAACACGTGTCCCACACCAGAGGTTGAGCTTACCAATAGCCTTACTAAATGTCTATCAATTTTTTCTTTTTTTTCATATAACAGTTGTAGAAATATTAATTATTTATTTATTAAGGAGACCATTACCACATTTTCCCCAATAGCTTGTGTTGTAGCTGGTAATTCCCCTCTGTACGGATTACATCTGGCAGATGCCGAGATCCACTATGGTATGGGGTACCAGTCTTTAGCTGATGCTGTTCCACCAAGGAGATGATAACATGCATCTTACATGTTCCGTTGGACAATACATGGATACCTTACTAGCTCGTCAAGTGTGCTCTTTAACGTTCATTAATTGTGGTTAAGATTTACCTACTCTTAGAGTTAAATAATGTAACCTTAACATAGAAAATATCCTTAAAAAATTATTGAAATCATAAACAAGGGTAATTTTTAAAAAATATTTTTTCTAAAAACTAAGGTTAGGTTATTTTTTCTAGATGTTGAGCTTACCAACAGCATATTAATTGTCTATACATTTTTTTTTTTTTTTTTTCATATAACAGTCTTAGAAATATTAATCATTTATTTATTAAGGAGACCAATACCACATTTTCCCCAATAGCTTGTGTTGTAGCTGGTAGTTCCCCTCTGAAAGGATTACATCTGGCAGATGCCGAGATCCACTATGGTACGGGGTACCACTCTTTAGCTGATGCTGTTCCACCAAGGAGATTATACATCTTGCATGTTCTATAGGACAACACATGGATACCAACCTCTGCATGGCTAACATTTACATACTCTTAGAGTTAAATAATGTAACCTTAACATAGAAAATATCTTAAAAAAATTATTGAAATCATAAACAAGGGTAATTTTTAAAAAATAATTTTTCTAAAAACTAAGGTTAGATTATTTAACCTTAGACACAAGTGAATCTTAACCATGATTAATGGATAGAAAACAGGATATGTGACGAGCTTGAGAGAAGTGTGTATACCACTTAACTCAATGTGCAAATGCATGTTATCACTCACTCCCCGGCAAATGCCCTTCCCACGCGTAAGTGGAGAGTGGTGCCCGAGAGTGGATATCGGGCATCTGCCAGAGGGAATTCCGTTGCCTTTCCTCTTAGCTCACGCAAACCAAGTGGCAAATGATAACACAGTTTCATTTTTCAAATATCCCGCATTGCTGTGTACAGTACACACACAAAAAGGTGCTCTCTAGTCTCTATCTGGATTCCCAATTTTTGCTGTTTTTGCAATCCAAGAAAATAAAAAAGGAAAAATCTCTCTCTTGTTTTTGCGGATTCTCTCTCTAAATCGGTTCAGAAAAGAGGAAGCGATGCATCGCCGTGACGATCCAAACCCATTCGATGATGAAGAGGAAGTAAATCCATTCTCGGTAACCGCCTCGGAATCACTCGATCCTTCTATTTCTCTTTGTTCTGCCCTAATTTTTGTGCTATCTAGTCTCGTAATTCTCTGTATTTCATCTCATCTACCTATGCAATGTAAAATGCTCATGATTTTCATCTTTTGTTCTTGAGATTTGAGTGTTTGATCTGAATTCGAAACCCTAGTTTAACAATTAATTTTAACTAAATATAATTGAGCTCTGAATTGCTGATTTTGATAATGTAATTCGTAATGTGTCGATCCGATGATAAAAGTAAACGATTGTTAACTTTGTGGCAGTTCTGATAGGTTTGTCTGGAGTTTAGTTGATGAGATCTAGTACTGGCAAGCTCTTGCGGGATTAATAGATGTTTGCTCTGTTAGTTCCTGTTTCGAAACCACATTTTGTTTCAGATCTATAAAAATCAGTTACAAGGATTTTGAAATCACGGAAGTACAGAGACGAAGATGATCTTGTTCGAGGGAGATCAGACCTCAGAACTCGTTCGAGAGAGTTCTCACCTCCAAAATCTCAATAGAGAAAGTAAATCAAATCTATTATTATTTCTGTTGTTCCATACGCTCTTAAACTCCTAACAGTACATGGAAAACAAGAATCTTAAATGAAAGAAACCTCCTGAATAACCAATCATCCAACATTAGCAATCAAGACAGATAAGAAAAAAATTGAAGTAATACGACTATGCTATGTCTAAATTGCCCCACCAACAGGGCCGTTACATATTTCTTGAATATCTCATGCCCCATGCGTGTGAGCTCTCGAGAAGTTTATAGCCAAGATTTATAGATGACTGTACCACCATATAATAATATTAGCTAATGGGATAATGTTTACAGCCTCATTCAGGGTGAAATCATGAGTATTGTGGATAAGTTGTAATTAATGCGTGGGAGAAAGGTAGGAAAGCTAGAAATCTCTGGCGATGATAAGAACTAGTTATTGGAACTTGTAACAGCTGATCTATCACTTGTGTAGAGATTTGGCAGATGTTTTTTTCCCCCAGGAGCTGATGTCTTTATATATGCATGCTGTCTATAGAGCTAAAGTAAACTACAACAATTGTATAGAATATTAAAAACTAGTTTTCAACAATTACAAATTTGAATTGCTGAATCTCTCTCTCTCTCTCTCTCTCTCTCTCCCAATTAGTTTACCTGAAGAGAATAGAATGCTAAACTGATTAAAAAAATAAGTTCTCATTTTTGGTTATTAAAATATTAAATTATTAATAAGGTTGAGCCGTCTATGTTTAGGACCCTAAATATTATCCTAAGATAATCACGGCTATTGGAAAATTTCATTTCCTTTCCTGTGTAGTAGCTGAATTTATAATTTCAGAAAGAGCACAAGATCATTAAACTCCCCGGGCTGCCCATTAACATAACTCTTAGTGGTGAATCCTTAATGGTGCCTTTTCCTTAGCTTTGATGAAATTTCTTCATGTTATTGTTCATTATTTGTCATGTTACATACTTACATGGAGGAAAATTAGACATTTGGCTAGATTGCAAACTTGGGGTTTGGAACTGGGGCATTGTCATATACTCATATATACTATACTGGTTTTTTTTTTTCTGTCTTTCCTATTTTGAATGCACTGAAGCTTCTTTGTCAAAATACAAATATTTATAAGCATCATAATGTAGCTTCAAGGGGTTCTTCAGATAGTTTTTAATCCACATACAATATAAGGGATTTTTTTTTTTTTCGAAAGAGGAATTTGTTTCTAATGAGCAACAGCCTAGTGATTATAGAAGAACCAACACCACCCTACAATTTTTGAAGTAAAGCTGTTGTACTTCCTTTTGAAGTTTGGGCTAAGGTATTGGAGAAATTATGCATTGGCAAATATAAGAAACAATGTTTAAGCTCTACTAAACTGAAAAAGATTTCTGACGACATTTCCCTTCTGTTCCGGTCATCTGTATAAAAGAGAAACTATGATCCCTGTGGCTATTTGTTGGTGTGTCTGTGAAGGCAGGAATAAGTGGGTGTTTGAAGACATGTCCTCCTCTCAGGAGGCTTAATGGAACCACATTTCTTAATTTATTCTTTTGTGGGTCTCAGATTAGGGATGCTCTTTGCGATTTGGATTTGGTCCATCTGTTAAGGTGTTCAATTTTCTGCTTGTCCCTCCTTGTGAGGGTAACAAGGCTCTGTATTATTATTTTTTCTTTTTTCTTTTATCTGGTTTTTGCTTTGCATACAATTCTGTTCATCTATTGGTGAACTCTCTTGTTTTCTTTTTTCCTCATTCTAATGCATGATCCCTCATTATTGATCAAAAAAGAAAAGAAAAACTAATAGTTTAAGGCTTGAAGCATATGCATAGATTTAACATGGTTTTGGATACTAGTGATTTCTTGCTGCTGCTAGGAAGCTGCAAACAAGAATAAGGGGAATTCCCTTCCCTAAGGCTTTGTACTTTTTTTAAAAACAAAGACAGCCCCCTCCTCCACCCACCCCCCTCCCTCCAAAAAGAAAACACACACACACACAAAACCAAAAGAGAGAGAAAACAAAACAAAAGAAGACTATAAGAAAGCGTGAGGTTAGGCACCACGACTGAGACATTGCAATGCATTACATGCTTTCATTCTCTGTCAAAATTTCCAGTTAGAAACAATTCTCTGAGATTTGCATTTATAGTCAAGAACCTACCAGCTTATGGTGCAAACATGTGCTCATTATGACCGGACATCTGGATGTGCAACCTTATTCAGGCTTCAATAATATGAACTAAAGTTATTCTATGTTTGTACATATATAATCTTAAAATGTCTTCTGCAGAAATTTCATAGATGTCTTTTGCTTATAAATCCGTTTTTATGTGCTTCTAACTTATCTCCTTATTGAGATATGCTTATAGAGTCGTCATAAATGATGATTGATGGATAATGAATTTCCCTATAATGTTCTATCTATTTATCCAGTTCCCTTCATAGTGCCATTGATTTGGATCCTTTGTAGAATGCTGCTGCGCCTGGTTCAAAGTCACGCCTTCCTCCACTGGCATCTGAACCCTTGGGTTTTGGCCACAGACATGACGCAACTGTAGATATCCCACTGGATACAATGAATGGCAGCAATAACGTTGTAAGTCTATTATCTAACAACTTGTTTTATCTTTCATATGCATATACCCTTGGCAGAGCTGAGATGTTTTTATTTTCGTGTGGTATATATATTATATACACAGGATTCTAAGAAAAAAGAGAAAGAACTTGCAGCTTGGGAAGCAGATTTGAAGAGGAGAGAAAAGGTTATCTCGGTCATCTAAGTGTTTTTTTTTTTTGTAACTGCACGTTTCTTGAATTTTCTTCAGTAAACATCTCTCAAATTATGCCTTTTGTTAAAAAGGATCAAGATGTGTTCGGGAACATTTGAGTCATTTACTCATCCTCATTGCCTTCTTGTGGTTCTTTCTTAACTATACACTATATCTTGAATATACACAAACTAAAGTACTCAAATTTAAAATTTGAAACTCTTTACTTATATGTCACAGGACATAAAACGGAGAGAAGATGCTGTTACCAGAGGTAAGTGATGACGTTACACCCTAAGTTGCTCATTTGTTAACAGTACATGTTTGTTTGCTCTTTGTTATATTTTCCTGTAGCTGGTAAAGTGTTAATTTCTGTCATCAATACAGCTGGCGTACCCTCAGATGACAAAAACTGGCCCCCTTTATTTCCAATTATCCATCATGATATAGCAAACGAAATACCGGTTCATGCTCAAAGGCTGCAGTATCTGGCTTTTGCAAGTTGGTTAGGTATGTAGTATTAATATGTTCCGCCTACTTCTTGTTGAGGAAGCTTCTTATTTCTGGAAGATTTGATTCAAAATATGTTCATCTGTCACACTTAATAATTTTGGCGAGTTTTCAGTTTTTCTAGGAAACTAGCATTTGTTGAAGTTGTCAAGATATAATATTGAAGGACGCCCATATAATAGTTATTTGGAAACCCAATTACCCTTGCAAATACGTAAATTTCCCTTTTCCTGCCTCTCTCATCAATTTTTATCGTAAGGTTAAATGTTGCAACAAAGGTTGTACAGTTAAGACTTTATCCCCTCAATTAATTTTGGGCATCATTTCCACATCAGTTTCTTAGCACTTTTTTCTCCTCGATTAATTTTGGGCATCATTTCCACATTAGTTTCTTAGCACTTTTTTTTATCTTTGATTAATCTTGGGCATCATTTCCACATTAGTTTCGTTACTCTTTTTTCTTCTCAATTAATTTTGGGCATCATTTCCACATCAGTTTCTTAGCCTGGCACCCCTGTATAATACATTGTTTTAACGTCTAATTAATTACTGTATCTCCCTTCACAAATTCCAGTGTTATCTTTTTGAATATCAACTCTCATACTTATACTCGGTAAATAAATATATAATAAGCGCTGTCATACCTACTCAAGACTGAAGACAAAATAAATGCTATTAAAAGTATGTGAACATTCACTTCTAGGGTTGGAGAGAATTGCAATAGTGCTTGTACCTTGCTCATGCATATGTAGTGGATTTATGTATAGATATCATAAATGGTAATGTTTCAGATGATCTAGTTTGTACCCCGTATGTGCATAATGCTGAATGCTCATAAAACTATAGAAGTATCATTGTTAAATAAGGTTCTTGGTTCTCACTGGTCTGATTCTATGTTGCATTATCAAACGCACGAGTTGATAGACCTTCCTCTCTAGATAGTGCAATTTAGTGACCATTCCTCTATCGTTTATCCTTTCTATTTTGATAAATAAAATTTTCCTTCTCTCCAGATCAGGAACCTTACCCTAGGAGGGATTTCACAAGTAAAAGCTCCTTTAATTTCCTTTTCTAGGCAAGAGATTTTCTCATTTTGCTAGTAAAATTAAAGAAGTTAAAAAGGAGAACGAACTTGAAATAGTGATACTTAGAGATTAAACCCTAGGAGAGATGAAGAAAGAGAGAGAGAGAGAGAGAGAGAGAGAGAGAGAGAAAGAATTCGGGGAAACGTTGATTAGAGAGTTATTTTCTCTCTAATCCCTTCATCTTTATATTATAATAATCCTAATGGTGACAATTACAAGAATACCCTTAATGAAGGATATGGTGTATCACACCTACATAACAAATCATATCTCAACACTCCTCCTCAAGATGAGCATAGATATTCAACATGCCCAACTTGTTAAGAGCACCTTCTAAACTACCATTGGTAACTCCCTTTATGAGTACATCAGACAGTTGGTTTCCCGTTGTAACAAATAGTAAGCAAAGATTTCCTGAAGCAACTTGCTCTCCGAGAAAGTGCCTATCAATTTCAATGTGTTTAGTTCTGTTATGTTGAATAGGATTCTGAGCAATATTGATGGCCGCCTTGTTAACACAAAACAACTTCATAGGAACATCCACCTTCATCCCCAGATCTTGTAGTAAAATCTTTGGCCACAATAATTCTGCTACCCCATGAGCCATTGCCCTATACTTTGCTTCAATACTTGACCTAGCCACTACACTCTGCTTCTTGCTTCTCCAAGTGATAAGGTTACTTCCAAGGAAAGTACAATACCCTGTGTTAGATCTCCTGTCATCTACACTTCCAGTCCAGTCAACATCAGTGTAAGCTTCCAGTGGAGAGTGACTATGGTTAGCAAATAGAAGACCCTTCCCTGGAGTAGCCTTCAAGTACCTCAAGATTCTCTCTCCTGCCTCATAATGAGCAATCCGAGGTTTATGCATGAATTAACTGACAACACTGACTGCATATGCGATATCAGGTCTAGTGAGAGAGATAGATGAGACGACCAACTAGTTTTTGGTACATCTCTTTGTCCTCTAGCAATGGGCCATCACTCGAGAATAGGAGTGTCTGCTGTTCAAGAACCCAAATTTTCAGTATCCTTAAGTAAGTCTAAGGTATACTTCCATTGCGATATGAAGATGCCCCTTTTTGATCGAGTAACCTCAATACTCAGAAAGTACTTCAAACTACTCAAATCCTTGATCTCAAATTTTCGTTGCTAGGAACTTCTTCAGGTTTTGAATCTCTAGTGAGTCATTTCCAGTCACCACAATGTCGTCTACATAGACAATTAATGTTGTAAGTAACTGCCATTTTTTCTTGACAAAGAGAGTGTGATCAACATGACTCTGTAGATAACTCATCCTCTTTACAGCTTGATTGAACCTCTCAAACCAAGCTCAATGGGACTGTTTTAGTCCATAAATAGATTTATTCAGTTTGCAGACCTTTCCTTCACTGTTAGGTAGCTTGAACCCAGGAGGAGGGACCTATATTTTGCTTGTAGGTCTCCACGAAGGAATGCATTTTTTACGTCTAACTGATGTAGGGGCCACGAGTGATTAGTTGCCAAAGACAAGAGAACTCGTATGGAGTTCAATTTAGCAACCGGTGCAAATGTCTCCTTGTAGTCAATCCCGTAAGTCTGAGTGTACCCCTTAGCTACCAGTTTTATCTTGTACCTCTTAATTGATCCATCTGCCTTATGTTTAATGATGAACACCCATTTACAGCCTACTGTCCTTTTTTTTTTGGGTAACTCGACCATTTCCTATGTATCATTCTTGACTAGAGCTCTCATTTCTTCCATCATAGCATCGGGCCACTTAGGATCAGAGACAGCCTCCTGAAACCTGGAAGATAAATACACAGAAGAAACAGAGGATAAGAAAGCAGAATAGGAGGGTGATAAAGAGGCATATGAGATGAAGTTAGAGATAGGATGAACTGTACAATGACGCTTCCCTTTGCATATGGCAATATGAACAATATCATTATCAATGTCAGGAATAGAAATAGAAACATTTGAGGTAATGAAACACTGTTACCTGGTTCAGAGGGGTCAGAATTGGGGGGATGACCTTATCACAGTGGTACCCTCCTTTTCGCGTCAGGTATAAACCTGTAGGTTCTTCGTAGTATTAGTCTCAGTAGGAGCAACAAAAACAAAAGGGATAATATCAGGAACCAACGCCGGAAGTAGTACTGAAGGAAAATTCTCTTCTAACAATGCACTATGCTCCCCCTGAAGAGAGGTAGAGGAACGAGGAAAAAATGGAACACTCTCAAATAAGGTGACACCCATGGTCACAAACCATTTTCCCGAACCGGGATCAAAGCATCAATATCCTTTTTGTGTGAAGGAATACCCCAAGAGAACATCCCGAAGGAATTTGGGATCTAATTTGGTTCGATGAGGACCCAAAATATGAATGAAGCAGACACAACCAAAGACACGTGGGGGGATAGGAAACAGAGGTTGGGCTGGACAGAGTAGTTGATACGGAGACTTTAACTTTAATACCCGAGATGACATGCGATTAATCAAATAGGCGGATGTGTGCACTGCTTCAGCACAAAACTTCTTTGGGATATTCATACCCATTAGTAAGTTGCGAGGCACCTCCAACAAATGACGGTTCTTACGCTCTGCCTCCCAATTTTGTTAGGGTGTATAAGGGCATATACTCTGATGGATCATGCCATTATCAACTAAATATTGCCTTAAGTTTCCCTCAAGGTATTCCTTCACGTTATCGGATCTGAAAATTTTAATCTGCTTCTTGAATTGGGTTAATACCATTTTGTGAAACCGTTTGATGAGGTCCGGGACTTCAGTACACGACTTCATCAAGTAAATCCAGGTATGACGAGAGAAATCATCCACAAAGGAAATAAAATATAGATGGCCATGCACAGATAAAACAGGGGCAGGGCCCCAGACATCAGAATGAATTAGCTGAAATAGAGATACTTTTATTCATACTTGAAGTAAAAGTAGTTCTACAATGTTTGGAGAGTTCACACACTTCACATTACAGACTGACTAGGAACAAACTTAAACAGGTCCGGAAGGACCAACTGCAAAGACTTAAAAGATAAATGACCTAGACGACTGTGCCACAATTTGATTTTGGCATCATTATTACTACTACTAAGACTACTACTACTCTGTAATGCTGAAGGAGAACCATCCACATCCAGGAGATAGAGACCATTTGCTTCACGATCATTCCCAATCGTTTTCCTCGTCACCAAGTCTTGAAATACGCAATGAGTAGGAAAAAAGGTCGCACAATAGTTAAGGCTTTTGGTCAGACTGCTAATTGATAATAAATTGGTGGATAAATTGGGAACATGAAGAACATATGAAAGAGATAGGGCATTAGTAATGTTGACATCACCCTTTCCAGAGATGGAGGAAAGAGATCCATCAGCCACCCTAACTCTATCTCTCCTAGACAAGAGACTATAGGAAGAAAACACAGTGGAGAGACTAATCATATGATCTGACGCACCTGAATCAATGATCCAGGTCGGACTGTACTGGGAATGCGAAATAAAATTAGTAGAGGTGGGAGTACCGGTCTGGGCATATGAAGTAGAGGCAGAAGAACCTTCCATTTGGCTCAAGAGGCGTTGAAGACGATCAATATCTGCATTAGAGAAGCTCTCGAAGGAGGATGATCGATGGGAGTAATCGAAGCAGTGGAGGTACCCAATGAAGGAGGCATGAAGGCTGTAGAGTTGCCTCGAGGGGTGCCCATTTGCTGACCAGGACGAGAAAACTTTGCAGGATGGCCAATGAGATCCCAGCAAGTTTCCCGAGTGTGTCTAGTCTTCCCACAATGCTCACACTTCTACTTATCTTTGTCATTAGGAGGCCTATTCTTCCGAGGAGGGTATTTTCCACCTCGAGGAGCACTCGAAGCTGCTGCAAGGACGAGTTGATCGCTGGTCGGAGTAGTTGTCATCGCCCTTTTTCTGCTTTCCTCACTTTGGACTAGAGAATAAACCTGGTCCAAGGAGGGGAGCTCATCCTTCCCTAAAATTTGGGCTCAAGTGATTTCAAAGTCTGGATTTAAACCCGCCAAGAAGTCAAAAATTATGTTATGTTCCACCTGTTTACTGTGCCGATCACTGTCTTTATCAGTTACACTTGATGACCTGAAAGTGATCCAACTCTTCCCAAAGACTCTGAAGAGTGGAGTAATAGGTAGAGAGGCTTTGTTCCCCCTGATGAAGAGTAACTATCTCTTGCCTCAACTGATACACCCTGGCAATGATCTGATGCTGGGAATAGGTTCGAGTCGCCTTATCCCAAATTTCTTTCGCTATTTGAAGGAACAAGAAGCCTCTACTAATGGAAGATTGCATGGAGTGCAATAGCAATGACATAACCATAAGGTTCTCTTGCTCCCACTTGGCATATGCCTCTGCCTCTATAGTCGGCTCCTTCACTCGGCCTGTCAAGTACCCTAACTTCCCTCTTTCGCGGATATACATCTTAGCGGATTGAGACCACTCAAGGAAGTTGGTGCCATCCAACTTTATGGTTGTAATTAACACCCCGGGGTTATCATAACCATTCGTGACGGGTTGAGTGACCTTATGGTATCAAAAATCGACTCAATTCCGCCGAAGTTGACCGAATTGAGTCGACTTCCATGGTGTCCGAAGTGAAACGCACTTGTATTTTAAAAATACTAGATTTCCTAGTAAACTTCCGTAAACTTAGACCGAAACAAAAAAAAATTGTTGAGAAAATGTAGAACTTTAGTGGAAGTTAACCGAAGTGTATAGAAAATATCTGTAAATTAAAGGACTTCAGGTTTTAACTTAAAAGGGTAATACTAGTTTCACTAGTTTTAAACTTACTTTCTTCATAAGGAAAGACATGTGTACCTAGCATTAACTTTATTATAAATATAATTAACTTTAAAAGAGAGTGTGCTAGCATTAACCTTATTATAAATTATAATTTTATTATTAGAGTGTGGTTAGCATTAAGCTTACTATAAATTATAATTTTATTATTCTAATAATCTTGTTATTTGTATATTATGCTCATA
Source organism: Tetracentron sinense (assembly GCA_015143295.1). Taxonomy (NCBI): domain Eukaryota; kingdom Viridiplantae; phylum Streptophyta; class Magnoliopsida; order Trochodendrales; family Trochodendraceae; genus Tetracentron; species Tetracentron sinense. The sequence goes on along the minus strand of CM026572.1, from coordinate 6,548,304 downwards.
ATGACTTTTTAGTAATATTAAAAAAATCAATTAATTTCCTAATAGTATTTCATAAATTCAAAATTATTTAACTATCCATCTCCTCCTCTTCACATATTGATTCAGTATTGTAAAAACATTAAGCTCATCAATTGTAGAATGAAATAGGTTTAGAAACTAAATTGAATTTCAATTATTTATTAACTTCAATGTGTGCATTCATAAGGTTTTTAGGTTTCTAAAACAATTAACATGGATAATCATTGAAAAATAAAGAGAATACATACCCCTTCACTTGACAAAGAAGATGAAATATAGTTTTAAAAAATTGACAATCCGGAGAAATACCAAGAAAAAATTACAGCTCAGACAAGCACACAACGCATGTCACTTAATATGATTCTCACATTTGAGTACTACATGCTTGCATTAGTAATATAATGAATTCTAGATGTGTATTTATGTTTAAGTATTGAGTTTATAAAGTTTTATCTTAGATTTCCAAAGTTTTCTTAAAGTTTCCTAGACTTCTTTAATTTTTCCATAACTTCCTTGGACTTCCTTAAACTTCCTCGAAATGTGTCAACTTCCTTAGCGACCGAAGTTTATACCGAAACCGAAGTTTAATACCTTGTGACCTTGCTACTCGGTACGTTCGATGTAGCTTCGGATATCCCTTCAGACCCACCATTATTGGCCATATTTGATGCTGCTCTATTCCAATCAATTCAAAAAAAGAAGTAAACAACTGCTAATCCACACAAACTAATCCCAACAACCTATTCCGGGAGTCACCAAAGTCGACAAGTCAAAGGAAGAATGACTTCTTTACACTAGAAGCATCTAGCACTTCCACGATAATAACTAGCCCTCAAACACTGATAGGAAGGGTCAAAAATCCAAAAACAGCACTAACTCAAGTATAGGAGCAGCACGACTAGCCATCCATGGAGAAACCGTGGATTATAGGGATGATAAAATCCTCATAAAACTCTCGAATCTGATCCAAATCATGGGAGACCACTTCCAAATGGCGGGAATACAAAATTCAATCCAAACCCTTTGGTATTTGTGTTGCAAAAACTCCCAACTAGATCGCACAATGCGATTTACAGAAAAATCGTTTTTTCATAAAAAAATAGAATAAATTCTGAAAAATACATCTAGACTGCCAAAAAAATTCCAGAAAAATCACCAAAAACCTCTACAAAGGAAGAGCAATCATGCGGCAACATTACCCAACATCTGGGGTTGTACGGATCCTGACGTCAACATGACATCATGCTGACGTCAGCACTATGCGTGGAGAAAACCAGAAAAAGTTGCTGTCCGAAAAGAAAAACCTTCTCCTTCCCTCTTTTGTTCTCTAAACCTTGCTTTGATACCAACTTGGAGATTAAACCCGAGGAGAGATGATGAAGAAAGAGAGAGAGAGAAAGAATTAGGGGAAACGTTGATTAGAGAGTTATATTCTCTCTAATCCCGTCATCTTTATATTATAACGTGATTTATGGAAGATTAGGGTTTGAAGAGAGAAGAAAGAAGAAGGAAGATAATAGGAGTGTGTATTCTCTGTACACAACTCAACGACCTTTATTTTATTAAAATAACGTGTTTAAATAATAATGCCCTTACACATTAATTTAAAATACATAAGACCAAAATCGTAGGAAAGATAACATTTTCTCAACACTCCCCCTCAAGTTGGAGCATAGATATCTGATATGCGCAACTTTCTCAAGATCTCAAATAATTGAGCTTTTGTAACACCATCAGTAAGAATGTCAACCACTTGGTCCTCTGATTTCATGAATGGTGTACAAATTTGACCAGCTTTAAGTTTTTCTTTAATGAAATGTCAATCAACTTCAATATGTTTGGTCCTATCATGTTGAACGAGAGATTGTGTGCTATGCTAATAGCAGCCTCTTTATCGCAATAAAGCTTTATTGGACTTGCTGCACTGAAACCCAGCTCAAATAAAATCATCCTTAGCCACATAAACTCACACAGAACATGTGCCATGGACCTATACTCAACTTCTGCACTAGATCTGGCAACCATAAATTGTCTCTTACTACTACACGTAACTAGATTACCTCCAACAAATGAACAATAACCAGATGTAGATATGCGATCTGCAACTAAACCATCCCAGTCTGCATGTGTAAATGCCTCTATCTTTGTATGACCATGATTGGAAAACATTATGCCTCTCCCAGGAGATGACTTCAAGTGTCAAAGAATCCTGTATGCAGCCTCAAGATGAGTCGTCCTAGGTGAATACATATTCTGACTAACAACATTGATAGCATATGCAATATCTGGATGAGTACAAGATAAATAAGTTAGTTTTTCCACCAACATCTGGAAACGTCTTGCATCAATTAAAGGTTGTCCATCTTGGTCATTTAGTCAATGATTCTGCTCAATTGGAGTGTCAACTGATTTAGCTCCAAGTTTCCCAGCCTCAAGATGAGTTGTCTATGGCGAATGCATATATTGACTAACAAGTAACAACATTGATAGCATATGCAATATCTGGACGAGTAAAAGATAATAGGTTAGTTTTTCTACCAACATTTGGAAACATGCACATAACAAACACAACTGAAGACCTTGGGAGGAATAAGAAACAAAGAACAACCATGACATAAGAGCTCAAAAAGGAGTTTTGAAATGTAAAACTTGTGAAGGCACCCTGTTAATCAAATATGATGTACTAAGGAGTGCTTCGGAAAAACATACTAATAAGTTCTGGGGACATTCATTCCAAACAAAAGTGCTTGAGTAACTTCCAAAATGTGATGTTTTTTCGGTTCAACAATACCATTTTGTTGTGGTGTGCTAACACAAGTAGTTTAGTGTTCAATACCATTTTCTCGAAGATAAGACTTAAGACTAGAGTATATATATTCTTCCCCATTAAATGAGCGAAGGACCTTTAAAGATTATCAAATTGGGAGTATATCATTTTTGAAAATAGAATAAACTTGAACATTTAATTGCATAAGATAAACCCAAGTACAATGAGTACAATCATCAATAATGGGATGGAGAACTGATCAATAATGGGAGGTTGCAAGGTCTTGACTGGGATGAACGATCAATAATGGGAGGTTGCAAGTACTATGGTAACTGACTGGTATACATTGGTAACGAAAGAAGGAACACTATGGTAACTGACTGTTCAAGGATACATAAGTTCACGGTGGAAGCAAAATCCTTTGAAATAAAGGATGTAGGGCTACATGAAGGTTTTGCTATTCAGATCACTGACAGAAGCAGAAGGGGGTTTAGCAGCAGCTTGTGGCTGCTGGAGGAGGCAATCTGATGGATGGAGAAAATGGTCAAGGAATTCTTCGACGCTAAGGGGTATCTGTTTAGCAAGTTCCGAGGAAGAGGAGGCAACATAGTTGTAGAAAAAAGAAGCAACGATAGAGGAGAGTTCATTGCCAGGCATACCTGGGAGCTGGGCCGGGAGGAAAATTTTTTATTCCAAAAGGCACTAGATGCTCTGGTTGGGCTTCTCTCCTCAATGCTTTGGAATTTTCAACCAACAAACAAATCCCAGCTGGGGCAACTTTGAAGGTATGCTGCACACAAGGCTGGAAAGGACGAATCCAATGAGGGTGGAGCCCAGGGTGGTCTTGAATGTCATATAGAGAAGGAACAGAACTCCAGCAAGGTGGTGGTGGATCTGGATGCTGGAGCATTCCACCATTGGGCTGAGGCCATTGTTTGCTCTATTGGGGGGCCAGATCTGATGGACAATGGGAGGGGGTGTCAAAAATCATAATCATTTGTTACTCGAGGAGCAGACTGTTACTCTGTTTCCTTTGTTGTTCACGGGGCAATTTTTCACAAGGAAAAAGACTCCCAAATAACAACTCTCTATCGCACCCAGAGGCATCTGGTGGGCAATCTGAATTCTGCAGGCTTCCGACGGTGGTGACCGGCAGCGAACATCCTCTCTTTTACCGGATTCTTCATACATAGATGGTTGGCCTTGAAAGGAACCCCGTTCCACCTATGGGTTCCATCCATTGTTGGAAAGATAGGAGCAATTTGCGGAGGATTGATAGAGGTGCATCCTTCTATGGTGGCCATGCCCGACTTATCATTCTCCAAAATTAAAGTGGGAAGTGACTTCAAATTAATTCCTTGAGTTATATCAATCATCTTCCATTCCATCTCATACCCTGTGGAAATCTCTAATTAGGAGGAAGAGCTATGCGAAAACTGCAAAATGTGGCCGGGATCCATGGAAGTCTTGGGTGGAAGCAACAAGAGGAATTCCGGGGAAGGGAAAGCCACGTGTATATGATGAATTGGACAAAAACAACCAATCAAAATCCTCAAATTCGAATTTCGAGCTTGTGGAGGCTGGTGTGTGCAGAAGCCAAAGCCATACCCGGGACAAAGATTAGGCGTGCGATCTCGGCTATGAATACAGTTGGCACAAAAAAGGGGGAAGAAGCAAATGAAGAATAGGAAGAAGAAGAGTACCACCTGGTTGGTTCCCACAAAGAAAACGCCAGATGTGGTTAGGAGTAAGAAAGGAAGAGGAAATTCAAAATCAATCCAAATAAGGAAATGGCATAGATGGGAGAAGGAGACAAGAGCAGAGGCGGTTTCGATGGGATTAGAACCACCTCCTCTGAAAACACATACCCCGTTTGGTGGACCTGATACCATCCGTCTATGTGGCGTCAATCAAACGGCTGTGCAGAAAGGTACCATCGATCCTCACCACGATCCACTACAAATGCAAGGAACCATAGCTAGGGTGACAGGAGGCTTAGTTGGAATATGAGACAACACTACGGGGCCTGCTGATTTTCCCAAACAACGACTAGTTGAAAGGATTGCACAAGTTCATGAGGCGGCTCAAAAGCAGAGATTCGCATTTACAAAATTTCAACGCAAGTCAAAGGGAAGGAACATTTGGTGGAATCAGCAGATAAATGCTAGAAGAAAACGACTAAAGGACAAGAATGGTGTAGACACCCAATTTTGCACGACTAAAGGCCCTTTTAGCTCCGAGTATCAAAAGATGGACTCAACGAAGAAGATCCGAACTCCGAAATAATCCAAGATCAAACCATGCCAAAGCCCAATCCAAACCAGAATTAACCCGAGACCCGAGAGGGGGGAAACCTTTTGTGACGCCCCGAACCCGCGCCTAGGGAATCAAGTTCCGAGATGCGTGTCCGTTCGTCAAATCATGCAAGCGGAAGACTTTACCCGCAAAAATGCGGGAAATTTAAACATTTATCAGATGCTCCCAAAAAGCAAATAATACCTGTCATCACAATAGCCATCATACAAACCATATACCTGTATTATTTACATCAAGTTTGTTTTATAAAAGTAGGCGTCTCTATCACGTCAGGTACAACTTGTACAAGCTTCCAAAATATCCAGATAGATTTTTCACTTTACTGGTCAGCAGCTCCAAGATCTGCTGACACAAAAAGTCAGTGAGCTATGAAGCCCAATAAAACCACAATCCTTCTAAACTATTTTCCACATAATAACACGCATCAATAATGATATAATAAGCAGTTCAATTTGCATGTTACAGTAAAATAGAACAGTATATAATAAATTGTGACCCAAGGTCACTTAGGGTTACGTCACCCTAATAGAGGTTCCCGACCTCACATTACTTTCTAAGTATGAGGTTCAGTTATGAATGTATTATATTACCAAATTATCATTTCGATCATCAATCATGTTTCATTTCGAGTCCTAAGACTCTATTAATTGGCCACAGCCCACAAATGTTTAGCTTAAAGTCTCTAAATCATAACCATAATACATTGAGTCATTTAGATTCACACACGTTGTTTCGGCTTTCACCTGAACATGACCAAACCTTGGGTATACCAACCCAACTCACCTGGAATCCGATGATTCTATACCGAACTATGAGTCCACCAACTCAGACAAATACACTAACCCTGAGTATACCAACTCAGACCACTTCGTATCTGAAGCTTACACACACAACATTGGCATTCACCCAATAAGAACATTTTTCCATTCAATTGACTGGCCACATCTACCGTGTATTCGCCACCATCGCCCTGGGTATCAGTTATGAAGGAACCCCGACCAACCTGCCTACCGTCATCTTCTGGCTAGTCTACGGAGGAACCCCGACATCTATACCAATGCTGACATCTCCTGACGTTCCACTAAGAAGGGACCCCGATAGACACGGTGCCGACATCTTCTAACCCACTCAGAGAGGAACCCCGGACTATACACTATCTGATGTTTAGCCACTTTAAACTCCCTAGGACTCCGACATCTCCTGACTACCAGTCACGGAGGAACCACGGGCCATGCAGGACACCGCCACTCCTGACCTAGTCCAAGAGGCACCACGGACGTCCTAGACAAACAGACCGACATCTCTTGACTATCAGTCACGGAGGAACCCCGGGCCTTACTGGGCACCGTCTCTCCTGACCTAGTCAAAGAGGAACCACGGACTATACTGAACCCTGGTTAGATTTTCTAACCACAGGTTAACCCCAGTTAACCCAAGCCTCGCTTGATTAACTGAAATACTTGGGCCTCGCGCCCGTGAACCAACTCCGGTAACACACCGTCCCGTTAGGGAGCGTTTCCAGACTAATGGATGTCTCCATAGCCTTACAAGACATGCAAAACAACTTTTCGTCACCCTAGGGTGGCAATACAATTTACCCGGGACCCGATCTGGGCTCCCTGAGGGACCACATAAAATCACAACATCACATAGGGGTCTCCGCCCCTTTTTCATTCATGTTAAAAGACATGCATATACATTACATGAAATAATATAGCAAAATAAGCGAAAAAAGTGAAGAAAAGGGAGGGGTTTTACTGTTTCACGCGTTTCGAGGCCTCGTAGGCAAAAACAGATGTCACCAACGCGTTCCCAACGACGGTCAACCCCGGGGTAGAGCGCATGCAACTTTCTCTCTCCACTTTCTCTCTACCTTTTTTTTTCTCTCTCTACACGCAAAACGAGACGCCGGAGAGAAAATCGGACGCCGCCAACGCGTCGGGGACGTCGAAAAACCTCAAGGACCCACTTCTCTCTTCTTTCTCTCTCCTCTTTCTCTCTCTTCCTTTCTCTCTCCTCACTCTCTCTCTAAAATCTGCTGTGGCAGAATCTCCCCCTCTGTTTACAGAACGTAAATAATGGGAAGACTGGCCTCCTTTATATATAGATAAGGTCATGTGCTATGCACATGACCATATTTAATGGTCCCGTTGACCAAGTCAACGGTTGACCCATTTGACTATTTTTTTTTTCTCTTATGTATACGGCCTCCGTGGTCCTACTTAAAGACATTCGATTTTGACGAAACTTTAGGTGACCGAACTTGGGGCAGTCCGACACCTACTGTAAAAATTTCGGGGAAAAATACTGAGTTTTGACAGCTACACTTTAGTCCGGAAGAAAATTGCAAAACCCACTAATTTCCTGATTTCGAACACAAAACAAGCCGCCGTTTCTTCGTTTGAGATAACTAACTGCCGAGACGACAGACATTAGTCCCCATGGCCGACTGACACGCATTAGTGCCAACCGCACGGATTTCTATTAGGATCTCTAACAAATATTGAGTCCCACTTAATTTCTGGAAGTATGAAAATTTCCCGTTTTTCTCAATTTTATCACACATAATGGCCCCGCGGTCCCGCGAAATGATACTTGACAGAACCGATACGGTAGGGGTGTGTCCCGGCAGTCGACCAGCACACTGTGTGCGATTTTCGCCAAATGATACTGAGATTTCCTCGGTGCACTTCAACCCTGAGCAAAATCCCCTTCTTATTAATTTAACAAATAATTAACTAATTAACCTTCATTAAGGACCCATAAACACATAATTTTATTATATTAAAATTCCGGGTCGTTACACCTTTATTTTTGCCGTTTGGAACAACGCAGGTCCTCAAACCCATTAATTTCTGTTTCAAAAGGCAATTTCAAAATTTTAGCCCATTACCCATTTATCTCTGTTTCAAAAGTTGATTTCAATTTTAAGCCTAAAACCCATTAAGATCCTTTTCAAAAGGCGATTTTCCATTTTGTGTCCAAAATTTGTTTTTTGCCTTTTAAAACGGCGAAATTGTGTTTAACCTACTTTTGAACTTTGGTTCGCGCGCCAACAAATCAGCGCCACATTCAAGAGGGAAAAATCCATTTTCGCCGTTTTAAATAGTGAAAAATCATTCTTTTAATATTTTTATTCTGCCTAAACCAATCACCTTGTGACCAACTCATTTTGAGTTTTTGGGAGAAATTTAGTCCCACATCGGAAAAAAAAAAGAAAACCCATTCTTCTCACCGTTATAAAAGGCTACACACTCTCTCTCTCATTGACACAAGAAAAAACCTAGTCTTGAAAACTCTTGAAAGCCATAGACTTTGCCTCCACTTTGAAAACCTTAAGTGGAGAGAAACTTTATGGAGTGAAATCCTAAATTATAGATTGAAACCCTTGACCTTGAGATCTCTAATTGGAGAAGAGAGCGAGCTTACACCCTAGCCCCGGAGTTCGGATTTTCTTTATTGTTTTCATTTTAGGTGCTTGGAGCGTTGGGATATTTGGAGAACACTTGAAGAAGGTTTGCAACATTTATTTTGATTCCCATTCTACATCTAAGCTTATTCTCCTTTTGCTTTCCGGTAGTAGTCCAAGGTTCCCTCCAAATGGTCGTGAGGAAGTGAAAACCTAGATGAAGGAAAGTGGGGGAAAAAGAAGTTTTTGATTTTTTCCTTTTATTTATATTCCATCTTTTTCATTTTAATTAGCTCTTCCCCTGTGTAAGCGAGGTCTCTCTCGAATTGGTCGAGGAGAGAGTTGGGCTTCGCCGATTTAAGGAAAAAGGGGTTTGCCGCTCAAATAGGGAGAATCAGCCGATTCGGTCGATGAGGGGTGTATTCCAATCTCGAAAAATGAAAATAAGTAGAGAGATTTCTCGATTCAGTCGAGGAGAGGCATTCCGGGCTCGAATATAAAAGAAGGAAAATTTGTTGGTTGATCCATTTCCTTAGTTTAATTTGTGAAAATTTTTAAAATAATGGAGAGAAACTAAAAGGAAACCGTCACTTGACGGATGGGTTGGGGTGCCTAGCACCTTCCCTGACTCATAAGAGAACCCCCGAATCTGACTTTTGGTTCTCAGGCCAAAAGGTTGTTGTTGGGTGACCAATCACACCCCTATCTTTTGATTGGTGGCGATTCTAAGGTCTCGACTTCTCACTAGGGTGAAAGCACTAGTGTGAGGAGGAGATCACGACTATTGCACAAATGGAAACATGAGGTCTGGAAGCTCTGCGGTGTTCTCTCAGTTGGCTGTGTTTTAGGAAAGTGAAAAAGAAGCTAGGGCATCGCAAGGTACGCCCACACCCTCTTCTTCTCCTACCCACCCTATCTTACAAAAGGTTAGGGATGGTAAGGGAAGTTTATTATGCTCATGCTGTCCGGATTATAATTCTCTAAAGCAATCCCTTGGAATACCACAACTTACTGAGGAAAATGATATCGGGTTCAGGGCTAGCTCTTTTGCGAGTAATGATGATCACTCTAAGGGTGCTACTAGTTCAGTGTCAGTGCCTTAGGATCTTATTCCGTTTGTCTGTCCTAAGTCCTCTAATGGGGGGTGTGGGGGGGGGGGGGGGGGGCTTCTATGGCCTCTTCACTTGGGGAATCAGAGAAGGTCTCTGAGGGGGTCTTAGGCCAAATAGAGGTTATTGGTCAGTTTTTAGGCCTTTCATACGAGGGGCATGATGTTGAGGCTAGGGTATTGGATGGATTTCTTGTTAGTATGGAATGGGAAAACTGAGTTCCTGATTTTCATCTAGGAGACGCTTCCTAGACCCACCTCCGATCATTTCCCGATTGGATTGGTGTCAGGATGTTGTAGGGGGGGTCCCATTCCTTTCAGATTTGAAAATATGTGGCTTGAGGATGAGCAGTTTTAGAAGTTAGTGTCTGAGGTCTAGAACTCCAAGTCCAAGATGTTTTGGGGTTTCGCAAGTACCCAATTTAGCTTAAAGCTTAAAAACTTAAAAGCTAGGCTGAAGGTTTGGAATAGGGAGACTTTTTGGAATGTTCAGACAAGGCTAGCTAACCTTCTTGGGGAAATAGGGGATTTGGATGCTATTGAGGATTTGAGAGAGCTTTCATTTGCAGAGAGTCGTGATAAGGAGGCCAAGAAATTAGAATATGCAAATGTGCTGAGATTGGAAGAGATTAGTTGGAAACAGAAGGCGAGGGTTCGGTGGTTAAAATAAGGTGTGATTGTTATACGAAGTTTTTACATCGAATGGCCAATTCTCATAATAAGAGGAATTTTATTGCCAAGTTGAAAGTGGAGGGGGAGTGGAAAGGGTCAGCGTGAGGTTGAGAGGAGTGTAGTCTTGTTTTATTCAAATCTATATAGGGAGATGGAAACTTGGTGTCCTAAGGTTGAAGGGCTGTTGTTTGTGGCCTTGTCACCTGAGCACTGAGGAGAAAGAAGCCATGGAATGCCCATTTCATGCAGAGGAGGTCTTGAGTGCTATTCGTGGTTTAGGGGGGACTGTACGTTTGTAGTGTCGATACAAAAAAAATGGGAGCAGTAGATCTTAATGCCTTCCGCCCGATTAGCCTTTTGAGTAGCATTTATACAATACTCTCGAAGGTGTTGACACATAGATTAAAGGCTGTGATGAGTCCCCTCATCTCCCTTGAACAAGGTGCATCTGTAGGAGAGGCAAATTTTAGACGGTATCCTAATAGCCAATGAATGTATCGATGAGCGACTCAAGTTGAATACTCCGGGCCTTGTCTGCAAAATTGATATGCAAAAAACCTATGATCATGTGAACTGGGAATTCTTGGATTATATAATGAGAAGAATGGGCTTTGGGATTATATAGCGCCGTTGGATGAAGATGTGTATATCTTCTGTAACATTTTCCATTATCGTCATTGGCAGCCCAACGAGCTTCTTTCAGAGTTCTAGGGGTCTGAGACAAGGGGATCTCCTTTTCCCTTTTCTTTTCATCATGGTCTCAAAAGTTTTGAGTCAGATGCTTGTAAAAGTTGATGGGCCACTGTTCCAAGGATTTACTATAGGCAAGGCTAATATGCATATTTCTCATCTCCAGTTCGCGAACGATACTTTGATCTTTTGATGCATCTTGTCAGAGCCCGGTCAACCTTAAATGTTATTTAGATGTTTCGAAACAGTTTCTGGTCTGAGGGTCAATCTGGCTAAATCCGAGATCATGAAGGTTGGCGGGGTCCTTGATTTGGAGCAGTTAGTGGCCTTTCTTCGATGCAGAGTGAGGACCCTTCCATCTGTTTATCTAGGCATGCTTGTTGGGGCTGGATTTAAATCAAAAGTAGTGTGGTGTCCGGTCTTGGAAAGGTTTGCTCGACTATCAGGTTGGAAATCTACCCTATTATCGAAAGGGGGGAAATTGACACTTATTAAAAGTACCCTTAACAGCCTTCCAATTTATTACATGTCCGTCCTGACTATCCCTCAATCGATAGATGCTATTATTGAGAAAGTGCAGAGGCAATTTCTTTGGAACGGCAAAGACGATAGTTTCAAGTATCACTTGGTGGCGTATTATAGGATTTGTCGATCCAAAGGAGGTGGGTTGAACCTAAAATCACTTGTTTAGGTGAAGAAGGCCTTATTAGGTAAATGGGTCGGGAGATTTGGGGAGGAAAGAGAGTATATGGTGAGCTGTCATTGTTGCTAGATATGGAGAGCTTGCGTGTTGGGCCCCTCGGGAGGTCAAGGGGACTCACGGGGTGGGGTTTTGGAAGGGGATTATGGCAGTTGCTAGTTTGGTAATGCCCAATATCAGGTTTAAGGTAGGGTGCGGTTTAGAGGTTAGATTCTGGAAGGATGTATGGTGCGGTTAAGTGAAACTCCAGGAGGAGTTTCACAGTATTTTCCTTCTAATAAATGATAGGGAAGCTTTAGTAGGGGAGTATCTCCAGAGGAGTGACGCGGGAGTTTTGTGGTGTCCAGAGTTGAGACGGGATTTGAATGATTGGGAAGTGGAGGTCATGGGTAGGCTCTTAGAGCGCCTAGATTCTTCTAATGTCTGTGTGGACTCAAGGTAGAGATGTCAGAGTTTGGTCTAAAGGCAACAATGGGCCAGTCTCAGTTCGATCACTTTTACAATCCTTAGAGCTAGTTCCTTCCGATTTTTTTCCTTATAGGTTGGTTTGGAATCCTGATATTCCATCCAAGTTATCTTTTTTCCTATGGAATACAACTTTGAATAAAATTCTGACTTCTGACCATTTGAAAGTAGAGGATGGAGGATGACTAATAGGTGTTTCATGTGCCTCCGCGCAGAAGAATCGATGGACCGTCAGCATTTGCATTGCCCTATTGCGAATGAAGTGTGGGGAATTTTCCTCTCCCGAATAGGCGTGGAGTGGGTCTTCCCTTCCTCTCAAAACTTCTTATCCGGTTGGTTTTTGGTAAGTGAGGTTTGGGCACGAAAGGCAATTTGGTTGGTCATTCCAGGTGTTATAGCATGGTCTATATGGAAAGAGAGGAATATGAGAATTTTTGAGAACTCTTCTTCCTCTCTTAGTGTATGTTTTCGTATCTGTTTGCTCATTCTGGAATGGTGTTCCATTAGGCGAGATGGGATGAAGTGGGGGAGGTCTTGGGTTGAAAGCCTGTTATACTCCCTCCCCTTCCTCTGAGGGGTCTAAATTCTAAATTCAAATTTGACATTGCATATCTAATGAAGAAGAAACAAAAGAACTAGGAAATAAACGCTGCAATGACTGAAAGGACAAGTGACCGAGATGTTAGTGCCAACGCATTATCTGGTCTTTATTAATACTACTAGAACTCACTGGATTGATGAGCAACAAAGATGGATGGAGCCTCTTTGAGAAAATATAACCCATTAGCTTCATGACCACTGCCACCAATCATTCTTCTTGTACTCAAGTCTTGAAAAAAACATTGTGGCAAAAAAGGTGATGCTACAATTCATTTTTTTGTTATACTACTGACATATAATAAGTTGAAAGATTAGGAACATATAGAGGATAAGGGAAGATTAAGAAGTTTAATCTCCACTTTTCCTGACACTGAAGAGAGAGATCCATCAGCAACCCTAACTTTTTCTCTACTGGAATATATATAGAGTATGAAGAAAAAATGGATGGCATACCTATCATGTTGTCAGAAGCACCTGAGTCAAAATTCCATGACGGGGAGTTGGAAGGATGAAAATTGACACTAAGTGCAGATCCATGTGTATCTGAGTGAATGAAGGCAGTCGATGAAGTACTCTCTAACTGTGACATCATTTGATGAAGATTCTCAAGCTCATGCTCAGGAATAGTAACCATCTTTTGTGAAGTGCTAGCAGTCGAAACAGATGAATCATGAGTAGTGGATGTAACTCCGGATGAAGAAGAACCAATAACAGATGAGACATCGTGAGCAGTAGATGATCTGGTTTGATTAAACTTCGAGGGAAGACCCACTAAGTCCCAACATGTTTCTTTGGTATGTCGTGAATGACCATAGTGAGTACTTCTTAATTTGTCCTTCTCATAAAAAAATACCATTTGATCTTCCACGACCACCTCCACGTTCACCACCACATCTAGACTGAGTATTAGTGGCAAGAGCTGCTCTCTCTAGAGTATTATTAGATGTATCCATAATTTTCCTGTGACTCTCCTCATGCTGAAGAAGAGAGAAAACTGTTCCTAGTGAAGGTTGTAGAATCACGCCCCAGAATATTAGCTTGTTCAACGGTTCATACTCTTGATTTACCCCACGAAGCAATCAAATACCTTTTTTGCTCAATTCTAGTACGTTGTTCACTTGCACATGCCGAACGTGATATGGGCTGGAAGTGATTCAGTTCATCCCATAAACCTCGCACGCTGCATAGTAATCGTTCAATGTTTTGTCCCCTCTCTGAACTTATTGATTCTATTTGTCAACTCACGGTCTTTAGCATAATTCTACTTATAGGAATGAGTTTCTGCAACCGCGTCCACAATTGTTTTGTTGTATGCACAAACATAAATGTCTTACTAATAGCTGGTTCCATTGAATGTAGAAGCGATGACATGACAGTCATGTTCTCAGAATCCCAATCTACAATGGATTTATCATTGTCATCAAGTCAAAGAAAGTACCATCAACATAACCCAACTTCTTTTTCTTCCAAGGAACATTCTTTCAGGTCTAGACCACTCTAGATAATTTTAACCATCAAATTTTACTGTAGTTGTTTCAAAAACATGTCCCCCATAACTATCACCATTGCTCGTATGCAAAAATCCATCTTTAACACCGGTCATGATCAATCACCTTAAAAAAAGAGAGCAAAACCAGGCCACACAACACTTCCAGAGGCTTCTGATACCACAAAAGTCCCTCTATATGATAAATAATGGATTGGTAGCAAATCTGGGGCATGAGACTCTACCTTCACTAGGAACAGTTTTAAGTTTTAACTAGGAACAGTTTTAACCACAATAATTTTAACCCAAAAACACTAACATGTAAATAAAAAAACGCTTTTGGCAGCAAATATGGTCTGAAAATACCTTCACCAGAGCTTCAAAACTCAACCAAACAGCCCAAAACAAATTCCTATAGATCAAGTGTAAAGAAACACATCATTCACTTGAGAGCAATCTCATTTAAAAAAAAAACCAAATGGATCTGGTAGACAGTTTACTCCAGATTTGTATTTTTCATAATTTTCTTCTAGTTTTTCACAAAAAAGATCACGACTCCTTCAAAACTCATCCAAATGACATGAAATATGATTCCTAATTCATCGAAAATCAAACCCCATTAAAAACAACCTTCGGAAGCACCGCCGGAATGCGACATGGCGACTGACGTCAACAACCATGAACGACTCCTTTGTGCTCCTTTGGTCCTGTTGTTCGATTTGGATACTCCCTTGCTCTGATACCAACTTGAAATATTGATTTATAGAAGGTTAGGGTTTGGAGAGAGAAGACAGAAGGAATAGAATAGGAGTGTGTATTATGTAGGGCTGTCAATGGGCTGGGCCGGGGTCTATCGAAGCCCAACCCTCACTCGTAAGGGTTCGGCCTAAGCCTGACCGTAGCCCTTGTAGGGCTGAAACTGGGTAGACCCAAGCCCTACTCTCAGGGTGAAGGTTGGGCTTGTGCCATGCCTGGACTTGAAAAGATAAATAATTTTTTTTGTTATGATAGTTATCAAAAAAATATTATAAACCACCACCAGTTGACGGGTGAAGACAAAGATGACATAGTAACAGAGAGAATGAAAGGGATTAAGGGAGGTAGATTAAATAATTTGTATTAGAAGCATAGTTGCAGGGAAGTTATGTACAAAGTGGGAAGCTCGTTTCCCAAATTCGCTTCCTCAGGCAAACTCGCTTCCTCGAAACCTCGGAAGCTCGCTTCCTTGGATAGAATCGCTTCATAGGAAGCTCGCTTCTATCGCGTCCCATCTAGTAGTCAAAGAGAGCTGTATGTGTGAAGTGATGTGGTCGACCATCGTCTATATTATAGGGTGTAGACTCTAAGCAAGTATCATCGGTTTGAAACCGAAGGCACCTACTTTTCCACAAAAATTCATGTAAGATAAAATCAAAGGTATAGCTAGCTACCCATAAATAACATAATAAGAATGAAGAGTCTATATCCCATTTCTCGCTTTCCGTTTCCTAAAGTTTTTTGAGTCTTGCTTCCTGCTTCTCGTTTTTGCTTTGTTTCTCGTTTTCGCTTCTCGCATTGGTAACTATGATTAGAAGTCTCTCGATGGTGGATGGTCTTTAAGTAGAGGCATATGGTAGTGAAAATACTACCATACCATTAGGGGGATATGGTAGTGAAAAAAGCATCATTCCCCAATAAATATTCTATTAAAGAAGGTTTATATGTCATTTTAAGTTAATTTTTAAAAAAGGTATAAAGCTATGTATATATGTATATTTATAATAAGGGACTGGGCCGGGCTTTAGGAGGTGTTGGCCAAGCCCTGCCTTCATGTCAGTGGGTCTAGTTTTTTTGGGCCACTGGGCTTGCAGGCTTTATAAATGAAAAAAAGCTCTTGCTTTTGTGGGCTTTTGAGGGATGGGTTCCCTCACACGAGGGTCTAATTGACAGTCCTAGTATTCTCTCCTCAGTGACAAAGTCGGGGGGGTTTGGGAATAATTCGGCAAGGACCAAGTTTGGAAAAATTAAAAAAAAATCGAGAAATATTCGGGAATAAAAAAATAAATATAAAAATATATCCAACAATTTAATTAGATAATATACAAAATAAGAAGTTTACTTTGTCTAACTAAACAAATTATTGTGAAATTTGCGAATAATTCGTGAAATTCGGGAATAATTCACAAAATTGGCGAATAATTCGGCAAACCTAAAATTCGCAAATAATTTGACACACCTGATATTTGCGAATAATTTGTGAAAAATTCAGAGAATTTTATTATGATTCTCTTTACAAAACTCTAGGAATTTTTATTATTATTAAAACAATGTATTTAGACAATAATGCCATTACATAAAATACATAAGATCAAAATCGCAGGAAAGATGCATTTCTTTTCTCAGCAAAAGAATAGCCTAATATGAGCTACTACTCAGATTTACATTATAGAGGGAGAAATGGTAAGTGGTAGATCTGGTTTCTGAAACTATTTCTTTATAACTTATTTGTATTTTTAACTTAGAATAATATACATAATAAAATTCACTACTGTTCAAACTCTGATTTTAGAGTTTGAAACATTGGGCTTATGAACAAAGATTTTATAATACACACACATATATATATATATATATGTTCATATAATATCTATAGCTTGAGTATATTCCTACGTATACGGTATACCTATGCATGGTTTTATTACATAGCAATTAATTATACCTGACTCTTAACAATTATACGGATTGTTAACAGCAAGAACATGCTCATGTGTTTGATTTTTGGGTTTGTTGCATTTGTGCTAATTCAAATGTCTGTCTATGTTATCAAATCATTATAATGGATTGCCTCTTTCTCCTAAAGGGATAGTTGATATATTGGAATTCCAACTAGTTTCTGACACACCAGATTATTAAAGCATGGCAATAAATCTTGCTGGGACCGTTACGTTAAGGTTTCAGAAATACTCAAACAGATACTAGTCATGTTGTAGGTTTTTTAAATGCAACCCGTTAGACGTTACGTAAGGGAAATAATAGTATATAACGACCGTTACGAACCTTACGCCTGTTATGTATAATTCGTTGCGGCTTTAGTTGGCTATTGAATTTTGATCTTAGACCACTTACTTGCATTAGCCCAAGTCAGGTTTGAACCAGCCATGGGTTTGTCCCACTCGTGCCAAACTCGGCCTTTGCGTCTCTTTGAGTGGCAAGGGTCGGGCCAACTGGGTAATCTAACCATACAAATTGTGTCTTAAAGAATCAATTTTATTCTGTGTAGAATTGAACTGAAGTTCTGGTGGAAATTTATTATTACTCAATTCACTGCAGTTTTGAAAAGATTCAAGTACCTTTTTGGTCTTCTTAAATGCAATTTCTTTGCACTAATACCTTTCCTGCAACCAATAGTAATGTTTAATATCGTCTTTTCCAGGTATTGTTATTTGCCTTGCATTCAATATTCTTGCTGTGGTTGTCTGTTGGATTAAAGGCGGGGGTAAGCTTTTGTTTCCTTGATGTTTTTGAGTTTGGTACATTCCCAATATACTGTTTAAATTGCCGTACATTCCCAATATACTGTTTAAATTGCCTTAATGCAGTTTAGAGCTTCTGACAAGGTTCTCAATCTGCAGGTGTCAAAATCTTTTTTCTTGCTACAATCTATGCTTTACTTGGATGCCCTCTTTCATATGTGCTGTGGTACAGGCCTCTCTACCGTGCCATGAGGTACTCTGTCAAACGTTTTGGTTATCTGACTTTGTTCACATATTTTGACTTGGTTTCTGACTATGTTACAGCGTATCATGCACAATGTACTGTGTGTAGAGGTCATAGTTTGATAACTTGGTTGGCAGGGGAATTGGCTGCACAATCTGGTTGACAACCTGGGTCCGACCAACCTGGACCCAGCTGCAGCCCTGTTTACTCGGCCGAGTTGACAAGGTTTACTTGAATGAGTCAGACCTTAATGATTCGATCTTCCATTTAAGTATTTTCTATAATAAAGGAAGGTGCATACAAAACCTAGGAATTTGACCCCTTGGTTGACCCATCTGTTCAGAGTTGATACGACTAAGTGAATATCTGAGTCCGAGTGAAGGTCCTGGTTTGGAAACTATGGTAGAGCTTATATATTATTGCCTCTGATTTACTGAGTATCCTAGGGACCTAAATCTTTCTTTTCTCTTTTAAACGTTCCCCTTCGAGTGCTTTGTGAATTCCCATGTAAGTTCAAGTCTTTATGAAAACTATTGCAGTTCCTGGTTTTATAAAGTGAGCATGTCTTTGTTTTATATTCTTTATATGACTATATGTTCTAGAAGGAAAATGCTGGCATCCCCAAAAGACCACAGTTTAGGAGGATTTGGAAAGCCACAGTCCCCCAAAGGGTTGAGCTTACATCTAGACAACTGCTCTATACAATATTTTTCTATGGTCAACCATCTGAGAATTAGGAGAATGCAAATCCCAAATAGATGTAGCATGTGTCTAGAAGTGGGAGAAGACGTGAGGCACCTGCTTTTCCACTGGCAACCTTTGTGAATAATCTGGAGCTTCTTCTTTTCTTTATTAGGTGTTTCTTGCCCTTTACCTAAAGGAGGCAGGAGATATAATCCTAGGGTGACCTGCAGGGATTTTCTCCAATAGGGGAAACTTGATTTGGAATATGCTGCCATATGTCATCTGCTGGAGTATTTGGAGGCAAAGGAACAATAGGATCTTGAACGGGTCTGAGTTTTCCTTGCCCAAGCTCTGCTCCTCTATTTGCTGGACTATGTAATTGGGTGACTTCTCTTTGGATCTTTTGATCTCCAACTGTCTGATTCTGTACATAATTGAAGTCCAATCATTTATTTTGACTCTTGACTTTGTCTCGGTTTTTTCCTGTTTTGGAGGGAATTTCGCATCCCCCCTTGACTTGTACATCTCTTTTTCTTTCAATGCAATTCTTTCTATCTATCAAAAAAATAGAAATTTACTCTTTCTATATTCCCTATATGAGTGTGAGTGTGTGACCACGAGAATAGATAAGCCAGTAACAAATGCTTTCCCTTTTTTATTTTTATTTCTGCTGATAGTGGCAAGAAAGTATTACCTCATAATATCTCTTGTACTTAGATAACCAATCTTGTCTATTCCCTTGAAATAGTTAAGAAACCGTATAGGATTTTTGGTTTATTATCTAATATTGGTCAAGAAATTCCTGGCTATTTTTATTTTATTTTATTCTGTTTCTCTTAAACTGAGGTCAAATATAAGGTGTTTGTGCTCTTTCCATCTTGAACAACTATGTATAGTTGGTTAGACAACTGGTTTGGAAAATGGGTTTTGTGGTTCATTTGATAATATTGAGGGGCCTACTTGTGATTTGTGTGACTAAATGAAGGTTGACTGAGATGATATTTTACCATCTTTATTGTCCTGCATGCCATGTATACTTTCATAAGATATCAGGAGTGGATTTTTTAATACTTGTTCATGATGACCACTTGTTGTTCCCGGTTTACAGAACAGATAGTGCCCTGAAATTCGGTTGGTTTTTCATGTTCTACTTGGTGAGTTTTCTTCGCGTATCATGTCCATGCATTCTTTCTCATTCCTAATAACTCTTTTCTTCCTTGTACTAATGGCATTAGCATGGTGCAGATCCACATTGGTTTTTGTATATTTGCTGCTATTGCCCCTCCGATTGTATTTCATGGAAAGTCATTGACGTAAGTTGTTGTTATCATTATTATTATTATTATTGTTGTTGTTGTTGTTGTTGTTGTTGTTGTTATTGAGTTAAAGGAAATTAAGTCTGGCATGGTGGGTTGACATTAGCAACTGGCGAGATGTTAAAGAGAAAAAATTTATATATGTGATGGTCTTGGCAGTGCATATCTGATGTGTTTGGTAAAATTTCTCTGTAAGGTTCACTGATCATTGTTGTCAAAGTCAAATCATAGCATAAATTCATAATGGGGTGGATTTGAACTAAATGGCAAATCGAATTGTAAAGCATAGGGTTTGAAACAGATTTTGATTTATACATCATAATATCATATAACAATATAAGTTTGTCCATGTCATCATCAAATGTAAACATAGGACATTACTTCCATAAAGTTAGGTTAATTTATTACGCAGTTAAAGAATTTTATTTAAGAAGAAATTATCATTGACAAACAAGTTTCCAATGAAGCAAAAAGAAAAAAAATTTATTCTCATCAACTCTGCGACTTAAAAACAACTTTCTAGTATGTCTTAGAGTGCTTTTCAGTAAGAAAGGAGGGATTGTTCATATCGCACATTCAGGTTGCTGATGACACCGCGATTCTTTGCGATACATCATGGGGACAACTAGTCCATCTTTGGTATATTTTTAGATGTTTTGAAGCAATATCTGGGTTAATAATAAATTTGTTCAAAAGCGAACTTTTTGGGGATGGGAAAGTCTTAAATTTGAAGTAATTGTTGGTGTTTTGCCTTGGTTGTAAAATGAGAGTCCTACCTTTGTCATACCTGGGTATGCTTTTCGGGGCTGGTGGTAAGGCTAATAATGCAAATCTGGGATCCAGTTTTATAACACTTCTCCAAAATGATAGCAGGGTGGAAATATCTCTACCTGTCGAAAGGGGCTCACCTAATTCTTCTCAAGAGTTCTTGAGAAGCTTGCCAACCTTCTTTATGTCCCTTGTCACCATCCCGGTCTTTGTAGCAAAAATATTGGAAAAAATTCAACGAGATTTTCTGTAGATTGGGAGGGTTGATTCAAAGTTTCCAACAAGTACCACTTTGTAGATTGTAACTTAGTTTATCATCTAGTGGAGTGGGGTGAGTTGAGTGTCAAGCCTTTGTTAACCTGCTTATCTTTGAAAGTTTGTATAGGGTTCCAAACTCAATGAGTGGGCAACTTTAATCCCATGGAAATACATGAGTAAACCCATATCTTTAATCTCAAACTCTTTAGCCATATGATCCTTAAGATTCTATATCTCCCTTGGGTTATTTTCAGTTACAATGATATCTACATACACTAGAAGTGCAGTAGTTTTGTTTCCCAAATTCCTCACAAATTGCGTATGATTTGAGTAACATTGAGTATATCCAAACGTCTTAACCGCTGCACTAAACCTTTCAAACCAAGCTGTAGGGGACTGTTTAAGACTATAAATTGTCATCTTCAAATTACAAAATTTACCCTTTTGATCCTGAACATTAAACCTAGGAGGTAAATCATATAAACTATATTTTTTTATCGGTAAATCAAATATATTAAAGATAATAAGAACAATTTATAGAGATGTAAACTAAGAGAAGATGCATACAAGACTAGCAAGGATGGAAATCAAATAACATTACGAATATCATCTGCCTCCTCAAAATAAAAGAACATCCCTCACTTCTTGACACAATGGGCTTGTGGAACTCTAATCCACAATTGATTGCCGCACCGGTTCCACGATCCGTTGGTGTGAAGAAGAGGAATTGTCAAAACTATGGCAGTTCCTCTCCTTCCATATAGCCCACGAAATAGCACCGGGCAGCATGGTCCAGATGGATTCCTCAGCACCCACCGAAGCATGGTTTAAAAAATTGCCGAAATCGTTATGGATCGTCTGATACGTAACGGTTTCGGTTGCCCTCGTTACTCGATACCATACCTTTACACTTTTTTTCCGAAAAAATTACGTATCGCCCGAAACAGTTACGTATCGGGAGATACACACGATACGTAACGGTTTCAGTCGTAGGACTCAGTTCGCGATTTTAAGGTTATAAAGGGTTCTGAAAATCCCTAAACTCATTCTAAAACCTCATCTTTGCTTCCTTTCTTCTTCTCTACCTATTCTTACCATTTTTCCTAAAATCCTTTTGTTTTTTTGTTGATTAACAACTTGATTTGGGGTTTAGTTCATAGATTTGAAGGAATCCAAGACATGTTCTTCATTTCGGGTATGTTTCAACCCTTGACCCATCTAATTTCCTTATTTCTAAATTTTGAGCTTTATATTGGTTTTAGAAGTATCTTGTTACTAATTTATTATATGTTTTTTATTGAGATTTTTTGGATTTTTTAAAGCAAAAAAGAAAAAAAAGAAAAAACAGCAGAAACCGTTATGTAACGGTTTCGGCCGTGTCCGATACGGTGTCCAAAACCGTGTTTTTAAACCTTGCACCAAAGTCATCAAGTGCCATTTAGATAAGAAGGTCAAAAAGGAGAATGGAAAGACCCACTCCACACCCATCCGAGCCAAGAAACAAGCCCAGATCCCAAATGCAACTGAACAGTGCAAGAGCAAATGATTCACAGTATCTTATGCATTCAGGCACAAATAGAACCGGTTGGCTAAACTCCACTCTCTCCTCTTCAAGTGGTCCGAAGTAAGAATTTTATTTAGACCAACAGACCAGAGGAAGATATCTTCATGGAGACATGGTTAGCCCACACAACCTTATGAGGAAATGAACGCAAAAGTATAGGGCCAAAGGACTGAAGAATAACCGCACTGAAAATCGACCATTGTTGCTATGGGCCCAAATCTGACCATCACTAATCTGAGATAATGGGACAAAATAACTCACTCTAGGCAAAAGTTGCTGCATATCCTCAATTTCCCAATCATTCAAATCCCTCTGTAACCTAGGACATCAGACAATATCTCTGCCCAACCACTCGACACACTCGGCAACAAACGCCCCTTTGTTGAGTGCCAAAGGAAAAATGGACCCAAAGTCCTTAAGCCTTTGACCACTCTAGACATCATTCCAGAACTGAATATCGACTCCATTACCCAACTTGAACCTAATGAAATGATCTAGAGACTTGGCTATAACCATAATACCTTTCTAAAGACCCACCCTGTGAGGACCCCTAACACTCCTAGGCGACCAATGTGAGACAAGCCCATATCTAGTCATGATCACTTTCCGCCAAAGGCTCCCCCGCTTCTCACTGAAGCGCCATACCCACTTACTTAGGAGAGCCTTATTCACCGCATTGAGTGGAGCTAGATTAAGGGCCCCTCGGACCTAATGGTTTGCAAATTTGATCCCAATCTACCAGATGGTATTTTCGCTTCTCACCTCTCTCCTGCTAGAGGAAATTATGTTGGAGGTGCTCAAGGACTAGGGCAATGGACCGAGGGAGAGATAGGGTGGAAAGATAATAATTGGGGAGACTCCTAAGTGTACTCTTGATAAGGGTCAGCTTGCCACCTTTTGATAGGAGGCAGGACTTCCACCCTGCGAGACGCGTGGAGAATCTTTTGATAACCGGGGCCCAAACAACTTTGTATTTGAACAAAGCCCCTAGTGGCAGCCCTAGATAAGTGGATGAAAGGGATCCTTTATGACACCTGAGGCAATTGACCAGTAGAGATCAAGATGGGGAATATCTCCTTCAGGTATGATTTCACTTTTACTCAGGTTGACCCGAAGACCCGACACTGCCTCAAAACATCTCAGAATGCACCAGAGATTGATAAGTTGCGAGCATGAGGCACCACAGAAAACTAAGGTATCATCAGCGAATTGTAAATGCGAAATACTAAGCTGCTCCTTAACCACAGAAAATCCTGTAAACGACTGCCTATTCGCATGAAACAACACCCGACTTGAGGCTTTCGAGACGATAATGAATAGTGCTGGAGACAACGGGTCTCCCTGTCTTAACCCCTTGGAACTTCGAAAGAAACCTTTTGAGCTACCACTAAGGAGGATCGAAAATGATCCAGAGGAAACACAGGCTTTGATCCACGATCTCCATTTGGGCCCAAATCCCATTATGCCCAACACATAGAGGAGGAACTCCCAATTGACATTGCCATAGACCTTTTCCATATCAATCTTACAGATCAGGCTTGGGGCTTTAGACTTGAGGAGCTCATCCACACATTCATTTGCAATAAGAATGCCATCTAAGACCTGTCTGCCCCTCCCAAAGGCACCTTGATGAGGGGAGATAATGGACCCCAAAGACGCTACGAACACGGGTGGCCAGCACTTTTGCTAATATTTTATAAGCGCTATCGACCGGGCTAATTGGGCGGAAATCTTTCAGGTCCCGGGCCCCATCATGCTTCAGAATTAGGGTCACAAATGTATTGTTGATGGCCCTATGAGATGACCAAGATTCGTGGAGCTCTTGAAAGATTACTAATAAGCCTCCCTCTCCAACAATCTCCCAACACACCCTATAAAATTCAATGGAGAACCCATCCGGGCTAGGGGATTTGTTTCCTGCCAAGGATTGAATGACACTCAACACCTCATCTTCTCGGAACGGTCGTCCTAATTCCTCACTTTGGGCTTGGGTGATTGTAACGACCCGAAATTTTAATATAATAAAATTCTGCGTTTATAGGTCCTTAACTGAGGTTAATTAGTTAAGTGTTTGCTAAATTAGTAGAAAGTAGGTTTTGATCGGGATTAGATTGTACCGATAAAAATTCAGTGTTTTCTCGAAAATCGTACACAATGTACGGGTCGACTATCTGGACGATCACACGTCGTACCAGTTCCGTTGCGTATCGATTTGCGAGACCGCGGGGGTCTTGAATGTAGGAAAATCGAGAAAATCGGGAACTTACAGATTTTTTGAAGTTTAGTTGGGATTCGATATTTGTTGGGGATTCTAATAGAAATCCGCGAAACTTATCCCACTGCGTGTCGATAGACCCTGTGGACGACTGTATGTCGTTTCGGCAGTTTATCATCTTAAATGAAGAAACGACAATATGTTTTGTGTCCGAAATCAAGAAATTAGCGGGTTTTGTAGTTTTCTTATGGACTTACTTTTTACAGTCAAAACTCAGAAATTTCCCCGAAATTTTTACAGTGGGTGTCGGACTGTCTAAAGTTCGGTTACCTGAAGTTTCGTCAATATTGGATATCAGGAAATAGGGTTTCAGAGGTCGTATACGCGAGAAAATATGGAAAAATAGTCAAACGGTCAAACCTTTGACTTGGTCAAAGGGACCATTAATCTGGTCATGTGCGGTCATTTGCAAAGCACATGACCCTTGGCCTATATAAGGGGGCCAACCCTCTCATTCTCTCCCATTTCCTGATCACGGTAGCGAGGTTCCTCCAAACCCTTTCTAGAGAGAGAAAGTAGAGAGAGAAAGGGGAGAGAGAAAAGAAGAGAGAGAAGAGAAAGAAAGGAAAGGGAAGCTACGCTAGGGTATTTCGACGCTCTCGACGCGTTGACAATGTCCGATTTCTTCTCCGGTGCCTCGATCGGCGTGTAGAGAGGAAAGAGGAAAAGTTAGAGAGAGAAAGTAAATTTTAGAGAGAGAGAAGCTCCACCTTGGGGTTGATCACTCTTCTGAGCGTGTTGGCGGTGTTCGTTTCTTCTTGAGTCTCCTCAAAATCCGAGTAGGGAGGTAAAACCCCTTCCCTCTTCTCTATTTTCTACTTTTTAAGCTATTTGTCGTATGTGGAATGTATGCTTTTGTTTGGCGTGGATGAAAAAGGGTCGGAGACCCTATGGATGATGTATGAAAGGGTGAAGATGTGTGAAAAGATGAGTAGAGGGGTGTAGCCCTCAGTTTAGGGTATAAAAACCCTGGATTTAGGCTCACTGTACAGTGGGCGATAGATCACCCTGTAAGGGCGATCGATCGCCTACATGCAAATGCTTGGGCGATTGATCGCCAACATTGACAATCGATCGCCAGTGCCCAGATGTGCATTTTTGGGCTGTGATGATGTGTGGACTTCAGGTGGACCCTCGGGGAGCCTGGATTGGGTCCCAGGTATGTGGTATCGTCACCCTAGGGTGTCAAAAAGTCTGTCTGAGTGTCGTGTAAGGCGATGGACACATCCATTGGCCTAGAAACGTTCCCTAACGAGATGGTATGTTATTGGACTTGGTATACGGGCGTGAGGTCCAACTGTTTCAGTTATTCAAGCGAGGCTTGAGTTAACTGGGGTGGTCCTGTAGTTAGGAATCCTAACCTGAGTTAAGTACGTATGTAATGTGATGTGTGTGAATGTTGCTAGGCGATGGCGGGGTCCATTGGCCCGGATATGTTCCCTATCGGAACAATCTTGTACGATGTGATGTTCTTGGAATGCTGTAAGGCGATGGATAGACCCATCGGCCCGGATAAGTTTCTTATCGGAACAACCTTGTGCGATGTGATGTCGTCCAAAAATTTGACGACTAAGTTCAATGCTGATTTATACAAATCAGCAACCCACAGACTTCACAACTTTCCACCAGGCTTTTTAACTTCATGCAATCAAGTAGCATAGCCCAACCATACCAAAAATTAGAAAATTCAGCACTCGAACTTGAGAAAAAATGAGGTAGGAACTACGAAACTCACCCAAACTTCACGATTCTTTTTCCATTAATTTCCAATCACCAAAACACATAAAATTTTATCAACCAATAGTAGCATATAGTCCTTAATAATTTGTTCCAATTGTTTGATTCAAAACTGAATTTTTTTCCTAAATCAAACAACTGAAACTTGTCAAAAACATTATCACAAATCCCCAAAAATATAGAAACTATATTTTCCCAAAAAAACATGGTTCACTGCACTATTATGAATGTCGTTTAATGCACTATTCACAATCACTGTTTACACTATACTGGTTCACTGCACTATTATGAACCTCGTTTAATGCACTATTCACGATTACTGTTTGCACACTGTTCATGAACATTGTTCCCAAACACTCCATTAAAAAAAAGAAAGAAACACAAGCCTTTTATTCCTCCTTATATAGAAACTATATTTTCCCAAAAAAACATGGTTCACTGCACTATTATGAATGTCGTTTAATGCACTATTCACAATCACTGTTTACACTATACTGGTTCACTGCACTATTATGAACGTCGTTTAATGCACTATTCACGATCACTGTTTGCGCACTGTTCATGAACATTGTTCTCGAACACTCCATTAAAAAAAAGAAAGAAACACAAGCCTTTTATTCCTCCTTTGATACCAAGTAAAAAACTAGGAATAATAAACTAGGGTTTGGGGAAGAGAGAAATAAGGAGATGAATAGGGTATGGAATTAATGTCTCCATCCCTTTAGATCTTCTTTTATAGTACTAATAAAATGAAAGGACATAAATACCCTTAGTTACATAAAAGACAATAGACATTAAGACATAATAAAATAACTGGATAATAAAGCTGTAATGAGCTTCTTTAGATGGCCCATTACAACAGTTAACAACACACTTGATCTTGCTTAATCGTGTTTTGTTGTTGTGGAATTTATTAATAAATGGACCATAAAATTGAAAAAGAAAAGTCTGCAAAGTTTTGATGCAGACCTTGATCAATTCAACGGACCAATCTTAATTACACAATTCTCCGAGTTGGGAGCTTTCAACTAGGTGTATTATCATAAATTTGTGTCATCATATTTCAATTCCAACACTAGAATCAAGTGTAGAATGATGAATTCTGGGAATGATCCAATTTGAGATCAAATGGATGAATAACAAAGATTCTAGATCAAAATGAAGATCTAATAGCAATTCTGTACACAGCTGAAACTTCAACTAGAAATTTCCAGCTACAAATTTTCACAGAAAATCCCTAATTAACAGCACGGGTATTAACAGGATTTTCACAGAAAATCCCTAATTAACAGGAACATAATACCTCAATTAATTGAAATAAATTATCAAACCCTAGGTAATAATCCTACTCGAAGCAATTTCAGGTATCTAAAGTCTAAACAAATTCGAAATTAGGGCTTTTGTAACTATGAATCAAACCAATAGAAAATTGCAGCTATGGGAATTGAAATCAATGGCTGGTTTTGATAAAAATTTGAAATCTCCTCTATAATTCAGCACTTAGGGTTTCTTGAATAGTTTTGATACAACTCAACCACACAATCATTCTTCAATAACTATTTCAGCAATATCAGCTAGGAATCAATAAGAGATTCTTATCAAAACTCTCAATTCATCCATAAAACTCTATTAAAAAAATCAGGGCAAAACACTATTTTATACTCTCCTTATAGACTTCCAGATCCTATTCTATCTCAACTGGAAATTGAATCTAATTATATTCCGCCGCTTTGAGAGAATTCAATACTCAATTCAAACTCAAAACAACTTTTAAAAATAAACTTTCTAAACTAAACAAAGACTCTAATCCTTTGACTTTTTGACCAAGTCAACAAGTCAACCACCTTGCATTTTTCAGCCCAAACAAAGATCAAGGCCTATAAGCTGGCCAAAACTTGTATGGAGCCCGCCTTTTATTGGGAGGCTCATAATAATTTGAAGACCTATCATAGTTCATAGTAGCCCAACCTACACTCCATTGAGGAGCCTGGGTGATGTGTATCCGTGTCAGAATTAGCTCTAGATGCTTCTGCATCAGTTTTTGTTTGTCATTTATCATTTCCTACGTCTTGTTAAAGGTTCTCTTGTAAGTATTAAGCTGCACCTCTGAAAATTGAATCAAAAGGTTTCTTCGCATGCCGTTGTAATGCATTTGAGCCATCCTTACAGTCTCAATTTTGAGTACCACCACACTTACTATTTATTATTATTATTATTTAAGTGGCATTTCTTACTAAGGTTCAAAGTGTCAGTATCGGCAATTAGGATATGGATATGTATTAGAGATGGGCAGAAAATCTCGCCTCAGTTCATGAAATAGTTTATAGCTCATTAGAATTTAAGGTGGTTGGTTTCTTTGTTTTGGAGCCATTCTTTAGCTTACCTTAGAGGTAGCTCATCAGTCTTTTGAAAGATTTACTATATTTTCCCTCTCAATATTAACACATATGCTTGGTGATTTTAACTTAATTCTAAAGGAACAATTTGATGCTTATTGCATTGGTGGGGGTAGAAAGCATGAATAATTGAGGGGTGGCTTGGATGCATGGCTCAAAATATCGGTATCGGTGCTCGTATCTGTAAGTTCAAAATTAGTAAACGTATCATCGATACATATCGAGACACATGGAAACGCTATAAAAAATTCAAGAATCGTTGGAAATGCATAGAAACCCATTTATATGAGTTACACTCATGCATTAATTCCTAAAAGTGCAAATGCATTACACATGTTCATAAATATACATTACATAAACTAAGACAAATAAATCCATAATTCATTAAGAATACATGCATTTTAGACAAACACACCAAAACTTAAGATGACTACAACATTAACACAAATGTACGCATATATCCAGAAATCTAATGATCTATAAGCATTTTTGATCCATTTCAAGGGATTTAACACCTTAAAATTCTCAAATAAAGAGTATGTAGCGTACCTAGATGAATAGTGAAATCAGGGTTTAAAAACTCGATTTCGGGGCTGTAAAGGTCCCAACCAAAACGATATGTATCGGTTTCAGCTGATATTTATTTTAATTTTTTTTTAAAAAATCAAATAAAAAAAATAATAAAATATTAGATGAGTAGAAACCTACTTCTAAAGCGAATACCAAGTAGAAATATAGGCAATAGATGAATCAAAAGTAGAAACATACCGCTAAAGCCACATATAATTACGGGTTCTATGTCGTAGAAGTATAAGCATCGAATGAGTCCTACACCAAAACCGATACGTATCATAGGTCTCGCCCGATACATATCAGTTTCAGTCAAGTCTTAAAAATCCTGAAAAAACCCATAAAGGTGATAAAAAAAAATGGTTTTTGTACCATAATCGATACATATCGGGCAATATGTATCGGTGAGTTGAATAGCGCCTTTGATTTGATCTCCATGAAAATAAAATAGTTTTTTCAATGATTTGTTGAAGACGAATATACCATTTTGACGGCTAGAACACATAGTTTGGAGGGCAGGAGTAAAAAGGGAAGAAAAATGAGGTGGAAAACGCTCAAAAGGGGGGGGGGGGGTTACTCTCAGTTTCGATATGTATTGGTAGGCTGGTAGCAATACAATGGAAATGGTATGATAGTATAAATATGTTGCATTTTTAGCATTACATAAGAGTTTCATGTTAGCAATTTCAAAAAAAGGATACGTATTAGCATTAATGGTTCAAAAGTTTCATAGTATCCATGCGTATCCATCAATACGTATTCTTTTTGTGAGGTTTCTGACATTTAACTATTATGTAATGTTAAAATTACAACATACAATACTATCATACTATTTTCATTGCATCGGTGCCGATACTAGTGTTACCCAGGTGTTCAGAGGTGTTCGACATGGCAAAGTCTAGCAATTCCAATACGGCGGCACAACTCTCTCTCTCTCTCTCTATATATATATATATATATATATATATATGAACTAGCAAACACCCTGTGCGATGCACAGGGTAAGGAGTCAACTGCTTGAATTGCAAATAAATAAAATTTAAAGATATAAATGAGAAAGAGTAGTTTTATGTTAATAAAATTGGATACATTAGCTAACTAAACTTCATGTTTATAAACATGAAGATGCAATTTCATTCGAAATAGAAAAAAAAATATCCAGAAATACACAAAATAATTCGAAAGATTTATGCAAGTATATCTCCATGTGTAAGATATATGAGGCGACCTACTTTGTTTGAATGATTGCATCCAGGTATACAACAATGTAAAGGAGTTGAAAATGTTGTGAAGGAGTTAAAATTAATTCAATAAAATTTTAACACCCGTGATAAAACATAGAATATATGGTTAATGTTATATAATAATTATATGTTGTTTATTTACCTATGAAATTAATCTAATGTATTAATATATAAGCAAGGCAAATAATTAAATTGTACACAATATTTTATTTCAAATGAGATTAGAAGTTTTGTTTCATCTTAACCAAAATAAAATTAATAAATGTACATCATATTATTGTATAACATATGTAGTTGTATCGAAACTTAGTACAACAAACTTATATAATTCATGTATAAATGGATCAAGCCACGTATATAACAGTGTAGAGAAAGCATTTGAGAAATACCTTAGCTCTGTAACTACTATATTAGTACGCACACTGTTACTTTTTTTTTGGATGGTACGCACACCCTTACTTGCCCATGTACTTGTTAACAAATTGAAGCAATCTGAATCTTAAAAAACTTTAATTCATCAAAATTAATTGAAGCAATCTGAATCTTAAAAAATTTAATTCATCAAAATTAATAATATATAGAATGAAAAATAATAATTAACTGAACGCGATATTTATTTTTTAAATATGATTAGAATAAAAATTTGCACTTTATCAAACTTAATAATATATTGAATATATCTATTTAAATAAGTTATAATATAAAAGATTTAACTTTGGTTAAGAATTTGTAACTCATAAGGCTAATAAATTTTTCTAAAAAATAAGCTTATATTATTAAACCCTAAGGCTTAGTGAATCTTATCCACAGTTAATAGTTTAAAGGGACACGTGTTGATATGTGGATGCTATGCTATAATGTAAAATATTAAATTCTGGTTAAGAATTTTTAACTAGGGCTAATAATTTTTCTAAAAACTAAGCTTATATTGTTAAACCCCAAGGGTTAATAAATCTTAATCACAATTAATAAGGGTTTAAAGAGACACGTGTTGACCTGTGGATGCAAATGAACTCAACTCGGACTGACTGTCATCCAATCTAACCATCACCTTCACTTTTTTTGGGTGGGGGTAGGGACACAGAGCCATCACCTTCCCATATCTAACTAACCTCCCCGTCTCTCACCAAGCGTCACCACCTCTCCTCTATCTCTACCTAAGCCACACAAACACCCCTCTTTTATCTTTCTCCCTTCCCACTTTCCCACACCTCTCATCTCACCATTCACCAACACATGTCCTAATTTCTCACCTCTCCATCTCTCCTCTCTCCCATTCTAAAACGTCCCTATTTTCTCTAATTCCCATTTCAAATTATACCAAAGGCAATAGAGAGTGAGTAAACTAACCATGTTGATCTTCTGCTCCATAGCCTACCGGTATAGCAGTGGGTATAAATAATTACTTCTTTCTCATTTGATTCAATCTACCCCTGAACGATTATATAACCAGGGAGGGAAATCGGCAAGTGCATAAATTAATTCTCATATCAGGAAAAAAATTTAAAATTAAAATCCAGCAAATAAAAATGGGCATCTCATTTTATCTAACGACGTCCATCATTCCAAATGCCACCATTGCTTATTCCTCTTCACAATTTTTTTATATATGCAGGAAATTGTCGGGGGACGATGACCATAACAGGCGGGAGAGAGTGTTGCATGTCCTCCACGATCAACTACCAATGGCGTCTATCTTCCCATGAAAAAAATACATGGTCTGAATCGAAGGAGGAAGAAAACCCACATTAATTAAACCCATTCAGAAAAGAAAGAACGATGAAAGAAGAAGAACATAGAAAAAATAGGAAGAAGGGAAAAGAAAAAGTAAAAAATGACCGAAAGGAATGAAACTAAACCTAATAGAGCCGCTGTTGTTTGCTGCCTTCCTAAGAGAGAGAAAGGGGTTAGGAAGTCATATAAGATGGGAAGGTGATTTGGTGTGAGGGTTATAGAAGGGAAGGTTGTTAAGAGAATGGTAGAGAAAAGGGAAGGTCTTATGCTTCTACTGATGGAAGTTACCTTTTGGGAAGTGGGTGAATGGAGGGTTGCTGTGGGGGGCGAGAAATCGGGGGTTATAGATGGTTCAGGAATCCAGAAAACATGTTTATTTGAAGGTGTTTTTTCACCAATGAAACGCTTGGAGAAGAGACGCTTCGGAAATTGGGGAAGTGAAGAATGACGTAGCTTTACGATTGAAAATAAGAGCTTAAGGCGAGAAATTGGGGGTGAGAGACACTTCGGGATTCCAAAAAAGATGTTTCTTTGAAGGTGTTTCTTTCCAATGAAACGCTTGGGGAAGAGACGCTTTGGAAATTGGGGAAGTGAAGAATGACATGGCTTTACAATTGAAAAGAATTGATAATAAGAGCTTCCACCACTCCAAATGCCGTTGTTGTTTATTCCTCTTTACATTTTTTATATCTACAGGAAATCGTCGGTGGATGATGACCATAACAGGCGGGGGAGTTGCATGCCCTTCACAATCAACTACTGAGGGCGTCTGTCTTCCCATGAAAAAAACACATTGTCTGAATCAAAGGAGGTTGAAAACCCACATTAATCAAACCCATACAGAAAAAAAGAAAGGCGAAAGAAGAAGAATAACATCGGAAAAATATGAAGAAGGAATGAAAAGAAAAATTAAAAAAATGGCCAAAAGGAATGAAACAAAACCTATTAGGGCCGCTGTTGTTTGCTGTCTTTTTCTAAGAGAGAGAAATTGGTTAGGAAGTCATATAAGATGGGAAGGTTATTTGGTGTGAGGGTTATAGAAGAGAAGGTTGTGAAGAGAATGGCAAAGAAAAGGGAGGGCCATATCCTTTTATTGACGAAATTTACCATTTGGGAAGTGGGTGAATGGAGGGTCGCTGCGGGAGGCGAGAAATCGGGGGTTAGAGTTGCTTCGGGAATCCAGAAAGCATGTTTATTTGAAGGTGTTTTTTTACCAATGAAACACTTGGAGAAGAGACGCTTCAGAAATTGGGGAAGTGAAGAATGACGTGGCTTTACGATTGAAAATAAGAGCTTGAGGTGAGAAATTGGGGTTTAGAGACGCTTCGGGATTCCAGAAAACATGCTTCTTTGAAGGTGTTTCTTTCCAATGAAATGCTTGGAGAAGAGACGATTCGGAAATTGGGGAAGTGAAGAATGAGGTGGCTTTACAATTGAAAAGAATTGATAATAAGAGCTTCTAAAGATTGCTCTTTGAAGGTGTTTCTTTCCAATGAAACTCTTGGAGAAGACACGCTTCGGAAATTGGGGAAGTGAAGAATGACGTGGCGTTACAATTGAAAAGAATTGATAATAAGAGCTTCTAAAAATTGCCACGTAAGGAAAAACAAAATTGTGGCTTAGTATATAAGATAAGGGGACAGACGAGAGGGGACATGATCCTTCTCTTGTATTTTTATATCCATTTAAAAAAAAGGAGAGAGAAGGGACATGCAAGTGGGACGGGATCCTTCTATTTTATTTATTAAACCCATTTAAAAAAAAAGAGAGAAGAGAGAAAGGATAGAGACAAGTGGAATGAAAAAGAGACAGAAGGGATAGAGACCTGTGGGACAAGGGTACCTACTCTTTTTTAGTCTTTATAAAAATAAAGAAAGAGAGAAGCGATAGACGAGTGGGGACAAGGGGGTCCTGTCTCTTGTCTTTATAAAACTAAGGGACACTGCCCTTGGTCTAAAGAAGCAGATGAGAGGAGAGAGAGAGGAGAGCAGATGAAGGACAAGGAGAGCTAAGACTAGCAGGCGCTTATGGAAACAAAAAGAGCAGTCGAAGGAGAGTAGCGTACCTGGAGGTGGAGCATCATATCAAGTATGTCTTCTTTGGAGTAGCGTATCAGTAATTGGGTTCTTCCTTTCTACACAAGTCCTAAACAACGAATAACCATTTTTTTTGGATACTTACAGTAAACGTGCCCGCATACTGTATCAATCTGGGGCACCTTCATGGCACGACATGGACACATTCCTAGCCGTGTTGTGCCATCCAGCTTGCTGGGTCTTGGCACCTCAAATTTGGCATTTTGGCCGTGCTTGGGTAACACTAGCCAATACGTATCGATATATATCGAAATTGAGAGCACCCCCCCTTTTGAGCTTTTGAAACCTTCATTTTCTTCCTGTTTTGCTCATTCCCTCCAAATCTTGTGTCTCAGCCTTAAAATGACCTATTTGTCTTCAAAAAATCATTGAAAAACCTATTTGATTTTCCTGGAGATTGAATCAAAGGGGATTTCCACTATTCATCTAGGTATGCTCCATACTCGTTATTTTCTATTTTTAAGGTGTTAAATCCTTTGAAATGGGTTAAAAAAATGCTTGAGATCATTAAATCTAGGATATGTGCATACACTTGTGTAAATTTTGTTGTAATCTTATAGTTATATTTTGATGTGTTTGCCTAAAAATGCCCATTTTATTAATGAATTATGTTGTATATGTAATATATATTTATAAACATATGCGCAACGTATTTGCAGTTTTAGGAATTAATGCATGGTGGTAACTCATATAAATAGTTAAAATGATAGTTATTGAATTCTATCTATATATTTGTAGCATAACTTTGCATTAAAATAAGTTTGGTATTAAGTTTCCAACAATTCTTGAATTTTCCCGTGCGTATGGATACGTTATCCATGACACGTTTCTTAATTTTGATTTACTGATGCACACTTCGATGCCTATATTTTGAATATGTTTGCAGTACAGTACATAAGAGTTTCATTTTGAAAACCTCAAAAAAGTATCTGTATAATACGGTGAAAAGTTTGAACCATGCTTGGATGCTTGTTTTCTTGCAACTATGCTTTGCTTGCTATAAAGGTGTTTTCATCTCATATTATTTTCTTTGCTTATCTCTCCCCTTTGTATTCATCAGCTCAGAAAGGAACATTCATGGGAAACTAAATTGTTTTTTCCTCCAATTTCAGGGGTATCCTTGCGGCAGTTGATGTCTTTTCCGACCACGTTATAGTGGGGGTAAGCTGTATTAATTATAATACATGCATGTCTTCATTCACGTTTCCATTTAGCATCTTGTAATGTAAATCAGTGTACAGAACCTATCGTTTTGTTCAAGAACTACTTACGGTAACAGTAAGATTGCATGTATGGTTGTGAAGATGTGTCACTCGGGAGGGTAATTGCCTAATGGGTGTCTAAGTTGAAACAGATGACAATGCTTAAACAGACCACATCCAAAGAAAGGGACCGGAGGTTTTGATATATTATCTATATTTTCTATGCAAGTTTGTAAATAGATTTTAGTGTTCGAATATGAAATATGTTTTACATTTAATGGGAACAAGATAATTTAAGTCAATTTTGGACATTTAAGTTGGTAAAGGATATTATTTAACATTCGGTTCTGACGTCCAATTACCCATCCATTCATTCAATTGGGGCATGGATACAAGCAATGGGAGAGACTGGGAAAGCATGCCCTCATAATAACTAAGATAAATAAAATGTATAATGTGAGTTTCTAATGTGGTGGAAATCCGAACAATTGTTAGAAGGATTTAAAAATTTTCCAATTCTCAAATGAGTGCTGTCTTTAGGTGGACCAATATTCACTAATGATTGTTTCGAGATACGGTTGGCGGTTTGTCTCCCTCAATTTGCTCAGTGAAATATGTTCAGTCAATTGCCCTTCCCTTCCTCCTGAAGTTATGGGGCTATTTTGCCGAGTTCCTTAAGGTTTTTGCTTGCACTTATTGCATAGGAAGTCAGGGAGGCCTGAGAGCGGTGGTTTAACTGACATGTAGACTTACGGACCGGACTAGTGCCTCACTAAATTTTATTAAATTTTACTGCTTGAGCTTAAAAATATACGGACAGCCTGTGGCTGCATCCTCTGTGAAGCAGATTTTGAACGTAAGTGGCTAAGCGATACTTTATTGTAATAATACATATATAGAGGTGATGTTTATTGAGTGGACTCGTTGTCGACATAAGGTGAATCTAGACCTTGTCTGGGTTCCGGAAAAGACTGTTTGTTTGCTTCATTCTTAATAAAATTGGCTTGCAGAATGTGAAAAAAACATAGAGAAAGGAGGAGAAGCATACAAGTTTGCAAGAGTTATAGGTTCATTAAAACAGGATTTGTAGCATTTTCTTTTGATGTGATCATGTGGGATATAGTTGTAGAAATAAGCTAACAAAAATTCAGATCAATGTCCTGAGCATAAAGCTTTGTGAATTATCTTATGGTCGCAGCACATTCTCATAGAATTACCAGTACCTGTATCATGTTGACACAATTAGCTCATCCAAAGCTGTGTATGGGTAACATATCATAGAAAATAAAGTCATCCTGTCTGGTTGTCTCAAGAACTGTAAATAACCTCTTCTTTTTTGGTGAAATGTTATTATCTAACACACACACACTAAATTCACACACACAGCCAGACCTAAGGTAGCTGCTAAGGTGCCATAAGGATAAGTCCAAGCAACCACTCCGAAAGGGCCTGTCTTAAGGAGGGTTGATGGCCCCTTTACACCCCTGCGAAGTCTTCTGTGTGTGTGAGTTGCTTGGACTTACCTTAGCGGCTACCTTAGGTCTGGCTGTGTGTGAGTTTAGTGTGTGTGTGTTATTTGATAACATTTCACCAAGAAAAAACCATTTGGTTCTCTGTTACCACTTGCGCTAGGGCGTTATCCCGGGTTTAGTCCCACCTTGGTTGGTAAATAACCTCTTAATATAGCCCAAAATGGTGTTTCCTTTTTGTTCTTGGTTTTTTGATGGGCAGTGAGAAATTTATATTAAAAGATAAGAAAAATGTATGTTCTCTTTGTTGTCATAGTCCGCAACTATTTCTTTGTTCGTTCTGAAAATAAAGAAAACGATCTTACTCATTTATTTTTCCAAGTACGGGAATGGAAATTTATGAAAACAAATATTCTATTTACTTAAGTAGTTTGGTGTAGTGTAGTCAAAATGTTACCATGGAAATGCCTAGGCCACCGTCTTGCCTAGCTATAGGATTCCTATCGCCTTAACCATGATCTAGGCGGACACTAAGTCAATCTTATAAATGTAAAAGGAAAAAGCAAATTTTGGTTGCCTAGGCATCATCTCACCTTGGAAACCCCCTATCGCATAGGCATTGCCTGGGTGCTTTGACTACACTGGTTTGATGTTCCATCTTTGTTGCCAAACAATCTGGGTTTGTTTATCTTAATTCAGGAACATTTTTCAAATGGTATGTTAGGATACAATTAATACTATGTGGCTTTCTTGCAGATTTTCTACTTAATTGGATTCGCTTTGTTTTGCCTAGAGTCGCTTCTAAGCTTGTGGGTACTTCAGGTCAGTGCGAGAACCATAACTTTTGTTGCGCTCTCTGTAACCTTCTAACTCTAAAATGGATATTTTGGGGCATCCTAAACTGTGATTTCTCTCTCTTTGCAATGGGTACTCAAACTGTGATTCATGACAAATATATCTTCTCAAATGGCCCTTGTGGTGAAAGCATGCTCTTGACAAGCATAACTCATTCAATGAGTGTTGCTTTCTTGATTTTTCAACTACAAGATTGCTTTTTTTTTTCCCCCTCAAGTTTGGAGGTTTATTTTGTAAACATGTGAACTTGATACTTTTAAAACTTGTATTATGATACTATATGTATCCATAATATTTCAAGCAGAGAAGAATGAGTTGCAGTGTACTAGGTCAAATGACTAGGTTGGGTGAATTTTTTTAATTAAAAGACCAATGTTTTAAGACCTGGAATACTTGGAACAGAGATCAAACCTACTAGGGACTAGGGAGGTGGGTCAGGTCTTAGCTCAGATGACATCACCCTAACATCATGATAAAATAATTTTAAAATTTAAACAGTAGAAAATTAAAGTGAATACTCCTTTTCCCTTCCCTTTCTCTTTCTTTGTCTCTTCCTGATTCCAACAATGGCCACACTCCTCTTCTCCTCTTCAACTCTCTATCCGACATCGATGGTGAGGGAGGCATCTTCTTCTCCTCTCTCTCTCTGTAATTTACTCTTCCTGTCAGCGAGGATGACTTTCCTCAATAGATTTATGAAACTCTCTCAGATTACTTTGGCATCCAACGTCTTTTTACATCCCCAATGTGCGTCGCATACACACACACTTTCATATGCGTCCTGATGCGGGTCGGGATATTTTATTCACTCAAACAATAATAATATTTCATGTCATATTTTTAGCAAATACTGCCTAGGCGAGCAATCGTCTAGGCCCAACAGAGGGCCTGGTCGCCTAGGTGACCACATGAGGTGATGAGTTTAATGAGCATGGTTCTTACGTCTTTTTAAATGCTTGAAATTTGTGTGAATAGAGTCCCAAATAGCTTTTTAATCACCATTTTGAGGCAGGATGAATGACGTTTTGCCACTATCTTGTAGATGCCTCTAACTAGACTTGTAGGACGTAAGTCTTTTAATTCCTTGGCCCCCACCTTAGGAATTAGGGCGATAAAACTTGCATTTACCGCCTAAAATGAAACTCTTATAAGACCTCCGACAAGTCACTTTTAATAATCACCCAAAGTACTTATAAAGGAGCCTTATCTCCTTCCAAACTTTTGATATCAGCCAGGACTTCCATTTCTTCCCCAATCACCTCCCATCCAGATCATCTAAGCAAGGGTGTCCACCGTTGGTCTAAGTCTGTCTAAGGAATAGGCTGCTCAAAGAAGCGGGTAGCCTCCCTACCTCCCACTTATGCTCCCATCGATTTTACTAATATAATTAGCTTCTTCTGGCATTGGCAGTTTGGCACGTTGCTTGAAAGAACTTGGAATTCTTATCTCATGCTTTCAATCTTCCTCTACCTCTAAGGATGGGAGAAG
The DNA here is from genome assembly GCA_015143295.1 of Tetracentron sinense. Lineage (NCBI taxonomy): Eukaryota > Viridiplantae > Streptophyta > Magnoliopsida > Trochodendrales > Trochodendraceae > Tetracentron > Tetracentron sinense. The sequence continues at coordinate 6,508,721 of CM026572.1, read as the reverse complement.
TCAGGGCTTTCTTGAGATCTTCCCTTTTAAGACAACCCTTCGGACCATAGCAAAGATATCTTCCAGCTTGTCAATCTCTGAGCTGCTTTCCTTCTTTTTCTCCCCCACCATACCAAAAGGAATATTTTTCCAAACCTTAATCCTATCCTTGAGGGATTTTAGTTTCCTAGGGGAGGAGGTTTTTCATATTGGGACCATGTTGCGGTGTTACATTGACTGGGGAATGAGATATAAAAATTCTCCCCATAGGAAAAAAAAATCTAATTTTTTTTAATTGTACATTTCTGGAAATAGAAAACCTTTAATATCTTCCACAACACCAAAATCAGGCACCTTACATTTTTGTATTTGTGGGAAAGCTAGGAGCCAAATACATTTAAGTACTTGAAGAACAAAGAACTTGATCCCTTCGGAAAGTAACTTTCTATTATGATCTTACTAAGATTCCACCATGATTACACAAGATATCCTTATTGAGGGTTATTACAAGCATAATATGAGCAATAAAAATCTTAAGAAAAAAACTATAACGATAAACCTTTTTTTTTACAAGTGAAAGATGTGTTAAAAATAAAATTAATAGTATATCACAATTCACGATAAGTTTTTTTTTAAAATAGGTGTAAGATTTGTGTTAATTTTGTTTTACATGTGGGAGATGTGTTAAATTAAACATATAATATATCATGATTTTTTTGGTAGGTGTAAGCTTTGTGTTAAATTAAACTAATAGTGCATCAATGTTAGGAAGTATTACATCCCACACAACAAAGAAGCAAAACTAAAGGTCAAATGTACAACCATAAGAAAAAAGTTCATATATTGGCACCTCATCAAAAGAGATAAATGTGTAAGATTTGTGTTAAATAAAACTAATAGTGCATCAATATAAGGAAGTATTACATCCCACACAACAAAGAAGCAAAACTAGAGGTCAAATGTACAACCATAAGAAAAAAGTTCATATATTGGCACCTCTTCAAAAGAGATAAAGGTGGTACACCAAAAAAAGAGTATCTTGATGTAATATAAAATATTCTCTTCCTGAGTGTCAACATCTTAGAACTCCCTCGTATTTCGTTCTATCCAGAAGCTCCAACGCTTCGCACCCAGAATCTTGTGCCAGAGTATAGGCATGCTCTGGAAAGAGACACTGACCACTACATCAAGCAATCCCTCAAACTCTTATGAAAGACTCACCAGAATATGTTGCCAGAGTATAGGCATGCTCTGGAAAGAGACACTGACCACTACATCAAGCAATCCCTCAAATTCTTATGAAAGACTCACTAAATGCCAAGAACACTTAGCTCCCATAGTATCTGCAGTAGATGCTCCATTGTTTCCCTTTTCTTTTAAAAGAAGCATTTATTAGCCATTCTCTACCCCCTACTATGATGACCTGAACCTGTGCCTAAGGAATTATATTCTGAGACGCGCACTCGCCATTAACTCGTAGCGGAAGACTTTGCCCGTCAAAAATGCAAGAAATTTTGGACTTTTATTCAAGAGCTTATACAAGCAATACATCTGGTCATCACAATAACCCATCATAAGCAAATGTGTTATCTTCACTTGCTATTGTATTCTTTTGCAACATGGCGCCTCTATTACGCCGACAGGCTTTCCAAGATTACCAAGCATAGCTCTTTTGCCGCATTTGCTAATCCGGCATCTGCCACAAGATCTGATAACATAAAATGCCAGTAAACTGGGATTTCTTGATCTACCTCCTAGAGAGAATGAGTTTCGGTTCGAAGTGGAGGAAGTGGATGCGGTCTTGTGTGGTGTCTGTTTCTTTCTCTGTCTTGATCAATGGTAGTTCAGCGGAGTTTTTTCCTAGCTCTAGGGGGTTGCGGCAAGGGGACCCTCTCTGTCCTTTCCTCTTTGTTATCGTTGCAGAGACTTTGAGTAGAATGTTGTCAAAAGCTGAGAGGACTTTTTATGAAGGTTTTCGGATTGGCTAGCAGGGTTTGAGGGTTTCTCATCTTCAGTTTGTGGACGATATTCTCATTTTTTGCAGGGCTTTGCGAATGGACCTTCTTAATATAAGTTGTATCTTGCGATGCTTTGAAGCGGTGTCAGGTCTTCGCGTAAATTTAGCAAAATCTGAGATTCTGTTGCTGGGGGAGGTGGCAATCATTGACCACCTCGCCATTTGTTTTGGTTGTGGAGTGGGGTCTATCCCCGCAGTGTATCTGGGCCTACCACTGGGAGCGAAATACAAGGCAAAAGCAGTTTGGAATCCAGTGTTAGATCGTGTTGCTCGAAGATTGTCAGGATGGCCGGTTTCCTATTTATCGAAAGGGGGGAAAATGACCCTGATTCAGAGCACGCTGCAAAGTCTACCAATTTATTTCTTGTCGGCTCTTACCATCCCTCTTTTGGTGGCCTCTTCCATAGAAAGGTTACAGAGAGATTTCTTATGGAATGATAGAGAGGATCGGTCAAAGTACCACTTAGTGGCGTGGGATAAGCTATGCCGGCCTAAGGAAGTTGGTGGCTTGAACTTAAAACCACTCACTCAAATGAACAAAGCACTGCTAGGTAAGTGGGTGTGGCGCTTTGGAGAGGATAGAGACGGTTTGTGGAGGGAGGTGATCGTAGCAAAGTATGGGGAGTCTTCTGTTTAGATTCTGAGGGAGGTTAGGGGAACCTATGGGACGGGGCTTTGGAAGGGTATTATGGCTACAGCAAGGGAGGTGGTGCCTTTCTTTAGTTTCTGGGCAGGGCGAGGGTCGGATATCAGGTTTTGGAAGGACAAATGGATAGGCTCCTCTCGGCTCATGAACGATTTTGGTAATCTCTTTATTCTTTCTTCGGACAGGGATGCTCTAGTGGAGGATTTTTATGAGAGTACGCAAGGAGTTGTTTGGTGTCCAAGGATGAGGCGGGACCTTAATGATTGGGAGATTAGTGATTTTTCCCGGCTTATGGAGCGCCTTTCCTTGGTTGCCTTATGTCCAGGGGTGCGGGATTGCAGGTCGTGGTCTAGGAGCAGAAATGGGAGTTTCTCTGTTCGTCCGTTGTTTCAGGCTCTGTCTCCTCCTCGAGGAGGTCCGTTTCCTCATAGAGTGGTGTGGAACCCAGGTATACCCTCAAAGGTGTCTTTCTTCCTTTGGTAAGCTTATTTGGATAAAATACTTACAGGGGATCAGCTACAGCATAGAGGATGGAGTATGGCAAATAAATGTTTTATGTGCCATAAAGCGGAAGAAACTACGGATCATCTTTTTGTTCACTGCCCGGTTGCGATGGATGTGTGAAGTTTTTTCTTGTCTCGATTGGGAGTGATGTGGGTTTTCCCATCCTCTTTTAGTAATCTCCTCGATTGTTGGAATAGGGTAAGAGGAGGGGGAGGGAGAGGAGTTTTGGGGAGCTCTTCTTGGGGCTATATCGTGGACCCTTTGGAGAGAGAGAAATAGTAGAGTTTTTGAAGACGCATCGGCCCCAGTGACCAGGATTTGTGACCGCACCCGTTTGGTAGTCATGGAGTGGGTAGGTTTGCATTGGGCTAGGGAGGATATCCAGGGCATTTTGTATTAGCCTTAGCAGGCCAAGGGTGGGGGTTTCTTTGTGAGGTGAGTGGCCGTTTTCGGGTTTACTTGCTTGTAAAGCCGAAGGCGTTTTGTTTTTTGTAATTTTCGCTCTTTCTTAATAAATTGAGTTATTGATCAAAAAAAAAAAAAAACGCCAGTGAGCTATGAAGCCCAATAAAATCTTAAGCCTTCTAAGCTAATATCCATATTTTGCCATCCAATAATAACATCAGATATATCATTAATAAATCAACAATATTAGCTTATATCATTTCATTGATTAACAACATCCTCATCATATCCGATAGTAAGTATGCTAATAGACATGGCAAACATCAACTGATATCATAATCATTTCATCATAAATAGTGGATCATGGTGCTCCACTAAATTTTGAATAATAATCAAGTTCTTTGTTCATCGACCCATTGGTCACTTAGGACAACCTCGCCCTATCCAAGGTTCTCAACCTTATAAAGTATTCCGACCCATTGGTTGCCCGGGACCACCTCGCCTTAGTGTCATGTATGAGGTTCCCAACTTCATATTATATTCACATTTTCAAACTTATTGTCATTCCAGGGTTCTCAACCCAATATCTTAATTAAGGTTCTCTACCTTGTACCATAACTGAGGTTCCCAATCTCGTATCATTTCCAATTTCAGAGCTTCCCTAGGAATCTTTTCCCTTTACAGTAAGTTATTTCGTCTCAAATTATCGTTGCCCATTGATAACTCATCAAGTCCGACTTTCATTGGGGCATATCAATGTACAGAGGTCACCATTCCCACGGGACATACCTATTGGACAAAGATCGCCGCCCCATTTCAATAGTTATCATTAACCCACAACTTGTACCATCTCAGGACATACCAGTGTACAACGATCACCACTCAACCCGTCATGGGGCTTACGTAAGTACAACGATCACCACCCCTGAACCTGTCTTGAGACACACCTACGTACAATGATCACCACCCTTCAAAGTATTGTTGAGACATACCGAAGTACAGAGGTCACCCCTCAAAGTATTGTTGGAACATACTAGAGTATAGAGGCCACCCCTCAAGTATTGTTGGAACATACCAAAGTATAGAGGTCACCATCCTTTAGGCTCCGTTCTTTTGGTAGAACTGTTAAAAGTCCGGAACATTAATGTTTTAGAACAAGAGGCAAGGGTCTAGGAAGAGAGGGGAGAGGGGAGAGGGGAGAGGGTTTCAAACTCTTTTACTCGATGGTATCTCAGATTTATCGAGTTCAATTTAATTAGAAGTTCTACATCCATGAAACTTAAAATTCCAAAAAAAATTTTGGAACTTGAAAGTTCCAAATTGGTAGGACTTTTGCACCCTATGGGATAATTTAGTTCTAGACATCAAGTAAAATTTAGCATGAAACAATGTCAAGTTCTAGACTTTAAAAGTTCCACCAAAAGAATGGAACCTTATGGTTCAAAATACCATCTTATCTTTACTAGGGCTTACCAGTGTACAAAGGTCACCATTCCCTCGGGACATACCTACTGCACAAAGATCACCATCCTAACATAATATCTTTGACTAGCCTCTATTGGGACATCCCTACTGTATAAAGGTCGCCATCCCCACGGGACATACCTACTATACAAAGGTCACCACCCCGCAAGGCAACATCCATAATCTTCCTCTATAAGGGCATACCTACTGTACAAAGGTCACTATCCCCACAGAACATACCTACTATACAAAGGTCATCACCTCGCAAGGCAACATACAAATCCCTGGGCCTTTATCCATAGGGGCCATCACCCCGGAGTCCATTGACTCATTATCCAATTGGGCCTTCACCTACGGAGGCCTTCACCTCGGAGTCTGTAGACTCATTATCCAACTGGGCCTTCACCCGCTGAGGCCTTCACCTCGGAGTCCGTAGACTCATTATCCAACATGGCCTTCACCCGCTGAGTCGTTCACCTCGGAGTCCATAGACTCATTATCCAATCGGGCCTTCACCCGCTGAGGCCTTCACCTCAGAGTCCGTAGACTCATTATCCAACCGGGCCTTCACCCGTTGAGGCCTTCACCTCAGAGTCTGTAAACTCATTATCCAACTGGGCCTTCACCTGCTGAGGCCTTCGACTCATTTTAGTTTCTGATCTGTCACCATTGAAACCCTTACCATTGTGTCTCATTCCACTATGATAATGAATCGAGGTCTCAGGATCATCCCCCGGTGGTTCACCAAATATAATAGTTTTATACCATTGAAGTCATTTTTCATTTTCTCGTTTTATTGATTATTTATCTCAATCCCAATTTAAATTCCTTAAATACATCTCTTCAATTTCTCCAAGGTATCTACTATTAGACCAAGAATACCTCGATTTACGTAGTTTATGCATGATAGTTAGCTTTAGCTCTGATACCAACTATGACGACCCGAACCCGTGCCTTGAGAATTATATTTTGAAACGCGCACTCGCTCGCCATTAACATGCAGCAGAAGACTTTGCCCACCAAAAATGCGGGAAATTTTGGTCTTTTATTCAAGAGCTTATACAAGCAATACATCTTAGTCATCACAATAAGTCATCATAAGTAAATGCATTACCTTCACTTGCTATTGTAATCTTTTGCAACATGACGCCTCTATTACGCTGACACGCTTTCCAGGATTACCAAGCATAACTCTTTTGCCGAATCTGCTAGTCCAGCCCTAGAAAAAGTAAGCCGCGCTAACGTCGCATCGCGGCCACACGTGTCGCATTGTGTGCATCTACTTTAAGTACATATAGTACAATGAATAGTGGAGTATCCACTTGCATGACATCATGCAAGTGTTTAATCAAAAGAAAGGAGGAAAAACGCAAAAGCCACATCATTCCCCCACCATGTCTCCCATGCCACCTCATCCCTCTCTCCGATATAAACCAACCCCCACATCCCTTTGGGGTGTTTGTGTGAGAACCCCCCCTCATTCCCATCTCTTTCTTTTTCTTCCCTGAAGAGCTCTAAACCCTCTTCATCTTCTTCTTCTTCCTTGAGCATAAACCACCATTGTTGCTTGCTTAAGACCTAGAGAGAGAAAGAGAGTGCAAAAGTGAAGAAAACTCAAGAAGAAAGAGGAATCAACCAAGGAGACCTTTGCTCAAGGGGGATTTATAAAGCTTGGGAGGTATAAATCTCTCCTTTTCTCTCTAATTTTACATGTCTTAGATGATCTTGGCTCAAGATAGAGTTAGGATTATGTAATCTTGAGTTAAGTCATGATTATTGAAAGTTTAGAGTACTTTGAAGTATGAAATTGGTATATGAGTGATGATTCCAACTTGTGTAAGGATGGGAAAACCTCCTAATCTCATAAATCTACATGATATGGGTGTGTTGGGAAATAAATCTTAGGTTATACCCTTAATTTCATGTGTATTAGTACACCTTTCCAGTTTTTGTAAATCTGTTATTTTCGGACCAGCTGTAGTAAATTGGTGATTGGGATCTCTACTGAGATCCAAATGACATGAGGTTTCTTCTGAAGCTCCGTATTTGAACCCTCTATGTCTTTGATTTTTATGATGATTTCTAGGATTTTAATATTGCCTACACAAGAATAGAATTAAACGTTTTTCTGTAGTCAGGATTTTCCTGTAGCAGGACCCTAAACTTGATTCAGATGCCCAGAATGCTTCCGATGGAATTTTTGAATGATTGAAATTTATACAGTTAGATAATTAAGTTGGCTTTCCAGAACAGTTGAGTTTGGTTCATTTGAGCTCTTCATACCAGGGAGTTCTGAATTTTTTACTGTCAGTGGGTCGGTATGCTCTGTAGCTGATCACTGTTCCCTGTTTCTTGAATATTATGATTGACTTCTCAAGAGTATTATTGATCCCAATTGTTATGGAATTGAAACTTATTGAGTCTAGTTTTCAGAAAACTAGGTCTTATATTTTACGGAGCATTAGCTTAGGAGATATGGATTTTTAAGTGTGATAGGGTCTGTCTGTCCAAATGATTCAATTGGATGTTCATGAGTAAAACTATACTTTAGTAAATATGGATCCACATTTTCTATTAATAATAGAAAGCAAGAGAGCAAGATTCACAAAGAGTGAACTGAGCTACAAATAGAGAACTACAGTGAGAAATACACAAAAGAAAAGAAAACAGAAGAAAGGACCAATCTGTGGGCCATAAAGGAAAGCAAAATCCCAAAGAAACAAACACTCCCCCCACCCTGAAGTTGGGCCCCTAGCCGACACCCATTCTCCCAAAAGACGACATACTCGCCTAGACACTCTTCCGACCGATAAAGAAGAGTTCTCAAAAATCTGTCTTTTTCGCTCCTTCCATATAGACCATGTGACCACCCCTGGAAAAAGAGTCCAATAGTGTTCAACTGAGGGCCCTATATGCTTGGCAGCCAACAAGATAAGAAACTCTGGAAGGAGTAGGGGAAAACCCATGCAACTCCAAAGTGAGCTAGAAAGTAGCTCCAGATGGTGTATGCAAAAGGAGATGATCTACAGATTCCTCCGTTGCCAGGCACATCGCACATCTGTTTGTGAGGTTCCAGTCTCTACTTTTAAGATGATCCATGGTGAAGATTTTGTTTAGAAAAGCAGTTTATAGAAAAAAAACACACCTTGGATGACATTCTTGAATGCCACACCACTCTGTTAGGGAAAGTGGATAGAGAAAAACCACTCCAAGCCTTCAAGAAGGATATAACAGAAAACCTACCTTTTTTGTCCCCGGACCATACTTGAGAATCCTTAGAATTGAGCAAAGGCTTTACAATATCTAAACGCCCCAACAGGCTGATAAATGAGCTAACTTCCCAATCTTGCAATGGTCTCCGAAAACGGGGGACCCTGACAATGGCCCTGCCTCTCCTCTCAAAAAAGGAAGCCACCACCCCTTGACGATCTAGGGAAAGTAGATAGAGCGAGTGGAAGTCCTGTTTTAGAGTGTTAGAACCTCACCATAAATCAAACCAAAATTTGACTTCCTCCCCATTACAATTGACAAATCGGATGTGACGGTTAAAATCTGTCTTAGCCTTAAGGATTACTCTCCATAGACCCACCTCATAGGGATTGGTTGTCCCTTTGGGATTCCATCTGCTACTCTCCCCGTATCTTGTCACTATGACCTAATGCCAAAAACTGTGACTTTCTTCCCTAAATCTCCACAACCACCTTCCCAATAGACCGTGTTAACGATTTTGAGGGGCCACAGGTTTAGCCCGCTAAACGTCTTAGGGCAGCAAACCAGGTCCCAACACACTAGATGATACTTCCTAGTATAAACCTTCTCATTCCACAGGATGTCTCGCTAGATCTTTTTAATCCGAGCAACCACCGGCAAAGGGATCGAGAACAAGGATATGTAATAAGTTGGGAAGCTACTAAGAGTACTTTCAAAAGGGTTAGGCACCCTCCTTTTGAGAGGAAACTAGCCTTCCATCCTTCTAGTCTCTTGATGCACTGCTCAATCACCGGCTCCCACATCGAGGAGGCTTTGAAAGAAGCCCCCAACAGAAGCCCAAGGAACTTAGTCAGGAGAACACCGGATTTACACCCTAGGCATAGAGCCAACTCCTCAAGAAGGGGAGCCTCTCCCACGGCGTAGATATGACTCTTGGAAAAGTTTATCAGTGTAGACACCCTATTTTGCATGGGCCTGAGAAAACCCAGTGGTGCCCAAGTATTGAGAAAGATGACGAGATCCGGACTCCGAAAGGTCGAAGATCAAAGCCGAGAACAAAGCCCAAGCCCAAACCAACTCGAGCCCAAGGGGGGGGACTTGTTTTTAAGCTTGAAATTAACCCGCGCCCTTTATAAGGGCGCGCCCCTATTTTTTTGCCAAGATTAGTCACGCGCCCTTCATAAAGGCGCGGCGTACGGAAACCTAATTGAAATCTCGTTTTGCGGGCCAACACGTTTCGGGGTTATTTTTTTAGTCCCACATCGGAAAAAAAGCGTTAAAATCCTATTGTTTCACCTTATAAAAGGAGCCTTACTCCAACTCATAGATCATCTTGGAAACTCCAGAGGAGAACTCTTGAGAATCAGAGGAGAATCCTTTAGGCTTTCAACTTGAAACCAAGGAGAACTCTGAAAAAGCCTAGCTTAGCCCTCGAATCCCAGAAATTCCAGCCATCAACCTAGGAGTGATCTTCACCAACTTTGGGAGAAATCTTGGAAGTTCGGATCTCGTCAAAGCATTCTCTTCTCTTCAACCACTTGGATCATTTATAAAGGGAAAATGTATGCCACATCCTCATCCTCTGTTTCTACCCGTCCAAGTCTCTTCTTCCCTCACTTTCTCTGAGTAGCTCGGAGATTTCCCTCTTCACGGTTGTGCGGACGAGGAAATCCGGGTGAAAGAAAGGGCCGGAAGACTAGATCTTCGACTTCTTTTTAAGCTTTTCTTTATTATTGTTAGTAGTTTTGTCCCTTTTCCATCCAAATGTAGGCGGGGCCTCTCTTAACTCGGTTGAGGAGGGATGTGTGGCCGTTCGCCGATTTAGGGAAAAGGGATTTTGCCGCGCAAGTAGAGAGAAATTCACCCTAACTCGGTCGAGGAGGGGTGGCTTTCCAATCTCGAAATAAAAGAAAACAAGTAGGGTTGAAATCGCCTTAACTCGGTCGAGGAGGGGTGGTTTTTTCTCGAAATAATAATAAAAAAATAGAAAATAATTTCGAATTAATTTAATGGAGAAAGTTAAGAGGTAACCGTCGCTCGACGGATGAGGTGGGGTGCCTAACACCTTCCCCAACTCATAAAAGAATCCCCGGACCCATTCTCGGTTTTTTTTATTCAATCGAGAGTTCTTAATTGTGGGTGACCAATCACACCCAAAAATCTTGATTGGTGGCGACTCTAACAGATCTCGGCTTCACATCGGTTGAAAAACACGGATGCGGGGAGGGGATCGACCCGGGCCGGCTATCGCACAGCTGGCGACTCTGCTGGGGACTTAGAGGATTCGAGCCTCAATTTAACTTTCTCCATTAAATTAATTTCTTGCTATTTTCATTTTTTTATTTGTGGTTTTCTTCTGCTTCATCTTTTGCACTATTGTTCACGGCATCCACTTCCCCTCATGTTGTCCGAAACCGGACCTACCCCCATATTCGGAATTAAGTAGTTGAACGACCGTGGATAGCATCCCGGAAACGGCGACGAAACATTTCGACCCCAATCGTTTTGAATAAAGGAAGTGCACGGATCGTGCACGGATATTCTATGATTGTGGGACCTATTTTAGATGGACATTAGGACCCTACAAACCTCATATAGAGATATTTGTTGAGGACACGTTGCCTTGCATTGTTTTCTGACGATAGTATTGAATGATGTTAATGTTTAGATTAGTCATCTGCACAATGTTCAACTGAGTGGTGCCGTAAGTCTTTGGTATCCGCACTGGATATTACAGAGCAACTACCCAAAAAGCTCAGGCATTAGAACATTCCCTGTTCACTATACTGGTTATCTCCATGCTTTATCTTCGAGATTTCTAAGTCTCTGTTAATGGACACTTAGTTGTGAGGAATATTTCTTTAGCTGAACCTTCGGACTTCAAAAAAAAAAAGAAAAGGGAGAATGAGCCATTATTTTTAAAATTCCCCTAAGTCCTACGGGCAACCTTGTTAGAGGCTGAAAACCTCTATCCCGCCATTGTTTTTTAAAATTCCCCTAAGTCCTACGGGCAACCTTGTTAGAGGCTGAAAACCTTTATCCCGCCATTATTTTTAAAATTCCCCTAAGTCCTACGGGCAACCTTGTTAGAGGCTGAAAACCTCTATCCCGCCATTGTTTTTAAAATTCCCCTAAGTCCTACGGGCAACCTTGTTAGAGGCTGAAAACCTCTATCCCGCCATTATTTTTAAAATTCCCCTAAGTCCTACGGGCAACCTTGTTAGAGGCTGAAAACCTCTATCCCGCCATTGTTTTTAAAATTCCCCTAAGTCCTACGGGCAACCTTGTTAGAGGCTGAAAACCTCTATCCCGCCATTATTTTTAAAATTCCCCTAAGTCCTACGGGCAACCTTGTTAGAGGCTGAAAACCTCTATCCCGCCATTATTTTTAAAATTCCCCTAAGTCCTACGGGCAACCTTGTTAGAGGCTGAAAACCTCTATCCCGCCTTTTGATCTTGACTCATTCTTCAAAAAAAAAAACAAAAAAAAAAAAAAAAAAAAAAAAAAAAAACAAAAATAAGTTCGAAGTATTTGTCTCAGCTAAAGGAAAGTTCCCCATCGAAAGAAGTGTTCATCAACAGAGATTCTTCCCATATTTGATCCTTTTATTTCTTTCTTATTCTCAGGTTATTCATTATAGCTCCGAGGAGGAAAGCTCTATCCTCGTTGACTCAACCTGTTCGAAGTCCTTACTTCTTAAGATCCAGACAAAACTCTCTTAAAATGCCAGAAGAGCATGAACCTGTCCGAAGCGAGTTCGAATTGAGAACCACAGATGAGTTGTCCGAATTGAGAAGCAACATGCAGAACATGAGTTTGATGATGGAACAGATTCTGGCCCGGTTAGACAGGAGCCCGGATAACCCGGAAGGGTCGAATGATCAACCAAGATTCCCAAGGCAAGCACGGACAGGGGCACCACCACCCCCCCCATCAAATGATCCGGGTCACACAGAGGAGCAACCTGTTTATTTTGATCATCCAAAGATGACCCATTACGAAGAAGAAGAATGGCGTCATGAGAATTCAAAAAGTTCATTGGCCACCCAAGTAGAAAAACTCACAAACGATCTAAGATTGGTTAAAGGGGCGGATCCGTTCACTAAGATAGATGTTGACGATCTATGCTTATACTCCGTAACTAACCTTCCACCTAACTTCAAAATCCCAGAGTTTAAGCAATACAATGGCCAAGGCTGTCCCATAGCCCACTTGAAACTGTATGGAGGCACTCTAGGGATATATGGGAAAAATGAACAGTTGATGCTGCAGCTCTTTCAAATGAGTTTATCCGGAGGGGCACTGCAGTGGTTCTCTGAACTTGATCATTCCAAGATCAAGCGTTGGAGGGATTTGGCGGAAAGCTTCGTGGCGCAATACCGGTACAATACAGAGGTAGTCCCTACCAGAATGGATCTCCTTAAAATGGAGAGAAAGACTTCTGAATCATTCAGGGAACACGCCTATAGATGGCGAGACACAGCCGCGAAGGTCAGACCTCCTATGATGGAGGAAGAGATGGTCAGCACTTTCGTATCGACTTTGAAGGCCCCATATTATGATCGTCTGGTAACACAGACGAAGCAAGGCTTCGCGACCATCATTCAATACGGGGAAGGCATCGACGAAGGAGTAAAAACAGGTAAGATCATGGATCATGCTACGTTTCGTACAGTTATGGACACGTACGCAAATGGGGGACATATTGCAAAGAAGACCTACACAGGAAATAAGAAAAAAGAGAGTGAGGCATCTGGGACAACGGCCACTGCATATGGGCAAGTTGCTTATGCTCAACCTACATCCTTCCTATATCCAGCTCCGGTGACAAACCCAGGATTTGTCCAGCCCTTCCAGGCATCGGCCCCGCAGCATCATCAACAGCAACAGTATCAGAACCAAGGTCAGGGTCAGAACCAAGGATACCAGCGAAGGTACCACCATTTAGACCCCCTCCCTGCACGCCCGTCAGAAATGCTGCGCACTTTACTGAAAGAAGGAATTGTGAGCCCGGTCGAGCCAGGAGTACAAGATAAGACTTCTAGATTCTACAACCCCAATCAGAATTGTGAGTACCATATGAATGCTCCGGGGCATTCCACAGATAGGTGCTGGATATTGAAGCACAAGATCCAAGATCTAATTGAGAACAGGAGAATTGTAATCCCACCAGCTCCCTCCGGTATTCATCAGAACCCCCTTCCTACTTACAACCACAATGGGGCGTCCACCTCAAGGACTGTCAATACCCTTGAGTGGGACGACCTTGACTTTGATCCATCTCAATTGATCGAGAAACCTGGGGCAAAATTCAGGGTTTACTTCAAAGACCAAAGAGCATCACTTCCGGTTAATACTGTAAATTATCAAAAGCCGCCAATCATGTTCAATTGGCCTTCTCCTACTGCCGCTCCCTCTAAGCCAATTGTATTCAACTGGCCCACTCCTCCACCGGCCCAAGAATCGAAAACAATCGTGTTTGATTGGCCTGTCCCTCAAGTTAGTCAAGTTCCAACTCCTAAGCCAATCATATTCGACTGGCCCACTCCACAACCTCCTGTGGATTTAAAAAGGATGCCATTTAACTATAATAACATCCGTCAACCAGAAAAAGGAAAGGCTAAGGGAGCAGTTGCTGACGTGGACAACCTCAATCGATATGGGCAGGTCTACAGATCCGACCCGTCAAAGGTCAAAGGAAAAGGAAAAATGAACGAGACGGCAATAGAGAAAGAAGTCAGGGAAAGCAGAGAAAGGGAAGCCCTGGAATCAAGGGAGGAAGAGAGAAGGGTAAGAGGAAAAGAGGAAGAGAACCGGAAGAGGGAAGAGGAGAGAAAGAATCTGGAAAGGACCAGGAGATACAAGGTCAGCGACGAGTCAGTCCTGGAGGCCCTCAAACAGTCTAAAAAGGCGGAGTATTCAGTTCTTGAGCAAATGAACAAGATGCCTGCCCAAATCTCAATCCTGGGTTTGCTATTATCCTCTCAATTACACCGTAAAACCTTGTTAAAAGTACTGGATGAGGCTCAGGTTCCATCAACTATATCTCCAGAGGAACTGGAAAAAGTGGTCGGTAATATCACGGCCCTCACCACAATAAATTTTGATGAAGAAGAATTAGGTCCTGAAGGGACTAACCATGCAAAAGCACTACACATCACAGTGCTATGCAATGAGATGATTGTGGCGAGGGTCTTGATTGACAACGGGTCAGCCTTAAATGTCTGCCCACGAGCCACTATCCAGAGCCTTGGGATTAGTGAAGAAAACATCAAACCTAACGGGATGACTATCCGAGCTTTTGATAGCTCCAAAAGGCAGGTTGTAGGAGAGATTGACCTAGAAGTGACCATAGGTCCACATAACTTTGATATCACCTTTCAGGTGGTAGATATCCCTGCAGCATTTAACCTTTTGCTTGGTCGTCCCTGGCTCCATTCAGCCGGGGCAGTGCCATCGTCCCTCCACCAGAGGTTAAAATACATTAAGGACGATGAGGTCATCACGATCCTCGCAGAAAACATGCCCTCAATAAGACATCAATCTGATATTCCTTTCATCGACTTGGAATATCCCAAAGAGGTTCCTGGGTTTCACTCATTTGAGTTCACTTCGGTGAATAGCATACCCAGGATGCGAGGACTAGTGGAGCCCGAAGGCATCGATGTCAGTACGATGATAACAAGGATTATGACAAACCAGGGATATATGAAAGGAAAAGGCCTAGGCCGAAACCTCCAAGGGATTACCACTCCTTTGGTACCAAAGACCTCACCCCTCAGATTTGGTTTAGGGTACCAACCAACTGCCGAAGAACAGATTGAAAAATCTAGAGAACTGAGAATGGCTAAGCTTGATGGACCTCAGAAAGGCTTAGGAAGGATACCCCACATCAGGGAAACCTTCCCCTACCCATCTTGCGTCATTCGGCCGGAGTCGGATAGTCAACCCGGAGATAGAGTTGAATTTGAAGTTGATGAAATATTTGATTTGTCACTTCTCTTCGAAGAAGTGACATTAAATGATTCTAACTCCTCTGCGATGTTTAGTACCTCAGGATCACAGGGAACTCCACAGGAAGAAGAGCAGGAAAGATGTGAACAAGAAAGATGTGATGTAATGGTGATTGGTAATCAGCAAAATGATGGACTAGAAAAGTCAATTCGCCCATTGAAAGCAAATGAATCACTCAAGAATTGGGAAGCGATTTCCCGACGGTGCCCAGCCAACCGCGGTAGGAAGACCGGAATGGCCCCTGAATCAAGTCTGAAATGGTGCCCTGCCAACCACGGCAAGAATGCCGAAATGGCCATTAAAAAA
This sequence comes from Tetracentron sinense, assembly GCA_015143295.1. Classification (NCBI taxonomy): domain Eukaryota; kingdom Viridiplantae; phylum Streptophyta; class Magnoliopsida; order Trochodendrales; family Trochodendraceae; genus Tetracentron; species Tetracentron sinense. Next base: position 6,493,175 of record CM026572.1, on the reverse strand, counting down.
AAGTTCATTGAATGAAGGATCGCTACCGGGGAATGAGCCTTCGTCCTCGGCTAGCGTTAATTTAGAAGGTCATTTTATAAAAAAATCCAAAAACATTTTTTGTTTTCCTAGTCAGCTACCCAGGTGTGGACCTTCGACCGCGAGTAGCATTAATTTAGGAGGTCACCTTTTTAAAAATCCAAAAAATATTTTCAGTTTTCCTGGCCGTAGTTATTTTCAAGAAAAACCTAAAAAAATAACCTTTAAAGAATTTGGAAAAGAAGATGAACTCATGGAGCTTGAAAATGAAGATGACGAAGAAGATTTGGAACCTCCAAAAGAGATTCTAGATCTTCTGGAACGTCATGAAAAGGTGTTCAACCTAATATAGAAGAGACTGAGTCAATAAACCTGGGTACTGAGGAAAAACCCCAATTCGTAAAAATCGGAACTCAACTCACCGCCCAGCAGCGGACTGACTTGATCGTGCTTTTGAAGGAATACAAGGACATCTTCGCCTGGTCATATGAGGACATGCCAGGACTTGATACAGATTTAGTTGTGCATCGGCTCCCGCTCATCCCTGAAGCCAAGCCAGTCAAGCAGAAGTTGAGAAGACTCCGACCTGAATGGACATTGAAAATTAAAGATGAAGTCATGAAACAGTTTCAAGCAGGCTTTCTGGTAGTCTCTTCATATCCAGAATGGTTAGCCAATGTAGTTCCAGTGCCAAAGAAGGATGGGAAAGTCCGTATGTGTGTCGACTATCGCAATCTAAACAAGGCCAGTCCCAAGGATGATTTCCCCCTCCCTCACATCGACATCCTCGTCGACAACACTGCGGGCCACGAAACACTTTCCTTTATGGACGGATTTTCAGGATACAATCAGATAAAAATGGCTGAAGAGGATAGAGAGAAGACCGCGTTCATAACCCCTTGGGGCACTTTTTGTTACAAGGTAATGCCATTCGGACTCAAGAACGCTGGAGCTACATACCAACGTGCCATGACCACCTTGTTCCATGATATGATCCACAAAGAAGCTGAAGTGTATGTTGACGACATGATCATCAAGTCACCAAAAGGAGAAGATCACCTTATTAATTTAAGGAAACTATTTGGGCGACTGAGGAAGTTTCAATTACGGCTAAATCCTGCAAAATGTGTGTTCGGGGTGTTTTCGGGTAAGCTGCTTGGTTTCATTGTCAGCCAAAGAGGAATAGAGGTAGATCCAGCACAAGCAAAGGCGATAATTGATATGCCACCTCCAAAGTCAGAAAAGGAAGTGCGCGGCTTTCTGGGAAGACTCCAATACATCAGTAGGTTCATATCCCAACTGTCACCAATTTGTGAACCCATCTTCAAGCTTCTCAGAAAGAACCAACCTAAAGAATGGAATGAAGAATGTCAGCAAGCTTTTGATAAGATCAAGAATTATTTGCTTAATCCACCAGTGTTGGTACCTCCTATGCCCGGCCGACCTTTATTGATGTACCTGTCAATTTCCGAGAACTCCATGGGTTGTGTACTGGGGCAGCATGATGAAACCGGAAGAAAGGAAAGAGCTATCTACTATCTTAGCAAAAAGTTTACTGATTACGAGACAAGGTATTCGACACTTGAAAAGACTTGCTGTGCATTGGTCTGGGCCTCACAACGCCTAAGACATTACATGTTGAGCCACTCAACTATGTTGATAGCTCGAATGGATCCTTTCAAATATCTTTTTGAAAAGCCGGCCCTTACAGGACGGACTGCACGATGGCAAATGCTTCTCTCCGAATTTGACATCACTTATATGACCCAGAAGGCGATCAAAGGACAGGCCATTGCAGATCATTTGGCAGACCATCCACTACCAGACTATGAACCAATGAAAACCAATTTTCCCGATGAAGCTATACTGTTCATGGCTGGCGAAGTAGAAGAAGAGTCAAGGACCAACTGGAAAATGTACTTCGACGGAGCGGCAAACAAATACGGATATGGAGCAGGCGCAGTCTTAGTGTCTCCAGAGGGTAAGCAAATTCCCGTTGCGGTGAAGATGAGGTTCGAGTGCACAAACAACGTCGCTGAATACGAAGCCTGTATTATCGGTCTACAAGCAGCTGTGGACCTGAACATTAAGGCAGTGGAGGTCTTTGGAGACTCTACTCTCATTATTTTCCAGGCTACAGGAGATTGGCAAACAAGGGATTCCAAGCTAATTCCCTATCATGAGTATTTGGACAACATCAGCGACAATTTCGAGCACATCACGTTCACACACCTGCCAAGAACGGAGAACAGATTTGCAGATGCCCTAGCCACCTTGGCCTCGATTATTGACATTCCTGAAGGGATCGACATTTGGCCAATTGAGATCGAGGTTAGGGATGAACCAGCCCATTGCATGCCGATTGAAGAAGTTGGAGAAGATGAGCCCAACGAAAGGCCCTGGTACCATGACATAAAGCAGTACTTAAGAGATAGAACATTCCCACCTGAAGCCAATGCCAATGATCGACGGACTCTTCAAAAATTGGCCGGACAATTCTTTCTGAGTACAGGGAATCTCTACAAGAAAACGTTCAATCACATACTCCTTCGATGTGTGGAAGCGAAAGAAGCGGAAAAGATTGTTAAAAATGTCCATGAAGGGATATGCGGCCCACACATGAATGGTCATATGCTAACCAAGAAGATCTTAAGGTTGGGTTATTACTGGATAACCATGGAACGCGACTGTAATGAGCATGTGAAGAAATGTCACCTTTGCCAGATTTATGCCAACAAGATACAGGCTCCAGCCTCAGAGCTCCATAATATGACAACCCCTTGGCCTTTCTCCATGTGGGGCCTAGATGTTATTGGGCCAATAAATCCGAAGGCGTCAAATGGGAACAGATTCATACTAGTTGCAATTGATTATTTCACAAAGTGGGTAGAAGCAGCTTCTTATGCGAGCGTAACAAAGGGCCAAGTAGTCAAGTTCATGAAGAGGGACATTATCTGCAGATACGGAGTTCCAAACCAGATCATCACTGACAATGCCAAAAATTTCAAGAACAGGCAGATGACGGCGATATGCGAACAATTCAAGATAACTCATCATAACTCCACTCCGTACCGTCCTCAGATGAATGGTGCAGTCGAAGCAGCCAACAAGAACCTAAAGCGGATTATTGAGAAAATGGCAATCACTTATAAAGATTGGCACGAAATGCTACCATTTGCACTTCATGCATATAGAACCTCAATCCGGACCTCGGTATGGGCAACTCCTTTTTCACTAGTTTACGGTATGGAGGCTGTCTTACCAATTGAAGTTGAAATCCCGTCACTCAGAGTACTCATGGAAGCTGAGCTTGAAGAAACAGAATGGGTACAGGCCCGGCTCGACCAACTCAACTTGATTGAAGAAAAAAGACTAAATGCTATATGTCATGGCCAATGTTATCAAAGGAGAATGGCCAGAGCCTACTCCAAGAGAGTCCGACCACGGGAATTCAAAGAAGGTGATCTAGTACTCAAAAAAATGTTGTCACATCAGACTGATGCACGAGGAAAATTCAAGCCTAATTATAATGGTCCGTACGTGGTCAGGAAAGCATTATCTGGAGGAGCCCTCATATTGGCAGAGATGGATGGAGATGATCTCCCTGAGCCGGTCAACTCAGATTCAGTTAAAAGGTATTATGCATAACTCAACCCCATAGGAACATGGTTAAAGTTAAAATGAAGAGAGGCCTTCTTTCCTGTAACCCCCACAATTTTCCTAGTTATCCTTTTTGCTTAGCCCTTTGAGCCTGAAAATCTCATTCACCAAACAATGACATTGGTTGCACCCCACACTGGGGCATTTCTGGGTAAAAGGAGGAATTAAATCAAGGCAAAGTGTCCAACCTATACCGGCACAAATTTTGCGATTCAAGAAATTCATGTCACTCCAGTACTTTTATACTGGGGCAGTTTTTTTTTTTGTCACCCCTGAAAAAAAAAAAAAAACGGGGAAGAAAAGAGAATTGGACAGCCCAAGAAGAAAAGGAAAATAGCAAAGACTAACAAGGATCCTCAAAGCAAGCAATGTCATACCTGATTCTATCATGTGCAAAGAGTTTTTGAGCCATATCCCTTTTGTTTCAAAAACCTCAACCCTAGCCTATGTTTCGTCCCACTACTAAGTCCTCTCAGATTAATGATAACCATAAGTACTGAGGTTTGAATTACGCATAATCCTTTCCTTCCGGCGAGGATGAACGAGATAACTTGAGAGAAACCGTAAAAGAAAGCCTGATATGAAAGGGCACAATGAAAACCCGAAAGGGTGTTGTGAGTAAAAACATCATATCATGGCAAGAATCAATTGCCACGGGCTTGGTGAAAACCCCTCGGGGCGCCAATGCGCAAAAATTACGTGGGCCAGACTTGGTGAAAACCGTAACAGGCGCTAAGGGCAAAAGAGGCATTAAAGAAAAAAAAAAAAAGAAAAAAAAAGGTGTCTATTTTGTCACAATCAAGAGTCAATTCAAGCACAAGAATTTTTCAAGCCCGACATGACCACGGTGCCTCTTACTTACGGTACTTGGGATAATTCGAGACACTCACGGTAGACTTGCACAAGGTAATTCTATATCAGTTTGAACACCATCGAAGTTGGTTTTAACATATATATCTTTTAATCCAAATTCTTTGAGGTTAAAAAAAAAAAAAAAAAAAAAAAAAAATCGTCTGTGTGCTTTGCATGATCCTCGAACTACGCTGGTCTGATTCCCATATTAAGGGATACGTAGGCAAACTTCATAGGTGCGACCCCATTAATGGAAAGATTTTGGTGTGTTTCTTTCTTTTCCTTTCTTTATTGCATGAAAAAAAAAAAAAAAAAAAAAAAATAGTATTTTTGGTCGATGACGAGAATTCTGGAAAAAGACAAGAAAACAATTCATTTATTGAATAAAACAGAGTTCCGAGACCCATAAATATGAAAACAATATTTTCTATAGAAAGTATTATCAATGCTCTAAGGCAGGTACTGAAGACTCAATCTGAATCTGAAGAAGCACCACCTTGGTCCTTCAATTTATGACGAAGGCGAGCCAGCTCAGCATTCAATTTCAAGATTACCTCCTGGCTACTTGACTTCTTCCCACCAATGGGATTCTGGAAATACTGAAACTCCTCATTCACTGCTTCCAAAACGTTGACCTGAGCCCTTAAGTCCCGTATACAATCCTGATATGCGGCAGCCTCAACCCCCATTTTGGCAACCTCAGTCTTCAAGCCGGCATTTTCAGCAAGAAGGGAAGTTATCCTTTCTTCTAACTCTTTATAATTTGGTTGATCTTCAGTAGGCACAGTACTGATTGGTTCCTTTCTTTTCTCGCCTACACAGGGGTGTGGAGGAGAAACATAGGGGATGCAACAATCGGTGAGCCATCTGACATATTCCCCGGTGACAAGAGATTCTTGGTCATCACCAAAAGTAGACTTCACTCTTGATCTCCAACCAACCAGAAGACGGGAGAGGAGCTTTTCAGATGAAGGCCCGAAATCAACCACATCAGTTATAGCCTCGATAACAGGAATGCCTTGAGTACGTCCGAATTGGCGCACCACCCGGTTTGGAAAGTACTGGCTAGAACCTCGAAGACCAATTAAAATGAGATGATTTCTTCCAGACGTACCTGAAAGGACCTCTACAACATGGAGCCAAGAACACTTCCACACCAGCACATCTGGAGCCAGCGTGATAAGTTGATCATACCATGACTCTGGACTGTCCAGAAAAGGAGGAATGTTACTGAAAGAGCAATGAGATTTGATCAAATCCTGTCTCATAAAAGCCGGAGTAGCAAGAGGATTACAGAACTTGAGATGCTCTAATATCCATATCTGTAACAATGAAATACATCCTCTGAAGAAGCCGCCTCTCTTTTGAACACACCGATCCAAAGCCCTAAAAGTCTCAGCCAACAACATGGGAACGAAGGAATGACCTGTCATTATCTGCTCAACCACCTCCAATACCTGCATATCAATGTAGTTGAAACTCAGCGGAAATAATACATGCCCAACAATTGCAAGAGCAAGGGCCCGGAAACGGTACTGGGGCCAAGAACCAGGAGCGCCCACAAAGGAGGGAGTGCTAATCCAACTGGGATTCCTTGGTGAGAAGTAGTCTATCAGAAATTTTAAAGAGCAACGGAAATAATTTTCCTCACCATCCAACTTCTCAAGAAATCCTCGCTTCACTCCTAGGAAGGAAGATGCTTTAGTTTTCCAACTAGCCCGGTGAGTTGGAAGAACAATTCTACCTTGGTCAAAAGGTACTGATAACAATCTTCCGTATTCCTCCAAAGTCGGGCTGAGTTCAAAAGCCCCGAGCCTAAATAAATGGAATTCCAGATTCCAACAGCCCAAAAGAGCTTCAACAAGATGACCGTTAATTTTCACATCAAAAAGGGAGGCCACATTACCCAACTTCAATTTATAGAAGGCTTCTTGCTCCGTCGAATCTAAGGAATTCATCCATCGTTTCAGCCTTTTATCATAATATTGATGATTCTCCAAGTTGGGCAAGGTATGAAAAACGGAGGCTGAATCGTCAATGCCGCAAACGGAATATTCCATCGTGTCCGGATGAGTCGAAAAGTCCTGGATCGAAGTGCCGAAGCTCTCGGACGAACAGTGTTGAAGCAGAGAATTTTCAGACAAAGGAAAGTGCAGTGCAAAAAAGTCTGTTCGCAGGTTTTTAAAAGAAAAAATTCTCAGAATCGCGCCCTTCAAAAGGGCGCGGGACACAAAGTAAGACCAAAATGGGAACCGCGCTCTTACAAAAGGCGCGGGTGACAGGGCATCCGAAAATAGCACCTGCTATTTTGTTTCAACGCGCAATTACGCGATTTGCTCCGCGTCTTGCTGTACCTGTTTCAGGGAAGTATTTTCCACGCAGTTCATACATACATTCCTCCAAGGCCTCTGGCCACTCCCATCCTCCCAAATTTTCAAAAATGGAAAGTTTCTAATTATTGAAATTCATGTTTACATTGCAGAAAAATTTACAAATGAGGCCGGAATAAAAAGAGAAAGTTCCTAATCTATTCTCGGGACCTCGAGCTCCGAATCGTGGCGTGCCAAGTCCACTAATCCTCGTCATCATCCTGCCAAAAGAGAAGGAAAAGAACAGGGAATAAATATGCTAGTAGTACACTTTATCAATAACAATTAATGGGCATATTTATTAATTGAAGTACTTTACCTGTGCAGAGTCAGCATCAAAATCGAAGCTAAGGTCAGGACGGGGCCGACACTGCAAAACCCAAAGAAGGAAAAATCAAGCAATGTTGGTGCAGGAAAACTAAGTCAAAGAGAAAAGAAGTTTTACCTGATGGGGAGGGATCTCCGCCAGAGTGACTGAAGGATCCTCAAAGGTCGCACACCGACCTCTCAGACGTGCCTGGGGAAAAAGAAAAAAAATAAAATAAAATAAAAATAAAAATCAGACCAAAGGAATTGCTGGCACCATTACAAAAGAATGATGAAAACTTACGTTCTCTTCAGTCAATGCCCGGTTATCCTCCTCCAGGATAGCAAGTAAAGGTCTCTGTAAAGAAAGAGCGAAAGTTAGAAAAGCAAAAGTTCAAGATATCAAGTAAAGAGAAGCACACAGGAAAGAAAGCTTACCATCTGGAAATACTTCTCCACCAGCTTGCCTCCAACCTCGGTGGCCCCAGGACGAGTAGAAAATGGGCGCATGATGGGACCAATAGACACGCCCCGGAACCAGGAAAGATAGAAAGAATGCGTCACAACCTCCCCAGCCAGATGATGGATAGGGACACCAGCCGTGCGCATCTCCCCCATGAAAGCATCATGGTCCAATATGGGCGTCATCTCCGGAGGGGGAAGCGGAATCCGAAATTCTCCATCACACTGATGAAGGACTCGCTCTCCCAAGAAATACTCGCAAGTCCCTAGATACGAGAAGGCCACACGGCGGCCCAGGAAGCGTCTCGCCCCTCTGCAAAGGAGCCGGATCATATCCTCAAGATCGACAAAGGGCCGAAGAGTCACCTGCATTTGAAACGGCAAGTAGGATGAGCAAAAAGAGGTAGAAGACAGCAGTTATCGACAAAATCAAGTATCATCTTACCCTCCTCATAGTCAGACGATCCAACTCCTCTCTAGCCTTGTCCAGGAGATGGCTATCAACCTTGGAGCAAGGCGCGCTCCATCGAGAGGACCTTGGGAACGAAGTCATGTCAGGAATCCTCAATGTCGGGCGGAAAGGATCGAGATACTCATGAGCCCACATCTGAAGCAAGCAATGAGTTATTAAGAAGCCGTGAGACAAAGATAAAGAGGGTGAACAGTAAGAAAGGGAGATACCTCGAGGAAGGGATAGAAGAAACGGGCCGATCGACCTCCCCCACGAGAGACTCGGCTGAGTCCTGCTAAGATGCTAGCGTAGATAGCTCCTCCCCAATCAAAAGTATCAAAACGGTCGATCGGATCCATCAGGGATAGGAAGCTAGAATCCACGCACGATCGATCGGTCATGAAGAAACAAGAACCCAGGATAAACAAGAGGAAGACGCGGAGTGTACTGGTGAATGCAGGGGAATCAAGATCGATAACTGCAAGAGCTACTTCCCCCAGAATACTGCCCAACCAGGAAAGCTTCACCTTGCCCGCTTCCCATCCGCTATCCGATGCTACAATCGCCGGTGAAACTCCCATCAAGGCAGCAGCCTGATCCATGGAAATATCGGGAAGAGGTGGAATCACCTCACCAACGATCTGGATCCCCGTCAGCATCACAAAGTCAAGGGGAGTGATCGCCAACTCGCAGCAAGGAAAATGAAAGGTGTTAGTGTCCCCAAACCATCTCTCGCAAAGGGCAGCAATCAATCTCCGATCACTCTGGATCCGGGGAATGGTCAAGAATGAACCAAGCGGGGTCCTCCCTAGAGCATCTCTCAAGGCAGGTGAAGCAACCTGATAGAATGTCAAGACATTCTTCCACGTACATGCCAACCCGAGATGGGTGTCCTCTGCAAAATCAAGGGTAAAAGTTTAATCATGTGCAACAGGCAAAGGTAAGCGATTAACTCTAGCAAAAGTCTGCATTTTTCTTACCTCCTGATTTCGGCAAAGTGCCGAGATATGCTCTCCTAGACCCTTCAGAAGGGGTGTGTCAGGAACACCTAACACCTCAGGCACTGGATCCAAGCCTGATCGCCTCCTACCTCTCGAAGAGGAAGCCCCTGCGCCGCTAGAACTCGCACTCGCCCGAGAGCTCTCAATCGGATGCTCCTCCACATCCGTGGGAGGAACATAATCCTCATCCTGCTCGGGGCGAGCCGAGGAAGACCCCCCCGACCTCATTCTCTTCGGCCTGACCATGTCTGCATTAAAAAGATAATATTTGTTATCCCTAACGTACACTTCCAATTAAGAATATGATGAAACAGGAACTCAGGGATAATGCAACAGTACCATGGTTGTTTTCAGAGTAAAATTAAAGTTCAGGGCTTAAATTCAAAAAAGGGAAGAAGTGTTGAGGTTTTACAGGGTGTTATTATCCGACTTCCATCAGATCACTCGGTTTTACATCAACTGTGACAACTACTTATGGGTCTACACACTGTTATGGGATGAATTCGAGCTCGAATCAATTTTAGATATCAATCACAGTCCATGGCATCAAGAAGATGGGTGGTGATACTGCTATAGATCCATTTTTGGAGATATTTTAAAGGTTTTTTTAAGATTGCAGGAAAGGATAGGATTGTAAGCTCCTTGGTTTTTTTTATCATCAACAGCCGAAATATTCACACTGTCGATCTCAAAGAAGCTTAAATCCTATTGGCTTTGATCTACAACAGTGGTAATGATTTCCATTTACATATTAAACACTGTCATAGAAGTATACATGCATGGCTCAAGGAAAATTAGAAAATACGTAGAGCAAGATAGCAAATGGAAAGAGGATTCACGCATAAGGAAGAAGAAGAAATGGAAATTTTTTTTTTTTTCGAAATCTAGAGGGATTCCATGAGGCTTACCTTAAGTCAAGCAACCTGTGATGGAAAATCGCCCAAGAGCTGGAATCGTGAGAATGAATAGCGAGATTGGGGGTTCTCTTGATGCCCTAGAACCCCCAAACAGCCCGAGATGCTCGAAATGGGGGGCTCGCCGGAAAAAGTTGTGCTCGTCGGAGAAGATGGCCGGAAGTAAGCCGGAATCGCCGGAGTTCTGACTGAAGAAAGAAGTATCACCAAGTGGGGAGCAAATCTTCGTAGCTGGGACCACAGAGGAAACAAGGAAGAAAAGAAAAGAAAAGAAAGAGGAAGAGGGAGTGGGCCAGGCGCGTGAGGGGTCACATGGACTCCTCGCCTTCCAGAAAGGCGCGGCCAACAAAATTCAAAAAAAAAAAAAAAAAAAAAAAAAATGGACCCTTTTGCAGCACGACCTTGAGCAAGACCCACTTCTCATCTGCCTACAGCCAATCAATGACTATCAGGCTAGGGGGTCCTGCTATAAAGTAAACTTGGAGTCGATTTATCAAGTTCATAAGCATACCAAGTAACGAGGTGGTTTATTCCATAACCATAGTCGTTAAAATTCCCTATTTTGTCCAACAACGTACTTTATACACCTTGAAGTTATTTAAAGACTTAAAAGAAAATTTTGAAAAATTATTTGAAACTCTCTTTTCACACCACCTTATTTTGCGTAGGACTCGGATCGAGCCTGTGAGGGGGATCGAGGTTCCATGAAAAGGCCCACGTGCCGGACCCATCTCCGTTTATTTTCCACCCATTTTCATCGAGATTTCAAATTATTCTGATAAAACGATTTTTAATATTTAAAATGACTTCAAGGAGTATGAGCAATCTTCACATGCAAAATAGGCTTATGTCTATTTTTCTTTGTCGTTCTTTGCAAGCAAATCCGGCAAAGAGGGGCAGCTGTAGACACCCTATTTTGCATGGGCCTGAGAAAACCCAGTGGTGCCCAAGTATTGAGAAAGATGACGAGATCCGGACTCCGAAAGGTCGAAGATCAAAGCCGAGAACAAAGCCCAAGCCCAAACCAACTCGAGCCCAAGGGGGGGGACTTGTTTTTAAGCTTGAAATTAACCCGCGCCCTTTATAAGGGCGCGCCCCTATTTTTTTGCCAAGATTAGTCACGCGCCCTTCATAAAGGCGCGGCGTACGGAAACCTAATTGAAATCTCGTTTTGCGGGCCAACACGTTTCGGGGTTATTTTTTTAGTCCCACATCGGAAAAAAGCGTTAAAATCCTATTGTTTCACCTTATAAAAGGAGCCTTACTCCAACTCATAGATCATCTTGGAAACTCCAGAGGAGAACTCTTGAGAATCAGAGGAGAATCCTTTAGGCTTTCAACTTGAAACCAAGGAGAACTCTGAAAAAGCCTAGCTTAGCCCTCGAATCCCAGAAATTCCAGCCATCAACCTAGGAGTGATCTTCACCAACTTTGGGAGAAATCTTGGAAGTTCGGATCTCGTCAAAGCATTCTCTTCTCTTCAACCACTTGGATCATTTATAAAGGGAAAATGTATGCCACATCCTCATCCTCTGTTTCTACCCGTCCAAGTCTCTTCTTCCCTCACTTTCTCTGAGTAGCTCGGAGATTTCCCTCTTCACGGTTGTGCGGACGAGGAAATCCGGGTGAAAGAAAGGGCCGGAAGACTAGATCTTCGACTTCTTTTTAAGCTTTTCTTTATTATTGTTAGTAGTTTTGTCCCTTTTCCATCCAAATGTAGGCGGGGCCTCTCTTAACTCGGTTGAGGAGGGATGTGTGGCCGTTCGCCGATTTAGGGAAAAGGGATTTTGCCGCGCAAGTAGAGAGAAATTCACCCTAACTCGGTCGAGGAGGGGTGGCTTTCCAATCTCGAAATAAAAGAAAACAAGTAGGGTTGAAATCGCCTTAACTCGGTCGAGGAGGGGTGGTTTTTTCTCGAAATAATAATAAAAAAATAGAAAATAATTTCGAATTAATTTAATGGAGAAAGTTAAGAGGTAACCGTCGCTCGACGGATGAGGTGGGGTGCCTAACACCTTCCCCAACTCATAAAAGAATCCCCGGACCCATTCTCGGTTTTTTTTATTCAATCGAGAGTTCTTAATTGTGGGTGACCAATCACACCCAAAAATCTTGATTGGTGGCGACTCTAACAGATCTCGGCTTCACATCGGTTGAAAAACACGGATGCGGGGAGGGGATCGACCCGGGCCGGCTATCGCACAATCAGTAACCCAGACTCCGAAACATCTGAACATTCATTGAATGAGAAGAAGCTGATGGGCTGATGCCCCCATAAAACAAGAGTGTCATCGGCGAATTGAAGATGGGACAGGAGAACAGGCGGCGCCCCGATGTTAAAACCTTCCCAGACCAAAGATGAAGCTCTAGCAATCATCCTACTGAGGGCCTCGGTGACCATGATGAACAGAAAGGGGGAGAGAGGATCCCCTTGGAGGAGACCACGAGAGCTCCAAAAAAAAAAAAACCGTGAGGGGAGCCGTTAACCAAAACCGAGAAGGTAGAAGAGTAACAACATTGCATCCAGGACCGCCATTTGTCTCTAAAGCCCAGGCGCCTAAGCATGTAATCCAAAAATGGCCAGCTCAAATGATCGTAAGCTTTCTCCATATCGATCTTGTAGATAATGCCAGGATCACCCTTTTTTAGTTTGTCATCCACCCCTTCATTGGCTATGAGGATACCATCAAGAATTTGCCGTCCTTCAACGAAAGCACCTTATTGCGGAGATATAATGTAGCCCATGACCTTTTTCAGTCACAACGTCAAGACTTTGGAAATATTTTTGTAGACATTGCTAATCAGGCTGATGGGCTAGAGCTCCTAGAGTCTTAGGGATAAGATCGATGAACGAGCAGTTTAATACCCTATCGAATGATTCGGTCGAGTGTAGTTCGTGGAAGACCAACACCAAATCATTTGCGATGATAGACCAATTGTGTTTATAAAATGCAATGGAAAATCCGTCAGGCCCTGGCGCTTTGCCGCCATCTATCCCTTGTATAGCTTGAAAGATCTCCTCCATTAAGATTGACCTCTCCAGATGTGAATACTCACTCTCTGGGATGCTGTCAAAATGCATGCCGTCTAGGGTGGGCATATAGGATTGATCTTCTGTGTAGAGTTCATAAAAAGAAGTCACTGAAGAATCCTTCTCTGCATCGCTATCCAGCCACAAATCTCCAACCTTAAGTACCCCAATGGTGTTTATCTTCCCATGTTGAGTTGCAACCCGGTGGAAGTATTTGGTATTGTTATCCCCATCCTTCAGCCACCGGACTCGGGACTTTTGCTTCCAACTTATCTCCTCACAATGCAAGAGCCGGCAAAGCTCATCTTTCAATTTCCTCCTCTCCTGAACTTAAGAGGGTGCCAACGTGGCGGTTTCCTCTTGAAGATCCTAGGACGCTGATTGTCAATTAAATAAACCTCATAGTAGCTACAATTCCGTAGAATAGTGACTATTATGGGGTGTCAAACCACAGAGGACTGCGCTGGTTTGATTGCTTTTATCTCAAGATTTATTGTGAGTCAAGGAGCAACAAGTTGATTTGATTGGATTTATTTTAAACTAAAAACAGAACTTAAACTAGTAGATTCTATTTTAACTAATTAAACTAAGATTTTTTGATGATATATCAATGAGAGAAGATCTAGGGTGTTCAAATCTACCACTAGCTTCATAACTGGTCCATAATGCATTTATTCAAGTCCATCACAATGTAAATAATAGGGATGAGAGTGACTACAAGACTCTACTCATCCATCGAGAATGATTCAAGGGATTAGACCTTAGGCATATCCTATCTTTGGTTAGCACGAGTGATACACACTAAACTAGGGTTGTGAAATCACTCGTCTTCCCTTAGCATAAAATATCCTATGCTTTAATTCCTCAACAGTAATATTATTGCATAAAATCCACATTAATAATCACATAAAATTAAGATGGATGATCTCAATCTCAATATAATAAAACCTAAGAGACACAATTATTTGGCTAGGGTTTCATCTAAACTCTAGAAAAAGGAATTAGTTCATGTTGAGAGTAAGAGACACCGCTTTCGACGAAGAATGCGAACAATCCATCCTCCAACCTTCACAAATCTACAGAGCCTTCTCTCTCTCAAATCTCAAAAATCAGAACCCTTTGCATGGTAGGAGGCTTTTCTTTTCATAGAGAGAGAGTTTCACTGAAGTCTAGCTTTAGAAACATCCAAAACTGGCTCAAAAATCAGCTTTTCGCACTTTCCAACACTCCCAAAACGGCGTCCGCCGATCGATCGGCCAAGAGGGCGCCGATCGATCGGTGGTTACAGAATTTGTCCAAACTTCCTTGACGGAAGTTGTAGAGCTTTTCGAGCTGGTCGTTTTGATGTATTATGGGCTTAAATCGGAGCTATGGTCAAGGAGTTATGCCCCGTACACCGAACAAGGGTTGTTTTGCATTTCCAACTTCTCTTTAGCTCAGATCTTTGCTCGGTAGTGATTCACAAGAAACTTCAAGGCTTGTAAATTATCATTTTAGTCTTCTTTTTCTCGCATGAACTTGAAAACAATAAACACACCCAAGTGAAGTATCGTAGTAGATAAATGAGCCCAAAATGATTAACAAATGCAGTTTAAGGTGCATAAATGTGTAACAATTAGCACCGATCAGACGCGATCTTGCCCAATATGACCTTTTTGGTTTCCATTATGATGCTGAAACCTCCTTATTCCATTTCTTGAGGGCCAATTTCACTGCCTTGAGCTTAAGGCCAAAAATGGTATTACTCGGACCCTGAAAATGAGCGGAAGACCAAGTCTCTTTGACAAACCTGAGAAAGTCAGGATGTTGCAACCACATATTCTCAAATCTGAATGGTTGCGACCCCTTTTTTCTTAAGTGCAAGATCTAGCGAGATAGGAATGTGGTCAGATATTGGCCGAGGGAGGGCCACAAGAGAGGCTTCAGGGTACTTCCCATCCCAGTCAAGACACACCAAGAACCGATCTATTCGACTTTGGACAGGCTCCTCTTGGAGGTTGGACCAAGTGAATTTGACACCTATGAGGGGAAAATCTAACAAGCCCTGGCGAAAGATAAACTCCCTAAATTCCTTCATACGCTTCATGACCCGACCCTCACTAGACTTTTCACTCGGGAATTGAACACAGTTAAAGTCCCCCCCAATCCACATTTAATGGGTTGAAACGAACAATAATGTTATGGTGGGGGCATGGTGGGCACAATGTGGGGGCATGATGTGGTGGTGACATGGCTTTTGCCTTTTTCCTTTTTTTTTGTTTAAACGCATGCATGATGTCATGCAAGTGGGTACTCCACTATTCATTGTACTATGTGTACTTAAAGTAGTCGCACACAATGTGACATGTGTGGCCGTGATGCGACGTTAGTGCAGCTTACTTTCCCTAGGAAAATTTTTGACTGCAGGTCTGAGCCGGGCAGGCATCGGTCCCCGCCAATAATTATCCGCTTGTGCGCCTAGTAATCAATTGGGCTTTGCTTAATGAATTCAGTTTCAATTAATTAGCAATTAATTTAATAATCGGCCCTTATAATTCCAAAAATGAATTAGGGCACCCGGTTATTTTTATTAATTTTAATATTAATATTAGGGCTTATTTAATTTATTTAATCGCGGTTAATTACAGGATTTCAAATTAAGCCCATAATTAATTTAGAAGCCCCGATAAAATAATTAGGGCGATTGTCATAAGATTTATTGTTAATTAGACTTTTAATTTAATGAACAGCAGCGTTTGCCCCATAATTTTATACTTAAAATTCTGGGTCGTGACACCTACTCGTAAGATGATGAAATTTCTGAATCTTATCATGTGCCGCGGTCCAAAGGAAGAAAATTCTTTGGAAGAACCTGCTTCAAAATAGCTTTAAAAGGAAAGGGGCACACGGTTCTATATGAAAGGGATGAGAAACCTGAAAATACACCACTACTCTTAGACCAAGTCCTTTTTTTTGGGCTCATTGAAGGTGAGGTGGAAGACTCAATGGAAGGAAGCTCCTAATTGTTGGTTTTTTCCTCAAAACTGGCTACCACATAATGTCACTTGTGAGCTGTCAACGGATCAGATTTGGACCGGATCTGGTTAGATCCGAATCCGATCCGATTAAATATCCGATAGATCCGAATCCAATCCGAGATCCGCGGATTCTGAATTGTCCCATCCAAATTCAAATCCGATTATTTATTTAAGGTCTGAATTTGATCCGATTAATATTAATATAAAAAAATATTTTAATTATAAATTTGTGGGTAATATATTTATAAAGTTTTATAGATATTACTTTTGTTATTATATATAAATATAAATATAATGTAATTGAATCGGATTTTAATCGGATCGGATCGCTAGAAATCCAAATCGGTTTTAAGATCTCAGATCTGTATCCAATCTGATGGATCTATAATTAGGATCAGGATCTCTTCTAATCGGATTGGATTCGAATCAAGACAGCCCTCTGTGACCCTCGAACAGTAGCCCGCAACCGTAGCCAACTAATCTTTGGCGATCAAATAGATATCTCTGAAATCCAGTTTCAACAGCTTGTAACTGTTGATTTGGAAGGCAATTTGGGTGGTTCTCCCGAGGGCTATATCTTGGATGATTTGGAAGGAGAGAAATCTTAGAGTTTTTGAGGATTC
Source organism: Tetracentron sinense (assembly GCA_015143295.1). Classification (NCBI taxonomy): domain Eukaryota; kingdom Viridiplantae; phylum Streptophyta; class Magnoliopsida; order Trochodendrales; family Trochodendraceae; genus Tetracentron; species Tetracentron sinense. The sequence goes on along the minus strand of CM026572.1, from coordinate 6,476,471 downwards.
ATCTTCTTCGGTTGAGCGTATTTGTGCACAGATCCGAATGGTTGTTTTGGAATGGGCAAGGCTTCACTTCGAAATGGAGGCTTAGGGAGGTGATGGGTTGATTAGGTGGACTTGGGTGCTGGGGTTCTCTTTGGGTTGAGTTTATGTACTTGTAAACTCTTATTCCTTTCCTGTGTGCCTTTGTATTGCTTTCTCGTTTTATATATATGAAGCTTACTTATTAAAAAAAAACAGCATGTTACTGTCAAGATAAATTAAGGGACACCTTCATTGCCTTCTGTTTTCCTTGCTCCTAGTTTCTGCATCTCGCTGCATAACATCCTCAAGCCATCATCTCTCGAGGAGCCTTAAGGAATTATTGAAGTAAAAGAAATAAATTACTTGATATCCCTTGTCTTACTATAAATAACACAAATAAGACTGCAAATCTTAAACAAAATTCAACCATATGTAACTGTTCCATATATGTAGTTTCTTTATTCCTCTCTTGCTTATGGCCACTCATATTGTCCTTATCTTTGGTTTATGCAGAAAATTTACCTGTATTTCAGAGGAAATAAGTGAAACTTTGTGCTGTGACTGAGAGTCCAATCCGATGTTTTAGTGTTGCTGCTGCTTATAAAGGTGTCTTCGTATATTCTTCTCTTGTTATATATATTTTCTTTTTCCCCCCTCATTTTACTTTAGTTATTGTGCTCAATGAGGAGTTGATGCACATTGAATGGTGCGCTTCATAGGTAAGTTGCTATTTTATAGATCATTTGTACTCTTCTCACCCATTATATAACAACTTATTTTCTTTTACTGTTCAATCCAGTTTACCTTCACTACATATAGAATAGGAGAGATCATTGAAGGATAGAATTATATTTGAATACCATCCAGTTGATGGGTCCCCAAGAAGTAGGGGTGGCAATGGGGAGATTGAATCACAGCCAATTGCGATTGAATTCAGCGAGAGTTCAATCGCACCCACAGGCCAACACATGGCCCTTTAAACTTCCTATTAACTGTGGTTAAGATTCGCTAACCTTTGGAGTTCAACAATATGACTTTAGTTTTTTAAAAATAAATATTAAAAAAATATTAACCCTAAGGTTTAAAAATTCTGAACTAGAGTTAAATATTTATTTAATATTTTCTCTAAAAACCAATGTTAGATTGTTGAACCTCTAGGGTTAGTGAATCTTAATCACGGTTAATAGGGAATAAAAGGGACACGTGTTGGCCTGTGAGTGTGAATGAACTCCTTCAATTCAATCGCGTATAGTAGAGGGCTTACGTTTTTCAGCTGCATTGCACTGCTGCATAAACAATGGATCCGCTGGACTGAATTGACTGTGATTTGATCTCGGCAACGGGACTAGTTCAGTTGGGTAGATATACTTTTGACGTAAACCCAACCTGCTTATAAATGGGCTGAATAAAGCAAACTTGAATCCAAGGTATTATATAACATAATTTATATGTTCATTAATACACTAACAAGGTAGCTGTTGGGTCGCCCCAGTTGTAAATGGATTAAGAGAGTGAAACTTGAGCCCTAAGTCTTGACGGATTCGGGCGGTTAGATCTAGTGATCCAACAATTGGGCTGTTTTTGGATCTTTGGTAATGATTCATCAAATCGAAACTGCTGTAGAATTTAGAGCATTCCCCGTATTTATAATTACTAAAACCCTCCCAGCTTTGGATCACTAAATTGATGTGTTTTTCATTATTATAGAATTCATCTCCCATGTGAACCCTCATGGGAGGGTTTTTTTTTAAATCACTAATTAACTCTCACATACATGGGGCCCAAGGCCCAACCCACACACAGAGGTTTAGTAAGTGTATTTTGGCTATCAAGTAGATGTCTGAAATTCTGTTTCAACAGACATTATGCTTATAGCAAGTGTATTTTGGTTTAAAACTGATGCGTTCCTAGGTGGTTTTGCTTGGTAATCTTGGAATATGGGATCTTATGTGAACTAGCTTTGGTCTGCCATAATCCAAGGGGAAAAAATGTGTTTAGTTGTGTCTGAGAATTCAGAAAAATGATTTATCCTTCAAAATTCCCTTCAGTTCATGAAGTCTAGAAGAATGTGCACTTCATGACAAAAAAAAAAACCCTCTTTTAATATTTTCTTTTGTATGTATATATATACAAGTAGATCCTCTTGTAATTAATATCCTTGGTGGAAAGAAATTATATTAATTATTTAGAGAATATTATGTATAAGAATCACTATATTGGTCCGTCAAAAATTTTGTTTTCATAATTTCTTTTGAATGTATTGTATTTTCCATGTAATCTTAATGTAGATACAAATGTATAAGGCTAGTATATGGTAATTGTAAAGTTAACCCATTTTTCAAATAGAAGATAAAGACAAAATTCCCTTTTGAATTATGCTTTTCGTTGGATTCTCCCTTTAATTTTTGTTAATTATTTTGAAGTCCTCATACAATGATTCTTTTATTTCTTTCTAAAATATCTAAAATTTTATATTATGCATAACCAAAATATCAAAATTAATTTTATCCCTTTCTCTTCCTGATAACTAAACCATTATAAAATGTTTATAAGATTCAAATAACTATGAATTAATATAGTATAAAAACCTCTCTTATAATTAATAATATAGTAGAACTTTCTTAAAAAATCATTAAATAGCAAGTATAAGATATTATTAATTATACGCTATAGAACTAAGTTGGTTCCTTACAAATTTATTAATTATTAGAGATTATTAAGTTATAAAATATTAATTATAAGAGGGCCTATTATAGTGTGATGGTGCTCCCTAGAACCTCTAGCGAGCATCCACCTAAAAGTTCGTCTTGTGTATGTGGTTTTGATTCCTACTCCAACTATGCGATTTCTAGGTCAATGCAATGTATTTAAGTTTTTCAAAAATACGAGCCGATTGGATAATCCTAAATAATGATGATTAATGATCCAATGTAATGATTCATTGGATGGGTTAGAGTGAGTGGGATCCCCAATGCTGTTGGGATTCTGACTATTAATTGGTTTATGCATAATCCCATTCTATGAGTATGAGCTTCAAGAGTCAGTCTATGGGTACTCCTAAATATACTCCCATATCTACTCCCGAATCGCAACCCTCTATAGCTAATCATGAAGGGCCAAGATCAATGCTGAGGTGGCACACTATTGAAAAAAAAAAAAAGGTAAAACGAGCCACACTGAGCAAGCCATTCTTTTTGGTGAGCATGCCTAGAACTCATTGAAGGCAGGATAAAAGACAAAATGCGTGTTGATTCCTTCTGGAACGAAGGTCTTCTTCTTCCCTGGTATATATTGAATTTCAGAGAACCCAACACCACAATCTCCCCAAACTCTAGAAAACATAAAATTAAAATCTCAGGTAACGGTAATTGGTAAGTGGTGGTGGGCTGCTCTCCGTGAAGTACGATGTCTACAATGTTGAATTTCTACTGTTGGTTCTGATCTATGGTCGATTGCACCTCTAGGTAACGGTTCTTGGGCTCATCATCTTGCTCATAGTGGGAAGCTTTCGGAACTCGTCTGGATTGAGAAGAAACAATCATCTGTCAATGGCGACGGCACCAAGGAAGGAGAAGATGAAGTATCATTTAATGAGGGTATATTAGGTACTATGAACTAAAAAGAATAGCTTGTCTCAGTATAGCTCGGCTAACTTTCTTTTAAAGTGTGCCCCTTAGCATTCATCTTGGCCCTTCATGATTAGTAGTTGACGGTTGCGATTTGGGAGTAGATATGGGAGTATATTTAAGAGTACCCATAGACTGACTCGAGCTGTTCAAAGGACCTCTTTTAGCTTCTGCCTTGTTTGTTTGTTTGTTTGTTTGGATGCGTTGTGGTCCTAAACAAGACGCCAAAGTTGAAACCTAAACCCTCTTCTCTCTTACACATACACGAGAGAGAGAGAGAGAGAGAGAGAGAGAGAGAGAGAGTAATGGACTCCGGAAGATATTAAGAGAATAAGCCAGGTACTAGACTCGGACATATATGGCTCCATTGTCCTCATAAGTTTTAAAAAAAGTTAGCTACTCGAAAGCGTAGCGAAAGGATTCACTACTGCTTGGCGAGACTAATTTTGAGGTGGAGCTTCACGGCGCTGAAGCCTGACGCGGAGCTTCCTGTTTTTTAGTGTGGGGTGATCTTGGTTACACTTTTTTATTTAAGGAGAGAGGCAGGGTTTCTCCAAAATTACAAGATTGACACTGCCATACATTAAAAAGAGAGCTACTTCAATGCCATGAAGCCCAGCTCCGCTTTGTATATAAACTGAATTTTAAAAGTTATTATTCAAGTGTTAAAAAATATTAAATTTTAATTCGATCGAGGGCGCAGCCACAGCATAAAGGGTAGCAGCAATAGTGTTCCATTAGATTTTCTAGGTAGGGTAATGCTAGCTTCGAAGGAAAGACGTGTTATTGTCTTTCGTTAAAAGAGAATAGTTTTAAACCAATACTCTGTCCAATCAAAAAATTGAGTGAGTCTTAAAAGAGTGTTGTAGCATTATCCTTCTCTATATCTTGTGTTGCTATGAAAGCAGAAGTCCAAGAATCTCACAAACTAACTTCTATGACTGATCTTAGAAAACTTTCAAGAAAAGTTTGTGTCCCATTAGTCTTCATATATGGAATGCAAACTTGGTTTTTCTATAATAATGTAATGTTGTATTGGGTTGTGAGCAATATTGATGACAACTTTGTTGTCATAGCATAGACTCATTGCTTCATGAACAAAGAATCTGAACTCTTAAGAGTAACTTTCAACCACAAGAGTTTACAAATATTATGGGTCATAGTCTTGAACTCAGCTTCTGCACTTGAACTTACAACATTTGCTTATTTCTTATTCTTCCAAATCATAAGATTTGTGCGGGCAAACATACAGTAACCTGAGATAGTTCTATCCGATATAGATCCTGCTTGTATATGTATAAGTCTCTACTCTCAAGTGCACATGAGGAGTAAATAAGAGACATTTCCTTGGAAATAACTTAGTATCCAAGAATCTTGTATATAGCCTTTAGATGTGAGGTTTTTGGAACATGCATGAATTAGATTTACCATTCACTACATATGCAATATCAAGACGAGTGAGGGAGAGGAATATACGGTGGGCAACAAGATACTGATATCTCCCGGCATTGATTAGGATTTCCTACTATATTCAGTTAACTTGTGATTCTGTTCAATAGAAAAATCCGAGGGTATACTACCCATCAATCTTGTTTTCTCAAGTAAATCAAGAATGTATTTGGTAAATGAAGATACATCTTTTGGACCTAACAACTTCAATACCAAAAAGAACTTTAGTTGTCCCAAATCCTTAATCTCAAATTTTTTGGCATGATGAGCCTTCAATAGTTTCATTTCTCATTTCTAGTCATTACTATATGATCCACATAGATGATAAGAGCTATTGCCCTCCCTTATCTGTACATAATGAATTGAGCATGGTCAACTTTGTTTGTAACCTGTCTTATCATGGCTACACTGAACCTCTCAAACTAGGCACGTGGTGATTGTTTTAGCCCATACAAAGTCTTTTAGCTTACACACCTATTCCAATGGAAACTTGATCCAAGAGGTATAGTCATATGACTTTTTCTTCTAATTTTCATAGAGGAAGATATTCTTTACATCAAATTGTAGGAGAGACCAGTGTCGGTTAGCAATAAGGTACAACACAGATGAAGTTTATTTTTGTCACGTGAGTAAATGTTCCATGATAGTTAATTCCGTATGTATGTGTGAACCCATTGGCTAAAAGTCTTGCTTAATAATATCTCCATAAAACACCACCATGAACACCCTTTTTTTTTTTTGCTTCCCTGCACCTTGAACACCCATTTTTTTTTTTTTGCTTCCCTGCACCATGAACACCCATTTGCACCCATACTCCTTGGAAAGTCTATAAGTTCCCGTGTGCCATTCTTATCATTGACACTCATCTTCTCACACGTTGCATCCTTCTATCAAGGATGAGCAAGGGCATCTAAAATAGTGCGAGGCATAGAAATAGAAGGCAAATGAGGTGGCAAAAGCATAATAAGATGGGGATAATAAACTATAGGAGGATATGGAGTTCTATGGTGCTTTGCAAGATTCTTTTTTTATTTGCTCAACAACACCACAAGGCGAAGCTGAAGGCAAGTGCAAGCTCAAGTGTTTCACATTGAAATTTTAAACTAGAAGCAAGAGAAAACAACTAAAGAAACATTCTTTTAAGCAACAAAAGAAGGTGACCTAAATGTAAATGTTATCTCATTAGAGCATTCTTAGCAGCCTCACCAAAATAGCTTTTTAGTTATTTTGATGAGCCAATAGGTTAAAAAGTCTGAAATTCCCTTCCCAGCAGCCTCACCAATTTGCATATTTTAGTTTCGTGAGTGTACAGTACTCACCAAAGTTGGTGAGTCACTGTACACTCACCAAATCAAAAAAACTCTCATTCCCTCCTTGTTTGTGGGCCCACACAAATAAAATAAAATTTTCTCTCTCCATTTTTTTGGTGTGGATGTGACACATATAATAAAATAATGATCATTTTTGCTACTTTGATGAGGCTGCTGGGGGGTGTTTAAAAAAAAAATGGCTCACCAAACTCACTTTTTGTGAGTTTTGGCTATTCTGATGAGGCAAATTTGATGAGGCTGCTAGGAATGCTCTTAAGTGATCAAAATAACTACTATTTCTAGAGGTAGACTAATAGGCTTGGAAAACCATTGGCGAATCCAGCTACTATAGGCCAACCTTCTCATAATCACTATCAATCATCATCTTCATTACCAAGTCCTGAAAGACAGTGAAAATGAAGAAAAAAAAAAGTGACTTTACAATTTAATGATTTTGTGATACTGCTATCAGAAAGAATGTTACTAAAAAAGTTAGGCACATGAAGGACGGTAGACAAGGACATGGAAGGAGAATAAATACTATCCTTGCCTGAGATGGAAACATAGTACAACCCGCACGGTGTGTGGTGTGGTGTTTCTAAGGCAATAGGACTGCTCTCTTTGATCATAAGTTCGAGCCCACCCCAGGTCTTTTATGATGTGCGAGGTTGCGGGATATTGCGTGCATCTTGGGGGATTACTCCTTACCCAAATGAGTGGGGGACACCCCAAGTCAAAAAAAAAGAAAAGAAGGTAATCTTAACTTTATTTCTATCCGATAAAAAATGATGGGAAAAAAGAATATACCGACTGATATGAGTAAGGGTTCCTGAATCAAATAATTAATAAGAGACATAGAAGCATTTAGAGTCAATGGTAGATTGAGACCACCCTCAGCTTTGGGTTTGCACACCTTGTCCCATGCTAAAAGAGCCATTAAGTTTTTTGTTACCCAGAGAAAATCTCGTTGAATTCAATTAAAGATCAACCCTACATGCCTCTTTGGAAGGAGGGTGCAGCTCATTTGGTGCTGAGGCACACCTGCTATGAAACTTTTGATATAATGTGTCGTCTTAACTTTCCTTGGAAAGGTCAGATAATTTGTCCAAGAGTATTTCCTTCTTCATGCAGCCTCCTATGAAGTGTGTTCCCATTCGAGCTTTCACTGGGAATTTTAAGGCTAGAACAATTTATTTTTGAGAAATACTAGCCCTAGTGACAGATTTCCAAGCTCTCATGGTGATGACGACAATTATCACTAAAATTTTTCTCGGAAATAATTTCTCATATTTTTTAGAAGAAAAAATTCCCTCAATCATAAAGCAAAACTAGAGAATTATTTGCAGTAATAAGCTCATTTTGCAGCAGTCCGAACACAAAAAATTGCTCTTCTACTGAAAACAATTCAATGCAAATGTTTTCCCTCCAAACAAACACAACCTAAATGAATGTAGGATTTCTTGCACCATAAGATTATTATCCAAAAATCAGCCTTTGGGGAAATGCTCCCTGAAGATTAGGGGAAATGATTTTATGGAGAATTTGGACTCTGTTGAACATGATCTTGTAACTGAAATTACAAAGACTAATAGGTCTACAGTGATTAGCTGTTTTGGGGTTATTATTTTTGGGACTAAGGTTATGAAGGTCCTATTCATTTCCCTGAGAAGATGGCCTGAGTTGCAGAACACGAGGATTGTGCAACAAACATTATTCCCCGCAGTATATAGCGAAGACTCCTTCGAGTCCAACAGGCTCAAGGGCTTTTAGGAGGTGCATTTGATTCAAGGCATTCCAGATCTCCTCCTAAGGTAGTGGGCTAACGAGATATTGACTGTGTATTTACGGCACTTAGCAGCTCATCACTTTGGTAATCCCCTCCGATTATATCTTTTCGAGAAACTTTCCATTAACACAATTGCAATGCCTTCATAGCTATCATGATTCATGCTCATGGTTTAAAATATTGGTGTGGGTGTGTGAATTAGCAAGTCAAAATTAAAAAAATGAATCATGGAAACACTGTAAAAAATTTTTAAGAAACACATGGAAACTTAAAAACCAAACTTATTTCATAGAATATAATTAATAAACTCCAACAGCTATATATGAGGTACTAAAATATATTACTTCCTAAAAACGCGGATATGCTGCCTATACAGCTAAACATAGAAAGTAACATGTATATACAACTAAACCATAATTCATTAATAAAACAATCAGGGTCTGGAAAATTCATAAAGATAAATACTAATATACCAGTTAACACAAGTTCAAACAATTGAAAACATAATAAAGACATTTAGTATATGAGACATGCAAAAAGATATAAGATTATATAGTAACTAAAATAACTGTAAATAACTAGAAGCATAAGAAAGACTTCAGTATATGGGATTATACAAGTGTAAACAAATAAGAAGCATATTAAAGATTATTTTTAGAAAATACAATTAGACGTAGTAATTGGCTTTACCTAGATGGTATATCAGTACCACATCTTTCTAGACAAAAAAATATATTCTTATATCAAGCTTAAACTAATAGCATTAATGCGTAACATTTTTTTTTTTTTTTTTTTGTAATTCAATTTTTATAAAATAAAATTCAATGATCAATTTAAAATCTTCTTGTTAATACTAATAGTTGTATATTTATTGGATTTGACCACAATCCAGAGATTTACAATCCAAATAGCCATTTCATAACTTTATTCATTATTTAAGAGAATAAAAATGAAAGAGTAGAAAACATACCTTATGAAATAAGATTTCCTGGCTACGATCTGATCTCCAATGACATAAAATTTGTTTTTAATGAAAAGACAGAAAACAAGTGGTAGTTTTCTTGGTATAGGAAAAGGATTTTAAAGGCAAGAGCAAAGGAGATGTGTAGAATGAGTATTGAAGCCCAAAAAATTTGTTTTAAGGCTCATTTCGAAACATTTCATAGCGCATTGACTAAAGCCAATACGGTCAATGGGAAACACAGTAAAAAATTCATTACTAGAGAGTTATGTATTGGTAAGCTAAAAAATGGATATGAATCAATACACAGGATGTTTTAAAACCATGATCATGCTAGACATTGTCGATCCGTCATTAGCCCAGATCCTCTAGATCCTGTTGCAGGATCGGTGGTTCAAGGTGCAGGTATGGAAATATTTTAGGTTTAAATCACCCTATTTGAGCCACTTTTCCGATGGTGATACGAGCGTGTTTAAGTCTCCTACAATGAGCTAATCTCTCCCACTATTGATCTTCTACTAGTCAGAGTTCATCCCAGGTAGCCTGCCTTGCCTGTCCCTGCTTCTTGGATCACATAGATGGTCGACAATATCCAGATTTTTTTCCCCATTTGCTTTTCGGGAACAAGCACATCGATAGGCCTACTGGTGGATGTGATGATGTCACTTGCGCATACCGACTGCAATCGAGATACCTCCTTCCCTTCCAATGGGATGTACAAAAGAATTCTTCTTCATCTGTAACTTTTGGATTATTTTTTCCATCCTAGAAAGACCTACCCTGGTCTCTGATAGGATGAGGATGTCTATTTTGTAGGCCTGGGCGAATTCCTTAAATGTGTTTAACAGCAGAGGAACAATTTCTCTCTCTGGTACTCCACACCAAAGCCTCATGTGACAAACTTTTTGATTGCCTCCCCTCCATCCTGAAGGATCTTCTCCATTTACCAAGTCAGGAGTCTGAATCAAACGACAAATGTAGGGTGAGATCTGCCTTAAATTTTGGAGAGGTTCTTACCAGTACAATTGCTACCACTGTTTGGGCTGGTTCTCCCCTAGGCTGTGATACGGACCTGACCAATACTGACCAATACGCCAAAAGCAACAAGACTGATGGAACTAGTCAAATGAAGCCCTATATCTATTTAGGATCATAACAGACCAAGACCAACACACTGACCAATACGCCAAAAGCAACAAGACTGATGGAACTAGTCAAATCAAGCCCTATATCTAAGACTGATGGAACTAGTCAAATCAAGCCCTATATCTATTTAGGACCATAACAGACCAACACACTGACCAATACGCCAAAAGCAACAAGACTGATGGAACTAGTCAAATGAAGCCCTATATCTATTTAGGACCATAACAGACCACCATGCTTCACCAGCCGATGTCCTCGGCGGTTCTCATTCTAGGTAGCTTTCATTCTAGCGGCAAGTAGCCTCTTTTCCTTCTTGGGACGGCTCACACTCTACTCTAGGTATCCCTCTCCACGGCGGATCTCACACTAGCGGGGTAGCCCTTTTCCGTATTTTTTTGAGACATCTCTCATTCTGGTCCAAGTAGCCCTTTCCGTGACTCGAACCCGAGACATGAAGGCCGACTCTGATACTAAATGATGCAGATCTGACCAAGACACCAAAAGCCCTGGGACCGATGGAATGCGTCAAATCAAGCCCTATATTATCTATTTAGGACTGTAACAGACTGAGAGTTGTAAAGCAAGCCCTCAAGCTCTTGATAATCTTCGGGTCTAGCTCAGACTGCACAGAATCCCCTAGTCGTCATCTGTATAAGAGTCTCCCTTCTCATTAATGCTGGTCCCCTTTCTTTGAGTATTTCTCATACAAAGTTACCAACTTCAATCAGCCTCATTGATGACGGTGTTGCTCTAACATGCAACATTTCTTGGCAAGGGATAATTTGCTAAAATGCAACACCCAAAGACAAGGACCATTTCTTGCTCAGCCTGCTATAGTGTGCACTCTTCTTTCAAGTTCTCTGTTTCCACCTTCACTCCCCCCACCATGCCCGCCAGCCCCCTCTGCAGCCTGTCATGCTAATCCTTCCATGATAACGATAAACAGACCAAGTGCAACTGATTGTGCTGGTGGACCATGTCCCTTCTCTTCAATCACATTCTTTCCTTCGTTCTTTTTCCCTTTTATCATCTCCTCTCTCCTGTTGGAACCATTATTTCGGGCATGTTCATACTCCCCAAATTTGTGCTTTTGAAATCTTTTATCGCCCTTTCCCTTGAGTTTAGTATGGTCTACATGTTTGCTTTTGTTGGCCCTTGACTCTTTTTTCTTTATCTTTATTAGATGCATTGTCTGTGACGATGGCTTCTAAGCCATCCGTGAATTTCATCAAATCTATTGAATGAAAGACATTACCAAAAGAATCACCATCCAACAACTTTCCAGTTCATGGCCTTGATTTTTGCTATTGAATGAAAGACATTACCAAAAGAATCACCATCCAACAACTTTCCAGTTCATGGCCTTGATTTTTGCTTCCATGTGTCTTCTAATTTTGTTCCCATTTAATGAACGCCAATTTCTCTCCGCCTCATATTCTTTCATTATGGCCTTCCCATCCACCCATGTGCTTAGAATCAGTATAAACGGAGCCAAGACTTCTCTGTGACTTCTCAGTCTTTCACTATCACTGTAAAATTTTGGAAACCTTAGCAATCCAGGTTTTTTTAGCAGACTTCTCATCCCTGCTTTGCTTTCTACAAAATTCTTTCCATACCTTCTTAACGTAGGCATAGCATGCTATCCAATGCTCTTCCTACATGCCTGAGCATCCTCTCTTCAGGCGAGCCATGAGCAGGTCCATGGCTGGTCTCATTCATATCCTAACCTAGTGTCCTAGCTCTGTGGTATCAACTGACATCAATGAGCCGGATTCAAGACCGGCTATTCTTACCCATGAATTAGATCTAGTCGAGATGCTAGTAGCATTCAGAAGAAGCATTTGATCTCTTAAGTGAGTTTAATTTTCATACCTATATGACGAAGTATCAAAAAAAAATCGTAGTAGTTTGAAACAGCAATAACATTGTATGATGGTGTGTCAGACATGGTGATATGAAAACATCTTGTAATAGTACAAGGTTTTTGGTGAAGAAATTCTCAATGGGGATGATCTGTTTCATAACTAATGTAAATCTTTGAAAGAGAAAGATGAGAACCGGAAGAACATGACCTCAAGAAACCCAACAACTAACACCATGTTGGAGTGTAGAAAAATGTAGATTTCTTAGCCAAAACTTCTTAATGTCCGGTTGCCGGAAATTTACACCCCAAACTACAATTTAGTTGATTCCGGCAACCCACGGAATGCTAAAAGTGTAATGAGCAATTAAAGAGAAGGAAATATGGAATAAAATTAACAAAAGGCATACACAACCACAATACAAAGGTTTATGTGATTCACCCACAATATGGCTACGTACACCGGCAATCCGGCAAGGAGTACTCACTATCAATGTAGAAATTACAAGGAAAACAATATAGGGACTTACCTCCATACAATCCGGTGAAAAATACCAAATCTCTCCTCACCCAACTCCACAAAGAACACCCAACACTCCACTGGCAACACGCCTAAACACCATCGTTACAAATCCGGACTGACTTTGTGATGGCACCGCCAAATAAAACTAAGTCTTTGCTAAAGAAGAAAAAACTTACGAGAAAAAAACCTCTCCAAGCCTAATGTCTTCTTTACCTCTAATATCTCATCTTCTCTGATTTTCCTCTCTTAAGTAGGTATTTCTAGCCACTTGTGACTATACCTAAAATGACCCTACTAAAGGTAACAATAACCTTGAAACTAGGAGAATAACAAAATGAGTCTTGGTGATTTTAGCTATCATGAAACCCAACAATCTCAATCTTAATAGTAAAACCACCTACTTTCCTTGGCAAGCCACATCCTCACCTTGCCTTAAACTAAGAGAAGTTGAAGGACCTTTCAAACTTCCCTCTTGGACCGGTCTTGTGAGCATACTTACATAACTTTATTTTGCATGCACCTTCTGTAGGTTAGCATCACCTACTTTAACTTTCTAGCTTAACTACTTCCTTACATGCATTAGTAGCAACACCATTTACTATTGTACTCCCTAATATGCATAGTAAGAAAGTTTGGGTTCAGCAATTATTCAGCTTGGGTAAAGTTCGGAAAAAATCGACAAATTCGGAAAAATAAAAATTCATAATTATAAAAAAATAAGAATGTGATACTAACTAATCTACATGCCAACCTGGAAAATTCGGGAATAGTTCGGTAGTTCGCGAATTATCATCCGCGAACAATATGGTAGTTCGGGAATAATTCGGCAGTTTGGGAAAAATTCGTCGTTTAATATGTTTACCCCTAAAAAACGAATTATTCGCGAATTTTGTTACTAGGCTAATATGCACCATTTATTGCCTGTTGGTCGTTACGCAATTTAATTATACCTTCAAGTAATAATTTCGTAGATTAGTACTAGTACGGGTGTCGAACCTCTAAGGACTGCGTTGGTTTCATTGCCTTTTATCAAGATTAACTCTAAATTAATATGTAGCAAGATTAATTGATTTTAACCTAAGAACATAAATTAAACTATCAAATTTTATTTTTAATTAATTAAACTAAGATCTCTTGGTTATATATCGGTGAGAGAAGATCTAGGGTGTTTGAATCCACCACTAGCCTGAGTAGCCTCATAACTAATCCTACTCTGATTTTATTCTAACCTCTTATTGCAAATGTAACAGCGAGAGTGACGACATGTCCCCTCTCAACTAATCAAGAAAGATACTAGAGATCAAACCCTAGACATATCTTATCTTCGGTTAGCACGAGTGATACACATTAAACTAGAGTAGTGAAAGCACTCGTCTTCCCTTATGATAAAATATCTTAGGATCTAATCTTTTGATATATTAAAATTATTGCATAAAACTTATATTAAATTCTAACGAAAATTAACACAAGTGGGTTCAATTTCAATTTTCTAACACCTAAGAGAATGATAGAAATTCTATTGAAATCGAATATAAAATCAATAAATCCGATTGTTAAAACAACCCTCTGATTATGCAATCAATGTCTTACAAAAGTTGAAATCTAAATAAAAACGAAATAAAAGACACAGTTACTTGGGTAGGGTTTCATTGAAACCCTAGAATGGAAAGTTAGTTCATCGCAAGGGAGGACCACGCCGTCTTCATAGACAAACACGAAGAACTCATCATTTTTACTTTCTTGATCTCCAGAGCTTCTTCTCTTCTTAAAATCTAAAAGTCTCTACTCTTTCTTATGGCCAAGGGTTCTCCTATTTATAGAGAAAGAGAATCCTTATAAATTTAGAAATCCTAATTGAGGTCAAACTCTTCTTTTCCTCTCTCTAAACTCTCTTAGGGTTGAATGAGGATCAAACTCTCACTTAGGTAAACAATAATAGAGTTGGAAAGTGTTTAGAAGTGTTAAAAAAACTATTCACGCAACACTATTCACCCTATTTACAGTTTTGTCACTGAACTTTGAATAATTCTACAGAGTTCAATTCTTATCGGATTGACCTGAAATTTGAAACATAGCTACTTTAGGTCATCTAGAATCTACCCGAAAATTTTCATAAATTTTGGATGAAGGAAAATGACCAAAATACCCCTCTATTGATAGAAAGGCGGTCTTGGCCAATCGATCCATCAAGGTATAGTTATGCGATTTTGCTCTCTTTTATTCTTCTTTCTTTTGCTTGACACTTTCGTGCTCTTGATCATTCTGATCATTCTTAAAAAAATATAACTTCAGTTTAAGAAAACTTAATTTATCAAAGACTTTGTTTGAGAGACTTTCTAACTTTGACCACAATCCTGCCGCCAATATCTCACCAAAAACGTTAAACAGAACTTCATCTACTAAGCACAAGCAGATTGTAAATAGAGTTTTCAAGTCAAGCTCTTCTCATGCATCTTCAGTTTACCTCTCAATGCCTTATGCCAAACTTGATGTATGAGAATGTCTTCAACCTTGAGTTTCCATAACTCAAAATTCTGTCCCATTTGATTTCTCCACCTCAAAACAATTACCAGTCATCTTTCTCCTCATTTATTTTCACATGCAAATTCTCAAACACCTTGTACACCAACCCGGATGCTCTAACAAATAATTTATCAAATACCTTACACACCAATCATGAAGCTCTAATACCACTGGAAGATTTTTTTAACCCATACTTCTTAAGGTTCGGTTGCCGGAAATCTACACTCCAAACTACAATTTACTTGAGTCCAACAACCCACGGAATGTGTAATGTGCAATTAAAGAGAATCAAATATGAAAGAAAAGTAAACAAAAGGTGTAGACAATCACAACACAAAGGTTTACGTGGACGTGGTTCATCCACAATAGGGCTACTTCCACGGGTAACCAACAAAAAGTATTCACTATCAATGGAGAAATTAGAAGAAAAACAACATAGGGACTTACCTCCCTACAATCCGGTGAAAAATACCAAACCCCTCTTCAACCAACTCTACTAAGAACACTCAACACTTGTTGCTCCACCGGCAACAGGGGCGGAGCCAAGGGGGGTCTTGGGGGGCACGTGCCCCGTTAAACTTTTGAAAATAAAATAAAATTATATGTATTATATGGCATAGCATAGGCATGGAGGTGGATGGAGATCCAATCACAGCCAATTGCAATTGAACTCGGGAGAGTTCAATTGCACCCATAGGCCAACACATGTCCCTTTTAACCCTATTAATTGTGGTTAAGATTCACTAACCTTTGGGGGTTCACCAATATAACTTTAGTTTTTTTAAAAAATATTAACCCTAAGGGTTACAAATCCTTAATTGGAGTTTAATATTTTTTCTAAA
This sequence comes from Tetracentron sinense, assembly GCA_015143295.1. Lineage (NCBI taxonomy): Eukaryota > Viridiplantae > Streptophyta > Magnoliopsida > Trochodendrales > Trochodendraceae > Tetracentron > Tetracentron sinense. The sequence goes on along the minus strand of CM026572.1, from coordinate 6,460,426 downwards.
ACTAAGGTTATATTGTTGAACATCAAGGGTTTGTAAATCTTAACCACAGTTAACAAGGGTTGCAAGGGACACGGTTGGCCTGTGGGTGTGATTGAACCCACCCCGAGTTCAATCGCGATTGGTTGTGATTCAATCTAAAGTGGGTGCCCCTAAGCTTTTGATTTTTAAAAAAAAAATATAGTTTACTAAGGATTTAGAATCCTCTACTATTATAACCGGACTCCTTGGAGTCAGTTACAACCCACAGGTCAAACATGTCCCTTTCAATACCTCTTGATTGTGATTAAGATTCACTCCTAACCTTGGTGTTTAGAAGGATAAAATTAACTCTAAAGGTTTAAGTTGTTAACTAGAGTTAAAAGACTTTTGTATAGGAATTGGACTCCAAGGAGTTTGGTTATAACCATAGAGGACTAGTCATGGGTCAGTTGTCCCATTGAATTTTCAAAAAAAATATATCTTTTAACTATTTTTTAAAATTATTTAATAGGGCATAGACTCATGGACAACTGCTCCTTGAACTTTTCAAAAAAATTATATTATATTATTTAATATGACATAGCCATAAGACAAGGAGACAACTGCTCCCATAAACAAGAAGAAACAAAATGTATGGATGAAATGACCCACAAACTTAGTCGTCAAAAAAAAATTTCGGGGGCTCCGCTCCCAAACCCCCAGACCTTAAACTAAATGTGCACCCCCTACGATAAATCCCTAGCTCCACCCCTGACCAGCAACACGGCTACACATCACAAATCCGAACTAACCTTGTGATGGCACTATCTTATAAACCTTAGGTCTCTTGAGTCTTGGGTAGAGAAGAAGATGAATTTGAGAGAAAACATTCTCCAAGCCTAAAATGTAACAATAGCTTTTAAACTAAGGGTGTAAACGAGTCGAGCCGGGTGCTGCTCGGCTCATGACATATATATATGCTGGCCCAAGCTTGTCTCGACCTCAATTCAAGCCCTTGAATGCTAGATTGAGCTAAGCTCGTTTATAGATAATCGAGCTCGAGCCGGCTTGCAAGCTTGCACTATTATTTTAGGCTCGTTTACCCTAATTTTAACAAAAAGAATTCAAATCAAAATCCTAAGAGTTAAACATGCTCATCAGATTCTCCCTTAAAGAAAAAAAAAACCTTAAGAACAGAACATAGTTATTCTCACGAGTCTAAATGAAGAAACATGATATAGAGAATCTATAAATTTTGAAAAGATGAAATTACCTTGTAGAATCCCGGAATTCGAGTTCACTGTGCTATGAATAGTGTCAGTGAATAGTATTCTTATATGGTGTGAGTAAAGACCTAAAGCCTTCCATTAAGTCTTGGCATTATGGTGAGTCAATTGAGGATTTTAGGTTCGTGTTTTGAGTCTCAAAAAGAGAGTAAAAAGATACTCTAAGTGGGTAAAAGCAAAAGTATAAAATACCCTAAGTATTTAATGGGTTGTAAGTGAATAGCGCGGTAAATAGTGCTAGTGCGCGAGGCATAAAGAAGTCGGGGCCTATCATGCATATTGGCGTGAATTCAATGATTACCTAGGTGGGTTACAAACCTATGGGGTAACAAGTCATGAGGTGTGAGTAAGGTGTTGGACCCGAGGGAAAAGAGTGTGAAAACACTCGAAATGTTCTAAGTGTTAAAATGGTATGTCTTAACACACCCTCAACTTTATGAAGCTCTAGTTTAGTCACCGCTTATCGGAATCGAGTGATTCTTAAATTTGTGAAAAGGTATTTAAACCATCTTCGAGGTTCATGTTGATCACTTTTTTGGATTTTGAGTCGAGGTTAAGTCAAACGTCCGATTTCCGAAATCGGATCTGCTGCAAATATGGGTTGACGAAATCCATTTTCGGATTAGTCGGCTTTAGAGCCCATTTAGGTAATTAAAAACTCAAAATTAGGAATTGTCCATTAGACACAAAATTGTTCTCCTTCGAATGACGAGTCCACGCAAGTTGAATCGTCAAAATCTGATAAACGAGTCAAAAGTTATGGTCGAAATACCAAAATGTAAAAATCTAAAAAATTTCTGTCAAGATTACGAGCGATCGTACAGACCCTAGGAATGATCGTAGGTGAGCTACAATCGATCGTAGAAAATCTACGAGCGATCGTAAAATTCCTGAAATGGTCAAACTCTTTGTAACGTTTACGATCGATCGTAGGAAATTACGAGCGATCGTAGCAGATCTACAAACGATCGTAAGTCGCAAATCCAAACTTTTTGTGTGGGATTTTTAGGGTTTTTACCCTTTGTCTATAAATAGGGATCACCTTTGGGGGTTTTTGGGGTTAACCTAAAACCTAAAGGAAACTAAGAGAGATTGAGAGGAAGGAGATTTGGGGATTCAAGTGGGGGTTGTTGATTGTAGAAGAGGAGCTCAAATCAAGGTTTGGAATTCTTCCCCATCAAGCAAAGATCTTCCATTCCAAAGTGGTGCTTCTTCCTCAAAGCTTGGATTTCAAATCAAGGAGGGTTCTCTTCAAGATTTGGAGTTAATCCTCAAGGTTAGTACACTCTCCTAGTTAGCTTAAGTAATAATCTAGGTTTTTCAAGCTTTTCAACGTTGAGATTTTGTATGATTATTTCCAAATTTCAAACCAAGCATGTTTTCTTAAAATGTATGGATTATTAAGCATGATTGGGATGTAATAGGTAAGTAAACATGTCATATGCCATGTATGCCTAATTTAGGATGTTTATAACCATGATTTCCATTTCTCATGATTTTCAAGTATGTTATGATGCTTTGGAGTTTTCCATGATTATAGAAATGCTTTAAATCAATGCACACATAATGAAAGCAACCAAGGGGTTAGTGAAATGCTTGACTATGAAAACATGAATAACACGTCTATAAGAATGTTGAATGTTAGGTGTTTGATAAAATGCATATGCTAAAATTAAACATAAGACTATGAACCATGATTTAGGGAGCCTTTCCCAATTAGGTAATTTTGATAAAATGTTCTATATGTTTCCTTCAATCTCACATGCTTAGAGAAAAAGTAGAATTGCTACATGACGTTTCTTTAATTGTTTCATGTTATTATGCTCACAAATTGTCAAGCACACGCACTCATGCATGCATGGATTGAGGATTTCTAGTATGTATATAGGGAAACACAACCAAGAACAAACAAGTGATTTCCAACAAGAATGACAAGCTGAACTTTGGGTCGGTCAAGGGTAGGGCATATCTCAAGATATGTCATACCTAGCTCACAAGTAAACAAGCAAGACTGATAAGCCGGACATTGGGCCGGTCAAGGGTAGGACATATCCCAGGATATGTCATACCTAACTCATAAGAAAAGCAAGTCAAGAATGCTAATGTATTTCATTCCATCATAGTCCGGGCATTAGCTAAACAAGTAAATTTACTAGTGTGTTCCTGTAGAGCCCCTAATTTCACATGCACTGTTCATGTGAGTAGGGTTGTGCCCAACGGGTTACCTTAGTTGGTTTAAGAACCTAGGATCATGAGTTATGAGAATGGTGTAGAGGTGGGATTCAAGGTAGATGGGGTATGAGAATACCCTAAGTGTCAAGAGGAACGTCTTAACATTATCCTCAACTTTGAATAGCTCTAGTTTTCTCACCTCTTATTGGAATCGAGTGATTCTTGAACCATTAGAACCTTATTCGAATCCTCTTCAAGGTTCTTGTTTAGCATTTTTCCATGTTTTGACGATAAGCTAAGTCAAAAGTGGGTTTTTCGTTGTTTTTCTGCTGAAATTGCAGACCAGTCCACTTGTGGGCCCATTTAGACCTTTCAAAACTCAAAATTTGGAGTTTCATAAAACATGAAAGTTGTTCCCATTCGAAAGACGAGTCCAACGCAAGTTGAATCGTCAAAATCCAATGAACGAGTCAAAAGTTATGGTCAAAATACTAAAGCAGGGTAAAATCTGTCAGAATCCGGAAAATAGGGGTGCGATCTATCGCAAATAAGCTGCGATCGATCGCAAAATGGTGCGATCTATCGCAGATTTCTGCGATCGATTGCATTCAGGCGAGTTTTTTTTATTTCTCTTCAGGTCTAAGTGCGATAGATCGCACTCGCGCCCAGTTTGCTCTTAAAACCGGGATTTTTGGGGATTTTGGGGGAACCTAAACCTAGAGAGGGATTGAGAGGGAGAAAGGGAAGGAAGATTGGGGATTTCCAAAAGGGGTTTTGTAGAGATCAAGGGAAGCCCAAGCTATTCCTCAAGTTGGAACTACACATCAAGGGTTTTCTTCAACCTATTCAAAGTCGGTACCTTATACTACTCTTCTAGTTCATCTCTACTCTTTATTTTCCTTCATTTTATGATTTTCCCTAATTTCTAAACAAGATAAGGAAATGAGATGAATGGATGGTTGTGTAGACGTTTATGGGCGATTGGATGCCATGTATGTGTTGTGATGATTAAAATGGGAAGGGCATTTCACCTCAATAATGAACATACATGATGTGGATTGAATGAGAATGATTCATGTAGAATAAAATGAAAGATTTAGGTGTTAACCAAAATACACATACCATGTGTTTGATGAAATGCCTCAATGGAGAAAATGATGATTTGTAGTGGAAATTGCATGTTTAAATGTTTATGGAATTGCTAGGGCTTATGATAGTGTGCTTACTTGCTTTCCCTAAAATTTGAATGAATGATTACTTGCTCAAATTTTGATGTTCTATGTATTGTGAAATCCTCAAAAGTCATATTTAATTTCAAATGAAAGTATGTACACGATTCCACGAGCACGGCATGCATGACATGGTTTATCGGTATTTTCAAGAACAAGGTTTAGAGGTGGGACATATCCTATGATATGTTTAACCTCGCTTTTCACAAGAGAACAAGAACGTGACATGACAAGTTGCATTACATGAAGAGGGGCCTCCCCTCCCTCGCAAGTGCATCTCACAAGAGCATCTCACAAGTGTATTGCATTAAAGAAAGGTCTCCCTTCCCTCTCAAGGCATATCACGAAAGAAGGGCCTCCCTTCCCTCTTAAGACATCTCACAAGCGCATCTCACAAGTACATGAGCATGTTGAACTCCCAAGCAAGCACGCATGACAGGCATGATACAAGCATGATACAAGCACGACAAGCATGACACGACATGACATTACACACATGACAAGACAAGTCTTAAACACGAAAATAGAAATTTGAATCACGTCAAGTACACGATGATTTCAAGATTTTTATCGGCTTTTCTGTAATACAAGCATGAAGTATAAATGGTTTTACTTTTTGTTATGATATGAATTGCTTCCTGCTTTATATTGTGATTGATTGCTATGCTATAACTGTTGGTTAGTATTTGGTACACGCTGAGTATTCCATGCTCAGCCGTACATTTATGTCGGCAGGTACATAGTTCGTTACCTATGCTTCGAGCCCTTGGATCGAGACAAATCATGGAGAGTAGGAGGTTGCTCGGTGTATTAGCTAGAGGTTAGGGGTTGATAGTGGCCCTAGGGTTGGGTTGAGTAAGAGTGACATGTATTTTGGGATTTTGTTGGGAATTTACGTGTAAGCTTGAGTTAGTAACTCAGGCGTTGAACTCTTTTGTACTTGTTGGAAATTTTATTAAGTCAATTGTTATGTCAACATTTGGAATACAGTTTAGTTATGAAAGAAATTTTCAGTTCACCATTTAGCTTGCCTTGTATATTCTTGCAGGACAGTTTGAAGGATAAGTTACGAGCCCAATTATCGCCTAACTCCTAGGGGGTATTTTGGGGCGTTACAGTTCCGTTCCATTATAGTCGGCATTAGTAAAGCAAGTCAAGATACTAATGTGTTCCGTTCCACCATAGTCCGGGCATTAGTAAACAAGTGAAATACTAATGTGTTCCGTTCTATTATAGTCCGGGTATTAGTAAACAAGTGAAATGCTAGTATGTTCCATTCCACTATAGTCCGGGCACTAGTCAAGTCAAAACAAGATGCTAATGTGTTCCTTCCCATTATAATTCGGGCATTAGCAAAGCAAGACAAGAAGCTAGTATGTCCGTCCAATTCATAATTCGGGTACTAGTTAAACAAGACAAGATGCTAATGTGTTCCGTCCCATTATAGGTCGGGCATTAACAAAGTAAGACAAGATCCTAGTATGTCCATCCATTTCATAGTTCGGGTACTAGCTAAATAAGACAAGTGAAATAAAGAATCTCATAAAATGTATAAGGTAACCACAAGATGCGTAAGACATGTAAGGGATTCACAAGACTCACAAAGTAATGGAAAATACGTGTTGGTTAAAGCATGAATTGAAAGTATGATTTAAAGTTTAATGTTCAAGATTGTACAAGTGTTAATTGTATTAACTTCCGCACTCTGGTCATGTATATGTGATAATGAATTGTACCATGCATGACATATTATTGTTACCACTATTGTTAGCTAGTAGTTTGTACTCACTGAGTATTCTACTCAGCCATACTTATTGATGTCGGTAGGTACACCATACGGTTATCAAGGCGGTTCATGGAGAGTAGGAGTTGCTCGGATTGGTAGTTAGATGTTAGGTGCTTGACATGTGGCCCTAGGGTTGGGATGAGTGAGAGAGGCATGTATTTTGGGATTTGTTTTGGGAATTTTCATGTAGACTTGAGTTGGTAACTCAAGTGTTGAACTTTTTTGTACTTATTGGAATTTCTGTTAAGCGAATTGTTTATGTAACACTTGGAAGGACATTTATAGAAAAGAAATTTTTAGTTCACAATTTAGCTTGCCTTATATGTTCCTGCAGGATGGTTGTTGTGATAGGTAACGAGCCCAAATGTCGCCAAACTCCTAGGGGGTATTTTAGGGCGTTACCTACCTTTTAAGCTTTACCTCAACAAAAAATTATATTTAAGTTTCTCAACTTTTATGTGAAAACTAATTAATATTATCAGGGTATTATAAGTAGTACAATAGAATTATTTGAGTTGAGTCGAGCCACTCGTTGCTTGTGTTTGTCTTGATTAACAAACGAGCTCAATCATTGAGCACGGCTCAACGAGCTCAAATACCCAACTCAAGCTCGGCTCATTTCGAGACGAATCAAGCTGGCTCGGCTCATTGACAACCCTATTTTAAACCAAGAGAATAAGAAAATCACTCAGGGTGATTTATCTATCACGAAACCAAACAGAGAATATATCAATACTAAAGCTAGACATATTAAATACACTATTATTCCTTATAAGGAAAATAAATATCACTCCCACTAAACCTCCTGAAAAGGAAAGCATACATATTCATCGAACGGTATTTTTAGCACACAGGAGCTCATGAAGGAACAATAGCAAGAAAACCATTTACAGTGGATGTAAAGTAGCATTTACTTCTGAATAGATTTAAAACTTGAAAGATTTCAGAGAAACCAGAGGAACCTAGGAGACTGGGAAAGGTACTTGGATCATGACCTCATACAATTTACATACTATTTTGTGAATGCCTCTACGATACTGTTAGAAACACATCTAAAAGGAAAACACGTGAATAATATAGACGTGAAAATAACATACCAAACAGCCAACTTTTCACATCTCTACTTGATTGTAACAAACTTATTAGTACCGTGCTTAGCCCAATGGTTCGTCATATCAACCGAATGCGAAAGGTCGTGACCTTCAGCTGCGAGTCTCTGAAGAAGCTTCCCATAGGCACTATTGCTCATTTTCCTCCCAGCCATGCGTGCTCCAGGCCTTGAGGAACTCATGGGAAGAGGATGTTCGGATATGCTTGTGGTACAACATGAGGATTGCCATCCACCGGCACCCCATCTGTAGCACTGTCGAGAAACACCGGTGCAAAAGCAAACAGGGGCAGGTATCCGGGAAAAATCTAAGGTAATTCCGTCTGCAACAAAATCTAGATTCTTCTTCTCATGTATAGCAGTGGACATAGATTTTTCCTTTCTCTTTGTAGAGGCAGATGGCTTCTTTGTGGGTTGCTTTGGCCCCAAAGCCTCAGAGGCAACATGATTAGACCTCTTTGTAGAATTCTGCTTTTTTCTAATCTTAGTTGGCTTAGTCCCGAGCTCACCATTTTGTGCTGGGTTATCTGTAGGGACATCTAGGCCAGTGGGAATAACCGAGAGACCTGTTTCCGTGTTTATTTGAGTTGCTTGCAGTGGATTTGGACTAGCCTTTGTGGTAGACAATAAATGTCTCTGATGAACCCAAGAATGCCCAGGATAATGCATTGTAGATGTTTCCGCGTCAGCTTCAGGGATCATAAAATTTCTATTGGGAAATGTCCCCATTTTCCAAAAACCGGCCTGATGTCCAGAAGCACCATCCGGGAATGAGAAACCAGACACAGGTTTCAATACTGCGTCCACACCCCCGGACTGCTCCAAAAAATCCCAATTTCTCATTCCCAGTCCTTTCTCATCCATGGAGCCAACACACAGATGAAATAAAAAACCAATTCTCAAATGAATTTCTTGATTGCAAAACAGACTATACCCGTAGTGGAAACTGCATTTGACATTGAGCAATCAAAAACTAAGTATATGAAAGTCGGAGCAACAATAAACTACAAACTTAAGACAATCAATACATTAGTGAAACCCTTCTCTGATATCAGAATCCAGCTGAACAAAATCATGAAAATCAAACTGCAAATCCTACATTAGAAAATAAAATCAGTCCTACATGCACCAAGAAAGTAGTGAAGATCAAAATATGACCAAAACATAAACCCAGTTCTAAAACATAAATCTAGAGTCTAGACCATTGCTGCAAAAGAGTGAGGCTCATTTGTATACCATTTTACAGCAGATACGACAATTGGGTCATGAATTTAACAATAAATTCCTATATATATATATAGATATAGATATTGGGACAAACCAAGTCCGGAATCCAGTTTCTGATGGATTCCATAAACAACTTGATGAGTGCCTCGACCAATACTCCGCAAAAGACTGGCCTGACAAGGAGCTGAAGATCAATTTACTTAAAACTTAGGCACATAACACAACTATCTATAATTCATTCAATTACAAGAACCCCATGAAAGTAAAGTGGAATTGCAAACTCTACCCATATCACTTGGCTAATAGGTTAAAACCAGAGGGAAAAAAAACCCACAAAGAATCTCCCAATGAAGAAAAAAACAAAACCCATGTCAGGAACCCACTCAAAACCCTGAAAATCAAAGCAGAAACACTACATGAAACTGATATAAAATCTAGGTCATGCACTAAACCAACCAAAACCTCAGAATTCACAAGCACAAACACAGAATCCCTTGAAGAAATAACAAAAATTAAACCAGAAACAAGAATACCCATCAAGCATGAAAATCAAAGGAAGCATCAAACAATTAGTAATGAAGTTTTTGCAGGCATGGAAATCTAAGAACAGAATCCAACGGTGCAGAGAGAGAGAGAGAGAGAAGCTTACGAGATGAAAAAAACGTTAGAAATTGTGCTGTTGATTATCCACTTCTGTTTTCAAATGAAAAAAATCTGTTTATCTTTTTATCATTCCTTTCCGTTGAGCATAACTCTGTTGCCATGAAATACTCGTTGCTTTTACTTGGGGTCTTCTTTTCGTTCCTACTCCTCTAGCTCAGACATGGCTAACCTGCGCCGTAGCTACATAGTTGAAAGCGGGTCCTCGGGTATTCTCTAGTAGGCTGTCTGCGGGCCAAGCCGTGTGCTGTAAAGGCCCCAGCCTGGCCAATAGAATGTTGAGCCCTAGCCCGGCCCAAGCTTGACCGGGCCTTGATATCAAGCCCTTGCTGCTAGGAATGGCAACGGGTCGGATTCGGGTCGGGGCAACCCCAACCCTACCCCCGCTCCTAATGGAAAGACTCCTACCCTATTCCCATTCCAAAACTGGGGAGGGCGGGGCGGTTCCGATTTATCAAAAGTCTTCTTAACCTCGTCCCCGCCCTATCCCGTTAAGCACTAGTCGGGACGGGTAATAGTTCATGTTATAATTAACATATTGAGGTAATTTTAGGATTAATTTAAGGGTAAAATATTATTTTCACATTATAAAAAGGGTGGGTCGGGGTTGGTTGGTTTAAACCCATTCCCGGCTCGAACTCGAGTTGGGTTTAATCTTCCATTCCCAAACCGCCCCTACTCCGTTTAAGAGCACCACAAACCCATCCCAATAGGAGCAGGGCAGGTTACCCGATTAACTCGGCCTGTTGCCATCCCTAGCCCCAGCCTAGCACGGTCCAGGTCGGTTCGGGCAAAATTATGAAGTTATATATCATGAAAATAAATTAAAGATTGATGAAGATATAATGCATTGTTTATATTGGTGGTGTCAATGGGTCAAGCCAGTTGGCTCGGCCCAGAAAAAACCTAAAAATGGCCGATTATTATGCCCTGCGATTAGGTTTAAATAGGTTTAAATTCGCATGTCTCTACATTGACCCTCTTAATATAGTTATATATAAAATTCATGGTTTAAAATTCTGGTACATACACGGACCGATCCGAATTGGGTTTGGAGCTACCCAGTACATTGGGGAAACAAATCCTCATATTGACCCGTATCGGGCCAATACAGAGGATTTTTTAGTTACTTTTTTTCTCTCCTTACATTTACACTAGGATCCACAACACAGCCTCATACGCACTGTGGCAGTGAAAATCTCACTGTCCATTTCCCAGGTGTGTGTGCAATGGCACACACCTGATCTTAGTCTCTCGGAGAGATGGTTTGGGTTCACGCGTGTCTGTGGCACACGCAGTACCTTTAGCTGTCAGCATTAAATGTTAATGACTGGCACCATGCTACCCAGCTAAGCAAGGGTAGGGTTGATCCGTAAGGATAACCCCACGGATTCAACCCTAAAATGTTGGCCTCTGAGAGGTTGATACATGTTCATCCATGAGGTTAAAACCTCATGGATCCAATATTTTGTGCCAGCCTTCATGAGGCTGACACGTGTTTATTCGTGAGGACCAAAACCCCATGGATCCAACCTTCAATGTTGGCCTTCATTAGACTGATACATGGCATATTCATAAGGACAAAACCTCACGGATTCAACACGGATTATATTTGGTGTCAGCCTCCGAGAGGTTGACATGTGTCCATCCGTGAGGATAAAACCCCCACGGCTCATATTTAGTGTCAGCCTCCATAAGGCTGACACGTGTCCAATTCTTGAGGACAAGTCCTCACGGATCAAATATAATGTCCTGGATCTAACCCAGACCACAAGCATCACCTTGTGATCCGTGGTTGAGACCTATGGTCTCACTTGGTGATCTGTGGTTAAGACCTATGGTCTCACCTTGTGATCCGTGGTTGAGACCTATGGTCTCACTTGGTGATCCGGGGTTAAGACTTATGGTTTCACCTTGTGGTTCGTGGTTGAGACTTATAGTCCACCTTGTGGTCCGTGGTTGAGACCTATGGCCTCACCTATGATCTGTGGTTGAGACTTATAGTCCACCTTGTGGTCCGTGGTTGAGACCTATGGCCTCACCTATGATCTGTGGTTGAAACTTATGGTCTCACCCTGGTCCGTGGATTGGCCTAGGTCAGTCTGTCCCAGCTGACAGTCAGTATTTGACTGTCATGGGGCAGAGAATCCTTGATAAAAAGGATTCTCTGTCAAGCTATGGGGAATCCCAAGATAAGGATCCCCTCTTTTAAAATCTCATGGAATGCCACATGGCATCCCATGATTATTTTAGGATTAGGACTATGTCCTTTATCTTAAGAAATGATGTGATTAAACATCCTCCTTTTTGAAAGGTACTAGAATTCCTCCCAAAAGGGGAAACCTGGTACAAGAGTCTTCAAAAGAAGATGATTCTCTTGAGCTTGAGGACTCTCCTAGATAAGGGAGACCCGCAAGCTGGCATCCTCTAAGAGGAGAGCCCCTTTTGACTTTCCTGAAATAAGGGAGTCAAAGAGGGAGTCCAAAAGAGGACTCTCTTTCAAACCCATAAAAGATGTGTTTCTCACAAGAAACACATACGGGAACACACAGAGGATAGACATGAAAACAAGAGAAAGAACTCTCTTTCAAGCAACAGCAAGCAAAAAGCAAGCAACTGAAGAAGAAGACTCCCTTAGAGGTGAGCCTTAAAACATGGCCACCATTCTTTTTCTTTATTTAAAAAGACCTCAATGAGACACTTGCAACGCCTACATGAGAATTGGGCAACCCCATTGAATAAATACATATACTTTATTCAAATCATGTTCTTCTTTTTATTCTTCATTTTCATCAGAGGTTCTTCCCCAATAAAGGGAAGGTAATTTAATAGTCTGAGTTTACTTAGATTGGAAAGATAGTCCCCCACATCAAACAATAAACTCCATACAACAATGGAGGGAATTTGAAAGCAAAGAAGACCAATTTTGCGCTCACATGCACCACTTATTTACATAAAATATTATTTAAATAAATGGTTACTTGATATTTATATGTAAATAATGTTATACCTCATTTAAATTCAATAAAAACTATTCTATACCCAAATTCCCAAAAAATAAAAAGTTAACTTTCTCGTGCAAGAATAAAATCCTATTTTTAACGCATTTTGGAGATTATGTCATAATTCAAATTTTCAAATGGTAAGGTATTTATCAAATTTTCATAAATCATACTAAATCGAAACATTACCAACCCCCAAAAGTCCGACCCTCAAAGCCCCTAAAATCAATGATTTTTTTTATAAAACCCGTAGGCCCAAAACAAACTAGGTCTGTTGACATGAGGTTCAGGCTTGGTCAAAACCCCCGAGCTTAGCCCAAGCCCTCATATTATATATATGTCCACATATAACTTATTTAATTTTGAGTTTTTAACTTAAAAAGAATTATATAACATTCTTTAATATAATATTTACTAGTAAGAAGCCTGTGCGATGCACGAAAATGCCAAAAGAAAAAAAAAATTACAATAATAAATTTAAATTGATAAGAAGAAATTTAAGCAAAGAAAATTACTTTCAAGGAAAAAAACCAAAAGGAAAAAAATAAAATAGAATAAAATGAGATACCTATTTCACCACTTTCTGCTCAAACAAATTCACTAAAAAATAAGATAACATCATTTTTTTAAAGAACTAACTATGCAAACTCTTCTTTCTCCCCACCCACCCTCCCTCTTGAGTCATGCCTCTGTTTCCATTGTCAATGAAATCACTTGTTTATAACCTCCTATAATTTATTGATGAGCTCTCTCTCCCACACAGACACATACCATTTGACTGTGCAACCCAACTGCTATACCCCTTACATTGGTGGTTAATGGTAAACTCAATGAAAATGTGTAGCATATTGGGTTAACTAAAATATGTGATACTTCCTGCCAAACCAAACTGAAAGCACCGACTTTAACCATAACGAATACCACCAATTAGGAGGTAATGGATGCGTGCTATAGACCCTTATTCACATCACACATTGTCTCTTAAGTCCCCACAATTTCCAACCCATATTATATTCTCAATCTTTTTTTTTTGTGAAAGATTAACTTCATATCAAAGATAGGTATGTACATGAAATACTAGGTCCACTGCTAGCGGGGATTGGATTCCAAGAGGATACAGGTCAACGAATGCTCATATTAAGAGCTTGTTGGGCAAGCCCATGAGTTATAGAATTTGCAGAACGATTGACATGTTGGAAGATGATTGTGTCATTGTTGCTCAACATAAGCTTGATGTCCTCCATAATAGGATAGATCTCCGGGTGGTGGGGTTTTGGGACTTCTCCCAGATTGTCGATGGCTTCCTTAGAATCAGACTCGACCACTGTTTTAGACCATCTATGATTCAACATCACATTTACACCCGCCTGAATGGCTTTCGCTTCGGCTACTCTTGCAGATCTGCTCAGAATGGGTAAACTAAGAGTGCATAAGATTTCACTTTAGAGTTACGGGCTATAATTCTTGCTCCGGCTACTATGCCACTGGTGAGAGCCGCCCCGTCAACATTTATCTTGATCCATCCTTCAGCAATAGGCTTCCAGTGGTTATCAACCAGATTGGGAGGGTTAGATTTCAGCTGGTTATTAGTGAAATCCTCTAAGAGTCTCTCCGCTCGCCAGAGGGTGGTTGTAGGGTTGAGATTGATCCCTTCGAACAAAGCTTCATTTCTGATTTTCCAAATACTCCACAGGATGGTATATATACGAACACCCAGAAAGAAGTTGTGCTTGTCAAACTCAGGATGAGAGGCCCATCGTTTCCATCACTCTTGGAACGGGATGGTAGATTGGTTAGGGAGTTTAAGAGATAGAGGGGAGCCAAACCATATTCCTCGGGAGCAAGGACATTCCAGAAATAGGTGTGTCGATGATTCGGTATTACACTTACAAAGGGGGCACCACTCGTCCACCGACATGTTTTTTTCCTAAGGTTAGGTGCCAAAGCTAGTGCATTGAGGCAGAGCCTCCACAAGAAGACCTGAATTTTAGGGGGGGAGAGTAAGTCTCCAAATTTTGTTCCAATGTTTGCCCCCTCTCTTAGGCACTAATGAACTCGAGGAGGGCCGGGATTCTACCTCAGAAGATTTTGCTAGGTGGGTTGCTGAATTAACTGTGAATTTGCCTGACTGAGAATAGTGCCATAGTAATTTGTCCAGAGCACTGTGCATACTAACTGGGAGCTTGCAAATTTCGACAATGGTCGAATGCTAGAAACATTCTTGTAGCAAGTCCATCTTCCATCTTATGTTATATTTGTCTATAAAATGGGCTACTCGCATATCATTGGAAGGAAGAGGATGACTGAGATGGGGTTTGAAAAGGTGCAACTTTGAAATCCAAGGTCTGCTATAATCTGGATGGATTCTCCCGATCCTACTTTCCACTTGAGACCATTAATAAGAAGGTCACGACCATCCAAGATACTATGCCATCCCCAAGATGGTCTATGACCCAACCGAGCTTGTAAGAAAGATCCATTGGGGAAATAAAGGGATTTACATACCTGTCCTCAGAGAGAGTCCGGTTTGTTAAGGAGTTGTCAACCTTGTTTAGCTAGAAGAGACGTGTTGAAAGCAGAAAGGTCCCGAAAGCCCATCCCCCCCTTCGACTTGGGCATGTAGAGTGTATCCCACTTGACCCAATGAATTTTGTTGTCATGTTTGTCGCTCCACCAGAATTTGGTGATCGCAGAGTTGATCGCCTTGAACTACACCTTTGGTAATTTAAAGCAGCTTGATGTATAGGCTGAGATGACTTGGATAATGGAACAAATGAGGACACCTCTTCCCGCCTGGGATAGTAAGAACCCTTGCCATCCTTGCATATGGCCGAGGATACACTGCTTTAAAGATTTGAAAATTTGTGTTTTTTACCATCCAAATTCCGTCGGTAGACCAAGGTATTTAGCCGGAGGAACTAAGTTGTTGATCTTGAGAATTTTAGCAATCATCCGAAAAAAAAGGCCAAGGGGTATTAGTGCTAAATGTACCTTCTGACTTGGTGAAATTGACCCTCTAACTTGTGGCCTCTCTAAAATTTTTTAGAATCTGCATTAAGTGGCTAGGCTCATCAATATTAGCTTTAAGAAGAACGATTTTTTCATCGACGAAGAGTAGATGGGAGAGGGTTGTGGTCATCCTTACTAAACAAATTTCATTGATTTTTTGCTCCATGAAGTCCTTTTACAGCTATCGGCACAAAGCAAAAACAGGTAAGGGGACAAAGGGTCTCCTTGGTGGAGGCCACGGCTCGGCATGATATTGAAGGGGGGATCCGAATAAAAAATCATGCGGAAACTGGATCCCCTAGATCTTAACACCGTAGAAAGCATCAAAATAATCTAAGAGTTTTAGTTATATCACCTCGGTGAATACTTTTCAGCGGTGAAGCTTAATCCACTCGAACTGTCAGAACTCCTTGTAGAGATTTCTCAAAGAAATACTCGAAGCTCGATCCTTGTTTTTCGCTATCCCCACGAAGCTTTAGAATCTCCTTTGAAATTATAGAAGCAAGAGAAAGAAGATGGAGTAATGGTGTAGACCTTCTATCACATAAGTACTAAGGTTCAAAACCCTAGATTTGTAAAAACCCAACTTGGACCACCAATGAAGCTCACAAAAATCCCTAGGGGTATCCCCTAGGGCTCACAGTTTAGAGAGAGAGAGAGGAGAGGAGAGAAAAAATTCTGGAAAAAAATGCTTAATGGTCTAGGGTGTTGGGGGTATTTATAGACTAGGATCCCATCCTAATCCTACTCCAACTTGATCTTATCTCTTAAGGAATTATTTAACAATAATAACTCTTATTATTTAATAAATAATTTCCTAGTTTATCTATAACTACTCTAGTTATAGAAGACCTACTAATTAAGGAGTCCTTCTAATAAGAGGGTTCCTTAATTAATGGGATAAGTCAACATCCAACACAAGAGAAGAATCATAGTCAAACTAGGAAACCACATACAAGGGGGGGGGGGGGGGGGGTGAGCTATGATGGGGCGTGAGCTTTGGGGAGTTAAACACTCCATGTTGTAATCCAATTACAACTTATCTTCATCCTTGTTGCAATCCAACTATTGGATTTTAATTCCATAATTAAAAGAGATATTATTCAACAATTATTCAATTAACATAATCCTAATCCAATTAGGATTTCTCAAGTGGCGCCCCACCTTAGGGTTTAAACCCATGGGCTTGGACCCATATTAAAGTCCATATTAAATGGGTTTATGGATATGGGTCAAACCTATTTCTCATTTAATTATGTTAATTAAATAATTATTAAAATAATCCCTAGATTTAAATTAACAATTAATTTAAACTAAAGATTAACTTTTAATCTATTTAATTAAATGATTAACTTTTAATCACTTAAATAATTGATTAAATTTTAATCAATTATTGAGCTTGTATTTCTTATGTGAGTACCTCCACAGATTGCTCTGCGACATTCTTACCCTAGCTTACCCAATGTTATCCCATTGACCCTAAACAAGAATTACATTGGAATTGCAAGTGACGTGAGATATCCATGTTGCAATTGAATCCCAGTGTATGAACATTAACCATTACGAATCCCGCCACATGAACTTTTAAGTTCGATTTACCCTTCTAAATGTATTATCCCTAATGGGCCTTCGAGATTGACATACTATCTAACCCATAGCCCATTGCAAATCATCCGGGTTTCCAAGACTTATGATTAAGCCATGAGAAACAATTTCTCATGAAATTTTTTTTGAGAAAAACCTTTTATAAGTATAATACCTTTTAATAAAAGTATATTTGAAAACTTATTTTGTTTTCAAAATCACATGCGCAGGATTTGAACTTAATCAACTATCTTACCCGGAACTTGGATAATCTCTCAAATTAATGAGCATGTATTTCTTGTTTGAAATTCATCATGACTCAAACAGCTATCTGACTATCCAACTGTCACTGTATTGTATTCCCTAAGTTATAAAATACGTTGGTGGAATCAAAACAGTCAGATCACTGCTCAGTCATAGATGAACACATCAGATTTAAGGATCATCGACCAACTATCTGATAGTATGTTTATGCAAGAGGTCTCTTTGAATGCAATCAGTTAGTGTACATTTAAGCACCCATATGCTGTTGTGTAGTCTCCACTACAATAGTTCGAGATAGAACTACATCTCAACTATTGAGAACATCTTAGCATTCTGGCAGCCATATAAGTGAAGTGCCCAGCTTCACCCACAGCTGTGACTATATAAGGTATAAGGAACTGGAAAGTTATATCTGCCAGTGATAATCTAATCACATAACTTTCCTACAATATATCCTATGGATCTTTATCGATATCTCATATCGTATAGATCATCTCATGATCATGGTCAATTACCTATAATGAATACACAATAGATTAAGAAGAAATCTTTATTAATCAAATTAATAAAAGTCTAACAATCTAAATGACTTTTCTGGGCATCATGTCTAACAGATATGCCTAGTTGGTTTGCCGTTAGCTAGCACCGCATATGACATGGTTGTTATGCATTGTTGAATAAGATGTATCCACTTGCTACAGAAGCTGAGTTCCTCCATCATTGCAAAAAGGAAAGACCACTCCACACGATCGTAAGCTTTATTTAGTTCAATCTTAACAGCCATCCTTCTGTCAGCTCCTTTGTGTTTCTGTTTGAGATAATAGCCAACTTTGTGAGCCAATAGAACGTTATTGGTGATCTGTTGATCCTTGACAAACACTGATTGAGCTAGGTTAATGATATCCTATAGGTACCCACAAAAACGATTAGCTAAAAATTTTGCAATTACCTTGTAAATGACGTTGCAAAGATTGATTGGTCGAAAGTGATTTAGCGTTTCAGGATGATTGACTTTGGGGATGAGAACGATGAAAGGGTGATTTGTTTGCTTTAAGAGAAAGCTTGTGTGGAAAAATTCAAGAACAACCTTGCACACATTATGTCCTATAGTGCTTCAATGCCTTTGAAAAAATTTGTTAGACATGACATCTGGGCCCTGGGCCTTAAAAGGTCCTATTTTAAACCCGACAGATCAAATTTCCTCCTCAGAGACGGCCCTGCATAGATCGTAATTCATCTCTTTTGCAATGCAAGGTTGAACATCAGACAATATATCTTGGATTGCAGTGGGATTGGATGTGGAGTATAGATGATGGAAGTGGTTTGTGATGTGATCTTTGATGGTATGATCTTTAGCAAACCAGTTACCCCTTCGGCTTTGAGCATAAGAATTTGGTTTCACTGTCTTCTTTGGACCGTCTTAGAATGAAAAAACCTAGTGTTTTTGTCTCCTTGGAGTAGCCAATCTGCTCGAGACTTTTGGCGCCACATTGTCTCCTTAAGACATAAAGCCTTGTCAGGTTCTGAACTGAGCATCCGAATGGTCTCATCAGATTGAGGAAGAGAGGAGCAGCTTGGAAGGCATCAATTTGGGAAGTGAGACTGTTAATTATGTTTTTAAATTGCCAAATGTGTTGCAATGACAAAAACCAAGGTCTTGTCTACAATTGCGGATCCGCTGGCAAAGCCGAAACATTTGCGAGCCTGCACATTGTTTTAACCAAGCATCTCATAATTTCCTTACAGTCATGGGTGAATCCCACATATCCTCATACCAAAAACTTTTGCGATAGCGTCCCCGTATAGGGAAAAGGCCAATAACAATAGGGCAGTGGTTTGAGCCTATTTCTTGGAGGATTTGGACTGTTGAGTTCGGGAAAGCCATCCTCCAAGGATGATTTTCCAAAGCGCGGTCCAGTCTGGCGGATATAAGGTTCTCTTTGTTAGCCTTTAGGTTTTTGACCTAAGGTAACATATTTGATTTTGATGATAACACAATAATAAAGTGACATTTGTGTTACTACAGTTCTATTGAGTTTAATTA
This sequence comes from Tetracentron sinense, assembly GCA_015143295.1. Lineage (NCBI taxonomy): Eukaryota > Viridiplantae > Streptophyta > Magnoliopsida > Trochodendrales > Trochodendraceae > Tetracentron > Tetracentron sinense. Next base: position 6,441,097 of record CM026572.1, on the reverse strand, counting down.
ATTCAGCTTATGAAGAGCATTAGTACATCATCCAAGGCAAAAAGATGAAAATGCAACCAAGCTTAAAGATGATTTTTCCATCAAGCCATAAGAAAGCATTTGGATCACATTGAAAATAATTAAAGATCATATCAAAAGCCAAAGTCCAAGTTGGATCATCAAGAAAACATGAAGATTGATCATGAAGGCAAAGCCAAATTGAAGATCCAAGATCAAGTGTGAAGTGAAGACTCACAAGAATGTCTAAAAGTTTATTTTGTGTCTTGTAAGAGTTTTAGGACTTTTGTAAAAAGTTATCAAAGGTTGATTGGTTGAATTGCTCAAAGCCATAAATTGACCCTAGGATCCTTAGATAATATTGCATATTTTTATAAGGACGACATACCTTAGAATGAATAAAAACATGATAAAGTTAAGGTATAAGACCAAGGAATTCATTCCCATCAAATTGGTTAAGAAAACATGAGATTTCCCATAAAATACAAAGGATTCGTCGACGAATCCATCAAGTCAATCTCATCTCGTCGACGAATAGGAGTTACAGAAAGTTTTGTAACTTTCTGTCTTGGAACTCGTCGACGAATTTAAACAGTCCATTCAGACTCGTTGACGAATTCATGTGGAAAAAGACCTGAAATGTTGTAACGGCTCTCTTATTTTAGATAAAGCCTCCAACGACTATATTATTATTATTATTTTTTTGGTAAACTCAATCATACCACAAGGCAATGACTGAAGGCAAAGACAAGGGAATACTCACACCACCTAAGCAAACACACACACACACACACCACATGCAAACTTACACACACACACACCACACATTAAAATCATTCAATACTTTCAATCATTAAAATCATTCACTCCAAGCTTAGATTTCCAAATCTATAGAGTTTAACCAAGAATCCTCAAATCCAAGTTCTTGAGCTTTTCAACTCCAATCTTTGAGAGATTTTTAGTGAGTGTTCAAGGCATTTATCAACTCGTGTAAGGAGCATTATCTGAGTGTAAAAACTTCTCTTGTCAAAGAGTTTGTAAAATCAAGTGGTCTGTGGGACTCTTGTTCGTGAAATCGGAAGTTTTGTAAGGTTTGCTCACTACCCGGAAAGTGGACTAAGTCTAGGGAGGATTATTCTCTCGTAAGGTTTGATCTCGACCTAGAAGAGAGATTGTAAAGGTTTGATCTTCACCTAGAAGAAGATCGGTGATTGAATAAATTGTGATGAATCTTTGAGCGGGGAAGCTTAAGGTGGGGACGTAGGCGGGTTGCCGAACCTCGAGAACAATATCGGGTGTCATCTTGTGTTTGCATTTTCTCTCCATTCTCTTTATATTCTTGTTTATATTGCTTGTGTAGAATTGCTATTTTCTATTTCCTTTAAACTTGTAAAAGTTGAAATTCCGCTTAAGGAATTTAGAAAATTTTTTAAAATTGTCATAGACCCTATTCACTCCTCCTCTAGGGTCCAATCCTTGGGCAACAAGTGGTATCAGAGCCTAGGTCTCTATTATTTTAAAAGATTTAACCATTTTAGAGTAAAGATAAAATGGAATATATTGATGCATCTACCATAGGAGAAGGCCAATCAACCTATAGACCACCATTGTTCAATAAAGAAAACTATAATTATTGGAAAGTAAGAATCGTATATTTCATTTAAGCTTTGGACTATAAATGTTGGCAAGTAATAGTAAATGGTCCCCACATCCCCACAAAAAATGTCAATGACACTCAAGTACCTAAGGATGATGATGAATTGACGGAAGCCGATACAAGGCTTGTGCAACTTAATGTCAAAGCAATAAACTATTTATATTGTGCATTAAGCTCACAAGAGTTTAATAGAATTTCAGCTTGCGATTCCGCTAAAGAAATTTGGGATAAACTTCAAATTACATTTGAAGAGACTAATCAAGTAAAAGAAGAGAAAATTAATATATTAATCTATAAATATGAATTGCTTAAAATGGTAAGAAATAACTCATTTCAATTATATTTTCTGGATTCACTAACATCATTAATGAATTGAAATCTCTTGCTAAGATTTATAAAAATGTAGAAAATATAAGGAAGATCATCCGATCACTATAAAAGGAGTGAGCTCCCAAGGTCACGGACATCCAAGAAGCAAAGGACTTGACAAAGCTACTCATGGATGAGTTTTTCATATCTTTAATGACTCATGAGGCAATCATGAGGAATCAAGAAACCCAAGAAGAAGAGCCTACACCAAGAAGGGGTCATGCTTTGAAATGCTCTCAAGAAAGTGAAAGTGAAGAAAATGAGAGTGAAAAGGATGAAGAGATGCTTCACATGGCAAGAAAATTCCAAAAATTCTTAAAGCATAAGAAGAACCTCAAGAAAATGTCTGACAAGAAGGAATTCGCTAAAGAATTCATCAAGGGTCAATCGAGCAAGAAAGAAGCAATTATTTGCTCTAAATTTAAGAAGCCCAGACATGTCAAATTGGAGTGCCCCCAACTTAAGAAGAGTCATAAATACAAGAGAAGAGCTATGAAGGCTACTACATGGGATGACTCCGAGAATAGCGAATCAAATTCAAGTGATGAGGAGCAAGCCAATCTATGTCTCATGACACATGAGGATGAGGTAACTTCTTCCATTGATGATTCTCCTTCATTTGATGAATTAAGAGAAGCATATGACGAACTATATCATGAATAAAAAAAATAGATTCTAAAAATAAAATGCTTAAAGAGGAAAATTCATCTCTTACAAACAAAAATGAATTTCTTCAAAATGAAAATAAAATTTTGAATGAAGAAAATTAACAATTGAAAAAGAAACATTAGTCTCTGTGCCTATAGTCTCAACCATTGAATGCAGAGAATGTGAAATTTTAAATGCTAAGGTTGATGACTTAAATAGCATTGTAACAACATTTATTAATGGTAAAAAGACATTAGATACAATGCTTGAAAAGCAAATTTGTGTTTTTGATAAAGGCAGACTAGGCTATAATCAATTTAAGAAACATAAGAATTATCAAAACTTTTTCAACACATCTAGTACTAAATATAAAATCATTGGTAATAAGAAGGTTAAGTAAATTTGAGATCCCAAGAGAACAATCCATTCAAAAGATAACCTAGTTAGACCCACGATGGTTTGGGTACCAAAGGGTGTAACCTAAACATATATTGTAGGTTTCCTCTAATGAGAAAGGAAATGTGTTTAATGATAAATTTAAATGATTTCCTTGTATGTGATTAAGCATGATATGTTTTGAATGATATTATTATTGCTTGATCATGCTTGATGAATGCTTAATTTGCTCAAATTTGAAATTGACGATTAAGTTTATGATATGAATGATAAATGCTTGATGATTTGATTTGAATTTTATGTTTGAATTTGAATTGATTTTGATATGAAAATTTAATGCTTTGAAATTGATTAATATATATTCTATCTGAAATTTATCCAGATCAATGATCTCTAAGACCTAGAGGGGGGGTGAATAGGTCTATCTAATAATTTCTAACCAATTTTAATTTTTCAATTAATATGTTTAGAAATCAATGAATAATTCAATCAGACAATCCACACAAATCAAACACAGAAGATTTTTACGTGGAAAACCCTAACGGGAAAAAATCACGGGACCTTGTCCAGCAATAAACTTCACTATGAAAAGATATCAAGTACAAGACAAGACCTTACCAAAACAGAAACGTCGTTCCTAGGTATAGACTCTTACTCTTGATTTCCACGAACCAGCAGGTTCGATCTCCGCCTTAGCAGCTTCGGTTCCACACCGACCAAATCTTTTCAAGCGACTTCAAATCCACGATCACACACGATCGATCTCCTTCCACGAAGGCTCCGGATCAAACACCGGACACACACACAAGGTGTAGGGTTGTGAATCAATTTAGTAAATTTCAAACCCTAGAGGGATCTCATACAGATCTGAGATCACACAATGCAAGATCAAAGATTTAGATCTATACTTGCATTCTCTAGGATCTAAGAAAGAGGAGGGATCAACAAAGATCTAATAAAAGCAATAAGAAAAACCCTAGAAGAGTTTCTCAGACCTCTACTCTTTCAAAAATATCAAAGACACGAATTAGGTCTCTCAAAAGTTGTTTATATAGGGTTAAAAAAAGAATCCAGAAAAAGAAAAATTCTTTTTACGGGGACCGATCGATCGGTGCTTACTACCGATCGCTCGGTTCAAAACGGATCGATCGGTTGTAATGACCGATCGCTCGGTTATAAATCATCTCTCTGGAAAATTTCCCCATACAAAAATTTGGTCCAGTCGATAGCCACCGATCGCTCGGTAGGCCACCGATCGATCGGTCGCAATACCGAGCGATCGGTTGAGACAGAATTTTTTCAAAACCATTTTCATTTTATTTTTATTTGATTCAACTAAGATCAAATAACTTTGGTAGGCTTAAAACTATCCTCCTAGGTATTTTTAGGGTTATCTAAGTCAAATCCAACCTAGGTAGGGTCTCTAAGTCCATTACCTGTCTAGATCCGGAGTAGGAGCTTTTTCTTTCACTTTCTTCGATATTCTTTAAGCTTTAGCTCTGCTCTTCTGACAAGTTAAACATGACTCGACGACTCGACTCAACTGACCTATCTAATGATCACGGAATTTGCCAACACCTATTTAGGGATTTACACTATCACTACACAAATGTTCAACTGAGTGGTGCCGTAAGTCTCTGATATCTACATTGGCTATTACAGAGCAACTACCTAACAAGCTCAAGTCATAAAACATTATTTTGATCACTATTTGATGATCTTTGTGTCTTGTATGAAAATGAATATCTTATAAATTTGAATGAGCTTGATTGAAATAATTTGTATTATGCTTGAAAAACTTTAATGTTTAATTGTTTTATCTTTTTGATGTTGCCATGTGAGAGAAATATGTAATAACATGATTAAAATCTTATTTAATCTCCTATTAGAATCATAAGTGGTATCTTGAGTCTAATTAACAAAATTAATGATATCATTGTCATAAATGGATGATCTGAATTTCATGTAAATAAATGAAATTCTTAAATTTAATTGATGCATATGTTTAGGGGGAGTCTTACCTCAAATATTCTATTTAAATTATATATTGAGGGGGAGCTTGACCCATTTTATTCAATTATTATGATATCATAAAAAATGGGAAGATTGTTAGCCTTTCGGTTTTGACCTAAGGTAACATCTTTGATTTTGATGATAACACAATAATAAAATGACATTTGTTTTACTAATGTTCTATTGAGTATAAGTGTAATTCAGCTTATGAAGAGCATTAACACATCATCCAAGACAAAAAGATGGAAATGCCACCAAGCTTAAGAGGATTCTTCCATCAAGCCATAAGAAAGCATTTGGATCACATTGAAGATAATTAAAGATCATATCAAAAGCCAAAATCCAAGTTGAATCATCAAGAAGACATGAAGATTGATCATGAAGGCAAAGCCATATTGAAGATCTAAGATCAAGTGTGAAGTGAAGGCTCACAAAAAGGTCTAAAAGTTTATTTTGTGTCTTGTGAGGGTTTTAGATTTTTTGTAAAAAGTCTTCAAAGGTTGATTGATTGAATTGCTCAAAGTCATAGATTGACCTTCGGATCCTTAGATAATATTGCACATCTTTATCAAGACCTTAGACATACCTTAGAATGACTAAAAATATGATAAAGTTAAGTTATAAGGCCAAGGAATTCATTCCCATCGAATTGGTTAAGCAAACATAAGATTTCCCAGAAAATACAGAAGATTCGTCGACGAATCCATCAAGCCAATCTCATCTCGTCGATGAATAGGAGTTATAGAAAGTTCTGTAACTTTCTGTCTTGGAACTTGTCGACGAATTCAAACAGTCCATTCAAACTCGTCGACGAATTCATGCAAGAAAAAGCCCGAAATGATGTAATGGTTATATTTCATGGGCTCTCTTGTTTTAGATGAAGCCTCCAACGGCTATATTATTGAAAGAGCTATAAATAGGATCGATTGATAAATGAAAAAAGGAACTCTAATACTTTCAATCATTAAAATCATTTACTCCAAGCTTAGATTTCCAAATCTATAGAGTTTAACCAAGAATCTACAAATCCAAGTTCTTGAGCTTTTCAACTTCAATCTTTGGGATATTTTTAGTGAGTGTTCAAGGTATTTATTAGCTCATGTAAGCAGCATTATCTGAGTGAAAAAACTTCTATTGTCAAAGAGGTTGTAAAATCAAGTGGTCCATGGGACTCTTGTCCGTGAAGTTGGAAGCTTTGTAAGATTTGGTCACTACCTGGAAAGTGCTATAAGTCTAGGGAGGATTATTCTCTAGTAAGGTTTAATCTCGACCCAGAAGAGAGATTGTAAAGGTTTGATCTTCACCCGGAAGACGATTGAATAAATCGTGGTGAATCCTTATACGGGGAAGCTTAAGGTGGGGACGTAGATGGGTTGCCGAACCTTGAGAACAATATCGGGTGTCATCTTGTGTTTGAATTTTTTATCCCTTCTCTTTATATTATTGTTTACATTGCTTGTGTAGAATTGCTAATTTCTATTTCCTTTAAACTTGTAAAAGTTGCAATTCTGCTTAAGGAACTTAGAAAGAATTTTAAAATTGTCCTAGACCTCATTCATCCCCCCTCTAGGGTCCAATCCTTGGGTAACACTCTCCCCTTCGCTTGTTAGTCCAAGTGAATTCAGTCCCAGTGAAGCCCAAGTCCATAAGATTCCCATTGCTCATCATATTTTGAAAAAGACGCATTTGGATTTGACTAGGCATGAGACCACCCTCCTTCTTATCCTAAACTAGAATGTAACAACCCAAAATTTTAATATAATAAAATTTTGGGGTTATTGGGCGTTAACTAGAGTGAATTTTACTAAAAATTAATTACCACTAGATCAGTGTTTGATAAATTTGTGGAAAGTGGGTTTTTATTCGGGACTGGGTTGTACCTATAAAACTTTAGTGTTTTTTCTCGAAAATCACACACAGCGTGCCGGTCGGCTATCGAGATGATCACCTGTCATACCGGTTCCATCGCATATCGATTTGTAAGATTGCGGAGGCCTCGTACGTAAGAAAACTAGGAAATCCGAAGATTTTTGAAATTCAATCGGTACTCATTATTTACCGATTGCTCCAATAGAAATTTACGAAACTCGCACACTGAGTGTTGATTGATCGTTTGGACTACTGTCTGTCATCTCGACTATTTATCATCTCGAACGGCAAAACCGTAGCGTGTTTTGTGTCCAAAACCAGGAAATTTGTGGGTTTGACAGTTTTCCTCCGGACTTACTTTTTATTGCCAAAATTCAATATTTTTCCCCGAGATTAGCACAACAGGTGTCGAACTACCCTTGGTTCGGTCACCTATCGTTTCCGTTTCATCGCACGTCGTTTTATAGTGTTACGAAGGCCATATGCATGAAAAATCGGGAAAAACAGTAAAACTGGGTAAACCGGTCAACGTGCCACCTCACTTGGCATATGTGCTTAGCATGTGGCCTCGCCACCTAGGTGAGGTCCTTGCCAATATAAATAGGGGCAACCCCCTTCATTTCTTATGCATTCTTCAAGGAGCTGAAGCTCTGCCTGAGTGTGATCTAGAGAGAGAAAGTGAAGAGAGAGAGATGGAGAGAGGAGAGAGAAAGTAGAGAGAGAAGAAAAGAGGGCTTACCTTGGGTTTTGTGACGTTCTAAACGCGTTGGTGGCGTCCATTTTTCTCCCTGAAGCCTCAAAAAGTGTGTAGTGGGTAAAAACCCCTTTCCCTCTCTTTTATTTTCCTCTATTTAGATTATTTTTTACTTGAAATGGTTTGTTTGTAAAAACCCCTTTTCTCTTTACATATAACGTATATCACACATGCCCTATTCCTTTGCGAGTATCTCATTTCACACATGCTTCATCGCTTTACAAGTATATTATTCCACACATGCATTTGTTTTTACAATTACCATATTCATTACATGCATTGCTAGTACCCGAACTATGATTGAACGAAACATACTAGAACCATTCACACATACACATCACACACACTTTGCACTATCTTTCATTTCTTATTCTTTCCTTTCTCTTACTTTTTTTAACTAGTGTCATGACTATGATGGAACGGAACACACTAGCATCGTATCTTTACTTGAATAGTACCCGAACTATGGTGGAATGAAACACACTAGCATCTTAACTTGCTTAACTAATGCCCGAACTATAATGGAACGGAACAAATTAGCTATTTCACTTGCTTAACTAATGCCCGGACTATGATGGAACAAAACACATTAGTATCTTATCTTGACTTGACTAGTGCCCGGACTATGGTGGAACGGAACACACTAGCCATTTCACTTGCTTAACTAATGCTCGAACTATGATAGAACGGAACACATGAGCATCTTATCTTGACTTGACTAGTGCCCGAACTAAGGTGGAACATAACACACTAGCTATTGCACTTGCTTAACTAATGCCCAGACTATGATGAAATGAAACACATTAGCATCTTATCTTGACTTGACTAGTGCCCGAACTATGGTGGAACAGAACACACTAGCTATTTCACTTGTTTAACTAATACCTAGACTATGATGGAACGGAACACATTAGCATCTTATCTTGACTTGATTAGTGCCTAGACTATGGTGGAATGGAACACACTAGTTATTTCACTTGCTTAACTAATGTCCGGACTATGATGGAAAGGAACACATTAGCATCTTATCTTGACTTGACTAATGCCCGGACTATGGTGGAAGGGAACACACTAGCTTCTTTTCATATACTTAACTAGTGTCTGGACTATGATTGAATGGAACACACTAGTCTTGATGCACATAAAACATAACATATACTTCGATGCAAAACTCATGCTTTGGCAAATCCTCTTTGAACACATACTTTAACAAAACGCCTCTTTGAGCAAATCACACTTTGGACATCATACTTTGAAACTCATACTTTGAAAGCCCATCTTTGTCAAACCCTTGTTTAAGCCAAAACAATACTTTGAGCGGAATCATACTTAAATGGAAAATCATACTTTAAAGAGAAAAGGTTTAACATCCTAGTAGCATGAATGAATCACAACATGAAAAACTAGTAGAGTGTTCTACTCTCCTTCCATCAAAACTCATCCCTTCATCCTTAACATAAAGAAATCCTAACAAAACCATTTAGGAGAGTGTATTCACACTCTCTTTATCAAAACTCATCCCTTTTTATCCTCCTTGATAAAACCATACATTTGACACATACATTGCATGAATGAATAATGCAAAGTTAGTTAGTAGATTGTTCTACCTTTTGGGGTCAAATACCCAAGATCTAGTGCTTGAGCAAAGAGAATGTCGAATCCCCGCTATCTAATGCTTGAGAAAACACCTTGGAAGAGAGATCCAAACTTGAGAGAGAAGATCCAACCTCGAGGAAGACGATCCACGCTTGAGGAAGAAGATCCAAGCCTTGAAATCAAGGATTTGAGTTCTTCTTTGATCTCTAACAAAACCCATTTTAGAAACCCTATCCTTCTCTCTTTTCCTCCCACAATCTCTCTTAGGTTTAATGTCCCCCTGAAACCCACGAAAATGATGTGTATTTATAGGCCAAGGGTGTTTAAAATCTTAACCCATCATTAAAAATCGCGGGAAAGGAGAAAAACCCAAATTATTAAAGGGCGGTCGACCGGCTGGGAGGGGCGGTTGACCGGCCTTTGCAAAAACCCTACTGTTTGCTCATTTCTGAGCATTTTCGAGACAGGCGGTCGATCGGCCTTTGCAAAAACCCTATTGTTTGCCCATTTTTGAGCATTTTCGAGACAGGCGGTCGACCGGCTGGAGGGGGAGGTCGACCGGCCTCTGATCATAACACACTGTGGTCCATTTTGGGTCATATTCAAGACAGTCAGTCGACTGGCCATGAGGGGCTGTCGACCTGCCACCTGCAGAACTTGGCTATTTTCCCAATTGTTTTTCCATTTTTCATACTTAGAGTGTTTCCACTCTTCCCTTAGCTCACTTAGAGTGTCTCCACTCTTTTACCTTAGATTTAACACTCATACAACACATATACTTTGGTTGTAACTCTTTCATTCATTCATCCCTCACCAAATTACATAGAAGACCATTTTGGCCTAATATCACTATTCATTGACACTATTCATGCCTGAACATAGAGACCATGTCTTTGATATAGGCCTTTAATCCCCTCTCGAATTTCTTGGCCTTCACGTCCTCGGTCGCTATCAGGTGTGGAGCAAATCTAAAAAACTCTGAAAACTTGGCCTTGTAGTCGACCACTGATAAATTACCTTGCTCCATGGTAATGAACTCGACCTCCTTCTTCTCCCTCACTCCAATTGGGAAGTATTTCTTGTAAAACACGTCAAGAAACTCCCCCAAGACCATTCTTGACCCTGTCGAGTCAAGTCCCTCGTTCTGACGGTGGATCTCCACCAGTGATCAGTCTCACCCTCCAGCATAAAGGCGGCTCAGGTGACTCTCTCCGTCTCAGTAGGCAACAACACTGAAAACAGCTTCTCCAGTTGCATGATCCATGCTTCTGCAGTCAATGGATCAATACTTCCACAAAATACCGGAGGCGTCATGTAACACCCCAAAACACCCCCTAGGAGTTATGCGACATTTGGGCTCGTTACTTACCACAACAACCATCATGCAGAAGCATACAAGGCAAGCTAAATAGTGAACTGAAAATTTCTTTAATTACTTGACTGTGTTTCAAGTGCAATTGTTTACAATAACTGAATATAAACTAAGACATATGCATGAAATCCTTAACTTAAGTTACCAACTCAAGTGATACAAATATTCCCATAAATAAAAACCAAAATACATATCTCTCCCTCTATATCTCTCAACCCTAAGGTCATATATCAAAACCCCTATCATCCTCAAGAACATCCCAAGAAGGCTCCGGCCCTCCATAATCCACCTCGATCTATTGCCCTGGGATACGATGTAGAATGAACCTGCCGACATGAAATGTACGGCTGAGTATGGAATACTCAGCCAGTACAAACTACTAACTAACAATAGTAATAACATTAACATGTCATACAGGATATTCATCATAAAGATACAAAATCAGAGTCCGGAATAAAGACAAGATAACAGTTACATAATCCCGACATCATCAAGTAAATCATACTCTAAGTTCATGCTTTTACAATACGTATTTCAATATCTTATGAGTCTCGTAAGTTCCTTATGCTTCTTGAGAGATTCTTAGCTTATGCAATCATCCTCTCCCATTCTTGTTAACTTACTTGTGAGCTTATGAGTCTTGTGAGATTTCTTATGAGATCTTTTGAGTTCTTATGAGATTTCTTATGAGCTCTTTTGAGTTATTGTGAGGTTCTTGTGAGATTCTTGTGAGGTTTCTTACGAGATCTTGTGAGCCTTTCTTATGAGCCTTTCTTGTGAACCTTTCTTGTGAGCAAGAGGTTAGTACCCTTAGACTTGGGCTACCAACCTCCATGACAATCCATTTACTTATGAGAATTTCTTGTGAGCTTGCTTTTATGGAAATAGATGATAGTGCCCGTACCTGGTCTTGGTACACTAAACATTCTTTCATATTTCTTTATTCTTACTTGGAGATAGATACTAGTACACGTACCTGGTCTTGATATACTAGTATCCTCTCAAACTTTCTTGGGGACAGATGTTAATGCCCGTGCCTAGTCTTAGTACATTAACACCCTTCCATACTCATCTTGGAAACATATACTAGTGCACGTACCTGGTCTAAGTACACTAGCATAGTTTCATAATTTCTTTATACATTAGAAACAGATACTAGTGCCCATACTTGGTCTTAGTACACTAGTATCCTTTCATGCTTTTCATTTAACCTGGAGACAGATGCCAGTACCCGTACCTGGTCTAAGCATACTGACATCCTCTCATGCTTTCTTGGGAACAGATGTTAGTGCCTGTACCTGGTCTTAGTACACTAACATCCTTCCATATTCTTGTGAGCTTGTAAGATTCCTCTTATGAGCATTTTCTTATCTTACTTAAGCCTTATTCTTGTCTTGTGGAATTCACTTTTGTCTTGTTCTTGTCTCATGTTTAAAGTCATACTTCTCTTGTTCTTGGTTGTGTTTCATATACTTATACAAAACTCGTTTCATATACTTGTACAAAACTAGGTTCGTGCATGCAAGCTTGCTTGGGTGTAGAAATTGTGGCTATCATAATGACATGAACAATTTAGAGGATAACATGTAGCATTTCAACTTGTAATCACATGAAAATTTAACAAATATATAGAGCATTTGATTTAAATCGCCTTTTTGGAAAAATACATAAATCATGCTTTCAAAACCTTCCTCTTATTCATAGCATTTTTATTTATGCATTTCATCGAACACTTAGTGTGCAACACATTCATAACCATTCCGTTCAAGTTCTTAAGTTCATACATTTCATCAAACACATGGTGTGCGTGTATTATGCGTACAATGCCCATCCATCATTTTTCAACACACATTCATCACCATTCACGCGGCATCCAATCGCCTAAACCACCACCCATCCATACATCCATAACTATTACTTTATCTTATTTATTTTGGGAATTTAAAGCATTACAACAAGAAAGGAACAATATGGGAGATCAATCCACAACATTCATAAGGAAACTTAGGTTATTACTAAAGTAGATAGAAATGTGTACTAACCTTGAAGATCAATGCTTGATCTTGAAGAAAATCCTTGATTTGGGGTCCCAAACTTAAGGAAGAACACCAACTTGAAAGGTGGAGGAGCCCTTGCTTGATTTAGGGAAGATCAACCTTGATCTTGATCTCCTCTTGATCTCAATCCAAAACCCTCCTTTGGATTTCTCCCGAATCTTCCTTCTCCTTCCTTTCTCCCTTTTACTCCCTTTTCTAGGTTTAGGGTAAGCAAAAAAACCCCCACTTGAGCCCCCTATTTATAGGCAAAGGGTTAAAAACCCCCAAATTCATGTTTAGCACCCGCGTGCAATCGATCACACACTAATTGCGATCGATCGCAAACCCAGTGCGATAGATCACACCTGAAGGCGATCTGTCGCACTGAATTCCACAAGTTTTTTTTGTAAAAATTTTCCTGCATGCGATTGATCGCACACTACCTGCGATTGATTGCACACTACCAGTGCGATCTATCACACCTGGAGTGATTTATCGCATATGAATCCGAATGTTTTGACCAATTTTTACTTGCATGCGATCAATCCCATACATCTGCGATTGATCACATACATCTACGATCGATCGCAGCGCCCTATGTGATCTATCGCACTTGAAGGCCACCTATCGCACATAGACCCGAAGGTTTTTGTCATGTTAATTTCCACTGTATGTGATCGATCGCACCTTACCTGCGATCGATTGCACATCCCAATTTTTGAGATTTTTCCACCTGCAGACCCTTGGGGTGTTTCTAATTCTATTCTCATCATCCTTAGGGCACTAAACCCCATTTTTCATGCTGCACATAAGTCGCTAATATCCCTTTTCTCATAAGGTACCAAATTCAATTATGTGGAAAGCCGTTTGGCCATGAAAATACTATTCCTTGGCCATGAAAAATTCCAGGGTTCTACACGTCATCCTCCAAAATGCCTCAATCCCTACCTTTGCTCTGTTTGAAGGAGTAGGTATGAGTGCTGCAGCAGGAGGAGGAGTAGCAGTAGCAGGCTGCAAGCATAGCCAATGTCTCAGCTATCGACCCAAGACTTGTGTGAGGTTAGGTTGCTTGCCTCCTACTGGAGCGTCACCTCCCTTTCCCTTCGTATGGTAAACGCGACCCCGATTGCCACGTCTCATGATTGAATCCAGAGAACAATAGCAAAGCATGAGTCTAACTTGGAAACCAACTTTATTTCGGCCCCCCAATTTCAACAATCACCTAATGTTTATAAAGTACATAATAATACATCAATGTATACATTGCAATAGTATAAGCATACAACTGGTGTTTCCTAGTGTATGACACTAAGTTCGGTTGAGATTCCAATCGGTTTTTGACTAAGACTAAATGATTAGTCTATACTTAGAATACGACACTTTTCTTATACCTAATGCATTGTCTTAATCATGGTATCAGAATCTAAGTGGCCCTAGAGGACCTAACACCTAGGCACTGATACCAAACCTGTTACGACCCAAAATCCCCCTTAGAAATTTTGAGGCTTTGGCATCGTGACTTACTTTTACAAACCATCCTACGAGAGAGAGTATAAGGCATACAAAAAATGAAACTGAAAATTTCTTTCTTTTATATACAGTCTTCCAAGTACAAACGTTTACAATAACTGAAATATAAACTAAGACATGTATATAAGATCCCTAGCTTGAGTTACAAACTTAAAGCGAAATAAAATCCCAAAATGAAAACCCAAAATACATCTCTCTCCCTCTTATCCACTCATCAGTGAGGACACCTATCAAGGTCCTTAACACCCTCAAGATAACTCCCTATCAGCTTCTCGACATATACCTCCTTGACCCATGGTTCTGGAGCGCGTGTGTCTACCTGTGTACCTGCCGAAGTAACATTATGGCTGAGTATGGAATACTCAGCGTATACAAACTACTAGCTAATCATGTTATGAACATAAATAATACATGCACAAACATATATAGAATAAGGCAGTTACAAGGTAAAAATCAAGCAGTACCAACAATACAGTAATCAGAGTGCGGAAGCTATGATTCCTTTCAAACTTATCATGTGCTTACTTTTGAAGTCATACTTACATCAATACTTTTCATTTTAATGTCATGAGCATATACTTTTTAAAATTACATGTTTTTCAAAGTTTACTTTAAACCATACTTTCATCGTTTACATCATGTCTTTTCCCTTTACATATAACGTATATCACACATGCCTTATTCCTTTGTGAGTATCCCATTTCACACATGCTTCATCTCTTTACAAGTATATTATTCCACACGTGCATTTGTTTTTACAATTACCATATTCATTACATGCATTGCTAATACCCAAACTATGATTGAACGGAACATACTAGAACCATTCACACATACACATCACGCATACTTTGCACTTTCTTTCATTTCTTGTTCTTTCATTTCTTTTACTTTCTTTAACTAGTGCCTGGACTAAATTAGCATCTTATCTTTACTTGACTAGTGCCGGGACTATTGTGGAACGGAACACACTAGCATCTTAACTTGCTTAACTAATGCTCAAACTATAATGAAATGGAACACAGTAGCTATGTCACATGTTTAACTAATGCCCGGACTATGATGGAACGGAACGCATTAATGTCTTATCTTGACTTGACTAGTGCCCGAACTATGGTGGAACGGAACACACTAGCTATTTCACTTGCTTAACTAATGCTCTGATTATGATGAAACGGAACACATTAGCATCTGATCTTGACTTGACTAGTGCCCGAACTAAGGTAGAACGGAACACACTAGCTATTTCACTTACTTAATTAATGCCCAGACTATGATGGAACGGAACACATTAGCATTTTATCTTAACTTGACTAGTGTCCGGACTATAGTGGAACAGAACACACTAGCTATTTCACTTGCTTAACTAATGCTCGGACTATGATGGAACGGAACACATTAGCATCTTATTTTGACTTGACTAATGCCCGTACTATGGTGGAATGGAACACACTAGCTATTTCACTTGCTTAACTAATGCCTGGACTATGATGGAACGGAACACATTAGTATCTTATCTTAACTTGACTAGTGCCCAAACTATGGTGGAATGGAATACACTAGCTTCTTTTCATTTACTTAACTATTGTCCGGACTATGATTGAACGGAACACACTAGCCTTGATGCGCATAAAACATAACACATACTTCGATGCAAAACCCATGCTTTGACAAATCCTCTTTGAACACATACTTTTTTTAAAAAAGACCTCTTTGAGCAAAATCACACTTTGGACATCATTACTTTGAAACCCATCCTTTGAACCTCATACTTTGATAGCCCATCTTTGCCAAACCCTTGTTTAAGCCAAAACAATACTTTGAGCGGAATCATACTTAAATGGAAAATCATACTCTAAAAGGAATCATATTTTAAATGAAAATCATTGTTTCAAACAAAACTCCCCCCTTTCAATACTTGTATTCGATGAAAACTGATCATATAAGCGTGAGTGATCATGTATATCATTTGAGTGTAATTAGGGAAAGTGAGAAAATCAAATAAACATTCATATCATATTTTACAAAAGTAAGGTCATATGCCATTAGATTTACCTAAAACCATTTATCAATCCTAATATCTAGAATTAATTCATCACATAGTCAACTAGTAGAGTATATCTACTTCATTTTCATCAATTTAATATATTTGTTCATCTTACTTTCCCTAATAAATTTTAATAAGACTAGTTAGTGGAATTATCCATTTATTTTCATCAAAATAAAGGTTTAACATCCTATTAGCATGAATGAATCACAATATGAAAAACTAGTAGAGTGTTCTACTCTCTTTCCATCAAAACTCATCACTTTATCCTTACTTAACATAAAGAAATCCTAACAAAACCATTTAGGAGAGTGTATTCACACTCTCTTTATCCAAACCCATCCCTTTTTATCCTCCTTAATAAAACCATACATTGGATGAATGAATAATGACAAGGTTAGTTAGTAGATTGTTCTACCTTTTGGGGTCAAATACCCGAGATCTAGCGCTTGAGCAAAGAGAAGGTCGAATCCCCACGATCTATTGCTTGAGAAAACACCTTGGAAGAGAGATCCAAGCTTGGGAGAGGAGATCCAATCTCAAGGAAGACGATCCATGCTTGAGGAAGAAGATCCAAGCCTTGGAAGCAAGGATTTGAGCTCTTCTTTGATCTCTAACAAAACCCCTTAGAAACCCTAGCCTTCTCTCTTTTCCTCCCACAATCTCTCTTAGGTTTAGTGTCCCACTAAAACCCCTGAAAATGGTTTGTATTTATAGGCCAAGGGTGTTTAAAACCCTAACCCATCATTAAAAATCATGGAAAAGGGGAAAAACCCCAAATTACTAAAGGGCGGTCGACCATCTGAGAGGGGCGATCGACCGGCCTTTGCAAAAACCCTACTATTTGCCCATTTCTGAGCATTTCGAGACATGTGGTTGACCGACCTCTGATCACAACACACTGTGGCCCATTTTGGGCCACATTCAAGACAGTCGGTCGACCGGCCATGAGGGACGGTCGACCAGCCACCTGTAGAACTTGGCTATTTCCGCATTTTTTTCTCCATTTTTCACACTTAGAGTGTTTCCACTCTTCCCTTAGCTCACTTAGAGTGTCTCCACTCTTTTACCTTAGCTTTAACACTCCCACAAACATATACTTTGGTTGTAACTCTTTCATTCATTCATCCCTCACCAAATTACATAGAAGGCCCTTTTGGCCTAAAATTACTATTCATTGACATTATTCACCGACCATGAACTTGAAATTCTGAGGTTTAAAATGACTCAAGGTATGATTGAGAAATGGGCAAATGCCCGAATATGTGTTGAGACTTAGGTCTTTGAAACTGAATATGTATGGGCTAAGGCCAGTACATAGAGTCCAAAGACTCGAACAGAAACATGGTTGATTGTATGAAATAATAACATGGTAATGTAAAACCCTGAAATCCGAGTTCACTGTGCTATGAATAGTACCAGTGAATAGTGTCATTGTAGGGTGTGTGTAAAGGCCTAAAGCCTTCCATCTTGTTCTTGGTTGTATGGTGAGTTAAGTAAGGGTTTTACATGCGTGTTTTGAGGCTCAACAAGAGAGTATAAGGATACTCTAAGTGGGTAAAATCAGGGGTATATAAAATACCCTATGTGCTTAGAGGGTTGTAAGTGAATAGTGTGTGAATAGTGCTATAAACAGTGCTTGTGAGGTCTAAGGTTCCCTAGGTGCGTGTGAATGATGTGAGGAGTTGATTATAGGATTTATGGTGTGTGAGGGTACTATAGAACCCATCTTGATGTTTATGGGTGTTAAAAATTAAAAGGGGAAGGGTTCCAAGTGTTAAAGGATGGGGGAGGTCTTACCAACCCTCAACTTGTAGGATCTCTAGTTTCGTCGTCGCTTATCAGAATCGAGTGATTCTTGAACCATTAGAAAGATATTGAAATCCTCTTTAAAGTTCATGTTTATCACTTTTCGATATTAGGATTAGAAGTTAAGTCAAATGTGGGATTAAAAGAGGAACTGTTCTACTGAGATTTCCTGGAACAGTTTGGACCAGTCCACTTGTGGGCTCATTTTGACCATTTAATACTCAGAACTGGGATTTTTACAAAACATGAAAGTTGTTCCCCTTTAAATTTATAATCCAACACAAGTTGAATCGTCAAAATCCAATCACCGAGTCAAAAGTTATGGCTAAAATACTAAGGCAGGCAAACCGGGTAGCAAGAGCGGGAGACCAGCGGTCGACCCCTCCACTACCGGTCGACCGGTCAGACCACCGGTCGACCGGTGGACACCAGCGGTTGACCCCTCCTTTCAAATTGTGTTGAAACAGACCTCAGGGAGATATTTTAAGGGTGTTAAGGTCTTTAGGCAACCTCTTGCCTACATATACTCACCCAATTTTGTGGGTGAAGGGTTATTAAACCCTAAGGGATGTTTTTGAGAGAAATTTTGAAAGAGAAAGGAAAGTTTGGGTTTTGCTAGGGCTTGTGCTAGGATCAAAGAGGTGAACTCGGAATTGCTTCTCAAGCTCGGAGCTCGCCTCCACAAGCTTTCTAAAAGCTTGGGTCTCACCTCCAAGGCTTTTCATCAAGCTTGGTTCTCATCCCACAAGCCTTTTAAAGCTCTAAACCAAAAGGATTGAGTTTGTGAAGGGGGTTTTTGCAAAAGGTTGTTGTCAAGGATTAGATTGAAGCTTGTTTAGCTTCTTGAAGGGCAATCTTCACTTCCTTGAGCTTTCTCAAGTTGGAATGGATTCCATAGGCTTTCTAAAAAGCTTTCTCTCACTTCTACGGAGTATTCTAAAGTGATTAAACCGTAGGGAATCGGTTTTGTAAGGTAGAACAAGCTACTAACTACCTTGTTATGATTCATTCATGCTTAGTATTAGTAAACCATGATTTTGGATGCAAATTTGTAGAAAGCTAAGCCTTAACTTTGTATGTATATACTATTATATATATACTATTAGCATGATTGAAATGAAATAGTAGGTATTGATGTGTGTTTTTAAGAAGACTAAGGCATGTAGTCTTATATGCGTATGCTATCGAATGAATGAAATGAAATTGGGAGTTTTACTATACTTAATGAGTCAACCTTGCTTACCCTATTGATCACAAATGATGTATATTATCACCATACTTTTATGATGAGTTTTGAATTAAGCATAAATATTAAAAGAATGGTTTTACCGTAAAGTAAGCTTAGAATTATGATTTTTATAAAATAGGCTAAGTAGTCCATGTATATACTATGATCACTCTACTATGATGCTCACACTTACTCCCATGAATGTGATTCTATATTTAAACTCTTTCTAAGGATACCATGATGCTATTAAGGTTTATATAAACATGTGTTGATGTTTACAAGCTTTCTAAGGCTACAATGATGCTCACATGTACTCTATGCACTCTATGATTGTAAGTACTCTAAGGCTTACATGTCTCGCATGACTCTATGGTTTCTCATACGCATGGTTTATTGAAGCATTCATAAGAATTTCTAAGAACTCATAAGCTACCAAGCTCATAAGCATTGATAAAGCCAAACATCGGGTTGGTCAAGGGTAGGATATATCCAAGGATATATCATACCCGACTCTAGGTAATCTCATAAGAAATCAAGGATCTTGGCAGCCCACTTCGATGTATTCAATGAAGGGTATTTATATACCCAAATCTAAGTCTTTTCACGGGTGCTAACATCTGGCTCACAAGAAAATTTCATAAGAAATCTCACAAGAAATCAAGGAGGTTGATAGCCCAGGGTTGTGCGGGTACTAACCTCTGGCACACAAGAAAATCTCATAAGTCTTACAAGAAATCAAGGAGGTTGGTAGCCCAGGGTTGTGCGGGTACTAACCTTTGGCTCATAAGGAACTCATAAGAACCTCACAAGCTCATAAAATCTCATAAGTGAATGTTTACAAGCTCATAAGTGCTCTAAGACTTCACGACTCATAATAATTCATAAGAACTCTATGAAACTCTAAGAACTCATAAGACTCGATTCTCATATGCTCATAAGAACTCTATGGAACTCTAAGAACTCATAAGACTTGATTCTCATACGCTCATAAGACTCATATGGTTTTGAATCTCATAAGTTAAAGGCTCATAAGAGACTCGTAAGACTCATAAGATATTGAAATATGGTTTGTGAAAGTACGAACTCAAAGTATGATTTACAGTATGCTTTTCACGAATATGAAATCGTTATATTGTTTTAAACTTTCACACTCTGATTATGCAAATGTTTGATGAACTGTACTCCATATGGCATATTAATGTTTTATAACATTGTCCGTTAGTAGTTTGCATACGCTGAGTATTCAATGTTCAGCTGATGTTGTTATCTTCGGCAAGTCACAGGTTGGATGATTGTGCTCCTGAACCAGGGGTTGAGGAGGAGTATGTCGAGAAGCCGATGGGCAGTCATCAATGATGGTTGAATGATGAGAGGGAGAGACATGTATTTAGGTTGACCTTGTGGGAGTTTTTGTATTGAATTGAGTTGGTAACTCAAGTAATGGACCTTGTGTACAAGTTTAACTTATATTTCAGTATTTGGTTTATATTAACACGTGGAAGATAATACAGTTAAGTTATTAAGAAATTTTTAGGTTCTCCTTTTAGCATGCCTTGTATGTTCTTGCAAGATGGTATGTACGCCTTACATGTCATGACAGGATGGTATGACACGACGGTCACGAGCCAAAAGTCTCCTAACTCCTAGGGGGGATTTTGGGTCGTGACAGGTAATGCGAACATTGTTGAATATTGAACTTCATAATTTGAAAACAATAAGAGGTCAGGGAACTCGGATATGGTGAAATAACCCTGAGTGACCTTGGGTCACAATGTATTATTTACTGTTTTATTATACTGTAACACTGAATTGAACTATACTATTTTCTCTTTATTGATATGTGTTACTATGTGAAAAACAGTCCAGAGGGACTGTGGATTTTATTAGGCTTCATAGCTCACTGACGTTTTATGTCAGCAGATCTCAGAGCTGCTGACCAGTAAGTGGGAAGTTTGTCTGGATACTTTTTGGAGATTGTGTAGACTGTACTCGGCGCATTAGTGGCACCTGCTTTTGTAATAGACTTAATGTAAATTAATACAGGTATATGTTTTGTGATGATGGCTATTGTGATAACCAGTGTTTGTTGCTTATGGAAGCATCTAATAAAAGTTGAAATTTCTCGTATTTTTGCGGGTAAAGTCTTTTGCTTGCGTAGTAATGACGAACAGACATGCGTCTCGGAATATGATTCCTTAGGCTCGGGTTCGGGGCGTCACATAGAATCTCATTAAAATCGCCCAAGCACAACCACGGTCTGTTCCTCCTCATTCCCAACTCGGCTAGGGATTCCCAGAGATCTCTACGGTGGTTGGGATCTGTGGGATTGTATATAGTGGAAAGATGCCACTTGGGTAGATTATTTTGAGCCGAAATGATAGCTTTCATCAGATTTGCCCCTCCTGATGTGATCTGGATCGTGGATGGTTCCTTACATATGACTGCAAGGCCTCCAAATAAACGTGTTGGCTCAACTGTGAAGACAAGTTTCATCTTAACTTTCCGTGCTAACTAAATAAGCTTTGGATTTTTAATTTTCGTTTCCATTAAGAAAACGATGTCGGGCCGGTGATGAAGGATGTGCTCCTTCAACATATGAACTATCTGGGGTCGCTCGATCCCCTGACAGTTCCAGGCTAGGGTCGTCATTGAGGTCGAGGGGACTGCTCTTCAGAAGTTGCCCCGATATTCTTAATGGAGGTTGATGGGACACCTCCTGTGCTTGAATGTTGATCGGAGGGTTCTTTCTGATCGTTGGCCTAGATGATTAGTGTTGACTGTAGTGATCGGAATGGCTGGTCTGGTGATAGTGATTTGTGATGATGGGCTGAGCTTTTGGAAAGAGGCTTCAGTGGGGATTTAACTGGGTTTGGGCGTATGGATGGTATCATTGGCTCGGTGGGGCAAGATAAAAAGTCAACTTATGAGCGGTGTTATTGGGTGGTTATGGTTATGGTATACGAGGGGTGGTGTGGTTAATGGGTCATTGCATCCGGTCAAGGAAAGGTCAAATGAGGGTATGTTTTCATTCGGTGATTGGTTAGGTAGGATCATAGTGGTGACAGTTATCTGTTTTTGGAGGCTTTTGTAAGGGGCCCTGGCTTGTCTCTGGCGAAGCCAGAAAGGCTTATCTCGGGGTTCCATAGAATAGGTGACAAGTGGTGGGGAAGTCAAAATGGTGGGCCCCATGATTTTGACTTCTCCACCCATAAGAAGACATGTGGCGATAAGTGAGTGAGAATAAGGGGAGAGATATCAAATAGGGAGAAGTCAAAAAAAATGGGGAGAAGATGAAATGACTTCTCCCCACTTGTCACCTATTCTATGAAACCCTGAGATAAGCCTTTCTGGCTTCGCCAGAGACAAGCCAAGGCCTTTGTAAGGGGGTGTGGAAGGGTATGAGGGATGGAGGTGGTGATTGGGATGGGAGCGGATAAGGACAACAAGTGGAAAGGTGAGGCTATCGGTGTCAAATGTGTAGTCAATTTTTTTGGTAGAGGCGTTGGACTACGTTTTCCATCGGGTACTTTTCTAGAAAGGCTTTTGTGATTTTCTGCGATAATGATTGGTTGTGGTTCTATTCGTCCACGTGTCATGTCTTGGTGTAGCCTTCTCTCTACAGCCGTCACTGTAATCAGTGCATGCGTGACACTTTCCATCAATGGTTTGGTAGAGATTATGTCCTTCAACGAGTGAGCCCCCGTAGCCAGAGCCGTACTGGGGATATGGCCGTTGTACCCTCCGTACTGTTAGGCCCTATTGGGGGTTCTTCCTCCATTGCTGCCTGTGTTTCACCGTAGGTAGCTGCACCAGAAAATCAAAGGCGAGCTAGGACTGTTGGAATCGGCCAAGAGAGGAGGTTAAAATATTCAGCGCGAATCCATGATCCGTACAGTTCTAATAAAATTTCCTCAGTGTTACTGTTGCTTGTGGAACCTCCTCGTATGCAATGTTTTTCATCGTGTCTTAGTCGATCGCAAAGGAAACAAGTAGACAGAAGTCTTTCATATGTTATTGGAAATGATTTAGTCTTCCCAATTTGGAGTCATAGGATAACATACATCTGTAAAGGATTTCTGATGTCGAACTTCAGGTGGAATCTGAGAAACTTTGCCTTGATCATCTCCTTCGTCGGGAAGTCGAAATCGATTGGGTCCCCGATCTTGGTAGCGATAATCGGACCAGCCTTTGGGGTTAAGTACTTTGGAGGTAAGCCATGAACTTGGGCCCAGATAGGAAGGTGGACTAAAGCCAACTTTGGTACCAAGATATCCGGTTTCCATGGGATCAACATGAGTAGATGACCATTGAAAGACCATGGTTGTTGGTCGAAGACGCTCTGCATTTCCTCATTGGTGGTAAACTTAAACAAAATGAACCCGTTTGCAAGATCTTTTACTTGGATTTGTTGCGGGGCATTTCATGCTCATATGGTGGTCTTTTTTGTCGTCGATAGGTTAAGAGGTTTGTCGGAGATGAACTTCCTGATGAGGCTGGTTTGAAGTTCAGCTACTACGTCATCCAGTAGGTTTTGGTTGATTGGAAGGGGGTCGTTAAGGTCATGGAGGCTAAACTTATGCTCCACCTCTAAGCAGAGGTTGCTCAAGCTGAGAAGGTCGGTTGCTAAGTGTTGCTATTTTCCAATGGGAGATGGCTGGATGATGGTGTTTAGAAAGCTAGATGAAAAAGGTACTGATTTATGAGGATGAGTTGGATAGAAGGTTGTTCGCAAAGGGGGAGCCGAAAGGTTGCATTACAGAGGATAAGAAGCAGAGTGCTAGAATAGACAGGGTCTATAAGGCTAGACCCACCGGAGGTCGGGACGGTTCTCTGTTTTAGGGTGAAAAAATTAGAGAGGGAAGCTTCATAGAAAGGAATCGTGTATATTCTCATTCAATCCATGGGAAATCTATTACTAATATAATGAGAATACATGAGTTAAACGTAGTCCCATTTTTTTAAATTCCCAACCTGCCCTGATCATTTATAAGAGACAAAAAACTTGATTGAGTTTTTGCATAATTGCCATACTACCCTCACTCTTTTATATACTTACCCCCTTAAAAATGTAGCCTATTTTTGATAATTCCCATACTACCCTTATCATAACCATTTATATAAGACAAAAACATGATTGAGTATTTTGCTTAACTTTACATTAGTTAAGCTTAATCATGATTAAGAAGGGAAATGGATGATGGCATGCCTCCATGGCATGCCATGTGCCTCTTTTAACTCCCATAAACTGTGGTTATTTCACTCACTCTTAGGGTTATCTATCTAACCTTGGTTTTTAAAAATAATATATAAAAATATTAACTTTATATTATATTGGGCTAAACCATGATTAAGAAGGGAAATGGATGATCGTATGCCTCCACGGGATGCTACATGTATCTTTTAACACTCATAAATTGTGGTTAAGATTCACTTACCCCTAGGGTTCATCTATCTAACCTTGGTTTTTAGAATAAACTATAAAAAAACATTAATTTTACATTGGTTAAGCTTAACCACGATTAAGAGAGGGAAAATGGATGATTGCATGCCTGCACGAGATGTCACGTGTCCCTTTTAACACCCATAACTCTAGTTAAGAGTCACTCCGGGTTTTATCCATTTAACCTTGGTTTTTAGAAAAAAAATTAAATTTTTTTATTAACTTTACATTAGTTAAGTTTAACCACAATTAATTGATAGAAAATAGGGTATGGTTGTAGGCATGCACGTGCTCCACTGGGTAGAACGCATATGTATAAAGTATCACGATCCATTTATAAAATAGTAGACATGAAATTCTCTACAACCGGTTACACCACATCAATGGCGTATTTAGACTCCAACTATGGTTAAGATTCACCTACCCCTAGGGTTCACCCACTTATCCTTGGTTTTTAGAAAAAAATATAATTTTTTAAAACCTTAGTTAAAATCCACTATTAAAAAAATTTCATTTAAAAAAAAAAAAACCCAAGGATAAGTGGGTGACCCTAGGGGTGAGTGAATCTTAACCACAGTTACGGAGTGTTAAAAGAGACACATGACAACCTCAGTGGCATAACAGGACTTCTCGCTCTCTTGGCAAAACGCTTTGAAAGAACGTTTCGCTAAGGCCTTGCCCGCCCCATTTCTTTGCTATACCCAAAATGCCCCTCAAGCTTTTTGGTTCTCAAAAATGTCCTTACGTCATATTTCTATAACCAAAGTGTCTCTCGTTTTTTTTTATCGAAAATGTCCCTTAAGTTTCTATACCCAAAATATTCTTTAATTTTTTTCCTAAAAAACCTCACTAGAGTCCCTCTTCCTAATCTCTCTCCTCTTCCACGATCTCTCACGTGCATCGCATGTGCTGCCCACTAGTATCAAATACAGTAAAAATGGAGCTGGAAGTGGGACCAAAAAATAAAAATAAAAATAAAAATAGAAATGATCTTACCACCGTTGGTATTCGAATAGCTAAACAAAGGCCATGTTTATCCTTATTGCCCATCTCAAAGGTAACAGTTGGAATGCAATAACCCATAGTATAAACTGATATAAACTCAATTAGAGATTAAAAAAAAAAGTAATTTAAGAGATAAAAGACATCAAGAAAAGAGACTAAGATAGAGATTAAGTAAATTTAAGAGGAGAGAATATATCTCTACCACTTTTTTTCTTTTCCCGACCCTACATCTCTCAAATTTAAGAGAGAAAATTTAGGATTAACAGAATGTCAAGAGGAAGCTATCTATCATGGTCCACAAACAAAGTTGAGGAATTTAGGATCAAAATAATATTGAGAGGAAACTATCTATCATGTGGTCCACAAACAAAGTTGGCACAAATCATGCCTAACATGTAATCTGGATATGAATATTGACCCAGAATGTCGTGCCCCAAAATACTCCCTAGGAGTTAGGGATACTTTAGTTCATGACCGTTGTGTCAAACCATCTTGTATGACACATAAGGCATACTTAACATCCTGTCAGAGCGTACAAGTTATACACATAACTAAAACAATGCGGAAAAAATTCAAAATAACATACTCTTATTATTTGGTTCAAGTTTGAACCAACAGAACATAGTAAACATTAAGCATGAAGTGGACAAGTCCTACTCTCAATACTATCAAAATATAAGTATACCCTCCCTCTTTATCTCAACAAAAGTCTAATTCGGGCCGCCTATCTAGTACTCCATCATCTTGATGATCCATAGTAGGCTTCAGCTCGTGGTACTCTTCTTCTATCCAAGGTTCCAAACCACAGATGTTGAAGGGAGCATGTGCACCTACCGACATCAAATGTACGACTGAGTATTGAAACACTTAGCGGGTACTAACTACTAGCCAACAATGTTATAAACAAGATCATGCATATAGTTTATAGAAATCGTAAAGCGTAGAGCATAAAACAAATGTGCATATTTTTCAAAATCATTGCCTTGTGAGCTTTCGTGTAAAACATACATCTTATGAGGTCTTGCGAGAATCAATAGCTTATGAGTGTGTCTTATGAGTTCTTATGAGATTCATAGAGCATATGAATTCCTTAGAGCATGTGAGATCCTTAGAACATAGAGAACATATGAAACTTATGAGTACTTGTGAGCGTTGAGATCCTTATGAGCATGTGAGATCCTTAGAGCATATGAGATCTTAGACATTGAGATCCTTATGAGCATGAGTAACCGATCTTAGAAACCAACCCACAATTTGACATAATCACTTATGAGTTCTTGTATGTTTCTTTAAAACATGTCTTATGAGTTTTTAAACATCCAACTTATGAGAAATCCGATTCATGCAAGCTTGTGTACGTGTGAGACTTATGAGCATCATCATAGACTCAAAACATAACTCTTGTGAGCATCATAATAAGCATAGAAGACTTATAACATTCATGTATATTCATAGAAGATCATACATCATAGAAACTTCATTAAAATGATAGTTTACAAACACTTAAAATTTCATCATCCAATAAACCAATAACATACTTAGAATATGGTTTTCTTAAAATAATAAAACAAAGTTAGATAGTAGAAAATATCTACCTTAAAAGGAAGTTGTTTTACACTTCTGTGGATCAGCTTGAAGAAACTTAGTTGAAGCTTTGAGAAAGCTGAAACCTTAATTTGAGAACAAAACCAAAAACCCCCTTTTGATTTCTAAATTTGAGAACCACCTTGAGTAGAAAACCCAAGCTCTAAAACACTAAAATTAGTAAAGTACAAACCTTAGAAGCAAAGATTTAGCTTCAGTTTGGTTTGAGCAGAACGCTTTGAGAAATCAAAGGTTTCTTCTTCTTATTCTCTTCTTCAATCTCTCATAAATCCAAACTTAGGGTTTGAGTAGATGAATCCCACAAAATCCCCTTCTATTTATAGTCTAAAAGTTGCCAAAAACTCAAAAACCCCTTAGAAAAATATCCCCCAAGGTCGGTGATGAGTTACAGCTCATTACAGGGCATTTTTGCCCATTTCTGGGTTGAATTCGTTGACGAATTTCAGTCTCCGAGTCACTTCGTCGCCGAAATTGAACTATGTCTGGGCAGGTTTTTCCTGCTTTGGTATTTTGATCATAACTTTTTATTCGTTTATTTGATTTTGATGATTCAACTTGCGTTGGACTCGTCTTTCAAAGGAGAACAATTTTTATGTTTTACACAACTCCTAATTCTGCTTTATTCATGGACTAAAGTGGCCATAAAATTGACTGGTCTGAAATAGATTTCAGCAGCCCAGATTTTCAACAGACTAGTTTCTAGAAATCCGATGTTTGACCCAACTCCGACTCAAATTCTGAAAAACTGATAAACATGAACTTCGAAGAGAGTTTCGATATTTTTCCAAAAATTCAAGAATCACTCAATTCCAATCAACAATGATAATTCTAGAGCTCCTCAAAGTTGAGGGTATGTTTAGGCATCCCTTTCTTTCGACACTTGGAGTATGCCATACTCTCATTTTTCATTTATCCCTAATTCCCAAAAACATTTTCCATACATATTTTGATTCATTCAAAACCTCATTTCATTCCAAAACATGAACCCATAATTTCATTAAGGCTTTAGGCCTTGAAGGCAATATTCACATCACTATTCACAGCATAGTGAACATGGTTCTGGGGTTCTACACAGAATGGCGTGGGTATGCATGTCTTTGTATTTTTTTTTTAGGGATTTAGAAACCTCACATGGCATAAAAGATCGAAACAACAACATAAGGGGCTCTTTTTCTTTGGAGAGGGGAGGAAAGGAGAGGGTACAGGAAAAAAAAAAGGTGGTTGGGCTTTAGCTTTATCGGAAATAGCACATGACAGCAAAGGTGGGTTTCGAATTACAACCCCCCTTTTGCTCCCCAAATACGCCTCCAAACTCTATCTCTACCTCTTCTTCTCATCACCTAGAACCATGGAGCCGCCATGCGCTTCGAGAGTGTGTTCTTCCTTTTATAGAGGTTGCTAGAGAAATAACGAAAATACACAAACTTTTTTAAAAAAATGAAAGAGAGAGACCATTACAACTTTCCAAAACTCCAGCTAACTGGGTGACATTCAAAACGTTAAAAACTTAAAACCTAAATGGCTACTCTCACGTTCCATAAATCAATATATTTACTGAAATGGTTACTCTCACATTCCATAAATTAATATAGCCACCTGTCAAAATATCACAATCATCTCTAAAGCCTCCACATGTCCAACCAACTTGCTTGAGTATGGTAGTATTTTTTACTTTCATATCCCCTTAACTTAAAAACCACCCAACATTGAAAGATTTTTTTGTTCTTCTTTCGTCTTTGTCGTCACTGGTGATGATTTATATTTTTTTTCTTTATATTATTTTCAAGCCCAAGCTCAACCTATGATCCAACCGAGGTTTAGCCTTAACCTAAGGGTAAGTCTTGGGCTAGCCAATTCATAGCCTTAACCCCGGTACATGCACATGCCAACCGGTGAGATAGCTGGGCACAATCATCGTGGGAGAAAGAAACGAAGATTCAGGATTCAGGTCAGGGTTTTGGCGAGAAAGTAAAGCCATCAATGGCTGCAGCTAGCGGGAGCAGTTCTTCAAATCCTCCCAAAATCCTTTTAGCGAAGCCTGGACTGGTTCCACCCGGCAAATTCAGTGGCGGCGAAGCCGAATCTGTTGCTCTTCGATCTCGTCTCCATCCTCTTGGATCTCTGA
Source organism: Tetracentron sinense (assembly GCA_015143295.1). Classification (NCBI taxonomy): domain Eukaryota; kingdom Viridiplantae; phylum Streptophyta; class Magnoliopsida; order Trochodendrales; family Trochodendraceae; genus Tetracentron; species Tetracentron sinense. Next base: position 6,411,601 of record CM026572.1, on the reverse strand, counting down.
ATCTCCTTTCGGACTCTTGGGAATTTCACACCGATCGGATTCTCCCCGTAAGTTTTCTGTTCTTGTCACTTTTAATTCGAATAATCTCTAAGAAATTTGCATTTCTTGCAGTTTCTGACTGAGAACACTGATTTCAATGCACTTTTTAATTTGAATGACCTCTGTGAAATTTGCATTTCTTGCAGTTTCTGACTGAGAACACTGATTTCAAGGTCATTGGAGTAATTGGTCCTCCTGGCGTGGGAAAGTCGACGATCTTGAATGAGCTTTACGGTTTCGATGGAAGTTCGTCTGGTAAGTATTCAAACGCTACTAATGTTTTGTGCTTAAATGAAGAACATGGACAATTCTCAAATCATATCCTCTCCGACTTTGATTTATATACGAATACACAAATACATTCAGATATACGGTTTATTTGAATTGATGACCAGAGACTGGGGTCAGATATCAGCAATTTCAGTATTATGTTCGTAATTTGATGTTGAATTCTCCAAGTGTTTGAAGAACTCTTTGTCTGATATTGGCAAAATCCCATGTTGTCTTACATATTTTTTTATGCTCTGAAGGCTTTTATTTTTGGATTAGATAAACTGGGATTGAAACCGTGATGCAGGAGAATAGAAAATATTATGTATATTGAAGGGCCGTGAAATCACACTCAACTATGTTGGTTTCTAGACCCCCGAAACATCACTACCTTAACTTGAAGATTTAGTTAGTTTGACCTATCACTTAGCTTGAGTGAGTGTGTAAGGAAATACAACAATTGTTTGTATAATAGTAAGTTTATAAGGACACTTATGTTTTTATGGGGATTGTGATGTAGTAATAGGCATAGTATCCATTTTCCTATTGAATGAAAAGTTACAGTTATGACACACATCGAGTTCCTCACTCCCTCAGTGGTGGATTTTATAATGCTTGTTTGATCTGGCCTTGCTTGGCCGTCTCCACTTACACCAGTCACCACCATCCATTGACAATCTGCTTCTATGGATTATCCACTTTATGGCACTTTCTCACTGTGAACCTATTTGTGATCATCTTCATCATCCTTCACATTGCTTCTACTGATTTTTTTTGGAGCATCATCTGTTCCTGTGGTTGTTCATGCTTATCATGTCTTGGAGCTATTACTATGTATCAGAATGTTGTTTATCTTCTTGAAAGCAAGACTCTTGTTAGTTGAAGTGGGTCTGTAAAGTGAAGACTGACTATAATGGGCCTTTTTATTTTTTTAAGGCACTAGTGATTGCTCATGGTTTTACTCTGGACTCTGGAGTATGTCGTTGACTACAATCAGCTAGGAATCAAATCCTTTTTCGGAATAGAATGATCTTTGAAGGGTTAGAATCCTTCCTCCCGAAGCTCTATTTCGCTATTGGTTGGAATTTGTGCAATTGGGTGGCTCCTCTTAAGGATTTGCAGATGTTTAGAGTTCAGATTGTGTACATAGTTTGACGACTCCTAAGTCCTCTTTTGTATGTTTTGGGGGAATTGACTCATTCCTTCTCTTGTAAATTCTTTCTTACCAAACACAATTATCATTGTTCATAAAAAAGAAGGAGCCTTCTTAAGGGTTTTCTCATCCGCCTCATCATGTTTGTTGCCTTAGCGTCCCTTCTATAAAAGCAGGTTTCTTGAACTTGGTTTGAGAAGTCCAGCGCATTTGTCACTAGTGTAGACTTTGCTCTTAGTAGCATGACTACATTGTGTGGTTGCAACCAAGGTTCTGAATGTCGATATCGCAGGACATATCGCACCGGTGGGAACAAATATATGAGGGATATATCGTTTTGTGGGGATATCGTATGCGTCGAGCGAAAAAATAGGAAAAAAAATGGAATTTTGCAGTGAAACTTCAGGAAATATTAAAATTGATGTTGCTACTTACTACAAATTTGAGAATAGTTAAACAAAAACAATAATGTACATAAGAGATGCAATGGAAATAAGGCAAAGATGTGTGCTGATGAGTGACGATAATGTATGATTGATTAATATTGATATAATTTACATAAAATGTTTCATTCATAACAATAAAAATACACAATCGAAGTTTCATACGTAATACATTCATGATGACATGATCCAACACAACCCAAGAACTACAATTAGAGCCGCATTGAGTTTGGCAGAGTCTCGAAGTCATTTCTGTCCTGACTAGGCTGATAATAGTTATTGTCATAATTAACTTATCATAATAGTCAACATATTTTTTTCATAATTATGTAATGGTTTCTCATCTATTACGTCTATTTATTTTAATTTATACATAATTATTACATAATTTATAATTTTTAAATTAAAATAATAAAAAATAAATTAATGTTGGTTCAAAAAATCTAAAAAATGGCCAATATATAGATCAACCTTTGATGTACATCATGTTATTAATCTAAGTCATAAATCTATTAATTAAGCTTAAAAAGTAAAAAAATAATTTCAAAATTTGAATTTTTATCTCTTTTCTATAAAAAAAAAACAAAAAAAAATGTAATAAAAATGGTCAATCTATAGATCGGGCCAAAACACTTAACATATAAAAAATACTTTAATTGAACTAGTATCATGTTAAAAATTTGAAAAAATAGAGTTTTCCCCAATTTCTCTCCCTAAAGTAATAAACTTGAATTTTTAATTTAAAAATCTAGTGCAAATGCATCAAATTAATGCATTTGCACTAGTTTAAGACTAATGACATACTAATTAGCCAAAATTCTGTTCTCATTTGAAAAATTTTATTACATTTTATGGAAATTTTACCAAATGCATTGTAATTTAACTCCGAATGATGGAACAATCCTGAAATATTTGAAACTCCTTCAAATCCCTCTTCTTTGGTCCAAATCCCTCTCATTCCCTAGTTTCCACGAATTTGAAATGAGTAAGCTACCTCATTCCCAAACCTAAAAGCCTTTTTCATACCCAAAATTTCCAAATAGGGAACTTTCCTCAAAATATCGCATAATCACACGATATGTGCGATATTTTACAAAAAAACGAAAACCTCATATAGATATATCGCCTACCACTGATATCGAAAGATAATGTTCAATATTTTCGATATTTGAAACCATGGTTGCAACTTGCAAGGTCATAGGAGGGATTTCCTTGAATTGCCGCTTCTCAATTCTCTATTAGCAGGAAATCAGGTTTCTTTGAGGATACACTTGACTGAAATTAGGTACCTTTAAAGTGCTCCTCATCCACTTTCCCCCCTTATGAGACAAACAGGAAATTGTGTGCCATCTGTCTTATCCTTGTTGGAGACAACACATCCTTGCAACCAAACCCACTCTTTAGAGAATCTTATCTTTGATGGGGACAACATGGCCCCACAACCAAAACATCTTTATACATACTCATGTAGTCACGCTCTTCTCCCAATATATGTGGATGGCATGATTGCTGCCGGCTATGATTTGTGATGATATAGTTTTTTTAGATAGTAAAGGATAAAAAAAACAGCCTTTTATTAACTTATACAAGGGTTGAGGCTGGATAAAAAAAACAGCCTCATACATAAGAGGAAATTCTATAGCCAGCTGCCATATGGGAGGCATGAGAGCACAACAAGAACCTCTTAAACAACATAAGTAACCCAAAAAGACAGTTAGCTCCTGTCCAATAAAAAAGAGAGAAGGAAAGATGCCAAGTTCACGCCTTTACATTCCCTTTGGTTAGAACACCAGAAAAGAACTTATATGATTTTCACTCACAATTTCTCTTTTAGGCGGGACTGCGGGACTGATTCTCAAAGACTCTTCTACTGCTTTCCTTCCATGTGCTCCTCCAATAAATTGCTCCTAGTAACATCTTTCGATTGCTTATTTAATTCATGCATACACCAGCTAGATGCACAATCCATAAAGCTGAGAGGGATTCACCCACTGGTTACTAAACAGAGAAAGGAATTGGGTCCAATTCCTATGAACATAACTAATATGAAGAAAAAGATGATCTATTGTCTCCTCCTCAACCATGTACATAAAGCACATGCTTCCCATCTTCCACCCTCTACTCTTTAAATAGTCGATGGTTAGGATCTTATCCAAGGCTGTTGTCTAGTGGAAGAAAAAGATTTTTTAAATGGAATTCCAAAATTTACACATTAATTTTTTTTTTTAATGTCGGGGGGGGGGGGCTGGATCTACATGAAAATGTGGTCCAGATATCATATATGCAGTGCACATTATTATTTATTTCATCTCAACTCGTTTTTTCCACTGTTATCCTTCAGATTATTTGGTATCTTCCTGGCATTCTGTACTATGCGGTCCTTTCGTTGTCATCTTCCCTTCACTTTCACTCTCACAAGTCACACCAATTCTGACTGGTCCAATGATGTTAGTGATTATTGTTCCACTATGGGCTTCTCTGTTTTCAATACAGACTCTCTTACTAATAGTAACAAAGGCGGCAAGGGTCAAGTACGAAAAAATTCGGAAAACTACAGGGAAACTTTGGGAAAAAACAGAGAAAACAATTTTTTTTTAATAATTATAAAAATTAGTAACATGATACGAATTAATTTATCTAACAATTTGGTGAGTTAATATACAAAAAAAGTAATTATAATTAACAATAATAAGTTCATAACATCATTTAACATCCAATTCCATTCCATCAAGTCATCAAAATTCGTTAAGAAATCAACTATCAAGATTAAAAACAAGACTAATTGTTTGCATTCTCACAGTTTAATCAACAAAAAGTATTACAAAATACAATCTACGTAATAATATCACCCGTTCCTATTCATCAATCGCTCAAAAGTGGCATCATCATCAAGGTCATCAATATCTGCATCATTTCCATTCCCTAAAGATTCACTAGAAGAGGGTGCTTCATTTTTAAGGTCATGATTCCCTTCAACTTCAAGTTTCGTATTGTTTGTTTTAAACGAGTTTTGAACTATAATACACCTCTTTTTCAAAAAACGGGTTTTGAAATGCCATTTTCTACAACAGTTATTAATGCGTGTTTTAAACGAGTTTTTTTCTTCAAAAAAACACATTTTTTTGTTACTATGCTCTTACTCCGTTGAAGAGAAAAGAAGCTCTTTCTTAACGCTCCATTGCCCAGGAGTATTGGGTGATGATACAGACTGCTTCAGAGATTATTATTACCTTTTTGTCGCCACATGCCTGCTTCTTTCTGCTGCCACACTTCTCTATTCTTTCTGCTGCCACACTTCTCTATTGTGACAGTGACATTCAAATCGCCAGCAATCCGGTCTTTCATGAGTAAACCAACTGTGAAGAGATCGGCTATAATTTGTTCACTATTATAAGTCATCTCCAACCATCACATCTCTCCAATCCATATCTTTGGTTTTTCCCCTGCTTCCAATGTCTCTCACCTTGAATTTATACAAATTCTTGCTGGTATATCTAGATCAACCATAATTATTACTTCTTCTTCTTATTATTATTATTTTTTGTGTGTGTGACCTCAGCAGAGGCCTCTTTGTCTTTTTCCTCATGTGTTTTTTGTTATAAGCGGTTTGTATCTTCCCAAAATCTAATTACTGGAGAAGACTTTAGGATGATCTATCATCTGCAGCATCATGCCACTTCCACCGCAATCTTTTCTCTAATAGTTGTTAGTGACTGCCTAAAAATTAATTTTAACTATGATGGCTTGCAGGAATGATGCCTCCTTTTCCTGTACAGTCAGAAGATACCAGAGCAATGGCAAGGCACTGTACTGTCGGTATTGAACTAAGGATTTCTGCTGAACGGATTATTCTTCTTGATACCCAGGTTTCCTGTTAATAACCTTTATCTTTTTTCAAATTTCCTTTGTTGTAGAATAAAGTTTATAAGACAATGCTAAACAGGTAAATATAATCTGTATAAGGTCTCCGGCGTCAATAACCATCTATCTGTTGTACCTATCTTTTCAAGATGATAAAAATCTATGCAGGTTGAAATGAGGGAAGTGTTCTCTGATTGCTATGCAGCGGATGTTAAATTTGGATAACTGTTGAGCTCCATGCCCAAATATTAACGCCATATAAATTGACGAAATCTTATGCATAACATTTTTAAAGTGTGTTCTTTTCTGCTCGCTCTTCATATCTTTTTGTAGACCTCAACCCTGAACAATAGTATAAGAACATGAATTGTCGGCGAAACGAGTAACCCATTTTTAACTTTTGATAACCTGAGCTTATTAGAAACCAGACCTGGTTCAAATGACGGTAAACTGATTGTAGGTTGGTGAAGTAGAACATAGAAGTGTGGTTGCAAAAAAAATGTAACATAGAAGTGTGAAAAGAGTAACACAATTGGAAAATATTATTGGCCATATAGAATATTTGGAAATAAAGCCATAGATGCACATGTTGATAAAACTTGACCATCTTCTGTTAATATATTTCTACCTTATCAGCTGGATGTTCTTTTCTAGATACTTTCTCTCTAAGATTTGACCTTCTGGTTGCAAATTTCATTCACTACTCCTTTAGGAGTGACAACATCCTAAATGAGATGGAGAGACACCAAACCCGGGGTAGGAGGTAGGTGGTTTGGTCATTGTTTCTTGACAATGTTAAACAACCATTGATTTTCTTCATAGTGTTCAGAGAGCTACAATAATGATCACCTTGGTCATTTTGTGGGAAAAATTACTGGACACTCTGGATTAGTGTCGTACAGGTGGTTCTGTATGTATGAGACCACAATTTCAAAATATGCACCACTTCGTTGTTCTTTTAGTTTTTGGTTTTGCTCTTTTATTTGGTAAAATATATAAATACAGATTCTGTTGGTTCATGTATCCTTTATCATATTAATAATAATATTCTTTGTAACACAGCCTATATTTAGTCCTTCTGTTTTAGCTGAGACGATGAGGCCCGATGGCTCATCCACAATTTCTGTCTTAACTGGCGAATCCCTGTCAGCTGACCTGGCTCATGAACTGATGGGTATTCAGGTAACTATAAAGATAAAGAAATGCACTCATTAGTTTCACTGTTAACAGAAAGAACACATTGTAAGCACGGTTAAGTTAGCATATCTTATTGATTTACCTTTTTCTAGTGTGCTGCAAGCACATTTGACTATTCTTTTCTGGGTTGCATTTTAATGGATTCATCCTTTTCTGGGTTGCTGCAAGGAACCTTTCTAGCTTGGTGTTTTCCTGGCATCCATTTGTCACGTGGTGTTGGTTGTAACAGAGGGAGTTCATGATTATAACATGTGGCATCTGATGTTGACGGTATTCCTTCCCTCTTGACTACTGTTTCTATATGTTTCGTTATTATCCGGAACTGGTTCATATATAAGCAGACTAAAGCTGATATTCCATTAAAGTGGCAGTGTGTACTGCTGATTCACAATGACATTCCATGTCTCTGCAGGTTGACTTGTTGAAACATGGCATACCAGACCCATCTTCCTTAACACCTTATTCACAGGGGTCTAATCTTGGGGCCGAAAAGGAAAACAAAGATAATTTGCAGGAGGGTGGTGAAGAGTATTTGGCAACTCCTGTTTTTGTACATACAAAGTGAGTATCTTGTTTCATCATTACCAATCAACCTACAATGTACTGCAACTTGAGAACTGGGAAAATTTACACTTACAATATATAGTGTGGTTCCCCATTTGAGAAGTACTGATAAATTAATCCAGTCCTCCATGTGGAGGTGCCATTTTCTTCAAACGACCAAGTAGTCTTTTCTGCCAATGGATACAGGGGCATTCCATAAGTGCCCCATTTGCTTTCCATACATGGTTTAAAATATGGGTACCGGTAAGAGCATTGGTTATTTGGAACCCGGATATGTATTAAGGATACACATGATATGCCTGGATACAGCAGAAAAAATTAGGTAACACAACGGTATACTAAGATATACTAGGATAATCACCAGAAATTATGTTTAATGCTTAGATAAGCTAAATATATGATCCCTAAAGTAACATTTCGTCATTTATACTCATAGGATTCTGATATGCATAACTGAAAGACCAAGATTACTCAATCATGTAACATTTAAGATAGTACATACATGATAATGTATTAAAGCATTTATATAATATTTCAAAATAGATTTCAATTGTTTTGATTGTTCGTAGATTTAAACACTTTTACTAATTGTCTGTTAGCATTTTTTTCATTGAAACTTTTAAAATTTTAATAGAATATTTTTCAAAACATTTTAGATTGAAAAGAAATCTCCCAATTTGTCAGTACAGTATATCTACTTTGTCATTCTTATTTTCTTCATCCACTAATTACATTTCTGAAATTATTCATATTTTTATTTTCTTCATAATTCATTAAAATACTTTTAGTATAAAACTATTTTTGTTTATTTATGACATTTCACGATCTTTCATTAATATGAGTTAACGATCTATATGTTATGAAACATGTTTCCTTTTTTCAAATGTGTTAAAACAATTAATTATAATTCAATAACTAAAGTAGAAAGGAGAATCCCTAGATGAAAAGAGGAAGAAAAGAGAGGAAGAAGAGAAAAATTAGAGAGAAAAAATTAGGGCCTGATTTCCCTTCCTGGTATTTATACTACTTATAATAGAAGATACAATAATGCCCGTACTAACATGATTTGGTGTATCTACACCCATAATAATAAAATATCTCAACACTCCCCCAGCAGAGATTTCTATCATGCCCAGCTTGCTAAGAACCGATTTTAAGGTTGTCTTGACAACACATTTAGTGAGAATATTAGCAAGCATAGTTACCAAGTCGGGGTTTAGGAATTATTCATCTAGGGAAAAGTTCGAAAAAAATCGGCAAAATTCTGAAAATTTGGAAATAAATTGGGAAAATGTTGGGTAAGATACGAAAAAATATAAAATAAGATTACTATTGTGAAAATTATAAATAAATATATTTCATATATTAGGTATTTAATTGAGATTTTTTCAAAAAGTTGTGAATAATTAGTGTTTAATGCACGGCTTTTTTAAAAATTAGCTATTTTTTTTTTCAAAAGTTGCAAATACTTCGTGAATTAATTGTTTGATGAAAAAGGTATTATTCATTTTTTTTTTTTAAATCAAAGAACTTTATAACTATTTCAGCAAGTTAGTTTTCAGACGGAACAAATAGTAAAAATAAATTCTGAAGAATAGTTTGCTCTCTGATGAAGATAAAATAAGACGAGTAGATGACTAATAAATCTTTGATACATCTTGATAGAACTAGTGCTTAGAAGAAAGAAGATGAGAATGAAGAAGAAGAAGTGGTGCGTGTGAGAGAAAAGGAGGGAGGAAATCGTTATTAGGGTAGAGACTACCCCACAACTATTTATAACATAAGAAAAATGAAATGACGGTTATACCCTTGTGTGGTAAAGTAATTACTAATTACAATAGATCTCTCTAACACTCCCCCTCAAGTTGGAGAATATATGTTATATACACCTAGCTTGGAACAAATATTTCACCCTATTATGGCTCAAAGACTTTGAAAACAAATCAGCAAGTTGATTTTCTGATCGAACAAATGGTGTGACAATGTCTCCTGGAAAAATCTTGTCTCGAAGAAAGTGACAATCAACTTCAATGTGTTTAGTCCTCTCATGAAACACATGATTAGATGCAATATGTAGTATTGATTATCACAAAACAATGTCATAGGAGTCTTAACTTGAAAGCCAATCTCTTGAAGGAAGTGTTGTAGCCAAGTCAACTCACTAGAAGTACGGGCTATCACTCTGTATTCTGCCTCATCACTCGATTTGGCAATTACTGTTTGTTTCTTACTCCAAATGACTAAATTTCCACCTAAGAATGTACAATATCCTGTGGTAGATCTCCTGCCAGGTCTTAAGAATAGACACTGTAGATAAAGAAGAGGTGAAACAAGTAAACATGGGTGACAAGAGCTGGTAAGAAATAAACTGAGCGATGGGTTGGTTTGTGCTTGATTCCCTTTTGAAGAGCAATTGGAAGAGAATCAAGGTCGGAAGTAGGATCTGCAGACGGTAAGGAGGACGGAATGGAGGTGGCACTTCAATGGGTGGTTTCTATCGGCGTCGATAAACCTGTAGTAGTGGCAGTGAAGTTGGAGGCAGCGTAGGGACATATAGCACATCAACAGGTAGTGGGAGAGGAACAGAAGAAGTGGAATCCAGTAGACCAAGATAAACAGAGGAAGACTGTAATGCCCCAAAATCCTACATTGATCAAATAGGAATTTTTGGACCGTTACCCTGCATATCCAACTCATCCTAACAACATAAAAGACATAAAATACCAGTTTCAAAATTTCAACATTAAACAAAATTCAATTGATAATTCCTAATAATTCATCATTCAAAAAAAATGACCAATCATAACCATAATTAAATCCGATCATCTCATGTGATCACAAAATTTAAAACTGAACATAACCTACGCAACATCAATTTAAATTATCCGAGTACAACTCTTTTCAAATTAAAATATCTATTGAACTAGGGCCATCTATCTAGATTCCATTCCCCTTCAGGATAATCACCTTCAGACTCCTCTTTGTATTATTCCTCAATTCACGGTCCTAGAGCACGATATTAAACCCTAACCTACCAAACAATAAAAGTTTGGCTGAATATTGGAATTACTCATCGGATGCAAGACATAATTAACAATATAATTAATATGCATTTTCAGTCATAACATAATTCATAATATCAGAATGCGGAAGCATAATGCAATAGATATAACCATTTCATAACATTTTCACACTCATGACTCATGCAGACTTGTGATACTAATGCAGACTCATGTCCATTCATACTAGGTCCATACCATTCCATGCAATAACCATACCAATTTCCATTACCATACCAGAGATTCAAGGTTCATACCATTCAGGTCTCTATCATATTTTAATGTCATTTTTTGGAATGAGCATGATGTCTAGAACGTGCTACAGAATTAACGCACATCTGTATTTAGAGCGTGCATCAATATACATGACTTTTTAGTATTACCAATTTCATACCAGGATTCTAAGGTCCATATAAATTCTAGGTCTGTATCATATTTCTATTTTCATATTGGAATGAGTATTGTATCTAGAACGTGCTGCAAAATTAACGCGCATCTGTATCTAGAAGTGCATTCATATCCATGACATTTCATTATTACCAATTTCGTACCAGGTTCCTAAGTCCATATAAATTCTAGGTCCGTACTATATTTTTATTTTCATATTGGAACGAGTATTGTATCTAGAACGTGCTGCAGAATTTACGCGCATCTCTATCTAGAACGTGCATCCATATTCATGACATTTCAGTATTACCAATTTCGTACCAGGGTTCTAAGTCCATATAAATTCTAGGGTCCATACCATCTGCATGTAAATGTCATGCTCATATTCGTACCATCTGCATGTAAAATATCCGTATCACTAAGTCCATACTAGGGTTCTTACCAGTCATGGGTACATATGCAGACTCAAATGCATGAAGTCATACAAACTTATCATCCTACCATGCTGTGTGACTTGAGTTTGATCGTGACAATAGATGTATAATTAAGCATAATTTAACATATGAAATCATACTATAATTCTTAGCCATTAACAGGATATTAACATAAATTCATGTTATGAAGATTAATCAATATTGTAAAAAAAATGTGAAATCATAAATCCTTAATCATTCTCACAATCATAGCCCAAATATATATCCCATCCTCTATAGAATATTCCATAATTTTCATTCATCTTCTTCCTTGTTCAATCAAAATATTATATATGTTATCTCTTAGCAACAAAACAATATCCATGATTTTCATCATTATCCTTTCAATTATTTCGAGTAGATCTTTAGATCTAAATCTTAAAACTACATGATATAAAAATTGAAGGTTTATTTACACGCGTTCATGATCTAAAAATTTAGGGTTTATCTACACTCATTCTTGATCAAAAAATATTCTATTAATTAAATTGGTAATCATACAAAGCATCTTACCTTTCAAGATCATCTCCCTACGATCAACCGCTTGTGAATGCCCTTTGAGTGATTTTCAAGCTTTTTCCTTATTCTCTTTGCAAAAACCTTTGAGAAAACCTCAGTTGAACTCTGGGATTTTCCAAACTCTTAGAATGTTAAAAACCCTAATCCCCATGAGTTAAGGTCCTTACATAGGCAATAACAGAGTTGGAACATGTTTAGAACTGCTAAAAACACTATTCACGTGGTATTATTCATCCTATTTATAATTTTACCACTGAACTTTGAATAATTCTAGAGAGCTCAATTCTTATTGGATTAACCTAGAATTTGAACCATAGCTACTTTAGGTCATATAGAATCTACCCTAAAATTTTCATAAATTTTGGATGACGTGAAATGATCAAAATACCCCTCTTATGATAGAGGCAATTTCGCATATTTTGACCATTTTCTTTGCTTTAAACCTTAATCATTGATCATGTAATACTTATAACTTTAGTTAAAACTTTACATAGACGTATTTAGACATAGTTAATCATCAATTAACACCAATTCAACATTCTTGAGCATCAATTAACATTAATTGAAATGTTTTAAACAAAATTTCCATATTTTCATTCAATGGCACTAATTTCAAGAAAAACAAGTTTTGAGTCTCTACAAAGACTCAGTGGATAAATAGGGAATATACCCAAAAAAAAGGTCACATGAGCACAGGTCAAACGTTTTTTAATAGTAGGACTAACAACGGTAACCTTTTTGAGTACGGGAATTTCTAAGGAAAACACATTTAACATCATGAGGGTCAAGCTTGTCTCGGCCAGGACCCAAGAAATGGACGAAACAGACACCCAAATGAGGGTTAGGCTTGTCTCGGCCAGGATCCAAGAAATGGACGAAACAGACACCCAAATACTCGAGCAGGAAGAGAGAACAAAGGAGTATTTGGAAATAACACGAAATGTGGAGACTATCCTTCAAGCAGAGGAGTAGGCATTCGGTTGATCAGGTAGCAAGCAGTAAGACCTGCATCACCCAAAAGGACTTGGGAACTTTCATTTGAAATAACAAGGAGCGGGTAATCTCCAACAAATGGCGGTTCTCATGTTCAACAACCCCATTTTGTTGTGGTGTGTAATAAGAGGTTTGGTGGCGAATGTCCTTTTTTTTATAAGATATTATGTGAATAAGGCAGATCCATATTCCTTGCCATTATCCGAATGTAAAATAAAGGGCAACCTAAATTGGGTTTTAATCTCACTACAAAAATCTTGAAAAATGGAGTACAGTTCGGAATGTTTCTTTATTAAATATAACCATGTCATTCTTGAATAGTCATCCACAAACGTGAAAATATTAGAACCCACATAAAGAAGGAATCTGTATTGGATCCCAAACATCAGAATGAACTAGTTGAAACGGACTAGATGCACGACTAAGGACTCTAGCTAGAAAGGAAACTCTTTTGTTTACTAAATTGACATGCTTCACAATTAAGAGATGACACATGACGCAATTTAGGGACAAGACTCTTCAATGTTTCAAGTGAAGGATGACCGAGACGACAGACAATGACATTGGGAAGGAGATAACGATGACTGAAATGCTGTACTTCCAAGTTCACAATCCAGCCCACCACCAATCTTCCTCCTCGCCTTTAGATCCTGAAACACACAAAATGAAGGGTAGAAAGTTACTGATTGATTCAATGACTTTGTCAATTTACTAGCGGACATTAGACAAAAAAGAAATTTAGGAACATATGAAACATAGGATAATGATAAAGAAGAGCTAGGTTGGGTTGTACCCACACCTGAAACCGTAGAGTAAGTAACATTTGCAAGAGTAACACTTGGAGAGGAAGTCAGGATGAAAGGTGGAAAACATACCAGGAGTACCAGTCATATGATGTGATGCTCCGGAGTCAATAATCCAAGGGTTTGTAGAGGTAGATAGCATACATGCGGATGCAGTACCTGAATGAGACAGAGTAGCAGTAGGGGAGGACGACTGATGCTGAGACATTGTTAGGAGGTGAGCATACTCATCTTTTGACAATGTGATCATATCAATATGAGTAGGTTATCCCAAAAGGGATTAAGGAGCATGAGAATAGTATCATCCTGATATGAAACCTGATTAGCATACCTTGCTGATTTGCCATGTAAATCCCAACAAAAATCAGCTAAATGGTCGTCACGACCACAATGAGAACACTTTCAGGGTCCACACCCTCTACCACTACCTCCTACTTAATGACTTCTCCTTCTACCACCACGGAGGGGCTCTTCCACCACGACCAGCTCCTCGGCCTCCACTACCACCACCACCAATTGCTAAAGCAGACCTATCCTGTAGATCTCCACCATCTGAGATAGAGATACGCTGAAGTCTAGTAAAGACTGTAGCCATCGAGGGAATCTCACTACTGGATAGAATTTGAGCACGAACAAGTTCAAGTTCTGGTTTTAGTCCATACAAGAAACGGGCCACCATGAGTTCCTCACGCTGCTTCTGTTGCACTTTTAGGTCTATAGTGAGGGGCTGGTAGGCATTCACATCGTTAATAATTCTTTGTAAAGTAGAAAAGTAGTCTTCGACATTTCTGAGCCCCCTGCTGGATACTAAAGTAACTAAATAGTTCTTGAAACAATTGATTCTGCACCAGAGTATTATCGACTAATAGCTAACCAAATGTCCTTCACTGTCCCCAAAGACATCCGATTGACACTCAACTTCAGCTCCATACTGTAATGACCCCAAATCCTACTTTGATCAAAATGGGACCTTTGGTTGCCACATTTCTTAAACCTGCTTAAATCTCAATTATACAAGGCATACAAAACACGAGTCTCCAAAAATGACAATAATAAAATTCTATATAAAACCAAACCGTCCTGCACAAGTCTATGGTCAACATATACATAACCCACCATAACCATAATAGCCTGATACCCAACTATAAAGTGATCAACTAAGCATCATCATCTAAAGTCTATTAAAATTCCTTTAAACCGAAACAATTGTTTAATAATAGGGATTTATTTTCATGCAGAGCTCTGCACGGTGTGGAGCTCCGCATGATATTTAAACCGTTAATAATAAGGGAAATGATCTAGCTCTCTTACTCCCTTGGAAACATGATCACCTTCTTCCTCTGCCCTGTAAGCCTCCTCTATCCAAGGCTCGGCAACTGACTCTAGCTCCCCACCTGCCAAGACAATAGTCTGGCTTAGTACAAAAGCACTCGGTATATATAAAATCCAACGAAAATCATAGTATTCTTGCACTTAGTCAGACTATAATCAATAGCATAATAACATAATCAGAATGCGGAAGGACGCGTGTGTATACATCATATCATCACCTTAACTTGTGTACTTGTGAGAAGCTTAGACTTAGGAGATAACGTGCTTATGAGACCACATGCTTATGAGATGCTTATGCTTATGAGTCTTTGAGCAGCTTGACAATAATCTCTCATCGGGCTTATTCAGATCCTTCATCGGGCTTATTCAATCCTATCAGGCATATGCAATGCTTATGCTTATGATTTTTTGAGCAACGTAACAATATCCATGCACTTATTTAGATCTCTCATCGGGCTTATGCAATCTTACAAGACATTTGCAATGCTTATGCTTATGATCCATGCGTGTGACTTGTGAGACTCTTAACACACGTGAACTTGTGCATAAATGTCGTAATTAACATTTAAATCGGTCATCCTTTAGATTCCAACCCTTCGCTAAGAAACTCCGCTAGGTTACATCTCCTTGGTTAGAGAATTCTCAACATGGAAGTTTTTCCTCTAAGCTTTGACCTTCTCGAATATCAATTGCCATACAACATAATTTGGACATAATTTAACATAATAATCATGTATATCACTTTATCATAATTCATATCATTTTTTCATAGTAATTCCACAAGTATCAATCTCTAAGATACTCCTCCTCCATCATATAACCCCAACCTCCATTTGCACACAATCCACAAACCACATACACCCATGAATCTATCCACTTATATTCCCATCATTCATTTCTTCCATTCATAATATTAAATATCACACAATATTTCATAAAACCCCATTTTATATTCACAAACTCATCCCTATACAAAATATATCATAATTCATATTCCATAGTCTATAGTCTACAATCTTACCATAAAGATGATAATACTCTATTATTTCTAGTTTAATCAATCTTAAACACATATAAATTCATAATAGAGTTGAGTTGGATAGTATATCGACCTTATGAATCGTTCCATTCGATCCAAAACGCTCTCAAGAAGGTTTGATGTTGATTTTCAAGCTTTTCTTGCAATCTCCAAGCTATCTCCTTCTTCTCCAAGGAATTGCCCTTGAAAACTCTAGGTTTTCTCCTCTCCTTTGCCAAATTAGGTTTAAAATGATTAGATAAGGTTAAATTCTCGTAATAAGGTCTATTTATAGTAGCAGAGGGTTTAAAACTCTGAAAAATCGCAACTTAGGGTTTTTACCCGACTTATCTGCGAATGACCATTCGAACGGTTTGTTCATCGTTCGAACGGTTGAGGCATCGTTTGAATGGTTGCCAATCGTTCGAACGGTTTTGCCTATCGTTATCGAATTCTGAATTTCTTCTTTACAATCGTTCGAACGATTGGGGTCCGTTCGAATGGTTGAGGCTACTGTTTTGGGTTTCAGAGCTGATTTTCTGGCATCGTTCGAACGATCACCCGTTTTCTTCTATTTTTCGCATTTCTTCTTCGATTTTTCATATTGCTTAGTCTTTTACATATTTTAAAATCACATAAACATAATTAAACATCAAGCACACATCATATATTTTATTTGACCACTTTACCCTTGTTAATTGTATTAATGGCATGAAAGAAAGTTTGAGTCTCTACACATACTATTTCATAACATGGTTGTTACTTGGGCATTTTCCCTTATTCACTCCTTGTAGTTACTAGCTGTGGAGCCAGGTTTATCCCCGGTCAAGTATTTTACTTCATCTCTTGCTGTCAAATACACCTCGTGACCATGGAACAAAATTACTTCCATTAAGCTTAATGGAATTCATTGGAAGGTTTAAGGAATTGGACCCCAAAAACGCATTTGTTTTGTCTCCCATATTGGAACAATTCACAAACTCCAATCAATGAATGAAAGCTCTTATTAAAAAAAATCTGCACTCCAATCTGAATTATAAAAAAAAATCCACAGCCAATACCACTTAAATCACAATCAGTACTGACCAAAAATAATCACGTCGGACAGATACTGAGACACTTGATTGGGAACAATGAACCAATCAATCAAATCTTAACGTACGTTGATTGGTCTACGGATTGTTTAACCTCAACATTTCTTTTTTCCATGAACCAACAATCATGGAAAAGATGACCATTTCTTTCTTCTGGAGGATTTGAAGAAAAAATGAGAAGTAAAGGAAATAACTTGACGGCGGCAGGTTAGCACTTTGGTTCTATACAATTACAAAGAACAAAAATGTAGGTTTATTGGTTTACGGATTGTTTCACCTCGACAAACGTTCAGAGAAAATTTCAGGAAATCATATAATTCCCTTTGCATATTGTATTAGTCCCTTGCATCTTGGGACCTTATCATATTTTTGGGATATTTTTTACCATTATTTTTCTTACAAAATCTTATGGTTTCACTGCAATGATTCACTTTTGTCGCTTCTTAGTTTTGTGAATTCTGTGAAATTGTTGTCTCTACTGAATTATGTGCAAAGATTCAAGTAGAAACGGGTCATCCATGTGTTCTCATTGTTGATATTTCCTTGTTTACAGATTGCTAGATCAAGATCTCTCTCCTCTTAAAACTGTCCGACTGAGGAAGGCACTGTCACAATATTTCAGCTCTGCTTCAATCACAGAAATGCAATGTGGAAACACGGCCAAAGAGCAGACCCATTCTTTTGAATCTGATACCAATATTGTTGATTTGCATTCAACGGGGCCGAATTTATTTCTGATCCCATTTAAGATCCAAGATGACTCCCTGAAAGCTCAGTACGAAAGTTATATTTCCATGTTGGGGAAGCTCCGTGATCAGGTCTCTCTCTCTCTCTCTCTCTCCACACACATGTTGGACCAATTTGGCTTGTTGTGGGATCTATTTGAAAATGTTGTGCTTGCATGGTGAATATGACAGAGAATCAAAATTGAATAAACTTTCTTGGTGCTTCAGGTATTGTCCATGAATTGCCAGCCCTTTGCAAAGACTGTGTCAGAACGTGAGTGGTTGAGGAACTCTGCCCAGATATGGGAAAAAGTGAAGAACTCTCCAGTTCTTGCCGAGTATAGTAAAACGCTTCAAAGTTCGGGTATGTTTAGAAGGTAACCAACCACCCTTACTCCTAGTGTTTTTTCCCACGCTAAAGGAAACAAAAACTGGCCTGTCTTATTGTTTGGGATAACGTGGGTAGCTATTGAGCAGTTATGGAAGCGTAATGTGTTTTTTTTTTCCTCTGATAATATTATTTCAGGAGTTGAGTCATTGACAATTGGAAGTAATGGTTGCTGTTGGAGTGGTTGATAGATTAGTTATCACTGTTGATTCATTTCTTAGGTTGGAATGCTGTTGACCTCTGTAGGAGGGTAATTTGGATAACTTCCATTAGGCTCTGAGTCTCTGACTAGCCTTGCTAGTTAAGAAAGGAAAAACGAGGATGCTTAGAAAGGGAAGAAATACAGTCGTGTCTGAAAATAGAGTTATTTGAGGTAATCCTCCCCATCTCTTGTGTTCACTTGGTATATCAAATTTTAATGATACCCTTGAAGCCCAAGGTTTACTATGTGGTGTAATTACAGGATGGGTCCGGGTTGCAAGGAAGGTTATAATGTAACTTATAGTTGTGAATTGTAGCTATCATTTTGACAAAAATGTTTGGTGGGTTTGTGCTGGGTTTTTGGGAATGTAAAAAGGACAGTCGTGTATCTTCTAATCATCCTTGAATAGTGGACTAATCATATATTTAATTGCCAGAGTACATTGCCATATTGTCAGTGAACTACTCCCTTTCTATTGTCATGGCGCTGATCTCCATCATTTTTCTTGATTTATGCTGCACGGAGATAGTTGTCGATTTGGTACCTTATTATGTTTCTTGGCTTCAATATTTGGTGATCAGATTTACAGCAGCCGAGCTAGTCTGAAAAATGGAAAACATTCATCCATGGTACTATAAATGCTGTCGACACAAATTTTGTGTCCGAAAATAAAGGATAAGACAAGTATGATAAATGATAAATTTTTATTGATATTGATGAATGTATAAATCTCCGAGATTTAATCTCTGCAAAAGAGAGAAACCAATGATTTTTTTTCTTTACAAATCTTTAATTTGAGGGCTGAAAAACTGCGTATTCTCAAATATGAATTTCATGGTTTGAAATATTGTTGGAGTATGTGCATTTTAGGGCCTTTTCAGGGACTCTAACTTTAATGGAGATCTATGAAGCTTCGGGCTTTAATGAAGATCTACGGATTTTGAGGTCTTAATGGAAATCTACAAAACTTTGGGCTTTAATGGAAATTTTCGGAGCTTTAGGTTTTAATAGAGATCTTCGGGGCTCTAGGTTTTAATGGAGATCTTTGGAGCTTTAGGTTTTAATGGAGATCTACGAAGCTTTAAGCTTTAATTGAGATCTTCGAAGCCTTAGGTTTTAATAGAGATTTACGAAGCTTTAAGCTTTAATTGAGATCTTTGAAGCCTTAGGTTTTAATGGAGATTTACAGAGCTTTAAATTTTAATGGAGATCTATAGAGCTTTAGGCTTTCATGGAGATCTTCAAAACTTGAGGTATGAAGATCTTTGGAGCTCCAAAGCATGTATTCTCTTTCTCTTCTTTTCTCCATTTTTCTTTCTTTTTCCCCTTGTAGAGAATGAGCTACCCCTTAGAGGTTTTGAGTGATAGAGTCATCTTTAAACACAACTTCTTAAGAGAATTATCATGATTTGAGTTTATAAATCTGGTGAGACTTGTGGATCACATTTGGAGTCTATTCAATTTGTGGGGTCCCATTTGGTGAAAATTATACACTTTTATTTATTTAAAGAGTTTAAACTTTGTAAAAATATAACTCTAAGTAGGGTCCACCTTCTAAGATCCTGTCATAGGGTCCACCTAGGGTCCACCTAAGATCCTGTCGTGTGGCAATTTTGATCTTATGCATGCCTAGGTACATTCTTCTTTTGGTGGAATCTAAGGTCATTCCCACCATTTGATGGATCTCATTAAGGTGTTAATGGGCCGGACTTGGCCTCATATTTTGTGATTTTGAATGGATCCTCTTTTTAGAGTTTATTGTTATCTGAATTAGGCCCATTGACAACTTTAGGTCCCTTATAACCTTTTTTGATTGAAATGATATCATGTAACTAACACACACACTCTAAACACACACACACACACACACACACAAAGCCAGACCTAAACCTAAAGTAGCTGCTAAGGTGCCATATGGGTAAGTCCAAGCAACCACTCCAAAAGGGCCTGTCTTATGGAGGGTTGATGACCCCTTATACACCCCTGTGAAGTCCACTTCCCAACCGATGTGAGACTAAACCCGGGAGACACCCTAACGCACGGGGCAACAAAGCCAATTGGTTTTTTTGGTTGAAATGGGTCCCTTAGAAACAAAGCCAATTGATTTTTTTGGTTGAAATGGGTCCCTTAGAACTAATATTTTATTATTTAATAACATATTTAATACTTTTTTTGAAGAACCAACTTGGTTCTATTGTTTATTATCTCTTCATTTTTAATATTTATTTTTTTCTATATATATATATATATATTATTAAATACACTATTCAGTAGGCACTCCATACTGAATATATAATATCCCCCCTTTTTTGGGGCAGGATACCGTACATGTTTCGTTGTGAAACATTATGTCTTACATATCTAAACTTCAGTTTGGAGAATGTCAAGAATATTTTGGCCCAATATTTTGAGAATTATTAAAAGAAAGGGCCAATACAGGTTATAGTACAAAACTATATTTTTCTCCAATCAAGGGACTTCATCTTCTTTTTTTTTTTGTTCTTTCTTTTTAAAGCAAAAGCTTTTGAACATCATAGCCTTGAATATCATATCATATCTTTTGAACGAGGGTATCTGAGCCTCTTAAAGCACCTGAATAAATCCTGGAGGGTGGTCACGAGGGGAAGGGACTCGAACTCAAGACCTCCGCTTCTTGGGGCATGATCTCAATCATCTAAAGGAGAGCCTGTGAATCTTGATGCAACAATTTTTAACAAAGAAGCTCCTGAAGAGCATGTTGCAGAAACGGTTTTTTAGCTCTTTAAACCATTACCAAGGACTGCACGTAAAGCATAGGGAGTGTTCTATCTGTGCGACCAGGTTTCAATGCCATGAATGTTTAACCAACTGCTATTGAACCCACACCTGAAAAGTTGGCCTGAACCGGGCCAGGGGGATTGAAGCATTTCCTACCACGGGCCTTGACAAATATGCGGTTGCAGGCATGCCCTTCTTTATATTTTACTAACACAAATCAGATGCAGGTCAGCCAAACCTAGGGCTAACAGCAATTGGGCCATGTTCGGGCTTCAAAGCCTTTGTAAATGTGTTGGGTTTCGGGTTGGCCTTATTGAAAAATCATCAAATTTCAAACCCAAACTTGGCCAATTACCACCCCTAGACAAGCCTGCAAAACAAAGGCCCGAGGGATCTGCATGGCCCAAACAAAGGCCGTTGATATAAAACAATTTGGCTGCATCCCAATGAGTTTCATTTTATAGAATATTTGACACCAATACTTAAGAATAAAAATAATGACATTCTTATTATATTACACTCTAGTTATATAATTCTTTTTTAAATATGTTATCATTACATTTTTATAATGAAATAAAAAGTTTAGTATATATTGACAAATTATATATAAGAAATATGTAATGGGAACCATTATAGGGAAGTAAATGTGTGTTAGTCACCACTCAATTGGTCCGGGTTCCATTCCCGAGAGGGTGTGAGTGTTGTAATCTCCATCTGCCCCTAACTTAAAACATATACTAACCTACTAACTGGGGTGGCGGCCTAACTGCATATCAGTCAGCAAGGAAAAAAGGGAACCATTATAAATTTTACATTTTAAAAATCTATAAATTTGATAACTGATTATTAAAATAAATAGTTATTATGTATTTTAAAATTTATCATTTTGATAATTAATTATCAAAGTAAATAACTATTCTATAGTTTTAAAATTTTATTTAAAAATTTAAGTTCAACTAAAAATTTATGAGATTTTTAACAAAAAATTAATATATATATATATATATATACATATAAAGTTTTAATTAATAATTTAAGTAATAATAATTTAAAGTTATTTACAAAACTATAAATTTAAATTATTTATTTGAAAATAAATCAAATACAAAATACTAAAGGAAGGTCGAGAAATAGATATTGTCAAGCTGTAAGAAACATGCCAATTCTCATACACAATTGAATTGCAATTTTCACTCCTATATGATTATTTTAATTCTCATAATACATTAGAATTGATACAGTTTAAATTCCTGAAGCCCTCCCTAATTTTTTTTTTAAAAAATAAAATATAGTATTAATAGGGGCTTAGCTTGGGAGAGGGGCATGTGGCTCCAAAGCCCCCCTAATTTTTATTTTTTAAAATAAAATCATATAGTATTAATATGGGCGTAGCTTGGGAGAAGAGAGGGGGATGGGGGCTCTAGTACCCCTTAAACTTTTGAGGAAAAATATATTTTATACAAGCAAACACAAATAGACGCGATGGCCCATAAGATTGGCCCTTAAAAAAAAAGCATTTTGGGGACTCTACTCCCGAAACCCCATTGTTAGCCCCCTTGTAAGAGAATCTAGGCTCCACCCTTAATTAAAATTCATATGAGTTATGTTGGACATATATGCCATCGAAAGCCAATATAAGACTTTTCTATATTGATTAGAGAAACATCGTATTTACACAACCAACTATAAAAGGATATTTATAATAATTATTGTCTCATTTGATGATGACATAAAGTTTCATAGGTAACATTGTAGGAAAAATCATGCAAAGGTTGCGAGGAGATATGACTTTCCAGTTCCTTGTAAACCTAATATTGTTCGAAGCCTCTAGAGTATTAGTTGGGCGTCGTACTTCATCATGGCTTGCACATGTGTAGTTTTATAAGATAGTGTGATGAATCTCATTCACAGAGAGTGTTGACTCTTTACTAACATGTGAGTATATGTAGTAAGTACATAATACTGAACGGGGTCACTAGTTGATACCCATGAAATACACTATTAAATTGTATTAGGGTTATCCATTCGACAAATTATTCTTAGACCTGAGAGGTTAATATCTTCTCAAACATCTGCCTATATGGTTTTGATGTGCCAATCGACAATGTTCAAAACATATGACTAATTCCGGGTACATTGGGTTATATACACAATGTTTGGAGAAGTGTGTAAACACTCAATAAGAAATCCACTATTCCTTAATTGGAGATAATGATATCAAGATGATACTTGTTGTGAACTCAAAAATCCAGTATTAGTGCTTTTTGGTAAAATGATCTTTATCGAAGTTGATATTTTAAATATAGAAAAGTATATGTATATGTCAGTTCTTTTCTAATGTTTTTTCAAAAGTGTTTTGGAAGTTCAGTTCAATGAAGAAGTATTCATGAGAAAGAGTTCTATTCATAAGCTAGGGACTAGACAGTGGACTTGTTCAAATTCCGGAAGCTGATATGTGATATCAGATTTTGGAATGATTTATTTGTAAATATATTGTGAGATAGTACTTACAAGCAATTCTCTAATTTCTGGAAGTTGATCACAATGTGTTAATGGAGATTATTGTGATAAGTGGAAGTCCAGAGACTTAGATAGTATTCTATGATCCTAAAGGAATTATAGGAAAATATTTCCTAGCAACAAGGCTTCACATTAAAGGTGATGAAACACTTGGTCCCACAACCAGAAATAGGAGATCTCTTTAAATCACACACACTAGGACCTTCTCAAGACTTTAATTTAATTTAGAATTAAATTAATTAATTTCTCCATATAATTCACTATATGGTATAATGAAGCTCTTATAGGTGAAATCACATAAGATGTGATTAACCAAATGGGTAGGACCCATATGAGATTTTGATTAAGATCAAAAAGTGACATCATTAGAGTTTGGAACTATTAGGTGGCATGAGATTGTGGGTCCCACCTAGGGTGGGATGCCCACTTCAAGATATCATTATCTTATTAATTGGTTAGTGATGATTATCTCCTAATAAATAGGGATAAGATTACTTGGTTGCTAATTAATGATTTCCTATTAACTAGGGATAAGATTAGTTTATTACTAATTACTTTTCCTATTGAATAGGGAATGGATAATGTTGGATTCTATTTTGATTAAATCCTAATTGGTTAGGATAATCATTAAAGAATTAAAGAAAGTTCTAATTTGATTAGAATTAGAAGGAGATTATTCACTTGGGCTACAAGATAGCTAAAAGGGATCCTATAAAAGGACCCCCCTTGTAATGGAACGTCCACAATGGATTTGTTCTCTTTCTCCCACGTTTTTGCTTCCCTCCCCTTTAGCTTGTACGGTCACCTCTTCCATGATTCTTTTTTTTGTTAGTTTTTGATCTTGAAGAAGATCAAAAACAAATCCTTCATGATCAAGTATTGTTCAAACCACCTTTTCCCTTCTTCATTCTCTTGACTTTTGTTTTGATCATTGATAATATTAAAACCAATCTTGAATAATATTAGAACCAATCTTTATGAAAGGATCTTGCATTCAAGAAAAGAATAAAAGATCATAGAGTTTGAATGAAAATAATTGATCAAGAAAGGTTATTGAATCAAAGAAAAGAAGAAAATATTAAAGAGCATTGATCGAAAGGACCATTAGCTTCCATTAGAGTAAAGCTTTGGAGATTCAAAGAAGGTTCATGTGAATCGACAGAAGACTTTACGCTTGAGAAGTTTTGTAAGTATATTTCTTCACACCATGATTTAATATGATAATAAAATGACCCTTTAGAAGATTTTGATTAGATCAAAATCAAGTTTGAATTAAAAATAATGTTTCGAAAAATTTTATATTCATGTCTTTCAAGTTAGAGGCGGACTAAACACTGGAATTGAAATTTTTATCCTCCAAATTATCCAGGCTTCCTTTTTTTTTGGTAGATAGCATTTTAGGCCCAACCAGGGTTACAATAATCATTACTAAGATGCACTTCTAATAATGCCTCTCTGAGCAATAGCAACTAAACTCGGATAATTAGGGGGTGAAAACTCGTCATCTGACTCTTGAGTAAGAGCCTGCTTAGCTAACCAATGAGCTAGCGAGTCGCTGGATAAAATGAGAATCGCACCAAGGGACCATAGACCATGACGAACCCAATACAAGATGTCCTCCACTAAATTAAGAACCTCAACAGGGGCAGGTGTAGAGACATCAAAGAGAGTAGTGATAAGATTCGAAGGGAATACCATTTTGCAATAAGATTCGAACAAGTTATCATACCTATTCCAGTCCTTTTTTTTCTTTTTTTTGTTGATAAACGTGGATATCCTGAGCCTCAGATTAGTCCCACATACTGCATAGGAAATACTTACCCCATACAACTGATATTGAAGGGAGCCCAAGAATTGATCTCGAGACATCCGGGTTTACGGCTCATCCTTCGGCCACTGGGCTACAACCCTGAATTAGTTGGACAAATGGGAAATGATTCATTAATTTGTCCGGCCACTTAAAATTCCCCTCACAAGATCTTTGGCTGTGAAACGGGAGGGAGAAGATAACTTCGTCTGTTAAATAAGTGAAACATATAGGATTAGTTATGCTCAGGTATGAAATCACTGCATCCTAAGAGCATTGGATTATCAAAGTTGAGATAGTATAGGCTATCAACACAAAGCAATACTTTCCTCCAGGCCAGCAATAAGAAGTGACATTCAAAAGTCAAAAGTCTCAAGTTACTGTACAACTAGTGATGAACAAAATATTTCCTTGAAACACTGAAAAACAAAAAATAGAGAGCTTCTGCATTACATGTAAATATCCTAAGCAAGATCTGTCAACAAAAACAGGGTGTCTACCCTAGAAAGTTACAGGATAGTTTTAACTCAATGGCTCTTCACCAATTATTCTACCATGGCATCCACTGGAGCCTCTGCAGTTGGCTTGGAAGATTTCTTTTGGTTCTTCTTACCTGTACAAAAAAAAAAGGTGTCTATATTGATATGATTGAAAAATTAAAAAACTAAAATACAGTGCAAAATAAGAACTGAGAAAAGTATGTAACATGGCCAAGCGCAAGAGCTTACGGTGGCAAGGGCCCAGTATTATAAGAGAAAGATCTTTGCCTTTGCGTGTTAGGCTCCATTTGTTTGCATGAAAATGGTTCTATAACGTAAATCATTTACAGTGGGCTTTTAAAGTAAAAGATGATTTTTCTACTTTATTTTCTTTTAGGTTGCATCCTTGATAAGGTGGAAAAGTGATTTATTTTACTTGGTGTTTGGATTAAAAGAAAACTAAAATCCAGGGGTGTATTTGTCAATCGAATAAAAAGAATGTAAGGATAGTATTTTTGTCAAATCTTTAGTTAAACAATGGTTGTCTATTAGAATACATGTGAAGATGGGTATTTGTCCACAAGGTGTATTTTTGGTCATTTTAGAAAATACATGTAGAAAGGGTTATTTTTGTCATATTAGAAAATAAAAGTAAATGGGTATTTCTTCATTTTGTATAATACATGTGAAGATGAGTATTTTTATCATTTTAAAAATATATGTGAATAATATTTTGTCATTTTGGAGAATAAATGTGGACAGATATTTTTATCCTCTTGGGGGAATGCTATGCCCACCTTCCTCTCATACATTTTTTTTTTAAAATAAAAAAGTGGTAGCTTTTTGTAGGGCCCACCACTTTTTCTATTTTGTTGTCTTAATAAGGAAAAGTGGATGAGAAGTAAAGTGTACCTAACATTATCCTTTTAGGAAATATATGTGGTTATTTTATCATTTTAGGAAATATATGTGGTTATTTTATCATTTTAGGAAATATATGTGATTATTTTTGCCATTTTAGAAAATACAAGGAACTAGGGGTATTTTTATCATTTTGAAATATATGTCATTTAAAAATAAATAAAAGCTACCCTTTGCCGTAAAACATTCTATTTCCAAAAAAAATTACATGAAAATAAACACGCGACTCATTTTTCGCGGATTTCATTTGTTTTTCCTTATTTTACATTAAAAAAAAAAACGGAGCCTCATTGAAATGCAAGAACTTATGGCAGCAAGGGTTCAGTTATAAGAGGAAAAAACTTGCCTTTGCGCTTTAGTTGTTTAACTTTAAGCTTTGTGCTCTTCTTCAAGTGAAATTTTGTCGAAGTCTTGCTGGTATCTTGAGATGTCCCTACTAGTTCCCAGCAAAGCAATAATCTGACATTAGTTTAGCATTAGAAGTAGCCGTGCATGCTAGTAAAAAAAAGTTAGCCTGCTTTCATCCTCTAGTAGAAGCCAAATGTATCTAAAGCAATTGACTTAATAAGCTACATGGGTCTTAAACAGATGCACACCAAACAACGTTTATGGGATGCGTTACAACCCATAGCCAACAAGACACATGGGATGTTGGCCCATATATGTTTCCACCTGGAGGATCTTCATGGTCGTTCCACTAAAATAATGCATGCACAAACAAATAAATAAACATGATTCAACGAGAGACGAATTTGCTAGGCAACAGAGCACATAAAAAGTTCTGCCTATTAGGATGATGAAAGTATAGCACATAAAAAGTTCTGCCTATTAGGATGATGAAAGTATTATTATATACTGTATCATTACTGGTGCATCTTATCACAATCTTAAAATTTTGTTATATTAGATTTTTTTTTGGGGTTAAAACTAATCAGTTAAACTCTCACACCGTAGACCAACACACACACATGGCTCTACAAGACTTAAGCCCAACACATCCCTCCAAAAGGTTGGTTATATTAGATTATGATTATGATATATTAGAATATGAGCATATTAAGATTAGATTATGATTAAGATTGGATTTTGGTCCAAATGTTTTCCCTCCTAAATCCTAACACTCCAACCAAGAGCACTAAGGAGTATTAATACTTTTCAACTTTCTTTATCATAAATTACAATACTTTTCAACTTTTATAGTAAATAAGTTTATGAGATACTAATAACAAAAGAAGATTAATTGATACCCTCACCTCTACACAAACTTCCCAGACCAAGACCATTCGATCAAACGACCCTTTAATCTATGACCAACAGCACCCAAGACAATAAACCTGTAGCCCAGCCTATGCCAGTGCCATCCGAGAATTCTTTGGACCAACTTGAACTTGAACATGAGCTTTTCGATGTAGGACAACTATTCAATGAACTGGTTCTAGGGGGTGGAAGCATCCGACAAAGCAAATCCTAATGAAGCAGCCTCATCAGAGTCATCAGAAGAATCAATTTTAGACCCAATCTCCCAAATCCAACCAACCGAACAACCTTTGGTTGACTGATGGTCTGAGCCAATCACAATTGAAGCTACTAGAGGAAGGCCAAGAGCAAGCATTCTAAAGGTTGGCCAAGACCAGGTCCCAGATGTTGTCCAGAGAAAGGACACCTTAGTTAGAGCCATAATATTCTAGATAGTCTTGTGGAGGGGTGGGTTTTGGATGCGACGCACAATGACTGATAGAAGGATCTTATTGGAATTGACATTTGTTGTCACGCAACTACAAAGTAAGTCATTGAAAGCATTCTAGCCTGTTCTCTCTTAAGCTCGCCGGCTCTCATTCGATGACTTGATCCTGCCTCTTCTCCTGGATTTGATTCACTAATGGCAATAGCAGCAACCCTACCCCTATCCGCCGGAGATAGGAGGGTTGAAGACTCATTGGTGAACTTACTTGCCCTATTCAAGTAAGGTGGTTCCCCAAGGAACAGGGCTGGAGAGGCAGAAAGCAGATAAGATAAGAGGCAAAGGGAGTGGTCTACTTCCCAATCATTGGGTCTTCGTCCCAGTCTAGGGCACCACACCACTTCACTGCCCACCACT
The DNA here is from genome assembly GCA_015143295.1 of Tetracentron sinense. Classification (NCBI taxonomy): domain Eukaryota; kingdom Viridiplantae; phylum Streptophyta; class Magnoliopsida; order Trochodendrales; family Trochodendraceae; genus Tetracentron; species Tetracentron sinense. The sequence continues at coordinate 6,382,499 of CM026572.1, read as the reverse complement.
CTCCACTATGGACCACAAATTGCAGAAATCATCTTTTAAGCGACGATTGCCGGCACCAAATGTCATCCCATAATTTGACCTCACTGCCCCACCCACCCTGAATGTAGAATGTTTTGAGAAGTCTTCCCACGCATTCATAATTCCTTTCTGAAGACTTCTTACCATACTTCCCACACATTCAACCCCGAATCGCCACAACCATTTTCATAAAATGGCTTTGTGTGTCTCTGCCAAAGTATGCTTCAGGCCACCTTGCTCTATTGGACGACAAACAGCACCCCAATCCACCAACTAGTACTTGCTGATGACTATTCTGTCATTCCATAGGACACCTCGCTGAATTCTTTTCATTTGTGCCAAAACGGAGACAAGAATTGCATAGAGTGATAGATAGCATGTGGGAAGACTGCTTCGGGTGCTTTTGAGTAGTAATCTTGCCTCCTTTTGACACAAATGACTTTCCACCCATCTCGCTTTTTTGAGAATCTCTCCACTAATGGGTCCCATATGGATTTGGCTTTGTAACCAACCCCAAGGGGCATACCCAAGTAGGAGGCAGGAGCCCTCTTTGTAACCTAAAACTGATACCAATGGTAACATTAAAATTAGAAGAAAGAGCACCATGCAATGGTGAGAAGAAAATGCACAACTTTATATTTGAAATTGAAAATATATGCCGGAGAAGTTTGATAATGCTTTTTAAATGAAGATAATTAAGCACTTATCACCACTTTACACTATCCCTTTTTAGTAGATCCGTAATCCCTTTACAGCTTTACTACCTTCAGAGTCCAATAATGATCCTAAATCCTTAGCATCAAGTTCCTCAATTTCCCACAAGACTCTTCTCTTGTTCACCAATAAAACCAAAGACCTCCTTGTTCCAAAACTTGAACTTCTGCTTTTACACCTTTCAGTTTGAGTCCAAATATGTACTTGGTGAACCCCCAAAAGAAGAGCCCTTCCAGACCTCCTCTACCACTTTCTTAAAATCTAGGTCAGCTAACCAAATGTTTTAGAATTTAAATCGCTTAGGTCCACCCCCTAATTTCTCCATCTCTAATGAGATATGGTCTGAGGTCAGTCCGGGGAAGGATGAGACGATAACATCAAAATTATCTCTTCCAGGCCACGAAAGAGAAACCTGTCCAGTTTACTCAAAAGTCGAGTTCTCTTGAATATTTGACCATGTGAAGTAGGCTCCTTCAGGGGACACTCAATCAGGCTGTGACAGGAGATGAAATCTTAACTCTCTCATCTTGTTGGATATGAGGTAGTCCCTGTACTTATCTTGCGAAGATCTGCACAGTTGAAATCCCCACCTAGATGCTAAGAGACCGCCCACCTAACCCTCAAATCACTAAGATCTATCTACATGTCTATATACTTCCGAAACATCCAGGAGAATCCGTCCACTATGGACTAGCATAAAATAATAGAGAGAAAGCCCCCACTTCAAAATCGAGGACCTCACACGTACTTATCCCACATCACAAAAATTTCACCTGATTTCCCTATAGATGGCACACTCCAATCATGACACAAGGAGCCTCAAAGGTCTTTACAATGGTGCATTTATAGCCTCTGCCTTGGTGACTTCACCAGTTGTCTAATGGCCAATCTTTTATCAACATGACCCAAATCCCTCACATTATATGATTTACAAAGCCATTAGAAAACACTATGCTCCCCCTTTCCCCTTCCTCCTACTTCCTTTAGACTCATAACCCAAATGATCAACATAGTTAACAAAATATTCACAAAATCTGATTCTTCTGTCCACCTTTACTTCTTTAATTTCCAACTATGAGTCTATGGCATGTCCTTGAACCCTTCAACTTATCTTCTCTATATTGATTACTGAATGAAAATACCATTGTCCATTTACTCCTTGAACATCAAGAACTAATAAACCTTAAAGTTCTATAATGAAGTTTACTGAACATCAATTAAACCAGCAGTTCTTTATGTGAACCTTCAATGAGGATACTTGAGAATCAAAACTCAAAAGTATTATTTAGCAGAAACCAAATCTCCAATCGATCATTGTCATATTTATTCTACTATTATCAGAAAAATAAAAACAATTAGGGGCATCTTGGTTGATGCAACAAGACAATGATTGAAGCCGAATAAGGCTGGCTAGAAAACTGATGGGATATCAACCTCTTTCCTATGATTATTGTTCCAAATATTCAGTTCCGCTGGAAACTTGGCCAACACAAAAAGGTGCAAATACTTGGTGAATTAATCGTTTGATGAGAAAGTCAAGTATTATTTTGGACTTTTTGAAAACCCTGATAGCGCCATGGATTCTGAATTCGGTAGATCCTGCCATTGCTAGAAATTTCACTTGATATGAGTCAGCTATAAAAATTTGGGACTAGAAACACAGAATATTCTCAACTTGAACAAGACCTGGTGTCCATGAAACAGGAAGAAATGTTTGTGCGGGAATAATGAATTCTGTATCCCACCACAATGGAATCCATTGGATCTTTGAATGGGAGAAAAGTCACTAACGTGCGTTGGGAGCTACTTTCACATGGCCATATCCATAGAGGTGCGATGGTTTACATAGCTCCATTTGACTACTAACTGAGACATGATAAAAGTGAGCATCATGGCAACTGAGTCTCAGAAATGAGCTTCCTAGAAAATAAGCATCTCACCTTATACATAACTTCCCTAGAACTATGGCATAAATTACTTATGGGATGTTAACCTTTCCTATCTAATCCTATTGCTCAACAATCCTCAAATAAACCTCTTGTAATTGATTTTCCTTTGTCTTCAACCACCAAAGGAATTCAATTATGACACTTAATAAATCAAAAGATTCAAAAGTTTTTCAAACCCTAGCAGCCTGCTAGGACATCAGACAATCATTTTCAAATGAAAGTCCAAAAGGATGCCAAGAAACACTGCCTAAAAATTAAAAAATTGAAGAACCCAATGCTTGCATGGGTTTAGAGCGAAATGGATATAAAACCCTAATAAACCATTTGGGTTATGTACAATTTCTATTATATTAAATATCAGAAGGGCACAGTAGAGAGAGCCTATAGACACAACTATAACCACAAAAGAATTTGACACTAGACAGAATAGGACCAGTAAAACACAGGCGTAGACAATCACATCACATAAACAGTACTTGAAATGAGAATATAAGAAAGCCCCACTTGAGACTTGAGAGAGAGAACTACAGGGAAACAAGAACAACAACTTAATCCAATCTGTTAATCAAAAACATTAAAAAAATTATATATATATAGATATATATGGTTCTAACAGTAAAGAAAACAGGATCTCTATATCAAGCAGAAATTCAAGAAGGAAAACAGAATTCAAAGGGAGGGGTTAAAATGCACACCTTCGGCGACTGCCATCTCGACGTCTTCCATGGTGATGAGGCCATTCCGCATAGCCTCTTTCTGGTCCTGAAAGTACAATAAACAGAAGAAAAAAACCTGAAAGTTGAAAAAAACACAAGGAAAAAAGGAAGACAGAGGAAGAAGATGATGATTTAGAAGAACCCCAAAAGCAGCTTATGGTTCATATGATCAAAAAACCATTATCATCTCATCTCTCAGAGAGAGAGAGAGAGAAAGAGAAATAAAGAGACCCTTCGCCATTTGTTGAAGAGCTTTCGCTTGCGCTTGCCGGAGATGGAGACAGGCTGAGGCTTGATCTTGAGCTTTCCCGTGTTGGGATCTCCATGAATGGCTCGCTTACGTTCTTCAACCTGAGCTCTCCTCTTCTTCTGTATCACGTTGAATTTCGTCATCGCTTCTAAAACCAAAACCCTAATTCTTTGTTTTCACATTTCTTCCTTTTTTATGGCCATCCTAACCAAACAAGTACACTACACTTGAGGCCCAAGCCCAAGCTCTGATTTCTAGCTTTTGGGCCTTTCATTTCAAAGCCTACCTTGAAGCTAAGAACGAAGAACTTTGTTAAGGATAGGACTGACTGTCAATGGGTAGTGTTGGCCTGGCGGGCCGGTGTGGAAAAAGCCCAGTTATTTAAGCCGAATCTGCTGGGGTTAGGAGTTAGGACTGCATAAAATGGGTTGGATTGGTCCCTCGGCCTGACTCCGAAAAAAACCTAGTTATAGCCTAATCTTTAAAATTCTGTTTGGTTCAAACGCTAAACAAAATTGAATTTCAGTTTTTTATTAAAAAAAATGATTTTTTTTTTGTAAATAATCATGTTTGATTTATACAAAAATGCAAATTATTTATTACAAAGGTTTATGTAATTGTCTTTTGTTATAACTATATATATATTTGCATGAAACACATCCTATTTATGTTTGGGATAATTTCTTGTTATGATGGGGATGAGGGTATTGGGATGTTACTGTGTCTAATTGGCATTCAACTAATACGAACGAAACCAGTTGTCATTCAAAAACTTTGACAAATGTCTCTTATTAGTTAGTTTTCAACAAACAAAAAAATTGATTTTCCCCTCTCAAAATCACTCCTCCTGATTTGAAATAAAATGATTTTTGAGAAATCAATTAAATCCATTTTTTTGGGGCGAATGTGATTCTCAAGGTATAAAATTGTCAAAATCGATTTTAGCCGATTAAATTGGCTAAAAAATTCAAACCAAACGACCCTTAAAACTCTACTAGAAACAAAGGTTTTACCCACGGTTTGAAACCGTGGGTAGTTTCACAGTTTCCGTGGGTGTAAGGTGTAGCCACGGAATAGTATCCGTTAGTGGTTCGTGGCTAATACGGGCGTTGGTAAAACATATAGTCACGGTAAAGTCTACCGTCGGTAAGTACCCATGGAATTATTTCTATGGCTATTACTCAATATTCAATTTCCATTTATAACCGTGAGTAACTATATATTATTACCCACAGAAATTGTACCATGGCTATTTATTATTACCCATGGAAACTGTACCGTGGCTATATATTATACCCACGGAAATTGTACTGTGCCTATATATTATTACCCACGGAAATAATACTGTGGCTAATAATATACATATTTTTTATACATTACCCACGGTAATATTTCTGTGGGTAATTCCTGTGGAAAAAAAAAAAAAAAACATAATCTGTATGCAGAGGTTGTCACATGTTTACCTGTTTTCAAAGACAAGCAAAGCGAGAAAATTCCAAATAAAAACTATCAAATGTAAAGTATCAATCCACGTATACAAAAATAAATGAGTCGATCATCTCAATGTTTAATATTGCACAAATGACCCTATTGACAAGGGCAATCACAAAAAGAAAAGTAGGTGCGTGAAATATAAAGACCGATCATCTCATCAATGTTGGGTAGCATCTGGTAGCTGGGTTTTGTCTGTGTCATACTCTGAATATGTGGGCATATTGTTAACATTCCGCCCGAAACTATCTATATAGCCTTGCATTCGTGTCATTATGCCTTGTAGGGAAGAAATGATTTCCCCTTGTGATTGTATCATCGTCATGAGTACCGCCTGGGTAGCCTCAGATGCGGTATGTTGAGTCTCGGATGCATTCAATTGACGTTGCAACCGCTTAGTATTTGCTGTGGCGTCTGCTACACGCATATCAGTGGGTGTGACCTCATGCTCATATGTACGCACACGCCCATGAGTATCGGGGCCTATGACTTGCGTGAAAATCTCATTTTGGGCAGTGCTGCTAGCACTACTCTAAGGGCGCTGGGTCATGATGTCATTAACTTGTCTCTGAAATCCATAAACGATTCAAATCAAAATAGGCAGCTACCAAATTTAAGGCAATACGGACATTTTAACACTAATAATACTATAGATTCCTTTAGCGTATACGTACCATCACCGTCTCGGATGCTGCATCCACAAGGGTCCCATCTCGTTTTGCATGAGTGAGTGTCCATAACGTCAACCTATCGGGCTCCTCTCCCTCAAGATGTGCACATTGCTATCAACATAAACAATTTACAAAATTAAACAAATCTATAAGGATTGAAATTAAAAATTAATAAAGTAATACGAACATGTTAAAATTAAACAACCTTGAAGAAAATGTTAATAATGTAATTGCATTATGCCTTACTAGTGGAAGGTACGTGCGATGCACGTGAGTGCAACATTCTGTGCATATCAATAGCTTCAGGTAATTCATCTTCAACTATGGGGCCCCCTCTGTGTGGTAATTCCCCCTGAAAAATCCAAACGTTGTTGGCATACCCTTTTAGAAATCCATCAACTATCAAATGTTTTTTTTACTTGTGGTCGATATCTTGAAAAAATGTTTGAACATTGCTTACACAAACATTTGATCTTTCCATTGTACTCTGAATGGTCAAATGCAAAGTCTAAGAATCATTCGACACCCGTTTCATATATAGGGCTTAGCCTGTTTAAATTAACCCAAGTCTTATCCATAATGGATTCCCGAAGGGTAGAAGATACAAGGACACTGAAATAGAATAGAAGACAATAATGAAATGCATGTGATATACTATTATGATTTTAATGTAATAGGTGAGGTTAACCTATCACATCCAGGAATACATAATCCCCAAGAGTCAAACGCTCTAGTCATGTTATCCATATTGAAGAAGGAATTTGTTGCGCCCCAAAATCCCACCTAACTTAATGTGAGACTTTGACACGTAACTTAATCATTAACTTCCTGTCATAAAGCATTTAAGGCAATTCTAAAACATGAACCTAAAAATTTTCTCTTCAAATAAATACTAATCAAGTTTAATATCTGAAATAAATGCTAAGACAATATAATTAATTAAAATCATCCTCTATGAATCCCGAACCATAAATTCAAACTAATCATAAATCTATAAGTAAGTCTATTACAATGTTTAAACTTCAAAATCCAAAATACTAGTAATCTAATGTCCAATATATGGCCAGCAATCCAAATTCCATTCCCCATCAGGATAATCACCTGCTGGCTCTTCTTGCTCCTCCTCGTACTCTTCCTCTTCCCAAGGTCCTGGAGCACAGATGCCAAATCTAGAACCTGCCGACAACAACAGTCATCGGCTGAGTAACAAGTTACCTAACGTATATATAAAATCCTATCTAACAATATAACGATATTTAATATAAACATGGTTCAAGATTTAACTTAACATGTAAACATATAACAATTTAGAGTGCGGAAGCATAATTCAATTTCAATTCTTACACATGATCACTTGTGCTTATTTCTCTTGTTTATTTTACTATTTTCTTATTCGTAAATTTATCCAACATGCAAATGCAATAACTTAATATAACTCTACCCCATATATTGGGTAGAGACTAACATATATCCTACTTTCCGAGGTATCACATAATATACACATTATCTGGTGCATACGGCTTGTCTACACATTATCCGGTGTATACAGCTTGTCTGCACATTCGCTGGTGTATACAGCTGGTCTTGCCTTGATCATAGGCCTGTGGTTACTCGGTCAGGGCAAAACTTAATCATGCATAATGCTTGTGTCCTTGTGTACTTGCATAATATTTGTCATCTTGTTTATTCTCATACTTGTTCATATCTAAATTTCGTGAACCAGTGTGAGTGAAATAATAATGATTGCAAATCATGCATACATTTAAACATGTAGGAGTTCTTATAAATGATCAATATAAAACATAGATTTATCCAATAAAATTAGGGGCAATTTTATTTATCATGTCTAAATTTTCAATACACAATTATAATCAAATAAATCTCACAGAACCCTAATTTTTATAACACATCATAATCTCAAAACAAACTTATAATAGTTTCATCAATTACAAACATCATCCCCTTCCTCTATTTTCATCATCCATACACTACAAAAATCATTCAATTTCCCCTTGTTGATGTAAAATCAAATCATGAAGAATATCTTTCACATACTAGTTTTCACAAGGAAATCACCACTTAGGTCACTTTCTATACATCATCTATACTTTCCCTAAGAAAATCATGATTTAAAATTCTCTGACATCAAGTATAAATTTTTCAAGAGAAAGCATGATTTAAAACATCATAAAGTCATCACATATATTTTTCATAAGAAAATCCTGGTATAAGCATCATAAGATCATCATATTTATTTTCCATAATAGATTGAAACATCACAAATATGTTTGCTCTTATTGTTCTTGCTTTAGATCTATCACGTTCATCATATTTATATCAAAAATCCCTATATTGATAGGAAGGAAGTCATATTTACCTCTCCTGATCGTTTCCTTACAATCACACGCTTGCGAATAGGGTTGATCTACACTTTTTCACCCTTCTTTCTTGCGAAACCTTTGATCCCTCCTCTTGGATCTCTCAAAAGTCCATTCTCTCATTCTCTTTTAGGTCTAAAAGGTTTTTGAAACCCTCAACCCACGAGTATAAGGGGTATTTATAGTGTTGGGAGCCCTAGGGACTTTACAAGTCAGAAAAACGAGCAAAAAGAAGCCTAAAACGGCGTTTTTGGCGATCAATCGCCGCCAGGGGCGATTGATTGCCGCCTGGTGGGCAATCGATCGGTGGTGACACCGAAATTTTTTTTTTTAAAACTCTTTTACTACTTTTTGCCCATCTTTCTTTTCATGCAATTAAACCTTAAAAACGATTTGAATTTAGTGTTTTATTTGGGTTTTAAAATCACTACTTTTCGCATTAAATTTATAGGCTTAAATATATTAAAGTTAAACACACGTTTCCATAGCATTTAATAAAGATCACAATTATTAAGAATAATAAATTTGGGGTTCTACAGAATTTTGGCAGCATTTCCTCATGGCTCTCCAGGTATAGACAAGTGGGGAACATGCCACTTTAATTGTCTAAATATGTACCCAAAGAGCAATGTGAAGCACTGTAAAAAATTTCATCAATATGAATTGCATTGACACAAGCAATCGACTATACTGGGGATTATGCATTCCTAAACTGTCCACACAGGCAATTCAAGAATCAATTGCATGTAAGAGTAAATGTTTGTCACACAGTAATTCTTGAACGGAGGATCTAAGGTTTCAATGAATGCATGCACATGAATCTTAAATGAATAGAGGAATGTGTTAGGTACGCCTAACACCTTCTTCCAATGATGGTAATAAACTACCTATGGTTAGTACAGTTACATAACTTATGGTTCACTGGATGGTAAATAAAATAATGTCAAGTCCATTAGAAACCCATTGAAATGCCCAAACAAGTTAATGTTAGTTAAGGAATAATAGACATTTTGTAAAACTGCCATGAAATAGAAGCAATGTACTGAAACTCCAATTTTCGAAAACATTTCATTTAATATTCTAACTACCTCAACTCTGTGTGGTGTTTGGTAACATGGAAGTTCACTCATCCCATTAAGGTACTTATTGATTATTCCTTTTTGTGTAGTAGTGTTAAATCTTAGTTAACCTTGTTGCCTTGTAAATTTGAAAGTCTATGAGATTTTCTCTTTTCTGACTGTCAAGGATGACAGTGGTGAAAATTTTGTGTATTGCTCAATGCTCTTCTAGAAAATCGAAAGAAGATTTTACTTGAAAAACTTGAGCAACAAAAGTTTAGTCAAATTCTTAATTAGAAAATAAGTACTGACAAAAAGTACTCCTTGTATAGTTTTATGACATTCGAGCACCAGCAATTGGATTAAAGCTAGATTTCTAGGGCTAGGTACTGTTCTCAAGGATTTCCAACTGAAGTCATTTTACAGGGTATAGATTAAAGAAGTGAATGAAGAGCATCAACTCCCAACATATAAAAATCTGAAATTTCCATAAGTTCTTAAAATAAGAAACAAATTTTACAATTCAAGAACATCCAGAATTTCTTCATCTTACATCTTAACCAAAAAAAAAGAAAAGAAAATAGATAAGTAAATTACCTCAGCACGACGATGAACATAAATAAAAAAAGATTGAGCCAGTACCTTCAGCCTAGATCCAAATCAAGAAACAAAATAGAGATTAACATATCCGTATACAACTCTAAAGAGGAGAGATAAGAGATTCAAGGAAACCCTATATTATTTTGGTTTCACATTTCTATTTTAGAAATGGTAAAAGGAGAAGACAGGCACTTACCGGCAGTCAAAGTAATAGGGGACAGAAGCAAGTGCAGCAAGCGACAACAATGTCAGACGGTAGCACAACACCAAACTGTGGTAGAGGAATAGTAGAAGCAGATCAAACCAGAAGAAGAAGATAGAGAGAGAGAGAGATGCGACAGCGACGGCGATACCCACGGAGATGCGATGGCGATGGAGAGGCTACGACGATGGTCAAATAGAGGGAAAAAGGGGGGGGGGGGGGGGGGGGAGATTAGGGCGGGATGAAGTGATGACGAAGAGGGTCGGGATATTTTTCACTAAATATTTTTTAGCTATTATTTTCGTACCATGGCTAATAAAATAACCTTTAGTCACGGTATTGTTCCATCAGTAACCTGTTAAAATTATTAGGAACGGTAAATAAAATGTGGCTAATGGTTAGTAACATATCTTTTGATGAATACGATATAGTAATTATTAAAATCAACTGATATATAGTAACAGAAATAAAAACCGTGGGAAAAGGTCGATTTACCAACGGAATTTATTACCGTGACTATTTTTCCATGGCTAATATCCTGATTTAGTCTTATTCAAGTAAAATCTATCCAAAATCCCCAAATTCTCAATTTGCAAAATTCAGCCAATGAGGGTATTTTTAATATGAAATAAGGGTTTGACAACTTATAACTAGTCTTGGAATGAATTATAGGGTCAACCGTTAAGTCTAAAAGCTCAATTCCACTAATCCCAATGTTTCAGGGGCAAATTTGTAATTTTAAAATAAAATATTTTTTTAAGCGTGAACGTTCCCTATGGTGGTACGCTCATCCAATTTAGGATGTCATGTATAAAGTAATTTGGTCCCCTTGTTAAATATGCTAACCTTAATTAAAATTAAGTCTCGCTATCAGCATTAATCCCCTAGATTTAATGCTAACTCTACTGAATTTTAGAAGTTCTTATGAAAATAATTTTGTAGTCTAAACATGGCCACCTGTGATTGCGTGCGCAGTCTAGAATTAGACACGCATGCATAGACAAGTCTACCCCTTTTTAAAACTATAATTCTCGGTTTGGATTTACTCAAAATATAATGATACTATCAAATATCAATCTAGGTTGCCTAGGTGGTACTAAGCAGAACCTAATTGATATAAAATGATATGATCAAATCTAGGATTTAAACTCTAAAGTCAACAAATAATGCAATGGTTAAAATTTAAGAATTTAAAGTAAAAAAAAAAACTCAAAAGAGATCAAACTTAAACCTTTAGATGATTTGGATCACTGGGGTAGGGTATACAAGGGGTACAGTAGCTATGGAACTTGGTACTCTGGTTGTCTTGCTCCAAAAACCAACAATCTTCCTTAGTCAAACTTCGGTCAACTCAAAATCTTCAATGTATTAATCTTAATAGATCATAAAAGAAATAATTCAACCACTAATTAATCTTACCAAACTTTGAAAAACTTCAATAAGATTCTTTAATTCAAGATCAATTCACAACAACTCTTTCAACATAATATATATTTTGTAAAGCCATATACATGGGAAGAGATCGGGAGACATGAAAAAGAACATATATATATATATATTAACACACTCACACAATCATTCGATTCTCAAATTTAACAGTCATCATTATACTACATTTTATGTGTGAAAACCTATATTTAAGAATTTTGATTTTTTAGAACCACCTCCTTATTTATTGGGAGACAGTTTCTGCATTCATCTCTCTCTCTCTCTCCCTCCCTCCCCGGCTATTGCAACCCACGCCGTTATTCACTCATCAGCAGGAATTAAGTTTGAATTGAAATGGATCCCAATGCTATACTGGTTAGGTTGATCAAAGCGGTTGAAAAACCCAAACGCGATATTCTCATTTGAGGAGACCCAAGTTTCATTTCTTGCTCTAGAGACCATGGGGAATTTTCGAAACAACAACCGAGAAAAACCCAATAGTAATAGAGAAAAAGTGGGTGAATTACATAAATACATCTTCTGTTCAGGCATCTCTAAAAGTTGCTTGGTGGAAAATAAGAACGAAACACATGCTTCTATCCTATGCAAATCATCTGGGTAACATAAGGACATTTCTATCCATAAAATTTTACATTTACCCATATTTTGGGAGCTCCGAAAATCCAAAGCTTGTTCATAGTTAAACTCAAAAGCAAAATTATAACTCTAATTTTTACGTAAGCCCTGTAACAAATAAGACCTAAACTAACATTGTTGGACCAAATTAAATTGTCCAAGACTCCAAAACCACCCTCGCATAAATGAGGTTGTGAGCCTCTTCTTATGGGGTGGCTCATAAGGATTGAATTGACTAGAAACCCACAGGGATAGCCAAAACCCTCTTACCTGAATTTGGGTCATTTGAACCACTAAATGGGTTGAGTTCAAGAGTCTTATGATGGTTAAAGGGCTCTTTGTGGCTTCCCAAGCGAGGCACATCACACTAGCTGAGGAGGCATCAAGCAATAAGGGCCCATCGTGGCATCCCAAGCTATGCACATCGCACTAGCTGAGGAGGCATCAAGCAAGGCTGCACCGTCCATCATACTATATTGCTGTTTCGATCCCTGAGAGGCTCCATGAAATGGATTGCTCAAAATATTCGGTAGTAAAAGAAGACAAATATTTACAATTTTGAGCTGCTAAATTCAGTGGGTAGGCCCAAATATTTCCCCGAGATTATTAAGTGCTTAATACAAAGGCTTTGAGCAACCATTTAATTGGAAGGCATTGCTATTTTATCCCCATTTATATTAAAAATAACAATCTAATATGTTTTAGAATTATGTAAGAAGAACGTATTAATAAGGCTATTTTCTTCTCATGAACTTACAATATATATATAATTTTTTTTTAGGGCCCCACAGGGGCAGATATCATTTACCTACATCAGTAGAGTTAGCCGGTCAGTAGTTAGCTGGGGGCATTGAGGCTCTTGCAACCCTTACCCCTGATGGGATTATAACCAGATGGTAAAAGTACTATTTGAATTCACTCAGCTAGATACCTAATCAGATAATTATCAAGATCAAACAAATTCGGATCTGAATAACATCAGTATCTGTTGACAACCCTAAATGCCCATGCATTAGAATTCTCACAGATGCTTGAATTCCTTCAAATTTCTTTGATCCAAACAAATCTAGTACAGAAATTGGTAAGGAAATATAAAACAGGAATAGGGATGGCTTGGTAACAAAGGAACATAAAAAAGAGAACTAACCCAGCCAAGATTTTAAAATGTTATGTTGATAAAAACAGAACTCAACATAAAACCACTATATTTTGGAATAAAATCAACGACACATCCTGGGTGGATGTGGCAAACACCCATCTCAATGCAATTTGGATGTTCATGTTATTTTTTTTGGGGGCCAGGAACGAGGAGATAAAAGTATGAAGTTGAGTCCACAAGAAGTCCACATAAGTATTAATTAAAAAAGCATTCAAAATAAATTGAGAAAATATAAGAACATCTATTTTCTATATATAAAAAATGTAGCCAAGATCTGTGATGTTTCTACTGAATACAACGAAAATATTTCAGTTGGAGTCATAGCAGTTATGTTACAATTTTACATGGAAATGGGATTTTAGTGTGGTGTGCCAGGCAGCGTATGCCATCTCCTTGCACATCTGGGTTTAACTGCAGATGGTCTGACTCACATGTCAAAGTTAAAACCTTTAACAGGAGGAAAAAGAAGCGAGCAAATCCTACAGGATTTTAGCCTCAATTTCCTCAAGACTGAGCCCCTTTGTTTCTGGTACAATGAAGTAAATGAAAATGAGAGATAAAATAGCTATCACCCCAAATAGAACAAATATACCTCCAGCTCCCAGCAATGTCTGCAAATGAAAGTGAAATAGAAAATAAATTCATTCAATAACCAAAGTGAGTTATCAAGAAAAATGAAGAGTAATGGGTGAATAAATACAGGTTGTAATTAAAAAAAGTAGGTTCAGTGATCATCCAACATTCCAACCTGCTTCTGTGTATTAGCAAACATTCTATAACACACTGGTAAGTGTATGGAGTTAATGCAATAACATATGGCTAAAATTGAAAATAGTAACTGAAAAACTAAAAGAAAAGGAATAGAACAAAATTTACAGACTAATAGGACCCATTAAAGGAAACCCTCCTTTCGAAAAGTCATTACTACTACTAGTAACATTAAATTTGGTTAAGAAAACTACATGCACCTGGCAATAAAGAAACCTATAAGTTGTATTTAAAGGCTATATTTTTTGTGCAAAACCTGATTAATGTTGACAATACACAAATTCCCTTCTTCCCAACCTCCAAGCCATATATACATGGTGCACCTACATGGGGTTTAGGAAACACTGTTCAACTCATCCAACCTCGAAAAACTCCTCATTGAAAAACCAACTCGACCGGGTGATGGTAACCATCTTAGAAGATGATTTTTCTGACCATCCTGAAGAACCAAAAATATCGAATGGTTATGATCATCTGAGATGTTTGATTTGTTGTGGGTGACCTAGGAAAGGAAGAAATTCCTGCCTTACAAAAAATATCACTGTTTTTTACTCCTTTCTCACTTATATACAGGAGAAGTATAAGTTTTAAACTAAACAAGTATCAGATATAGATGTGAAACACATACTTTAGGAAACAAAAAACTACATTGTCAGTATTCAATCTAAAACACAAGTATAGTCCTAAATGAGATGAAATTTAAGAATCTAACACTGATGGCTGGAGATTCAATTTTGAGTCTACTTCGATTTTAAATCTCATGTTTTTCTTCCAATGAGTCGCGGTATGCTATTTTTAGTAGCTCTTTTGAAAAATACAGGTTTTAGGAACAATGGAGAAATACTTAAAAATCTGTACAGAGTTCTAATTTTACAAGATGCCAGAACCAGTCTGACCTTTTTAAACAACTAAACAAAAATAACCCTTAAACCATGGAACCAACAGTCTGCCTTTGTTGTGGCATTCCGCCTACAACTAATTTTGAGGAACGAAATCTATCCACTACAAGCACAGCATTCATATTTATTGGAGAAACAATGGGATGGCCTAATCATTAGACGCATTACACCCTAATCAATAATGATTGCTCACCTTAAGCATCACACACAAGCTTATCAAAATGGACCTTATAATAAATGGGCCACCTCTTGTATTAGGTGCATACAAAATCACTTGAAAAAAAATGATTTTATCCATATTGGCTGATATTTTTAACTGCATCAGTCCATGGGGTGCTCCATCTATTGGATGGTGAGATATAACCATTATTGGATGGTTAAAAGATAAGACCCATGGTCATTACAGTACAATGACTGGGCTATTGCATTGTTGCACTCGATGTAATTAAATGCTGTTTGAACCAGCTGCCCTAGAGAGGTGATAATATATGCTAACTACTAATGATAGCATTTTTTTACAAGCTGACAGTAACTTCGCTGACATCTGGGAAGATGATAAAGAAAAGGAAATTGTTGAAGGAGAAGACACCTGTAGCGGGGAAAATGAAAATGTCACCAGCGCATTTGAGGCAAAATTTATGAGCACCGCTATACTTAGTCCTCGCCCTCGAAGCCGTAAAGGAAAAATCTCTGAAATCATCAGCCAACCAATGGGCCCAAACGATAACTGCAAAACCAATCTTCATAAGAAACACTAAAAATACATTTGATAAATACACACATTTAATACACCTGTAAGACAAAAGAATATCTTGTGCTCAGAAGTGGACAGCAGAATTGGTAAACCATATAAGCTGCTACTTTTTTATCAGTGCCTTATTCCAACTACTTAGGTTTGGCACCATATTCTTATCTAGCTAATAGACATTTTTTTTTTCTTTTTGATCGATAAAGAGAGAAATATATCAACATAAGAGAAATAGAAGTAGTATAGGTTCAGCAAGTAGAGAAGTGACTACGAAGAGAAGCAATGAGCTTAATAGAGAGAATACAAAGAAGAAAAACAAAAGGCCCCTATCCGGGTCAAGAATAGAATAGAGCCAGGTCCTCACAATGCCCTCTAACATAACATGACAAGACGAAATGACCTTTGTGATATGAGAAATAATGGACTCAATCAGCTTGGATCTATTCTCAAAGACTCGACCATTCCTCTCATTCCACAAACACCAGCCAATAGTACCCAGAATCATCCTCCACACCACTCTCAAGAGATCATCCACATCTCACAAGATCCATCTAGCAATGAAATCCTTAAAAGGGAAAGACCTACTTACCCCTAGATAAATAGGAATTGTTCTCATATCCTTCAGCAATGGAGCACAAATGATCAACATGTTCCTCAACAAAGCAAAGAAAGCATCAGTTAGTAACCTCCAACCTATCTTTTTAAAGGTCCATTGTGAGGATCTTGTCCAATACCGCAGTCTAGAGGAAGAACAAAATCTTGGATAGAATACCAAGTTTCCAAGCAAATGTGTAGGGAAAAAAGGCAGTAGATTCGTCCCCCAGAGACTGATAAAAAAAAATGACTGTGAACCTACTCTTACCATCCTAAAGTCTGTCATCAACCTAAGATATTAGGTTTTGACCAAATCAAGGCATGCGAACAACCTAATACAATTGTCCACTCTCAATCATTCAAAGCCCTTCTAATACTTGGTGACCAGGTGATCCTATATTCCCTAGACTCAAAACAAGATGCAATCGACCACTTCTTATCTAAGGTCAAAACACACATATTCCCAAATTCACTCTTTCATCCTACTGTGACCACACTATGTCTTCCCAGAATCTCACTTAATTGCCTCTACCAACCTTAAAAGAGATAAAGTTATCAAATTCCTCTTTACTTTCATGATGGCTTTCTAAATTCAACAAAAATCATGGGGCCTCAAACCTCTTTCAGCTACCAACCTAAGGTTCCCCTATATTTAGCCACTATAATTTTCCTCCGCCAGCTCTTCCTTTCCTCTCTAAGCCTCCACAACCATTTCCCCAATAAGAAAATATTCATCACTTAAGGACCGCACAACTATACCTCCATTTCTAGTACAAAAAACCTCATCCCAACCCACTAAGTGCTACTTCCTAGCTTCATCTAAGTCATTCCATAGGAAATTCATTTGAATTATCTTCGATGTATCATCCATAGAAGCCGAAATAGTGATTAAAGACATGAAGTAGGTTGCTAGGCTTGACAATGTGCTTTTAATGAGGGTGACTCTTGCAGAAACCCAAATATTTTGCTTATTTTAGCTCGTTTATATGAATGAATTGCATGAAATTGAAGATAACAAAAAAGTAGCAAAAGACTTTTAAAAACCAATCGGAGGCGCCGATCGATCAGCAACCAATGGGCAATCAATCGGCGAGAACGAGATTTTTTCCACGAAATCGCTGAACTTTGACTTTTTTGAGACCTTTGGGTCCCTAACTCTATAAATAGACCTTAAACTCGTGATTTTTTAGGTTTTCTATTATTTTAAAACTTATTTGAGAGAAAGGGAAAGAAAAAACTAGGGTTTCTCAAAGAGTTTTCATTAAAGAGGAAGGAAAAGCTTAGAGATCTCATCCAAGGCCATTCTCAAGCGAGGGATTGTAGGGAAACGATCAAGAGAGGTACTATACATTGTTCTAACCTAATGATATGTATGAAATAAGTATTTTATGATATGAGAATGATGTTTACATATTGTTAGGGGTTATTGATCATGTTAAGGGTAAAATTTGCATATTTTCAAGGGAGTTTTCATGATAGATATTAGAATGAGATGGTGAATGTTGGATTCTATATATTTTGAAATTATGATTATGATTGGGAGATGATGATGATTATCCACGATATTATGTTGATGTTTTCTGGAAATCTAATTTCTTTATGATTAAAGTAGGATGTGAATAACTTAAGTAGGATGTGAATAACCTAAATAGGATATGAATAACCTTCTGAATATCATATTTTATCCTTGAACAAGGGAATTGAGAATTACTTTGGAGATATGTGAATGTATGTAATGGAAGAAATGAATTATGGGGTTTTGCATATGATTAGAATCGAAAGAAGAGATTTGTTGAATGATGATTAAAGCTGAAATTGAATATAACTATGATTCTATTCCTTGTATGATAAAATATTTTTATATGAATTCCATGTAAATTATGTCTATTTATGCATGCATATCAATTGGTTGAATTTCGGAGAGATGATATCAAGGCTTTGAATCCGCTAACCTTAGTTATATGGGTGGCTTTGGTGGGATTCAATGTGTTGATATCGGAACTTAAGGGATAACTTATGAAAGATGGCCATGACTCTCACATGTCTTATCGCATGATAGGTATTATAAGCACATGTCTTACAAGCCCAAGCACAAGATTACTATGTTACATACGTTGTCATGGGTCCAAGGTCTCATTAACCAACATGGGATTTTGGGGAATATTCATGTTACAGGCGTTTTCGAATCATCTTACATGCATTGGTACACATGCTTACATGAACATGCACAAGTCTTACATGTCTACACAAGTCACGAGTCTTACATGCCATGAATGATGCTTGGATGTTTATATGCTTCTGCACATGAACTGTAAGATATGTTTATTTATGTTAAAGCATGACCATGATTATATATTATAATATTGTTAGCTAGACTTTGTATGCACTGAGTTTTCATTTTCAGCTATACTTTTTATGTCGGTAGTTTCAGGAGAGTTTGACATTTGTGCTCCAGGACCTTGGATCGAGGAAGAGTACCCAAAGGAGCCCGAAGGTGATTACCAAGAGGGAGAAGTTGATCTGGATCATTATCCACACTTCTGATCCAGTAATTTAGTTAGTTTTATTTATTTTAATTGAGAAAGATGTCAATTTCAGTTACAGATATTGTTTAGGTTTAATTTATTTTGAGATCATATGGGTGATCGGATAATTATTCTGTTAGTTGGTCTATAATATTGATTAATTATGGAGAAATTTTGACTCAGTTATTAGCATGTATATGGATATAAATATGCAGTGTCACGGGTCTAAGGTCAAAATTTGACCAACATGGGATTTTGGGGTGTGACAACTGTATCCTTGGATCATTGTCCGATCATTGTTGTAATGACCTTATAAATAAGCCTACTCTTTACTTTATTATCGTCTCTTTTCTACTCTAATGTTCTAGTGCTTTTATTACTTATACTTAAAGGGCACTTATGTCCTATCACCTCTTTAGTAATAAATAAAGGAAAACTAGAGGGAATGCAGATAACTTCTACCATTCCCATTTCCTCTACTCTCTTTATTCTTTATATTTCTCTAACCCTAAATCATCAAACCCTAGTTTTCTTTTTGGTATTAGAGCAGAAAGACAGCCTGCATTTCTTCTTTTTCTTTTTCAATGGAATGTTTGTGAACAGTGTTTGTGCATAGTGCGTTGATCAATGTTCCTCCCCCCAGGTGAGAACAAGTTTGTTTCATAGAAATCTGTATTTTCTGGGAATTGTGGTATTTTTTTAAGGTGTTTGAATGATCCTGTACCTACTTGTTTGATATTTTGGAAAAAAATCAGTCTTGTGATTGATCACTTGGGTGGAGCTTTTAGGACCAGTTTTGTGTGATTCATAACTTAACGGGAGGTTGAACCGGTTGGGTCTCCGGGTCCCAGTTTGACCGGTTCGACCAGCCTGGATGAACCGTGGCTTTTTTTTTTATCTGGCCAATTCTTACGGCTTTCTCGATTTTTCCCGGTTAAATCACCGCTTCTCCGATTGAACCGGCTGGTTTTTCCGGTTATCTATTTTAAGGCCGGTTTTTAAAAAACCCCAATTTTGGTGGTTTTGGGGACCGATTGACTTGTCGGTTCCTATTTTTACCGGTTCAATTGGCTAATTCGGTCCCGTTTTTAAAACACTGTGAAGAGTTAAAGATTAAAGTGATTTAATGTTATGAATTTTTGAATTACTTTTCATAAAGTTTAGGCAAGGATTTATTTATGGTATATTTGTTCTCTCTTATTTTTCGGCTATGATTAGACTGTGAAATCAATTATATGACAGTTAATTGATTGTGGCCTGTGGGAATTGTTGGTGGTGTTTGAAAAGATGATTTGTGTAAATCTGCTTTGTTTTCCTGTTGGAGTTACTATTGGTATTTAGGAGGCCACAAACTTATTCATATCACAGTGTGGTCCCATAATTGACAATATGTCAGGGATACACAGGTCTTCACTTCTATGGTCTCAATCCGCCAGAATGTTTATTTGGAGGAGAAAAGTTGGACACATTACTGAAGTGGGGTGGAGCCTAGTGTTTCGGATCCCTCGTATGATAGATGGGAGTCCAACAATGTTACAATATGTCTTGGTTGTTCCACTTTATGCAACCTCAGATTTTCTGTGGGTTTTTTTCCTTAGGGGTCATGGAAATAAAAATCGCCGAAAAAGATACAAAATGGGCGATACGTATAGATTTCGGTTACCCCCTATATGATATTTATACTGATACGAAATTGATGATACATAGCATTTATTAATTATTTATGTTTGAATTCATTGTTTAATTGGAATTATGTTTGCTATTTTATCTTTGAGTCGCTTCCCATGATTTTATATTTGGTAAATTTGGTTCTTATAATTCATTTGATTTTTTTCAGAGAAAAGAAAATTTTAACTGTATCATACAAAACCGATACTGAAACTAATATGTATAGGTTTTGGTTGGGACCGATACATCTCCCGAAACTGTATTTTTAATCCTTACTTAGGGTTGCCAAGGAAATTTGGGATTTTGTTGCACAGACCTATTCTTAGCCAAGTAATATTGTACGGGTTTATCAGTTATGCCAAAAGATTACCCATTTCTGACAAAATGACAAACCTTCGGCTAATTATTTTACTTGTCTTCGAGCTATGTGGGAGGAGTTGGATCACTATCAGTTGTGTCAACCAGAATGTGCTGCTATGGTGAACACTGTCGACAATGAGGAATACAAATGTTCTTGGTAACATTCAAGCCAAGAAAAAGACAATTTTGCCTAACAATGAGGAACTGGACATAAAGAAGAACGAGGGTCAATCTCTATGGCAGAGTTAAGTCTTAAGAAAGAAAGGAAATTGGAATACAAAATGGTTTTGATATTGAAGGAAATCAGTTGGAAAAAACAAGCAAAATTTTATAATGTAGCAAACTTTCATCAAAAAATGAACTTCATTTTGAGTCTGACAGTGAATGCGACAGTCAAAGATAATGACAGGGTAATTAGGGAAAGCATGGTATCTTACTTCAAAGAATTGTACAGGGTGAAAGAAATTTAGAAACCACAATTAAATGAGATTGAATTTGCTAGGCTATCTGATTCGCAAAGAGAGAACTTGGAAAAACCATTTGTGGAGGATATTCCAGGCATGGAGGAGACAAAGCCCCAGGTCCAAATGGATTTTCAATTGAATATTTGAAGTTATGCGGGGTCATTGTGGGTTAGAAACTTCATTAGCCTTGTCTAGGAGTTCTACAATAAGGGAGATTTTGATAAGGTTCTATAGCACCTTTATCATTGATTATAAAAAGGTTGGAGCCCAGGATATGAAGGACTTCCGTTCGATTAGCTTTGTGGACAGTGTTTATAAGATCTTATCCAAGGTCTTGGCATCGAGAATTAAGGAAGTAATGAGTTAATTGATTTCCTTACCGCAAGGTGCTTTCGTGCTTTCGTGGGTGGTTGGTAGATCCTAGGTGGGGTTCTTATACCAAACGAGTGCATTATTGAATGGATCAGGAGGAACATCACGGGGGTGTTATGCAAAATTGACATGGAAAAGCCTATGATCATGTTAATTGGGATTTCCTGCACTATTTGTTGGGCAAAATGGGGTTTGGCTATAGATGATGAAAGTGGATGATAGCATATGTTGTGTTTGTGTTTACTCTAATAATCAATGGGTGCCTGACAAGTTATTCAGAAGTTCTAGAGGTTTGCGACAAGGGAACCTCCTCTCTCCTTTCCTATTCATTTTTGTCACAAAGGCACTAAGTAGGATGCTATCCAAATAAGAAAGCTCAGTGTTATAAGGATTCTAGGTAGGGAACAAAGGCCTTAAAGATTCTCTCATCTTTAGTTTGCGGGTGATAACTTAGTCTTGAGTGCTGCATCTTGTCGTCAATTAGCTTAACTGCGGTGCCTACTTATATTGTTTTGAAGCAATATCAGGGTAATTGATCAATTTTGGCTAAGAGCAAAATTGTGGCAGTCAAGGAGGTTTCGAATTTAGAGGAGTTAGCGGCCTACCTAGGGTGCAAGTCAGAGATTCTACCGTCCAAGTATCTAGGCATGCCTCTTGGGGCTAGATTTAAATCCAAGTCAATCTGGGCCCTACGGAAAGATTATCTGGGTGGAAATCATCTTATTTAACTCTTGCAGACTTTGTCTTTGGTTTTTGAATTTCACTTTTAAACAATTCAATTGATTAAGACTTAAGCTTTTGACTAAGGACAAAAGCCTTAGAGACCTGCAGGGAAGAGGTGCAAGGCGTGGTTTTTGCCAGAGGCTCGTGCTTCGTGCAGTTGTCGAGCTTCTCTAGAGTAGAAGGCAACTAATTTCTCTACCGGGCTAGCTCCTCAACACGTAAGGGGACTCAAGTATGTGAGAAAGGAACCGTCAGGGTCAGCACATAGTTGTCCTATATTTCTTATGCACTAGGTCTTCTACCTTTGGGTTATGGTCCACTTTGCTTCCGTCTAATTCCTATATGGTCTTTACTATTCATTATCATCCCGAAAGGGAGGGTACCATAAAACTACCTCTACTTAAGACATGGATCCAGACTCGTCTTTGCTGTGGTTTGGTTTGGCTGACTATGCCTGCAGTCCTAACACGCCAATGCGCCTAACGCCTACGCACTTCGACAACGGCAACAAGCTGAAATTGACTCGGGCGAGTAACAACCCCATGGCGCACTACGACCTTTTCCAGTCTTAAACAGAAATATTTTTAGTGGTAAACATTAAAATTTGAATAAGTAAAGGAACATACAAAAATAAAGAACAGAATAAAGGAAACATAAAAACTTATATTTAATGCATGAAAGGGAAATACAGAAATAGAAGAGATTATGGCTTCGCCATCGGGTTTCCCTTAGGCTTAGCCTGCCATACTGAGAGTTACTTAAAATATGTTGAAGGAGGTCTGGAACTCCAAAAGGTCTAAGGGAAAAGAGAGAAAGAGACTTATTCTTTGGAGTAAGGGGGAATGGCTATACTCAAGAACGGGATGTCTCTAACTAAAGGAGAGGTACCCTTATATAGAGTGCGGGCCTCAAACTTCTTTACAAAGGCAAAAAATCCTCGGGTTTCATGCGGCCGAAAGTTGTTTTGGCTTCTTGTCTGAGTGGGTGTCTGCGAACTCTGGAGAGTCAGATTTCCCGTGACTTCTAAAGGAATGAGTTATCTTTAACTCGTACCTCTTCTTACATTTACTTTTTTAAATAGTAACTTTACTATTCGAATTTTGTCTTTGTCTTCTTTTTAGGAAAAGTAGACTACTATGTATTACTATTCCTTTTTATCATTTTCTTCTTTTCTCTTTGGCAAGAATAAGAGTTGGCTTAAATCTCTGGCACAGGCCAAAGCAATTGTCTACACGTTCGGACGCGTAGTCTTCTTATCTGCTGACTGTAGCGCTTGTGACTACAGACTGTTGGCAGTGTCGGTGGCTCGGTACTCAGTGAGTCTAAGCTTCTTGACTGGTTGAACTCGCTCGTTCAACTCGGTCTTCCTCTTCGTTAAGCCGAAAGGGCTGCTCTTCTTTGTCCGGGTGACAACAAGCATGGAAGAGGTCTTGCAGCTGCTTGGCTTCATCAATTGTGAGGAGGCTCAATGTCTCTTTTGCGGCTTGTTTGTCGCTGAGGCAGATTGCTGCAATCTGAGGGATTGTGTAATGTAAGACGATCTCCTCTGGTTTGCTGTCAAGCGGGAGTCGTTTTATAGTGATCTAAAATCCGTAAATGTCTTAGGTCTGGATAATGCAACCGTGACTATAGTAGATAGTCCACCAGTCTTCTCCTTCGATGTTGAGGATGAAGGCAAGATCACTGGTCAGGCCTATCTGATGTCCGAGCAATACTTGGCAATCAAGGTCCATTTTTTCGATTTGAGGGTCAATTAAAAACTATGTTTTTTGAAATTCGGATGAGGCTGAATTTCTAGTCTTCTTGCTGATTGGTCCTGAAGGTAATATACTTTGGATATTGGTCTTTGAGGAGGAAAGCAATAATCTTCTGATGCTTTGGAAGGAAGATGCTCAGGTCTTCTTCTTTCCATACTAGGATGCTGGCAAGATACCCGTAGTCGATTAGAGTACGAGCTACGTCGGTGTTTGTTATCGGATACTCGTGGGTATCGATAAACAGTCTAGGGATTGTTGTAACAAATCCTTCAACGAGAAGACCCATGAGGGGCAACATTTCTTCGTTGAGCTGCTGTGCTAGGGCAAAATCCATACTAGCAATTGGTCTGGTTTGTAGTTCAGTGGGTACGTGATAGCGTACATTATACTGAACCTTGACAAATACTAGCTTCGTAGGGCTAGTGATACTGGCATAGGAAGAAAGGCTGTTTCCTAGAATTCTTCCTTTGAGTTGAGTAATCTCAGCTCGCTGCTGTCTCATTTTCACCAGGAGGGCATAGAAACCTTGTTTGAATTCTACTCCAAGGCCGTTCTGGGCAGTATTCCATACTGTGTTTACTACGGCTAGTTCACCTGCTAGTGAGAGCTGCCTGAGTTGTTGTTGAAGAGGGAATCTGTGACGCCCCGAACCCGCACCTAAGGAAATCGTGTTCCGAGACGCGCGCCCGGTCGTCAATGACACACAACGGAAGACCTTCCCCGCAAAAATACGGGAATTTTGAACTTTTCTTTTGAGCTTACATAAGCAATAACAACTGGTCATCACAATAACCCATCATAAGCAAATGTGTTACCTCACTAGCTACAGTAGTCTTAACTTTTGGCGCCACAACTGCACCGATATACCTCCAGACTCTAAAGTGTAACTCCCTGTCAATCGGTAACCGCTTCAGAATCTGAAGACATAAAATGAGATGTGAGCCATAGAGCCCAGCAAAATCCACAGCCCATCTAAACTATTTTCCACATAATAACATTCATCAATAATGATATAGTAGTACAATACAATTCTCATATTATAATAATATGCAGAATAATAATATCGGGACTATCTCACCCTATTCGAGGTTCCCAACCTCCAAGTTGTCAAATTCATCCAGTCATTGTCCACGACACCAGGTTACCGTTTCAGATAACCGCTCACGCTTTATCCTTGAGTCCATAAACTCGATCGACTGGGCATTTGCCCGTGTACAACCTCTATCCATGAGTCCACAGACTCAATTATCAACCAATCGGGACTTTTCTCGATTATAACCAATCATTGGGTATGTCAACCCAATTAATCCTTAAATCATCATATTCTACACATAACCTGGGTCTTCACCCGATAACTGTCAGGAACAATACTTCTTACACATCACACTCTGTCAGGAACAACACCTCTGACATATCACACTCTGTCAGGAACAACACCTCTGACATATCACACTCTATCAGGAACACCTCTGACAATTACTTTATATTTTCCCTCTATGGGAATACCGACACACACACAACCACATTTGTCAGGAAACACATCTGATTGTCAGGATACACATCTGATAGCCAGGAAACCCATCCAACCTGTCAGGAAAATGAAACTCATCTGACAAGTCAGGGACGCACCTCTGACTAACAGGAAATACCTGACCATCAGGTACACATCTGACATATCACTCTGTCAGGCATAACACCTCTGACATGATACCCTTGTCAAAAAAAACACATCTGATTACCAGGAACACATCTGACATGCCAGGAACACCCATCTAATAATCAGGAAACATCTCTGACATCAAATCTTGTCAGGCAAAACACATCTGACATTAACCTCTGTCAGGCACAACACCTCTGACATTAACCTCTGCCAGGCACAACACCTCTGACATTAACCTCTACCAGACACAACACCTCTGACGTCAAATCCTGTCAGGCACAACACCTCTGACAGCTACCATCATATATCATCACAGCATCTGTTGGGTGCATACCTGCCGACACAGGCTAATGCCCCCTCAAGGTAACATCATTGAGTTCGTAAACTCCATACATCACTGGGTCCATAGACCCCAATCCAACCTTGAGCCCATAGCCCAATGCCGTCCCAACTCTCCCGACTATCAGTCACAGAGGAACCCGAGCTTATAATAGATACCGCCTCTCCGGACCTAGCCAAAGAGGGACCACAGACAACAGTTCACATAGGTTAGGCTTTCTAACCATAGGAAATCCCCAATTATTCAAGCCCTGCTTGAATAATTGAACCAGTTGGGCCTCACGCCCGTGTACCAAGTCCGATGGTATACCGTTCCGATGTGGAACATTACCCGGCCGATGGACCATTCCATCGCCTTACCATGTCCCAACAACATCACATCATACACAAAGGTTGTCCCGAGGTGGGACTTTTACCAGGCCAATGGACCTATCATTGCCTTAAAACAAACATCACATCATACAAGAGTAGTTCCGATAGGGAACTTAACCAAGCCAATGAACCCTACCATTGCCTTACAATGTCAAAATCATATCACATCACACATATAGAAGCCCAGTCAGGCTCTCATAACATCCTGTGATGCGATCGCACTTCTCCTGCGATCTATCGCAAATCACACTGAGCCTAAATTCCGAGATAGAAACAGCCTGAAACCGAGGGTTCCATCCCTCTGGTCCATTTTTACTCTTATCCATCCTATCCATACATCATTCATAAGGTCTCCGACCTTTTTTCATCCACACATAATATCACCTAACCATTCCACATAATTAAAGTAGCTTAAATAAGGGAAAAGAGAACAGATGGAGAGGGATTTTACCTACTACACGACTTTCGAGACTCCAGATGTTGAAATGGTCATCGCCAATGCAATCAGAATGCTGGAAAACCTCTAGGTGAACCGCTTCTCTCTCTAACCTCCACTTTCTCTCTCTAGAATTCTCTTTCTCTCTCTACACGCCAATCGAGACACCGGAGTGAAAATCGGAAGTCGCCAACGCGTAGAGAACGTCGAAAAACCCCAAGGGGACCTCCCTTTCCCTTTCTCTCTCCTCTTTCTCTCTCTTCCTTTCCCTCTCCTCACTTTCTCTCTAAAATACTTGGTGGCAGAACCTCCCCCCTGTTTACAGAACGTGAGGAATGGTGGAGGCTGGCCTCCATTTTATAGATAAGGTCATGTGCATAGCACATGACCATAATAAATGGTCCCGTTGACCAAGTCAAACGGTTTGACCATTTGACTATTTTTCTGCCTTTTCTCGTGTATACGGCCTCTGTAGTCCTACTTAATGACATCCGATTTTGACGAAACTTTAGGTGACCGAACTAAGGACAGTCCGACACCCGTTATAAAAATTTCGGGGAAAAATACTGAGTTTTGACTGCTGCACTTTAGTCTGGAAGAAAACTGCAAAACCCACTAATTTCCTAATTTCGGACACTAAACAAGCCGCCGTTTCTTTGTTTGAGATAACTAACTGCCGAAACGATAGACGTTAGTTCCCACGGCCGACCGGTACGCATTGGTATCAGCCGCACGGATTTCTATTAGGATCCTCAAGAAATATTGAGTCCCACTTAATTTCTAGAAATCTGAAATTTTCCCGTTTTCTTGATTTTCTTACATGATATGACCCTACGATCCTGCGAAACGATACCTGACGGAACCAATACAACAGGTGAAGGTCCCGGTAGTTGACCAACAAAATGTGTGCGGTTTTCGAGAAGAAATACTGAGATTTTATCAGTACAACTCAATCCCGAGTAAAACTCACTTTTTACAATTTAATTAAATACTTAACTTATTAACCCCAATTAAGGACCAATAAACACATAATTTTATTATATTAAAATCCTGGGGCGTTACAGAATCGTTCTCTCTTCAAGGGTCTCCTTAGATAAACATTTCCAAATTTCTGGAATTTTGTCTTCTTTTGCGTATTCATGCCTAGGGGGCATAATATAGTGTCTTTTGTCATGTCGAATACGTCAATGTATTCATGGCTATTTTTCTTTTTTTTCCTTTTTACCGTAGTTAAAGAGTGGCTCTCATCATCTTCTATGATGTCTGTTTTTGTGGCCTTCTCCGAGGAGTCTTCTTGCGAAGTGTCTGTTTTTACTCCTTTTGTGTGGAGATTGTTTTCTTCTCGTAGAGTTTTGAGAAGTTGTCTAATTTTTTCAGCTTCTTTTGCTGAAAATGGCTGTCCAGCTTCTTCTGCTGAAGTTGACTCATCATCCTTATAAGGATAAAACCATGGTGGCTTTTCAGTGTGTCATCCGCGACCACGATTGGTCATATGACCACGGCCTCTACCTCGGCCTCGTATGTCCTTTTGGAACATGTTTGCCTGCATACAAGAGATGTTAGCAAAAATAGGACCACAAGATAGAATATCTGGAATTATATTATTTTTTCTTGGTATATGTTTTACAGTATACCTGAATCCAGATAGATACATTTGCCAGTTAAAGGAGTCTTGACTGCTTAGTGTTTCCTAAGTTGTTTTTCAGGAATGTTTTGACAAATGTTGAGTCTGTTTCTAAGAGAAATTCATCTTTTCTAAGAAAAAGCTCATATTTTTCAAAGCCTTTTATGATTGCGTACAATTCCTTTTCATGGATGTGGTATCGGGATACCGCGTCTAGAAATGTACCTAACTTATAGCAACAAATTCGTCTTTTCTTTTCTTTGTCAAATTTATTGATGGCTAAATACACTGCTTCCCATTGTTTTTCATAGGCATCAGTTTGTACTACAAATTCATCGTCTTTAGAGGGTAAGGGTAAGGCTAAGGCTGGAAGGGTTTTAACCTGTTCCTTAATTTCTCTAATGATTTGTACATCACGTGCATCCCATCTAAAAGGATTGGTGACTTCGGTCTTTCTTAATTTAGTGGATAGGCTTCCTCTAAATTTGGCTATGTTCTAAATATAATCAGAAGCACAATTAAGCAATCCTAAGAAAGATTGTAAGTGCTTACGATTAGTGATTTGTTCCGGAAACTCTAAGATTTTCTTAGCTATGTGTTCTTGTAGGGTAATGGTTCCATTGGAAATGGTTACTCCTAAGAACTTAATCTTTTCTAAAACTATTTTAACTTTAATGGGCGAGATGACTATTCCATGCTTTTGAATTTCATGGATAACATTTTTGCAATGTTCGCTGTGTTCTTCAAGGGTTCTTGAAGTCACAAGTATGTCATCAATGTAGACTAAACAATAGTTTCTGTGGTCTCAGAAAATCTGATCCATTCTTCTTTGAAAGATTTGAGGGGCATTCTTGAGACCAAATGACATTACTAACCATTCGTATTTTCCTTGCGGAATGGTGAAGGCTGTCCATGGTATGGAGTCTTCATTCATGACAAATTGCCAAAAGCCTGACTTACAATCAAACTTACTAAACCATTTCTTATCCATGATAAGTTGGATAAGGTTGTCTTTTGATGGTATATGATAGTTTTCGTCAACAGTATTGTTGTTGAGAAGCCTATAGTCGATAACCATCCTTGGTTCTCCTCTAACTTGTTCTAAGTGTTTATTTACCAAGAAGGCAGTCGAGGAATGTCTTGAGGTTGATTCTCTTATTAGCTTAGAGCTAAGAAGCTTGTCAACTTGTCTTGCTAATTCCTTTCTTTCGTCAGGATTAGCGGCAAAGGCCCTACCTTTTATGGTTTTCTCTAGGTCTTTGAGGACTAAAGTGCATGTAGGTTTTTCTACATCCCACTTGTCCGTAGGACTGGTGCTTAAATTGGTTTTAAGCAGGTCTAAGGTATCTTGTTTTACCCTGTTGAGATCTTGCTTTCGATCTCTTCTTTCCTGTGTTTGTCTCAGGTGATGGTTTTCAATCCGTGTTAGGAAAACATCGAGGAGGCTTTCTATAGGGGTTTCCATTGTCTGAATACACATACTATTGCATTTGTTGTCGGGACAATCACATTTTACCCTAGGAAATTCCTGAGGTATCTTGAAGTCATAGGTCTTTCTAATGCTAAAAGAAACTGCGTTCCTTTGGACGTTTATTGGAAAGTATTTATCTATAAAATCCATTCCAAGTATGGCGTCAAAACGAGATGTGAATTCATCTATTACCCAAAACTTTTGTTCAAGGAGGATTGGGCTCTTCTCAACTTCAAAAAATAGTCTTCGTAATTCTCTGACTCTGGAATTTTCCTGCGTTGGCTATTCTACCAGATATTCCTTCGGGAGAGAAAGAAATAAGGTTCTCTGAAACAAGTTGTGGTCCAGTTAATAACATCACTGCTCCTGTATCTAAGAGGGCGATAAAGGTTTTTTCATTGTAGTTGGCTATCTTTAATCTGATAGCGGGACTAATACCTAACTGTGGTCCTGAGAGATTTAGGTTTTAGACTTCCATATGGTCCTCACCTTCATCTTCTAGATCCATCCCTTCAGGGACTTGCAGAGTGACTTCTGGTCCATCTTTCTTTTGGATTGAGTCTTGCTGAACTTCTAGCTCTCGCTCTAGTTCTTGTTCATATCCTTCTTGATCCCACTGAGCATTTTGGCTCAGACAGTCGTCAGGATCCTCTTGCTCTCAATAATCTTACTCCAATATTGGTAGGCTTTTTCTTCCAAATTGGAAACGGGTCTAGCAAGGAGGTCGGGGAGAGGTAGAATATTATCTTGGCCTTCTTCTTCTAGCGATATTCAGCTAGTTTTCTGCTACTTCTTTCCAAAATTCTGCATAGGTATTGAGAATTCTGGTTTGCCTTTACTTTATGTGATCCGCCGTAAGCAAAAAGCAATGCCTATGATAGATGAGTTTGAAGTTTGGCTCAATCATGAAACAATCTTCAATATGGCTCTGACCTGTGGTCGTGCCTCTGCATCTATCGCATTGGACTAATTGGTTTGACCATTTCAAGTCCAATTGCCAATATAATCCTGGCTTAACTTTGTCGAGAAACCCTTGTGTTCCTGCATACCAGCATTTCTGGTTTTCAAAGTCATGAAAATCTAGTTTCATAGTTTCTTCAAGAGGTGCTTTTCCTTTGAAGGTCTGTGTCTGTTGGAACATATTGACTTCATAGGACTTCGAGGAGTTACCTGAGTCTGTTTCTGTTTCAGATTCCTCTTCGCTGTCTATTGCTTCTGTTACAGAGTAAACGCTTTTCGATACTTCAGAATCGTCTTCTAAGAAGGAAGTAAGCTCAAAAGGATAGATGACATCTAAATCCTGTCTATCAGCTTCTGCTAGCATACATTCAACTATGTTTGCTTGCTTGTCTTTGTCTGGGCATTGTGGGGCAAAATGTCCTTCTTTTCCACATGTCCAACATTTCTTTCCGAAAGTCTTTTTAGAGTTGTCTTTCCGATAGTTAGGAACTCGTTTCTTCTTCGAATCATTCTTCTTAAAGAATCTTTTCTTAAGAAACTTCTTGTCTTTTTTCTTACCTAGCTCATTAAGGTTTTAGACTTTCAAAACTTGTATTTCTTTCGTTTGAAAGGTCTAAAGTCCTTTCCTTGTGAGCTTTCTACCTGTATTTCTTCAGCTTTTTCTTGCTGAAAGGCTTGCTTGATTTTTGAGATGTCCTGCATCCCCATTGGATAGGAATATGCTCGTCTCTAAAGTCTATACCTAAGCTAAGGTTTTTCGAAGCTTTGGAAGCTGTCTTCTGATCATCAAAAGCTTCTTTCATATACTTAAGCCGATCTGTCACATATTGGATTCGTTCTCCAATAGTATTGTCTCTGGCTCTATCAAACCCTTCATAGGATTGATAACCTATCTTCAGTGTATGACCGATATGAGGGATCTTTCTGAAATATTCATTTTTAAGATCGTTTCCTCTATCTCCACAAAGATGGTAAAGGTATCTGAAGGAATTGGAATATTCTTTGAGGAACCTAAGGTTACAAAGCTGTAGCTTGCATAACTTAATCCTAGCAACTTCTTGTTCTTTTTCTCGGCTTAATTGCCCGATCTGGCCTATGTATTCTCTATGAATAAGCCATACATATCCATCAACGTTTCTCTGTTCTTCATATTTTTCCAAATATTGGGTTTTTAGAGCTTTGGATTCGTCATCTATTGCTTTGAACAAGTCAGTGATGAATACTTTTACTCCTCCGACTAAGGAGAGTTCTGCATAAGCATGGCATTCTTCTACAGTCCAAACATTATGTAGGGCGAAGCATAATTCCATACTATGCTTCCAAGTGTCTAGAGCCTTCTTGATGTTATCGACTCTATCAATGTCTAGTTTGATTCCTACGGAGTTCATAGGAACTTCTGCCATTTTAGCAGTGTTTGTGTATCCGTCGAGATACGTAGGGAGATTCTTATTTCGGGCATAAGATTCTTGACCATCGTAGACAGGAATACTCTCTGTCTTCCATTTTGGCCAAAGGTTTTCTAGTCCTCCTGCCATATGGACTTCTTGCCGATGACGGAACCTAGGAATATAGGGTTCTTTGTTGTGAGGCTTGGGATTACTAGACTGTCTTTGGAATCGAGTGGTGTAAGATTCTTTGACAGGCGTCGAGG
Source organism: Tetracentron sinense (assembly GCA_015143295.1). Classification (NCBI taxonomy): domain Eukaryota; kingdom Viridiplantae; phylum Streptophyta; class Magnoliopsida; order Trochodendrales; family Trochodendraceae; genus Tetracentron; species Tetracentron sinense. The sequence goes on along the minus strand of CM026572.1, from coordinate 6,349,838 downwards.
CTTCGCAAGGCATCGACTGTCTAGTCTGTCTTTGTTATGCAAGACTTTGCTGAACCATGAGGTCTTGGAGCTTCCTCATCTCTAATAGGTCTTTACAAGCAGCTAAGCGCTAGGTAAAGTCTGTGTCTAACTGATGACCGGTAGAGGTAAACATATTTGCCTCGGGGTCTGTGTCGAAACGCCTCAAACTACGAGAGCCAAAACTAGGGTTTCGATAAAGGTTTATGTGTTTTGAGGGTTCAGGTTTAGGGTTTAGGGTGTTAGGATTCTTACTCATCCCTTCTTCACCACGTTCGAGTTGCGAGGTACTCTGACGGCCAGGGGCGAAGTTTTGGAAAAAACGTTCATGTTGGTCGATGGCTGGCGCCATAGGTTTCCCTGACCCGAAAGCAAAGGTCGTACCTTTGTTTTCTATGAGCATATAAGCGAGTTGGGCTTATCGTCACCCGGACAAAGAAGAGTAGCCTTTCAGCTTAACGAAAAGGAAAACCGAGTTGAATGAGCGAGTTCAACCAGTCAAGAAGCTCAGACTCACTCAGTACCGAGCCACTGACACTGCCGACAGTCCGTAGTCACAAGCGCTACAGTCAACAGATAAGAAGACCACACGTCCGAACGCGTAGACAGTTACTTTGGCCCGTGCCAGAGATTTAGCCAACTCTTATTCTTGCTAAAGAGAAAAGAACAAAAGAACAAAAAATGAATAGTAATACATAGTAGTCTACTTTTCCTAAAAAGAAGACAGAGACAAAATTCGAATAGTAAAGTTACTATTTAAAAAAGTAAATGTAAGAAGAGGTACGAGTTAAAGATAACTCGTTCCTTCAGAAGTCACGGGAAATCTGATTCTCCAGAGTTCGCAGACACCCACTCAGACAAGAAGCCAAAACAACTTTCGGCCGCATGAAACCTGAGGATTTTTTGCCTTTGTAAGGAAGTTTGAGGCCCGCACTCTATACAAAGGTACCTCTCCTTCAGTTAGAGACATCCCGTTTTTGAGTATAGCCATTCTCCCTTACTCCAGAGAACAAGTCTCTTTCTCTCTTTTCCCTTAGACCGTTTGGAGTTCCAGACTCCCTCCAACATATTGTAAGTAACTCTCAATATAGCAGGTTACGCCTAGGGAAAACCCGATGGCGAAGCCATAGCCTCTTCTATTTTTGTATTTCCCTTTTATGCACTAAAAATTAGTTTTTATATTTCCTTTATTCTATTCTTTATTTCTGTATGTTCCTTTACTTATTCAAATCTTAATGTTTACCACTAAAAATATTTCTGTTTAAGACTGGAAAAGGTCGTAGTGCGCCATGGGGTTGTTACTCGCCCGAGTCAATTTCAGCCTGTTGTCGTTGAGCCGTTGTCGGAGTGCGTAGGCGTTTAGGCGCGTTGAGGTGTTAGGACTATAGGCATAGTCAGCCAAGCCAAACCAAACCACGGCAAAGACGAGTACGGATCCATGTCTTAGGTAGAGGTTGTTTTATGGTAAAGACTAGATAGGAATTAGACGGAAGCAAAGTGGACCATAACCCACAGGTAGAAGACCTAGTGCATAAGAAATATAGGAGAGCTATGTGCTAACCCTGACGATTCCCTGTCTCACATACTTGAGTCTCCTTGCGTGTTGAGGAGCTAGCCCGGTAGAGAAATTAGTTGCCTTCTACTCTAGAGAAGCTCGACAACTGCACGGAGCACGAGCCTTTGGCAAAAGTCACGCCTTGCACCTCTTCCCTGCAAGTCTCCAAGGCTTTTGTCCTTAGTCAAAAGCTTAAGTCTTAGTTAATTGAATTGTTTAAAAGTGAAATTCAAAAACCAAAGACAAAGTCTGCAATTCCTATCTGGCAAGGTTTAAAAAACGGTTTCGGATACCGTATCGGACACGGCCGAAACTATTACGTTACGCCGTTACGTAAAGGTTTTGGCTGTTACGCAAAGGTTCCAAAAAATTACAATAAATAGGAAAAAAATAAAAAACATGTACCGAAACCGTTACGTTACGGGCGTTACGCCCGTTACGTAACGGTTTCGGGCGATACGGTGAATGATTCCTACGACCGAAACCGTTACGGTACGGGCGTAACGCCCGTTACGTAACGGTTTCGGGCGTTACGCTTGGTTTCGGGAAAAAAATTGTAAAGACATGGTTTTGGGTATCGGAGGACATCGAAACCGTTACGTAAAGGGCGGTACGTAACGGTTTCGGAAAATTTTTAAACCATGCTATCTGGTCTTTACTATTCCTTATCGTCCCGAAAGGGAGGGTACCATAATACTACAGGTAGAAGACCTAGTACATAAGAAATATAGGAGAGCTATGTGCTGACCCTGACAGTTCCCTATCTCACATACTTGAGTCCCCTTACGTGTTGAGGAGCTAGCCCTGTAGAGAAATTAGTCGCCTTCTACTCTAGAGAAGCTCGACAACTGCATAGAGCACAAGCCTCTGGCGAAAGCCACGCCTTGCACCTCTTCCCTGCAGGTCTCTAAGGCTTTTGTCCTTAGTCAAAAGCTTAAGTTTTAGTCAATTGAATTGTTTAAAAGTGAAATTCAAAAACCAAAGACAAAGTCCGCAAGAGTTAAATTTGGTATCAAAGCCAGCAACCGGTTTGTCCGGTTTGTTTCGACCCGAATCCTTCATGAATTCAGACAGGAGACCTGACCCGCTTGGTCAAAATCAAGAAACAAGAAGACCAAATCCCTCTCGACAACCTGAGAGACCACCTATATATGATCCATGTGACCATATGGATATCATGGAGTACCGTAGACAACTCCATGAGTACGAGGAAAACCTAAAATTTGTGGGAACTTACATCCCAAACCATCCTTATAACAGGAACTGGCCCTCTCATATACGGGTAAACCCGTATATAGAGACAACTGTTGAAGTCCGACAGTATGTCAACTCAGCCTTATCTAACTATGGGTTAGAAGAAGATAGTAGGAAACTCTTTCCAGCCACTGGACAAGCAATCTGCCTACAAAGACAAACATTGATGGAAGAATACCATGCACGGTATGCTCGCCCAGCATACAATGAAACAAATTTTCAACTTTGTAGAAGATACTACGCTAAGTTGCATGCTTTAAGAGAGTCCAACCATGTATATGAACATATATTGGACAGAGCCCGCACTCTTCGTCGAGAACAGAGAGACCTAGAAGAACACGATCTACTACTTGATGTAGATTCCGTATTAGATCGCTTCTCAGACACCGATGAAAGTTTTGATGTTTAGACGAAATTCATCAAAAGAAGGACTTTTTCCTAGAATCTATGATTGGATGTTAGGAAGAAAGTACCTAGATCCCTCGACCCTAGTCTACTCCCTTCAAACGGAGTTTGGTTCGATGAAAAGACCCATACTCATAGAGATTATATCTCTAATGAAGAGTTAGTCACTCTCCAGACCTTAAGCCACCAAGGAAATCATTTTTCCAACTAGATGGATTATGGAAATCCTTACTAGAATCTGTGTAGACCTCCTCACTATGATGCATAGACAAGAGCGGAGCACAGAAATGGATTTTAAGACCCTTAACAGAACTGTTAAAATAGGGCTTGATGCCTTAAGTTTCAAAATAGAGACCCGTCTTCTAGATAATTTATCTGAAGCCATTGAACATATCATAGATCTGTATTACGATACAAATCTAGATGCTAAGCTTGAAAATCTAGAACAGACCCTAGAGAAAAAACTAGGTAAGCTTCTAGACAGCCACACAGGAACCGTGTGTAGCACCCAAAAGCTAAAGTTTCAAGTTTTAAATCAAAATCTGGACACTCGAGCAAACAAACTCGATAAGCGAATTGATTTACTACCAGATCACTTGAATAAGAAACTCCTCTCTATTCAAGAAGCCATTGGCGCAAGAGAAGAAGGAACTTCTCTAGACCCCTATATCGCTGTTCATAATGTCTGAACACCTTATGGATATTTCGTCTTATGAACCTTTACTGGTTCCTAGACAACCATCTAGAGCAAAACACTTTCTCGAATGGTATCTAAACCAAATAGACCAAGATATCAAGTAAGCTAAAACCTATGTAGTCAAGACTGATAATCTCCAGTTAAAAACCATTAAAGAATCAGAAACTTTGTTAATCCAAAGTCTAAACTTTACATGTTCTGGTTTAGTCCAACTTCATACTCAACTTGGTAATAGTGATGAAGAAAATCGAGCAATAGCCACTACCATTTACAATGGTATTACTCAAAGCCACGAGAACTTTGTTACCAACAAACTTACTGTTGCTCTAGACAAACTTGTTCAAAGGATTGAACAAAATCAAGAAAGTCAGAAAGACAATCTGACAGAAGAGATGTTTCGCTACTTCAATCAAGGAAAAGCAGATTTCGAGCATATCTCTAGAAAAAGCTCGAAAGCATCGAGATCTCCAACTTGGACGATACTACTAAAATCCTTAGTGACGTACATAAGATGATCATAGAGCGCCAAATAGTTGACACTGAATCAATCACCTATTTGTTACAGCCCACTTTCGAGAATCTCAAAAATGAATTAAGAATCTTTAAAGAAAGATTAGACCAAGTCATAGCCCAGAGTAGTGCTACTCAGACTACCCTTACAGATATTCTAGGAAAACTAGAAGATCTTCCTACAAAGATAGATCTAAGGAAGTTTCAGGATGACCTTAAAAGAAATCTGTTAATCGTTAGACAAAACCCTCCTCTCCAGAATAATTCAGCCCGAATTATAAATGATGGAAGAGAGCAGACTAGGCTAACGGTTAGCAACCCGCCTTTATCTAGCCACGAGTGCAATATGCTTGCCCTCAAAAAAATAGGAAGACAATTATCTACTACTGTTAACAATTGGAATCTTCTCGATATTGCTTGGCATAGTGATGATCGTACCCTTGAAGAATACATCATGTATAATCTTCAAAAGGAAAGGTTACCTGAACCTAAGTACAAAGACATTTTTCTCCAAGGGACCACTCCTTTAGGAGATAACTATGAAATCACAAGATGGAATAATACTCTTGATATTACACCTAATCAACAGGTTATTCCAGTCTTCAATGACAAATGGATCGCTAAGTATAAACTTAGAGGATACAAATACATGTCATTTGGACTATTCCAATGTCGTATCCAAAGACTCCATTTACCAAACTCTCGATTCCAAGTGTGTGTAGTCCTGATAGACGAACGTTATCAAGAATTCCAAAGGAATGTTATTGGAATGGGAGAACTTCAACTCCATGATAATGTCACCTATTTCCATGTTATTCCTGACTACGTTACTAGTATACACTGCATAGATCAATTTAAACTAGTAATTGACACGGAGGGCTATGATAACACTATCCATCCTTTTAGACATCAATTATCAATCCAATACCAGGCATTGGTAATGTTCCATGAGCAATCTCAAACAGGATTGTTACATGAGATTCCTACTGGAAAGCGAGGACAGCAGTTGATTGTTCGAAGTGTTGATTGTTCGAAGTGTAAATCCCAGTGGGATCCCCGACTACACTTTTGCTTACAACAATGCAGTCACGCAGTTTGATCAGTGCTAGCGTACCAAACAATGGCATTTCGCTGATCATACTCCCAAGGCCACGCATAAAGCCCCACTCGCTTATATGCTCACAGAAAACAAAGGTACCACCTTTGCCTTCGGGCCTGGGAAACCTATGGCGCCAGCCATCGACCAGCACGAACGTTTTTTCTAAAACTTCGCCCCTGGCCATCAGAGTACCTCGCAACTCGAACGTGGCGAAGAAGGGACGAGTAAGAACCCTAACACCCTAAACTCCACAGGGTTGTCAAATTAGAGAAGTTGCAGAAGGAATATTTGTGGAATGGAAAATCAGATAAGAGGAAGTATCATCTCGTGTCGTGGAAGCAGGTGTGTTTTCAGAGGGAGTGAGGAGGCCTCAACCTTAAACCTCTATTATAGGTAAACATGGCCCTATTGATGAAGTGGTTATGGCTCTTTAAAGAGAAGAGAGAGTTTACGGAGGGAAGTTGTATTTGCTAGGCATCATAAGAAGTCTCCTTGGGAGTCTAGGGAAGTAAACTCCATGGGGTGGGCTTGTGGAAAGAGATCTCGCGTGTGTCAGAGTTGTTCTCATGTCATATTAGGTTTAAGGTAGGATAGGGGTCGAACGTTAGATTTTGAGAGGACATCTGGTGCGGGTCGTCTTCTCTAAAAGATGACTTTGGGAATTATTCATTTTAGCTCTTAATGGGAGAGCTTTAGTCGCGAGCCAATTTGAGACAATAGCTAATGAGGTGGTGTGGTTTCCCAGGCTGAGGCAAGAACAAAAATGATTGGGAGGTAAAAGACTTACATCATATTTTGAAGCGTCTTAGCAGTTTTTCCCATGTGCCCAGATTAATGATGTTAAGAGAATGGTCTAGAACTAACAATTGTCGACTTTCAGTGATATCATTTTTGCATTCCTTAGATCAGGCCCTCATTCTCGCTTTCCCTACCAATCTGAGTGGAATCCTAATATTCCTTCCAATGTGTCTTTCTTCCTTCGGACAATGGTTTTGGACAATTCTCACACATGATCATTTGATTAATAGAGGATGGGACTTGGATATTCATTACCACATGTGCCTACACGCAGAAGAATCGGTGGACCATTTACTTCTCCATTGCTTCTTTGCCACCGACATTTGATGCTTTTTCTTGACTCGCTTGGGGGTTGACCGGGTCTTTCCCTCTTCCTTTCAGGACTTCTTATTAGGTTTGTTCTCAGTTTCATTGGAGCTCGAGTGGTTATTAAGTCACTCCTTCTAGGGGCCATTTCGTGGTCTATATGGAAAAAAGGAACATGAAAGTATTTAAGGACTCCTCCATGTTTGAGACTCAAGAGTGTAGGAAGGTTAGGCTTCTCATTCTGGATTAGTGCCCAATCCATAGGGAAGAGGTGGAGGTAGATGCCCTATTTTCATGCTTAGGAGATTTGTATTGGTTTTTCAGTCTTATGTTCCTTTCCTGGTCCTTGTCTATTCTTTCATTTCTCTTCTCACTAGAGTTCAAGGCTTAGTGAGCTAAACTGTACCTTTTGCCTTTAATTTAATTATAATATATTCTCTTGCAGATAAAAAAATTAGGTAACTCTACCCCCATTTGACAAATATAAGGTCTTCCACGCGACCAATCTTCTGTGCTCTTTGCACTACCGAATCCCACACATCCTTAGGTTTAAACCTTGCCCCCAAGGGGCATACCTCAATAAGAACCTCAAGGGAGCCAATCCTAAAGCAAAAACAATTTGCCAACTCATCCAGATTAGAAACATCCCCAACATCGAATATAATTCACTTGAAAACATTTATCAACCTCCCCAACATCGAATATTCGCTTGAGAACATTTATCCGAAGACCTAGCACTACCTCCAAGCACTTGAGAATACATCTCAGTGGCTGATGGGAGGCATCCCAGAGGACCACAATGTCATCTGCAAACTAAAGGTGAGACACCATAACTTCCATTCTGCCGACCACAAAGCCCTCAATGAACCCCTCCTCCGCTTTACTAACCATCATTTGACATAATAAAGGGGGACACTGGATCACCTTGCCTCAGGTCCCAAGATATTCTAAAATAGCCCCTCGTACTTGTAGGAAAACTGATTTATTGAATAATAGCTTTAATGATTACAATGACCTCTAATAAGATTTATATAGAGATTACATTGACCTCAAGATAGAAACCTAATCTAATCAAATCCTTGATTGATGCTAATCTAATATTGTCTATGAGATCTTGTGTATCTCATAGATATTACATCATTATTCCTCTACATAATATTTCCCCAATACTCCCCCTCAAACACATGAGGATCGAGATCTTCATGTGTTTGCCACAAGTTGAGTACTCCTCACCCTTGATCTTCTTAGATAATTTGTTAACGAATAGGTCTGTGCTTAGTGGTCACCACCAGTCTGTGAAGTCCATCTCTGTCGCATCCCGCTCATTCTTGAGTCTGTCGGAGCCGATGGCCCACTAGATCAGGCTGTCATGATCTTCTCTAAAAGCACATGAAGTATGAACCGCGATTTAAAGAAAAACTCTCGTTGAAGAGGTCTTCAATAAATGAAAAGAACAAGAGAGATCATGAGTATGAGTATGATCCTGGGGTGATAAAAGTATAGAGGATGATGGTAGGGTTTTTATTTAAAATGAAAAAAAAAAGTCAAGAGTTTCATATACGGCGGGTGGTGTGCAGTGGTGGCACCACCCGCCGGAAAGTGAAAAACAAGAACTAAGCGGTCACCAAAGGGTCGCCTGCTCTGATACCATGTAGAAAAGGGATTTATTGAGAATTCTTGGATGATTACAATGACCTCTAATAGGGTTTATATAGAGATTACATTGACCTCGAGATAGAAACCTAATCTAATCAAATCCTTGATTATGCTAATCCAATATTGTCTATGAGATCTTGTGTATCTCATAGATATTATATCATTATTTCTCTAACATAATATTTCCCTAATAGTACTAACCAGGATTGAGAATGAGACCATTTCATAGCATTATTTCATCTGACCTCTCCAATTCACCTAAAACCCATCCTCAATAGGCAGACCATAATAGTAATAGACAAATAATTTTATCAATGTTATAAAAAAGTTGATCAAGGAAATGTTATTGATTATTCTCATTACCATTGTTGGCATATCACAATTCCTAAATTCTTTTCTAACTTTCTGGCCCAACTGCTATCAGTTTATTTAGAGAAAATCTATCATCCATTAGACTATAAGAACGTTCTACGTACTACATGATAGTATATGGAGCAAATATGCAGGTTGACGGGACTCATCTGTCATCCAACAAACTCAATCAACTAGTTAAGATCAATCATCCAACAAGGTCAAATTTTGGACTACGATGTCCAAGGTGGGACCCATTGAACATTTAGACTGAACCCCTTCATGTTAACTGCGTACCAATATTCATTAATTCATATGGATAAGTTGGATCATAGTTGGTTGCAGGGCTAGATCCTTCTAATAAGGACACAGACTTGCCGACTGTTTGGCTGACAAAGAGTAAGGGACAAGGGGTACACTTATTCCAGATAAAGACACATTTTCGTTGCTCCACAGTGAAAATATGAAACGTGTAGTGTGTGCGAGTAGATGGTTAAGAAATGATGTGTCTTGATGAGAAGAATGAAAAATATAAAGGAAAACATATCCAGATATAATTAATATAAAGTTGGTAATTTAGGTTATCTTAAATGAAACTTTCATCATCTTAAAGGCACAAAAAAAATCTAGAATTACTATATCTAAGAGAACTGATATATAGAATAAAATGAAACTCTTAGTTACCTGATAGCACCCAACGTACAACAGTAGTGCAACTACAGCCACAACTGGTGCATTATTTAAGAAAATGTAATATGACGCCAGTAGGAATAAAGAGATTACCTGTCACGAGTACAAAGAAAATTAATACTTACGGAGAAGACATATATAAAAAAAATTAATTAATTAAAAATACTCTAATAACCTTTAGGATAGTATTTCTTGCAAGTTCTCTATTTTTTTTTTGATCGGTTTCTTGCAAGTTCTCTAATTACTATAACTAGAACTTTCATTTTTTTTTTTTCTGCTTCTTTTATTTCTAGTAAGATAAGATTGCAGCAAACTGAAGTTAAGGTTAAATCTGAGATCATGGCCTCAAAACCTTAAACATACTGGTGACATCAATCACCAAGTCCACCAGAAAGAAGAGAAGGGACTTACAATACCACTGACGCCTCCAAGTAGTAGAGGTCTTCTGCCAAGTCTATCAACTACAAGAACAGCTATTCCAGTCATAATCAACTGCCAAGGCAAAAATATGTCATGCATTTGGAATGAAAACGATTATCAAGTCCCATACTTCTATTTTTACCTTGAGAGAAGAAAAAAATATGCTTAAAAAAGCAGTGCTTTAAAGGGGAACCTTTTGAAGCTTATAAATCTAAAGGTAAAGAACCTCAAGCATATCCATCTTTCAACATGAACTGCTTTTCTATAGAAGATTAGAGAATTGTTCCTTGGGAGTGATGCCAAACGGGCCCTTAATTGTTCATTATGTATTATATAGAAGGGAAACATAAAAATGCATAAGCACAATCCACATGACTAATCTCCATCCTTCAACATGAAACAGGCTTGACTAGACAATTTAGGATTTTTCTTCATCCATTAGATAGAAGGAGAATAAACAAATTCATCTAGCACAATCCACATGATCACTCACAAAAGGCACACAACATAAAAGAACATTTATGCACAAAAGCTTTCATAGCACTTGAGACTGTATTAGTCCCTCCCGAGTTCCAATAAACCCATTTACTATGATTATATTATATACATATCTGAAAGTGCATATGTATGCCCTACTTGGATACTTGGGATCATTTTAGGGAAAATGTGGTGGATCTTTTTTCACTGTCAGATGCAGGATAAAAATTGTTGAAGAGATTCTCAGCCCTATGTTGCATTAAAATTGTTGAAGAGGTTATATGTCATATGTTGCATTAAACTGTCATTACATTATAAACAAAATTGTATATATATATATATAAATAATACAATTATATATATATATATATACACTTGTAGATTATATTAGCAGAATAATTTTAAATATACATGCATGAAACTGTATTTGCAGTATATTTTTTTCTCATATATAATTATAGTGTTTGACATTGATTTATAACATCATACCACACTAACTGTTAAGAAATGTATTCTATGTAATGAAAACAATAACAGTCCTATCAAATCAATTATTATTTTTATATTCTTTTTATTTTTCTCAATATTAGTCTCATCAATTTTTTTCTAAATTTTGTTATAGCCAAGTCAACCAGTCTATAAGGTTTTGGCCCTTGAATCTGACCGACTGACTCACTAAAACTGACCGGTCCAATGACTGATAGATGCACGTATATACAGATGTATGTGTGTCTATAACCACATGAATACATACATATAGGCACACATTTATAAAAAAAATAAAATAATAAGTATATACACACGCCTTCCAAGACTGTACTTCAGTACTTCTATGTCACTTTAGTAATAACAGAATGTAAATGAATGAGCATGGCAAAACATACTTCTAGCAATCATCCAAGCCCTTGACATGAATAATCAAGTTCATACTAATAAATGAAAGAAGCCATTTTGTCACAATTTATAAACTAATAACATGCTTTATGAATTATAATAAGCTGCACATTCCAGATAAGAACACATTTTTTTTTTATCGGTAAACAAAAAATTATATATATCAGCTAAGAGATTATAAAAACAACTAAAACATATTCACTCGGTTACTGAGTAGTAAACCCAGGGGAGTATGCAGAAATGACTAAAATCAAACAAAGAGAGCTAATAGCAAAACTATCTATTACAGGATACAAGGATTAAGAAAACCTTCTTTTGAGTAGTTAACTTTATTTACCAAAATAGTATATTTACCTTCAGTAAACCAAGAAGAATTGAGACCCGGGTAGCATCAGAAGCAGCAGAAAATCCTGCACTCTGTTGGACCAAATTGGGTTAGCATTAAGGTACACGCTCTCTTCTGCTGAGACAAGATATGACTTCGAGTCATTGTCAATACCCATAAAGTAAACTAGATCAAAGTCAACAGGTGTACCTGAAGAATTGTTGCAGCATAATACAATACACTCGGTTGTCCTGTGATCTGGCCGTGCAAGTGAAAAACACATTAGAAGAAATCCTGGACATTTAGTTATCTCACATTACAGAGACTCCAACAGTGATGATACCTGCTGAAAAAGGACCAATCCTCCCCCAATAATAAGGGCCTTCAAGCACTTTCCTTTGAAAATCTCCCTTAGTGAAGGTTCTTTTTCCGGGTCAACATAAGAAAGCTCGACCAGAATTTCGTCTACTTGTTCAGGAGCAGAATCACCAATAGCTTGACCCCTCAACCGGCACAAGCAACATATCGCAGTCTCTTTCAAATCCTGCATATTGCCTTTTTCCTGTACGGCACATAACAGTAACCATCGAGGTGATGGCGGCAACCACCACATTCCAATTCCCATAATCACAGATATAGGGAGACTAGTTCCATACATATAGCGCCATCCAGAAACTATGTCGATTTCAAGACTGCCAACCGTATAACCTAACTGCATGAGAGATTCAGGCACTTAATATTTGCAACTTTCACAACCTACAATAAAGACTAGTGATCTGGTGCAGGACCACACATAATTGCAGAAACACTAAGATAACAAAAATTGGGTGGGGGCTAATGAAAGACAGAAATAAACGACACTCAAAATCGGTTCATTTTCACTACCTCATGGTGCTTCCTGCACCAAAACCATCTCTAGAACAATATCAATCAGTGCAAACTTGAAACACTTACAAGCATCCCGAGAACAATAAAGAACTCTTTAAGAGAAATTAGGCGACCTCGTATTTGACTTGGAGCAGTCTCAGCAATGTACATTGGAGCGGCATGCATTGCCTAAAGGGGGAAGAAAACTGAAAATTACATCTCATGCAGAAAACCACAGAATTTCAAATGAAATTCTCCACATTTGTCAGAAGGTTTCGTATTCTGTTGTCTATGATACCAAGTAATAAAATTCTCCAGTTAAACGATAAAAAGGGGGAAAAAACTTTTCTAATTATACTTTTTAACTGGCCCACTTCCTTTTCTTTGCATCAGAGACAATTATTCAAGATGGATTCCATACATTGATCAGATTCTCTGTAAGTGACTAGAATGCCATCATCATGAATTAAAGTAAATCATAGAGCTAGTAGATTGAATGAAGATCATGATTTCTACAGAAAGCTGTACAAAAAAGATCTAGCAGGGTATAAGCCTGGAAATATGTGCACCTCCGGCTGTAATTTCCAGATTTTTCACTTGCCCAAAATCAAATACACGTATAAACACACACACACACACATATATATATGGAATGGTTCCAATAAGCTCCATTCACTAGAAGTTATATTTAATTGCCCCTCTAGAATCTCGACATGTGGCAATGTCCTTTGGTGATCCGGCTGTCTGATGTCCACCTCATGGGAGACGTGGCAAAAAATAGGCTAATCAAACAATTCTAAACCATTCGATTAGACCTTAGTTTGATAGCATTAATCCCCTAGGGTTCACTAGACCGTACCTACGTTTATAGAAATCCCTGATTTTCCGATCTTCAATCAGATGGACTAAAAAATCCGATCAGCCTAGTTTTTGCCACGTCTCTGAAAGAGGAGCTGGAGTAGCCAAACCAGTACTCATCATGGAATTATTAAGGACGATCGTCTTGAAGCTACTGAGCATTTCTTCAAAAAGGGGTTAATGCTAACAAACTAAGGTCTAATCGAACAATCTAGAATCGTTTGATCGGCCTATTTTTTGCCACGTGTCTCTCAAGGGGTCCAACTTGACATCCAACGGTTGGATTCAAAAACAATCTGTCACGTGTCCTTTTTTCATGTACTGTTCATTATGAGTTCTAGTGAGAGGAGCCCACTAGAACGCCATATATATATATATGTGTGTGTGTGTGTGTGTTTGTGTGTGTGAACATATATGTGTGTGTGTGTGTGTGTTTACACAAATAGATAAATATGTGCATATATGTGTTATAAATATTTATTTGTCTGTATGTGTACATATATACGCATAACATACACACGCACACAAACACATAATATAATATAAATGTGTGTGTGTGCTGGTGTGTGGACATGAGCATCATTATTAAATTGAGAAAACGCTGAAGACAAACGATATTTTAACATAGAAAAGGATATAATGTAAATACCAGTCCAATTCCTATTCCAAATACGAAGCGTCCAATCACGATAATAGGGAAGTCTGGTGCTAGTGCTGTTACTAGAGCCCCAACAAGATACAGCAAAGAGGACAGAATCAACTCCCTTCGTCTTCCTTCAATAAAAGATTCCTCTTTTAGATTTCATCAAGTAAAACTTAGAATATTATGAATTTTAAATTTGAAGCTCACAATGTCGAGGAAGAAACAAACCTAGAAAATCAGCAATATTAAACGCCAACACAGAGCCAATCAATGCCCCATATAATGAACCGCTAACCTATAAAAAAAATAGCTACCTCAAAATCAAAACTAATATATACTATTTTTTATTTCACTAACATAAAAGAAAAATATGCATTCAGAGCGGCTAAAATATGTCAAACAATGCTTCTACCCCATGAATATCTAGCTGTAACAAGCAACAATGAGATATGAACTCACTATAAGTCCAACTTCCACAGAGGTCAAGTTGTACCATGTAGTTCCGCTTAATGTGGATGACTGCAAATAATTATAAATATTAGTATACAGATATTGTAAATCCCAAATGGTTATAATACAAACTGCAGACTTAAAATTAGACTATGCTGCCAGGAAAGATCTATATACTGTTTAGTTAAAAATTACTAATGGTCATTTCATTTTAACAATAGGTAGTTTTCCTTTTGGTAATCACTAAACAATTAGTCGGAATCACAGTTTATTAGCAGAGAAACCTATCCATATAGCATAAGTAATCCACTTTGAATGTGTTTGGAAACAGAAGTTCTGGACCAGGACTAACATCTTGTTGACAGTAACTGGAGAATTGTGGTAAGCAACATTTATGAACAACAAAAAGGCTAAACATTGTAATCAACTGTTAATAACATGATCCATCAAGCAATTGGTTTCTTAGGCTGTTCTACATACCTAGTGCCCAATCCACATACTTAATACTAAAGAAATGATACTATTGTATATTGCCTGGATAGATAATGGTAAGAAGTCTTATCCCTGCCTCTTTCATAAACGTTGAGTAAATGCAGGTACTTGGGATCCATAATTCGATAGGTCCCCACATAAGAGATACCCGAGCCAAAAAATCAAACGAATTAAATACATTAGTTAGCCGTCTTAACACAAACATATAGAGCATGACTTTAAATTACGTGTTTATCAAGCAATAGAAAAGAACATGAATCCTTAGCAACTGAGCTATCAAGATCTTGTAAATTTATTGATGAAACGTCCTACAGTCAAGTAAGAATCTCATAGATTGGGTCAGTGGATGGTTATATGATCATCAAGTAGGCTCTAACCTCGAAGATCTCCTTAATAGGAAATATTGAAAAGGTTTTCCTCCACCCCTTTGAATGTGTCTAAGGCAAAAAGGATGACCTATTCCCATTCAACCAGCTAACAAAAATGTATTCCCCATACAGTAATTCAGTTAGGCATATTTTGCTCAAAAGGTTTCAAGATTGCATTTTTTACTTCATTTTCTCTTTTTTTTTTGTTTTTGTAAGGCTGCTTCATTTTCTTATACTTTTTATTAGCTACAAAAGTAAAATAGTTTTAGTGAGTCTTTTCATTCTTAAGGTTGCAGTCAACATCCATTTTTAAAGTTAAACTTTTGCTACGAAAATGCAGAGCACCATACTGGCTTTCTACAACTCTAGAGAAGCTTTGGCCCCACACTATCTGGCTTAGAGATGCTGCTTCCACTTTACAATGTCACTGTGTTGTGGTTTTCATGATCACACCAGTATCCCCCTTGATTTTGATAAACCTTCAGTCCATAAACTTTCTGTTGCCAGGTTTCATATCTTCTTCCAAAATCTTTCCTGTCGTACCATTCCATTCTGAAGCAAATAGCGTCAACCAACCCTGCCCCTTGAGCGGTTTCCAGATCAGTCCAGAACTTGACCGTCCAGAAGGCAATGACTGTACAACACACATGGGCCCCACAGTAGGCTATGAAAAAACCCATGGTCCAGCAAGCCCAGTTCCAGTCCAAACCATATAGCCCAACCCATAATCAAACAACTGTAGTAGGTAATGTACCACACTAATAATCCTTGACTTTTTGTGTTAAGGGAAACAAATGTTTGAGGAATTTCTCGAAAATAGAGCATAAACCATAGTCACAAAAAATTGCCTTTTTTAAAAAAAAAACCCGTTTAAAATGCTCATTAATACCCTACCATAGAAAACGCTGTTTAAAACCCGACTTTGATGATGATGCCGCTTTTGAGTGATTGATGAATAGGAATGAGTGATTTTTTTAATACATGTATTATAGTCTTATTTTTAATCTTGATAGTTGATGTTTTAATGAATTTTCATGCCTTGATGGAATGAATTGGATGTTAAAATGATGTTATGAACTTATTATAGTTACTCTTTTTGTATATTATCTCACCAAATTGTTAGATATATTAATTAGCATCATTTTTAATTGTTATAATTATTCTGTTTTTCTCCCTTTTTTTCCCGAAGTTTTCCCGTATTTTCCCAAAATTTTTGAATTTTCCGTACTTGACCCTTGCCGAATTATTCCCGAACCCCGCCTTTGTGACTATGGCATAAACATCTCCAATTGGGGTAGAAGTGTAAAACACTTCGGGAAAAATTGTCCCAGACTCCCTCATAAATCAAGATATATCCACTATATACATGTTGTACGGTGACTTGGATCTGGACAGATTGTTTAGGTATAAGCCCTAATTAAGACTCTAATACCAAGTTCAACGCTAATTGGAGAGAAAGAAGAGAATGGGCAAGAATGTGTGATCTCCCTAGATATATCAATACTTTTTATAAAATGGACCAATTACAATATAAGAATACTTTTATCATTACCAAAAAGACGAATATACTCTTATCCTTCAGCACACTTAAACTATGCTAGACAATTTTTTCTTTTTAACACAAAAGTTTAACTTGATTAGAAGATCGAATAATGCCACTTGTCCAAGGGACACATAAAATTTAGACCTGACACTTTATATATGAGATCGGATAAGTTGGTCTGATAGTCTTTAGTGTTCCTACGACACCTGGATTGGTTTCAATCTTGGCCCCTAATTGTGATTTGTGACCTCCAATTGATGAAGGGTCCACAACTCCTAAGACACTTAAATCAAAAAACTCTCTTATTTATTAGGGTGGTGACATATATAAATTAAATTAGGTCCAAGCACGTCGAGTGTGCAAGGCTAGAAACTATGGTATGTGCCTCGAAAAAACTGAAGTTTCCATCCAAAAGCTCTATAGGCATTTTGATCTTTTGGGATGTAACTTGCAGCATCGTCCTTGAGACGACACTCTCGTTTACACTTGAAAGTAGTGATGACAGTGTCAAACACTCTGTGATGATGGATATGTCAAATGACAGTTTTAGTCCAAGTTCTAGGGAATTTCCTTGGCGTTTTACTGGTTATTGGAAAAGAACTTTGACTAGAAATGAGCAGGACACATTAAAGGTGGTTGACACCTTTGATCTACTATGAACTCTCTAAGAGGTTATTTCTTTTCATTATAGTTCTTGTAAAAGGTCATTTACATGGACTTTTTACATCAATCATCGAAGGGTGAGGCACTTTTGTTGGTTAAAAGATTGTACCCTCATTTCAAATATTAGTTTTCTTTCTAGTCCTTGTAGAATGACTTTTTGAGGTAATGTGCATGACGCAATATAAGTTTCCGGGCACCTCAGGTCCAAATGACCAATTGACCTACTTGAGGGCCATTTTTATTTCTATTATGGTCCTTGTGTTAAGTATTTTTATGATCAAACACATCAGGGCTTACGAGGGAGCTGACGTAGCAACCCTTGTAATGATTATACCGTCAGGTGCTTCTTTCTAAGGTTGTTTTGGTCATCTAATAGAAATAAATAATTTTACCCGTGAAGTGATCTTAAAAAAAGGACCTGGTGGTCTTCCCCAATCCTAGTACAAGGTCATTCCTCTGGAATAATAGGAACATAAGATCCAGGAAGTCTTTGGGAAGATTCACCCCGCTCCCCCCTTCACATGTAAAGCACAGAGAATACCTGGATTTTTCTTTGAGAATTTGGATTGTACCTAAAGAGAGGAAGATTCATTGACCTTCCCTGAGAAGGTTTTTTAGTTTTATAAACAAGGATATTTCATCCATTTCAGGGAAATAAAATTTCCCTCTTCAAAAAAGTGACGCATAATATATACTGAGTAACTTTTAATATTGAGCAAAAAAAAAGTATGTTAGGCACACTGAGTAACTTTTTATACTGAGCAAACGAAAGTAACAGGCATAATACATACACAAAAATATGGTCTAAAATTAAATCGTCAAAGTTACATATCATAAAAAGGTACAGGTTGATGATGGCTAAAGAATAATCATTGTACGGTTCAGAACTTTAATAACACCATACCTCTAGAGAAATTGTAGCACCAGATGTGGCACCAATATCATAGCCATACAGCAGTCCTCCAAGAGCTGGGAATAGAAACCTGAAGCTCATCGAATCACTCATTGCATTATGAATAAGGAAACCAAAATGGTACAACCTATTGTTCCATTTTGATAACAGTAATGAATATCATGCAAACTGCAAAGCATCAAAATTGATCACAAGCAACAATTTAAAATAAAATAAAATAATCAGAAACTAGGGATCGAAGCAAGGGATGCAGCAAGAACTAGGGCACTAACAAAGTTCTGCAATTTCTAATATAACATCATTTATCATAGATGATCAGGTCAAAAAATAACAGAACGTGAATTTTAATAAAATATAAAAGTGTGCCTCAAACAATTCAATTTTAACAATAGCTAATGAGAAGAAATTTGGATAAAAATCTGATTAAAAAAAGAAAAAAAAGTTGGATAAAAAAAACACAGCCCAGAAACTATATATGAAGTAACTGTACAATCCATATCTTTTCACTCACATAAGTTGGCTTTGGGACAATCACTAGATTCCATTTCCAAAACAAAGTAATAAAAAACAGAAAGCTCAACCAACCAGCATGCCTATTATGTGATAACATTGGAAGATATATCATTACATATTAGAAGAAGAAAAAAATTAGTTGTATGAAAATAATTAGTCAAAACAATCAAGGGCATCTCAAACTTGAAAGAATCCCCAATACTCAGTGGTAAATATATAGAATACAACCCATAAACAAAAGAACTTTGTCTAACCCACCAGGAATTTGAGCAGTTGCTAGTGTCCCGGGTTTGCTCCCTGTGGTCGTGTGTTCAACTCTTGCTCCTCGACTTACCTTGGTGTCCGTATGGGAAAATTCCAAGTGGGTTGGTGCGGGCTCCGGTTAGTATTCTGCTTCCGTGTGAAGGTTCTCCCTGCTTCCTTGTGAACCTTCTCCTACCTCCTTCCTTGTGAAGGTTCACCTACCTCCTTCCTTGTGTCGTGGCTCCACCTACCCCCTTCCTTGTGAAGGTTCTCCCTGATTCCAGCGGTGAAGCTTCTCCTCCCATTTGGTCTTGGCCAAATCGAGTCTAATTTCTACTGTCTTTCTGGGGCGATTTGTTATCAGGAAGAGTGAGTGAGGTTGGGGTTTTATCTTCTTTCTTCCCTGCTTTCGAGCTAGGACTCTTTCATTCCTCTTGTTCTTCTATTCCCTTCCCATAGCTGAATCCCAATCCCTAAGAACATCCAAAATCATTCTTCTTCCTAATCTTCTTTCTACGTCATGGAAATAAAAATTGCCGAAACCAATAAGAAAAGGGCGATATGTATAGGTTTCAGTACCCCCCTTACGATATTTATACTAATACGAAGCAGGCGATACATATATTTTATTTGTTATTTATGTTTTAATGTGTAATTGGAATTGTGTTTGCTACTTTGTCTTTGAGTTGTTTCCCATGACTTTATATTTGGTAATTTTGCTTCCTTTAACTCATTTGAAAAAATTTATATGTATCGTCTGAAACCGATACGTAACGGTTTTGGTTGGGACCGATACATCCCCTGAAACCATATTTTTAATCCTTGTCCTGCATGTTCAATCCTTAGCTCAGATTTCCCTATCTATCTTCTTAGCCTGAACAGTTTTGATGCTATATCAAAGGATTTTCTGAGGATTTCCTCCGGAGAGGCTGAGATTAGTGGCGAGCTAACCTAGCTAGCTGGTCTGGCAGATTTAGCTAGCTTACCAAAGGCAGAACTTGGATTGTGTGAGTAGTGTAGCACTTCCTGGGTCTTAAGACCCTAACCCAAAAGTTTTTTAGTGAGATTTCAGGCCTTCTGCAGCAGGCAGGGATGAATAAGATAGTGGTGCGGAGTATCCGTGGTTTAAACGACCTTATGAAGCAAGCAGAAGTGATAAAACTAGTTACAGAGAAGAAGCTGGTCCTGATGGGTATTCCGGAACAATGGTGAGAAGTTTAGATACTGAATCGATAAGGAAGGCCATTAAAAGAAATTGGTCTTTCCTCAACAAGACGATGGCTAGTTCTTTTGGGAGGATATGGGTGATGTGGGACCCTTTAATTGTGGCTGTTAATCTCCTCTTCTCTTCAAATTAGGGCTGTATTCGAGCCGAGCTAAGCCGAGCTCGAGCTCGGCTTGAAGATGTTTAGACTAGGTTCAGCTTGGCTTGAGCTCAAATCAACTTTCCAGGCTAGAAGCTCAGCTCGACAATTCAAGCTCGAGCCGAGCTCAGTTTGACTCGAGCTCGACTTGATAATATGCAGATTTCTCCAACACCACCATGAATGCAAAAATCTCAGCGTGAAACCTCAATACAACGAGGAAACGTAAAGGAAAAAACGGGAACTCTAAAACCAAAAATCATGAAATAAGAAAGATTTTATAAGAACCCAAATAAACCCAATTCCCAGGTGATCAAGTGAACAGTTGGTTGGGTATGAATACAAATAAATCTCGTATAAACCCATGACCAGATTCTTAGAAAATGGAAAATTAAACCTGCAAAACAAGGAAGCAGATTCGTAGAAAATGGAAAATTTAACTTGTAAAATAAGGAAGCTTCTGCCTTCAAAGCAAGCTGACCTTTCTATATCTATGACCAACATTTTTTTTTTTGGAAGGTAAGCTGGGGTTAGGCGGGCCCGACCAAAAATATTGATAGAATAATAAAAGCATGTTTCAGGCATGTATGAAAGAATCCCTAGTTTTTGTCATCCTTGCCAAGCCCAATTTCCTTTTCTATGGACCCTTCCACTCTTCTTTCGCTGTATATCGTGGATAGTATCACGTTGATGTTAGAAAACCATTGCAGGTTGAGAGAGAGCTTACTGCCAGAGAGGAAGGAGAAAGTGGTCTAGACTTGAAAAGTTATTAAATAAAACATAGGATTTTTCTTTTTACGAAAAGTGTATCTGTGGACTTCAAATTTTATATAATATAATATATATATATTATAAATCTAAACATATATTAAATAAATCAAGCCGAGCCGATCTTCGAGCCGAATCAAATAGGGGCTGGCTCGAGCTCGGTTTGTTTAATCTTTTGAGCTCAGCTCCAAGCTCGGCTCGATCAAGCCTAAAATCTTTGCTCAAGCTCGGCTTGATCGAGCCGAGCCAAGTCGAGCCTTCGAGCTAGCTCGGCTTATGTGCACCCCCACTTCAGATCAAATAATTCACTGTAGAGTTTCTGAAATGTCCTCTAATAAATCCTTTATTGTTATGCGTCGAACGTGGGGGGCCCACTTCTGTGGCAGCACCTGCAGAGCTTTTCTTCAGGCATGTCCGATGCATTGATCATTTTAGGAGATTTTAACGAAGTGAGGAATCAAAGTGAAAAATTGGGAGGCAGAAGAGTTTGCATGAACTCATGCAGAAGTTTATGAGTTTTTAGATTAGATGGAGGTGTTTGATCTGAAAAACAAAGGGCTGAAATTTACTTGGTCGAATAGATCAATTGGACTAAACTGCATTCAGTCAAAACTGGATAGAGTCCTAATCAATAGGTTCTAGTGTGATTGTTTCTCCTCGTCGGTGGCAGATTTTGGCTATCTGGGAATCTCTGACCATGCTCCGGTGGTTATTTCTGTGAGGGATTCAGTTCCAAGAGCAAAGATGCCTTTCAAAATTTTCAACTACTAGACGGATAGTAAAAATTTCAAAGAGGTCATTGAATACGAATGGTAGTTACAAGTGAGAGGTAATTCAATTCGATGTTTCGTCTTTCACAAAAGTTTAAGCATATCAAGGTTTGTGTCAAGATTTGGAGCTCTGACAAGTTCAAAAATCTTAAGGAAAAGCTGGTCTCAGCCAGGCAACTCTTGGATAGCAGTCATGCAGCTATCCAAGCCAATTCTTTGGACCTGTCCTTAGCTTTACAAGAGAGAGAACTCTTGAAAAGTACTCAT
Source organism: Tetracentron sinense (assembly GCA_015143295.1). Lineage (NCBI taxonomy): Eukaryota > Viridiplantae > Streptophyta > Magnoliopsida > Trochodendrales > Trochodendraceae > Tetracentron > Tetracentron sinense. Next base: position 6,327,661 of record CM026572.1, on the reverse strand, counting down.
CTCTGGTGAGGAGTGAAGAGGCGGAAGTCCACCAAAAAGCTAGGGTGAAATGGTTGAGTTTGGGTGATAGGAACTCTTCTTATTTCCACAGTAACTTGGTGACAAGAACTAATAATAAAATCGTTTCCATCTTCGACCACCATACCATTCTAATGGATGAAGAGAAGATCAAGGAGGAGGCTATTCATTTCTTTAAGGACCTGTTAGCGCCTAATGGAATCAGTCCCCCTAGGGATAGTGTTCTTGCCTCTTGGTAATCTGAAAGTTCTTGATGAATTGCAGCAGCATCTTCTTGATCGGGCAGTTGAGAAAGAGGAGGTTAAGATGCTCTCTTTGATATTGACAGTGATAGCTCTCCTGGGCCAGATGATTTCACACCCATTTCTTCAAAGTGTGTTGGGATTCGGTAGGGGGTGACGTGGTGACAGCTGTGCTCTCCTTCTTTAAATCTGGAAAGATGCTTCGAGAAATTAACTCTACTCTAGTAACACTCATATCGAAGACTCCGAACTTGAACTCATTTACTAACTTTCAACCTATTTCGTTATGCAATGTCATTTACAAAATTATTTCTAAGGTGTTGGCGAATAGAATTCGTGGAATGATTCAGGAATTGGTGAGCTCACACAAATCAGCCTCTGTCCCTTGTCGCAAGATTGCGGACAATATTCTCCTAACTCACGAAATAGTGAGGAACTACTACCGAAACTCTGGCAAACTGCAATGTGCGAAAAAGATTGACCTGAAGAAAGCCTATGATATGATAAACTGGGAGTTTGTGATGAATGTCATGTGGAGCATGGCGTTCCCAGGCAGGTTTTTAGAGGATTAGGAGCTGCATATCAACTCCGAAGTTCTCTATTAATTTGAATGGTGGTCTTGTTGGGTTCTTCAAAAGCCTGAGGGGACTTCGTCAAGGAGACCCCATCTCTCCTTATTTGTTTGTGCTTGTCATGAAAGCCATATCTACGACACTAAATAACGCATTCTCTTCAGAAACCATAACCCCCTATGCGAGGTGCCTTAAACCCTTGGTTTCTCATTTGTGTTTTGCTGACGATTTGTTTGTGTTCATTCAGGCTGATGAGCATTCGGCCTCTAATCAGTTAGCCCTTTGGAGGAATTTTCTCTAGCTTCTGGGCTCCGGCCTAACTATGAGAAATCTCAGATCTTCTTTGCTGCCACTGCGCCCTGTCTTTCAAACTGTATCAAAGACATTCTCCAGTTTAAGTTTGGCAAACTACCTGTTAATTATCTTGGGCTCCTTCAACTTTGGGAAAACTTACTGCAGCGCTTTGTTAATCTCTTGTGGAAAAGATTACAAGGAAAGTGAAATCTTGAAGAGGTCATATGCGGGTCGCTTGAAACTGATTAGATCGGTGCTTCTGAGCTCCCACATGTATTGGACCAGTTGTTTCATGCTTCCAAAAAGAATTTTGCAGAAGATCGAACAAGTATGTATTCGGTTTCTTTGGGCTGGTTCATTAGAGGGCAGCAAGTTAGTGCCTATTAGTTGGAAATGCGTATGCAACCCAAGAGAGGAAGGTGGTCTCACAATCAGAAGATTAAAGGACTGGAATTTGGCTGCAACTTTGCATCTGGCCTGGGAAATTGCTTCGCAGAAACAGGGCTTATGGGTGGACTGGGTGTATGGTAACTTGCTGAAAGGCAAAAACTTCTGGGCCATTAAAACTCCAGCGGACTGCTCGTGGGCATAGCGTAAAATTTTGAAATGTAGAGAAACAATGAAGGAATTTATCACCCACCTAATCAATAATGGTCACAACACCTCAATTTGGTTTGATCCTTGGCACCCCAAGATAATTTTGCCGGACGTGTATGGCCCTCGCCTACAACTTAACTCTAGACTCCCCAAATCTGCTATAGTCTCGAGTCTTCTTTATAATGAAGCCAGGGACCCTCTGCCGGCCAGATCGGCTGATATTTCTGAAGTTTTGGGCTACTCTGCTCTCCCTCCATCATTTCGATGTGGACATTGGTGCCGACCAAATTGTTTGGAAACTGAATCCTAACGGATGTTATTCGTTCAAATTTGCTTGGAAAGTGATCAACAAAGTTGTCAAGGCGACCAGGCGACTTGAGGCGAAAGACCCCACGGATGCCTGAGGCATCGCTTGATGAACTTTTTACTGCAAAAATTCTCTCAAATATGAGATCTATGTATGATGTATTTCCTTGAATGAGGCCCTGTAATTCATAAATTACAAAATCTTCATTGTCAAGATGCATTTTGATAGAACCATCCTTAGAGGAACCATCCTTAGAGACAGTTTTAAGAATAATAAATGAAGATTTTTTAAGTGTTGGAAATTTTAAAAAAAGGAACAATTTTTTTTTTACAATGACTATCAAAAAAGGGGGAGAGAGGGACTTAAAGGATAAAAAATAAAAAGAAACAACAATTTACAGTGATAGCCAGACATATGAAAGAGAGAGAGAGAGAGAGAGAGGAAGGAATGTAGAATTGACCAAAAAAGTAGAAAATAGCTTGACAGTCAATGTGACACCGAGCAAGTGAAAGAAAAGAGGGGAGAGAGGGAGAGGCCATACCTCTTACTCTCTATTCTTTCTTCCTTCTTCTCGATTATACTTAAGAAAAGTAATAAAAAATATATAAATAAAATATATAATTATAGGATTTGCACTTATTTAATTATATAAAAAAAAGCTCATTTACATATGGGTTTATGAGAGTTTTTGGTGTCCTTAGAAGGAATTTAGGAGTATTTAAAAGCTTTTTTTTTATTATTATTGGGCCCCCTGAGCTTAGATGTATTCCTGGCCGTCTAGGTGATGCCTTTAACAACAAAAATGGATAAGGACCATAGGGTCCACCTACTAATAGAGGGAGAGAGAGACCAATTGGTCCACCCATTGAGCGAGAGAGAGGATAAGTTCACACGAAAGAAACATACTTCACACCGTTCATCCCTTCTTTCTTCTTCAATCTACAAATCTTTTTAGTTGGATATACAAACCTTACCAAATTTTATGGTAAAAGACATGAGAAACATATAAAATAACATGTTTTTTTGTTTACCAAACTACCAAATTCAAATAAAATAAAATTTTACATCCTTAGGCAATATTATATATATATATATATATCATATTTTTAATAATGACCGCCTAGGCGGCTAGTCGCCTAAGCCCAACAGACCGTCTGGTCGCCTAGGCGCCTAAGGCATCGCCTTTAACAGCTATGGTGATCAGATTTGTGAAACCGCAAGTTGAATAGAGCAAGTTAATTTGGTTTAACATGAATGTGCCGAGGCACAGTATGATGGCTTGGTCAATGCTCTACAAACCCAAAAATGCTTCAGTGCCATGCTATCCTCAATTCCTATAACTATAATTTCTGCTGGTCTGCTCCAAAGTCTTTGAATCACCTCTTCTTCGAGTGCTCTTTTTCCTGTGATGCTTGGAAGCATATTATTCCGTGGTGTGGTTTTGGAAATCATACAATTCTGAAATGGAAAGAAGAAAAAGCCTGGATTCCCAATGCTTTCAAAGGAAATGACATGATTCAGAATGTCAGGAAGGTGGCCTTAAATGCTACAATTTACCATTTATGGCTAGAAAGAAATAACTGGATATTTAAGAACCAATCTCCGGATTCAGGACCGCTATCCCAGATTATATTGAATGAAACAAGGGGTTAATCCCAAAGTTCTAAGCTCGGATAGTAACAGATCATTAGTGGCCAAGTGGGGGTATAGAGGCTGAATTTTTCTCCTCAGTGGATAAGTTATTTTCTTAATGTCCTCCTCTAGAAGGTTGGTGAGGATAGAACTGATATTTTCTAGTTCAGACATATGGAGGTGTCATTAGGGGAGGAGCCAGGATTTTATAGCAGAGGGGGCACATGAGGATTGATTGAAAATGATAGTAGTTGTTGATGAATTTGTGGAGAATTATTAGAATGGTATATAATATTCTGGGTCTAGATGATGGAGTTCGGGGCATAGCCCCTGATTTTTTTTTTTTTGGACCCAGTTTTTGGATTGTTTTGTCCATGCATTTCGTATTGTTTCTCCTTGTTTACGGAACGTCTATCCCTTTGTCCCATGGCTATGCCTCATTAAATAATTAAACAACATGATATAAAATTATATTTTGTTTTCAAAAGTTTAGGGAACCATTGCACCCTTGCCTCATGGAGATCGAATCACAAACAAATGAGATTAAACTCAGGGAGAGTTCAATTGCATTCACAAGTCAACACGTATCCCTGTTAACCCCTATTAATTGTGGTTAAGATTCACTAACCCTTAGGGTTAAACAATCTAACCTTGGTTTTTAGGAAAAATATTTAAAAACACCGATTAAGAATTTTTAACTCTTAAGGTTAATATTAAAAAATGAAATGTTATAATGTTAACCCCAAGGGTTTGTGATTCTTAACCACAGTTAATAGAAGTTAAAAGGGATACATGTTTGATGTGTGGGTGTGATTGAACTTTCCCCTAGTTCAATTGCAATTAACTCTCACTGCATGTCCCTATTCCCATTCCCATGGCTAAGCTAAGAGAGGAAAAAAAAAAAAATTTCAAAACTTTAGTGGGGGCAAGTGCCCCCACAGGCCCCTACCTGGCTCCGCCCCTGGGTGTCATATGCAGGAGCGCTATTTGCTAGTTCAGACAAATGGAGGTGTCATATTCCTGATGATCTCCAATTTTATGACAATTTTTATTTGTCAAAAAAAAAGGGAAAATGACTTCTGTGCACAATCACAGTTGGCTGACATCATCATCAAGGCTACTAGAACTACAGAGCCTTTTAACCAAGTTGGGCATGTGGGACATCTATTCTCCAACTTGAGCAGGAGTGTATAAAAGACTGTTATTGCAATCAGTTATTTACTGTAATGGGTAATTTTGTCATTTCAAAATTCATTCTTCTCAATAAAAAATAAATACCGTGTGTGCATGAGATTACACTCACGGCTTTCTACTCTCCTCCCTCTTCTCTTTGATTCTTCTCTCTTCGTTGGTTTCATTCCCTACTTCTATTCTGTTTACCTGAGATCTGAACATGTAATTTAACAAAAATTAATCTGAACATGTAATTTAACAAACAGTAAGGCCAACGGGGCCTAAACCAACGAGATATAGATCACCACGAAAGGATCCCAACTTATTTTCCTTGAAAATCCAGAATCAAGTTCAGTTAGAAAACAAGTCAAGTGAGTGATTGGTAAGCACCAAGAGAATCCTTTTTGCATCATCCTATGGTATAGACTTGATGCATTAAATCGACAACAGAGTGAGGTGTTTATCAAAAGACAATAAACAGATGATTTGGGGGTGTCTGACCTTCAACACTGTGGAAGTGAAGCCACTTCACATGAGTTGTATGGTATGCAAATCTAGAGCACTCGTTATATACCAGTATAGAGCTCATGCTCTCTTCTTCTTCTTCCTCCCACTCTTTCCCTTTTCTCTCTCTTTCTTTCTCTGTTCTCATACTACTACTATGGTCGCTTGACCTCTTTCTTTGGGGTTAAAACTTAAAACCCTAGGCACATCACTGCATGCAGCCTTGTCACAGCTCCTAATTTCTTTGGGGTTAAACAAAGGTTCATCTATAGACTATAATACTAGATTTTGGAAATTTTGCAGCAACAAAATATTGTCTCTCAGATCCTCAAATCTATTTTAACATTTAGATTTTGCTATTCAAATTTCCCAATAAACACCAAATGAGATCCTACACCGAAAAGTGTTTGGGTTACACAATTAGGAGGCTTGATTTTAATTAAGAGCCAAGGAGACCCTAACCACAAATGATCCTGATTTCTGACAATACAGCCATCTCATCTTGACGAACAGACATGCAAGTTGCGGTTTACTAATAGAAAATCTTGAAATACCCTTACAGTAAAAACAAATTTCTATACTTATAATAGTAAATTCATATTACTATTTTTAAAAGGTGTATAGTAAATTTGAATCAGCTTAACAGTTTATTTATTTTTTCAAGGGTTGCAATTAGAGTAAGAAATCTATTTGGCAAGTTATGGCCTATCAATAAATGGAAGTACAGCAGATTAGCGAACGAGATTTTATTTTGTTTGAGTTCCTTCAAGATTGGGTTGCTTGGACTAGGACCTTGCAGGAGGTCTATGCCATTATATACCTTCTAAGAACTCCGGCTTCCTACACTTAATTGTTAACAAATCCTTGCATTAGTTATGCTAGTCAGTTACAAAAGTGAAAAACCCTATGGTTGAGTTCATGACAGCACTTCGTGATAGCAAGAAGCAGCTATCCACTTCTAAATACGGAATACCACCATAAAAGACAGATAAGGGAGATAGAACGACTAAGATGGACTTTTGGTAATCTAACAGTCGGCTTGGATAACTAATGTGTTTTGATCAACTTCTCTGAGAAGAGAAACACTTTTTCAGGACTTACTTCGGGGAAGTAACTCCTGAAGTAGTCTGTAGGAGTCATTCCCAAACAAAACGAGGTTTGGTTTAAACAAAGAAAAATCTTTTTTTCTTTTTATAAATCAGAAGTCAAAATTTTTGTTTCATTTGCACTCGCGAGAAGCAACTTCTCTTTCTCAATCCTTTCCACTTTCGTTTGTAAACACACTCGTCCATTTTGTCAACTGCCAACGGAATTCAATTACCATCTTCCCAATAAAATCACCCCAACTAGCTTTTCATGCAAGTCAATTTCTTTTTTACTTTTAAAGACTTGATTTTGGCAGTAAGTCAAAAACCGATCAGCAAAAATGTAATTGTAACAACTTCTGACTTCTAGAGACCCAGAAGTCAGTAAAAGTCAATCGAAACAGCACCTAACTCTGCAATCCCATTGGAAATTTAGATACAAGGGTCATGTTGAAGCAAGATAAACAGAAAAATTGAGGTTAAATACTCACGGGAGAATAGCAGAAAGAACAGAATAGTTCTCGCTAGAATGATTTCCATCAATGAGAGGCTCCCGTCCACTGTCAATCTCCCCGGAAGACTTCCCGGCCTAATTTAGCAAATAAAATAAAGAAAACGCAATCTCAAACACCAAAACCAAAACAAAATGCACAAATTCAAGCAATCAAATTGCAATTCAGAATCTCCATTACCAACCTTTCCAAAAAACGAAAGTCTGGCCTGCTCGGGATCGGATGTCTCAGATTCCATTTTTCCTGTCTGAGAAAGAAGAGAAAACCGTAAGCGACATCAGAAGAAATCTAGGGAATCAGAGAAAAAGCGCACTTACGAGTAGAAAACTAGGGTTTAGAAAGGGTTCTACGAATTTCGAGGTGTTGGAGATGAGGGTTGGTAAAAGATAGAAATAAATGCAGCAGAAAGGGGGTTAGCATAAGGTGGTAGTTGCAGACATGACTGCTAATGTATTTAAATCGACTGGTGATCTTCTCCGGTCGTAACCGTTTTTAGGCAAAACCGGTTCAACCCTGTGGTCACCGCATGTCCTTTCTTAGGACCCTTAACTATGGTTAAGATTCACCTACTCCTAGGTTTCACCCACCTCTCTTTGGTTTTTAGAAAAAATATTTTAAAAAAATTAACCTCAAGAGTTGGTAAAATGTAACCACAGTTAACATAAATTTTATTTTTTTTTTGTAAAAACCAAGAACAGATGGATAAACGTAAGGTGAGTGAATCTTAACCATAGTTAAGAGGTGTCAAAAATGAGACATGTGGCTATCTCCAGGGCGTAACCGGTTTTTGAAACACCGGTTAGAACCGGAGAAGAATACGTCCCATTAAAATCCAAGTAAATGAAAGCAGATTTTAGCGGCTACGGAAATCGCACGTTGTAGAGAGAGAGAGTGAGATTCTAGTTTGAGAAAGATTGATTTACACGTTTACTGTTCCAATCGTTGACAAAAAAACCAACGATGAATGTAGCCCGGGTCTTACAATTCTTTAACAAAAGGCGCTTCACCTACTTTTCGTTTTTATTACCTAAAGGGGCATGCTTTTGATAAATTTATCAAAAAAAGACATGTTCTGTATTTTTATTACCTAAAAAGGTATGTTTTTGATATATTTACCCTTAAGTATACATATAAACCCAAACACTAATAAGGGTAATATTGGGTTACATACCCTATTTGGTAAAACTTTTCGAACCATGCCCTTTTAGGTGATATTTTTGACTTAGGATGACTAAACGGTACTTATCCTAAAAAATATTGGGTCTTGAAGTTTGTTGGTAAAATTACAAGAACCTTCCCTCTTGTTTTGAAATTACATTAACCTCCCTTAAGGTTTGATAAAATTGCATAAACCTCCACTCTCGTTTCTAAAAATACACTGTCATCATCCTCTACTTTAGTTGTTGGTACCTTTCGTTAATATGTCATTACTTAAATAGATGGATTTTGATTGAGTAGAGATTAGAGGACCTATGGTTGGCTATCTCGTGGACCGTAGAAAGAAGGTTGGATGGATGAACCATAGGGGTGAGTGAATCTTAACCACAATTAGTGGGTGTTAGAGTGGGGTTGTGGACCAATGAGGATCAACATTTCGCTACATAGCGGAATGCATGGTCCGTTTAAGCATATTTTAATTTGATTATGTCATGCCCTTCTTGAAGTCAGTCAACTTGGTTATACGGCGTCGTTTCCTCGAGTAAATTAATGGGGATAATATTGTAAAAGAGCATTATCTGTTAACACAATCTGTTAGCCTCATGGTTATAACCTTGGGTACTCTTAATAATTTTAATAATAACACAATAATGAAATGAAACTTATGGTACTAATAATTCTATTTAGTGCTTGAACATTTCAAATTATAAGAAACTCAGCACTTCACTTCAGACAAAAAGAATTGAAGTTATTCAAGAAAGTGATCAACTCAAGTAAAATTGAAGATTCATAATTATGCTCATAGTCCAAGTCGGGTCTCTTAAGACAAAGTCAAATCATAAGATCCAAGATCAAGTTGAAGACTAGCTCTCAAGAAGTATATGAATGTATTTTTTATTTTCTATGAGTGTCTAGGACTTATGTAAGAAGTCCTCAATGTATGGTAAGTTGAATGCTCAAAATATTTAGATTGACCATATGAGCTTAAGACATATATTGGACATCATTCTAAAGCCCTAGTAATTCATAAAAATCATGTTAAAGGAAAGCCAAATGACCTAGGAATTCATTCACATTATTAAGGTCTGATCCAAAAGAGAAAAACAGAGTTTGCTCTGAATTCGTCGACGAAATCACAAGGTTGATCTAACTTCAACGACGAAATGAAGACATGAAAAATTCTTGAGCTTATTGTTTTTGGATTCGGTAACAAAATGAACTAGGTGGCCCAATTTCGTCGACGAGAAATGAAGTCTGATCCTGAAAAACGTTGTGACAACTATTTTTCAATGGTCTGATATGCATTTAATGTTTCATCAACGGATATATTAGATCAAGAGCTATAAAAGGAGTTCATTTATGAACAAAACAGAGAACTTGATCACTGCAATAACTCCAATCATCTACTCCTTTACTTACATTGATTTCATCATCGATCAAACACTTAGAAATCCCCAAATTCTCATTTGAGCTATTCAACTCCATTTATTTGAGAGGTTTTATCAGAGTTTTTGTCCACTCTTATCCAGCTCATATCAGGAATATTTATTTCAGATTAGTATATCCACAAATCTTTCATTGTAAAAGAAAGTCAAGAATCGTTGATTCTTGCATTTAAAGCTGTTGCTTCAGTTTCAGCAAGGGAGGGAAAGTGCTCTTACTGTGTAAAGGTTATCTCTCGGCCTAAAGGAGGGAGTGTAAAGTTCCATCTTGACCAAAAGATAGGTTGTAACGGTTTAGGCTTCACCTGTGAAGAAGTCTGAGCAATTTAAAGAATCGTGATGAATCCTCTTACTGGAACAGCTTGAGGCGGGGAGTAGGCTGGGTTTGCCAAATTTCATGAACAAATCCTTGTGTTTGACTCTCTAACTTTTCTCCTTTATTTTTTATATTGCTGTGATTAATTTCTAGTTGCAATAAAAATTATTTCCGCTTTACAGACTTAGAGTTTGATATTTTTAAATCTGTCATAGACCTTATTCACCCCCATTTAGGGTCATTACCTGGCCAACAATTGGTATCAAAGCCTAATACTCTTGATAGATCTAACCTCCATTGTTCAATGGAGAAAATTACAACTACTGGAAAACCAGAATGATGTATTACATCCAAGCTCTGGACTATGAGTGTTAGAGGGTAATAGTCAATGACCCCCATCTTCCCGTAAAAACTCATGAAGGGGTGCAAATTCCCAAGACTGAGGAAGAATGGAATGAGGCAGATGTTAAACTCATCCAAATCAATGCTAAAGCTATAAGCAATCTTTATTACGCTTTAAACCCTCAGGAATTTGACAAGGTATCCGGATGTGACTCTGCAAAAGAGATTTGGGATAAACTTTCCTTTTTTAAAATAAAAGTCACTCAGAAGGAGCGGGGGGGGTTTGGCGGACCCCTACCTGATTTATTAAAATTAAAAAAATGGGGGGGGGGGGGGGGGGGGGGACATAAACCTTACCCCTACAACCGACCAACCAATAGGGGGACATAAAACCTTACCTCTACACGACAACCAGACCAAAGGAGGAAGGACAAACCCCTACCCCTAGACACCAATACAACGCACGAGGGGGACATAAAACCAAAGCCCCTGCCAAAAAACCTAACCTCTGACATTATAAAGAGAAGATCTATCAATGCGCAACATGCCTTTAATAATATGAGGACATTTCTTAATATCCCTGATAATGAAGTTGTCCAATTTCCTGCAAGCTTCTTTGGAAAGATAGTTTGCTACCTGATTATTTTCTCTGTAAGTATGCTGAAACACTAAATTGCACTTGCTCTTGAGACGAATGATCTCCTTTCACCAGTACCACATTTTCCAAGGGGGTTCCAATTACCATTAATCACATCTATAATTATCTTAGAATCACTTTCCACTATAATATTTTATAAACCAGATTTTTCACATAACAAACACCCATCATGAATGGCTCTAATTTCCGCAATAGTGTTAGACCCCAAACCATAGTATTCATAAAACGCTAGGATTAGCTTCCCATTAAAATCACGAATAATACCACCTCCCCCACTAGTTTCTGGGTCCTTATTAGCTGCTCCATCTATGTTAAGTTTGAACCAACCCGGCGAAGGACACAACCATTTGGTAATAATAGACCTTTTTAATTGGGCTGTCAATGAGCCGAGCTAGCTTGCGAGCCAGCTCGACTCCGCTCAAAACTAGCCGAGCTTGAGCAGGATTAAAAAGCTCATTTAGCCGAGCTGAGCCAAGTGAGTGAACTCGTTTAGATAATGAGCCGAGCTCGAGTAAGAGGTAGCTTAGCTCGGCTCGGCTAATTCAATGAATACCCATGTACAGTTGTACCCCTACCAATATTGAGTTTTACATTAAAAAGTATAAGAAAATGAAATAAGTTTTTTAAATTAAGAACATGAAATGTTCATCAAGTTAGTGAAAGCACTACTTTATCTTCCCCTTTTCTTTATACCCCACTATTTAATTCCTTAATTATTAGAATATCATCCTCATTATTCATTTTTTAAAAAAAATTAGAGTTTAACGAGCCAGCTTGAGCTCGATGATTTGTGGACAAGCCAAGCAGAGCTCGAGCTGAACTTTTCGATCTCGAACCGAGCTTGAGCAATGCCCAGCTCAGCTCGTTTACACCCCTACTTTTTAACCTAGGAACAACTGAATGCATGTTGAAGAAATTGCAAAGCTCACTATCGGAGTTACTTAGAATTTTAGTGAACTCCCAATTCATAGCAATCCCTTGAATCCAATCCTTTATTCTCCTCAAAGTTTCCTTGAAAGGCCTTTTAAAATTGTTATATCTCGAAGCATTTCTAAAAAGCCAAATCTCCCAACAAACAATCAATGGAATCACATTGCAAAGGAATCTTGAAACTGACCCTCTCTTCCTTCCTTGAAAAAATCTCATAATCCTTGTTTTGATAGAATCTCCTTCAAAAATCCAATCCAAATATTAGAAGCTAACCCACCTTGGCAAAAAAGATGGGATATAGATTCCTTATTGGGAATAGAACAACATTCGCACTTGCTAGATAAAGCTATCCCTTTGGTTTGCACACTCAGATCAACTGACACAGAGTTATGAAAGATTTTCCAAATAAGGATAGAGATTTTAGAAGGGATATCTTTATGCCAAATAAATGAAGCCCAACTAACCTTTGTAGCTACTTCCCGAAAACATTCCCAACTAGATTTGGTCGAGAATTTCCCTAAACTATCTTTTTTCCAAATAATTTTATCTTCCTGATGAGATAAGGCAAAACAATTTCTATTAATGATCTATAACCCCTCTCTAGATAAAAGATTTAACTCCTCTGTCCTCCAAGCACCTCTATGCACAACATCCTTAATCATAGGAAAGGAATTAAGACATTCCTTCACCAATTCAATCAAAGGATTCTCCTCTGCCCAAATATCAAACCAGAAATTAGTGTTGCTACTATTGCCAATCAACCACTTACAGTTTAGTAAGGTTCTTTTCAACCAGTGCGCAATATCTAACCAAGTTTTGGACCCCTTGAAGTAAATATCCACCATCCAAGGATGGTGGTTATGCAGATATTTGCTTATAAAGTATTTACTCCAGACCCTCTTCTCAGTAATAATCTTCGAAGCCATCTTCATCCTAAAAGCATGAGCTACATCCACCAGCTTCCGAATACCCAGCCCTCCCTCCTCATAAGGCATTGTAATTTTATTCCATGAAATCCAATGAGCTCTACTATTCCCTTCCCTGTCGTTCCAGAAGAAAGAAGCAAACATATTTTCAATTCTGCGCAAAACCCCTTTAGGTTGTTGGATCCCATTAAACTGTGAATAGGCATCGATGCTAAAACATGCTTTAACAGAATCAGTTTACCTCCACTCAACAACATTTTTCCTTTCCATCCTTCCATCTTGTTCCTGATTTTCTCAATAATAAAATCATAATAAATATTTTTCATACGACCATTGAAAATAGGAATGCCTAGGTACCTGAACGGAAAACTGCCAATAGCAATGTTTGTGTACCTAATCAATCTATCTTTTTCCCTTTCAGATTTATTCTTGGCTATGGACACAACACTTTTCTGAAAGTTTATTCTTTGAACCGATGCTGCTTCATAACCTTTAAGAAATTTAAATAACTGGTGGATAGATCTTTTCTGACCATTACAGAAAATCAGAGTATCATCGGCAAACAAAAGGTGGGAAATAGGAATAGCATCTCTCAAAGTTTTGAAATACCCAACCTTATTTTCTTGAAAGATAGCCTTTAATCCTCGACTCAATACCTCTTCTACCATAAGAAATAATGCCAGAGATAAAGGATCACCTTGTCTTAAGCCCCTCGAAGACTAAAAGAAACCATGCATCCTCCCATTGAGAATAACCGAGAAGAAAGGACCATAGATACTGTTGGACATATATGCCCTCGAAAGCCAATAAGAGACTTTTCTATGTTGATTAGACAAACATCATATTCACACAACCAACTATAAAGGGTATTTATATTAATTACTGTCTCATATGATGATGACATAAAGTTCCATAGGTAACATTGTAGGAAAATCATGCAAAGGTTGCGTGGAGATATGATTTTCCGGTTCCTTGTAAACCTAATATTGTTCGAAGCCTCTAGAGTACTGGTTGGGTGCCGTACTTCATCATGGCTTGCACATGTGTAGTTCTATGAGATAGTGTGATGAATCTCATTCACAGAGAGTGGTGACTCTTGACTAACATATGAGTATATGTAGCAAGTACATAATACTGAACGGGGTCACTAGTGGATACCCTATGGAATACACTGTCAGATTGTATTAGGGTTATCCATTTGACAAATTGTCCTTAGACCTGAGAGGTTAACATTTTCTCAGACATTTGTCTATATGGCTTTGATGTGCCAATCGGCAATGTCCAATACACAGGACTAACTCCGGGTATGTTGGGTCATGTACACTATGTTTGGAGAAGTGTGTAAACACTCAATAAGGAATCCACAACTCCTTAATTGGAGATAATGATATCAAGGTGATACTTGTTGAACTGAACTGTTAAATCTAGTACTGGTGCTTTTCGGTAAAATGGTCTTTATCGAAGTTGATATTTTTAATATGGAAAAGTATATATAAATATATATGTCAGTTCTTTTCTAATGTTTTCTTCAAAAATGTTTTGGAGGTCCAGTTCAATGAAAAGTAATCATGAGAAAGAGTTCTATTCATAAGTTAGGGACTAAGACAGTGGAATTGTTCCAATCCCGGAAGCTTACATGTGATATCGGAATGTGGAAGGATTTATTTGTAAATATATTGTGAGATGGTACTTACAAGTAATTCTCTAATTTCTGGAGGTTAATCACATTGTGTTAATGGACATTAATTGTGATTGGTGGAAGTCCAGGGACTTAGATAACATTCTATGATCCTAATGGAGTTTTAGGAAAGCTGTTTCCTAGTAACAATGCTTCAACCAAAAAGGTGAAGTACTTGGTCCCACAACCGGAAATAGGAGATCCCTTTAGATCCCACACACAAGGACCTTCTTAAAGTATTTAATTTAATTTATAATTAAATTAATTAATTTCTCTAAGTAATCACTATATGGTATAGTGAAGCTCTAAAAGGTGGAATCACATTAGATGTGAAAAACCAAATGGGTAGGACCCATTGGGAATTATTATAAAAGAATAATTCAAGTGACCAAGAGGGTTTTGGAAACCCTTTAGGCGTGTAGGGTGGGACCCACCTAGGGTGGGACGCCCACTTTATGGAGGAAGTTTTATTTTAATTAGTTTCTAATTAATTAACACCTTATTGGATAAGGTTAGTTAGTTAGTTAGTTAGTTAATTAGTTACTAATTAAAGATTTCCTAATTGTTAGGGATTCCATTAGTTAGTTACTAATTCAAGATTCCTTATTGGATAAGGATAAGATTAGTTACTAATGGATAAGGTTGGTTTCTTTTAAGATTAATCCTAATTGGATTAGGAGAATAATCAATAAAGGAAACTATTGAGGAATCCTAATTGGATTAGGATAAGGTTAATGAATTATAATTGGATTACAATTCAAGCAACCAAGAGAGAACTTATATAAAGGATTGGATGCCCAGCCCTTTAATATAGATAATTCTCCAGAATTTTTCTTCTCTCCCTCTCCTAAAAACCTCACGCCCTCCCCTCTCTCTCCTTGAGGTGTACGGTCACACCCATCTCTCTCTTCTTTTGTCTTCTTGATTGGATCTTGAGGAAAAGCAAAAATTCATCTTGTTCATCAAGAAAGGTTCTTGATCAATAAAGATTGGATCTTTATTCAAGATTCCTAGAGCTGGAAATTTGGAAGGGCCATTAGCTTCCATTAGAGAAAGCTTTAAAGGAAAAAGAAGGTTCGTGTGAATCGACAGGAGACTTGACACTTGTGAAGTTTTGCGAGTACTATTCTAACGTGGATTTGACTTAACAATTTCAAAGTCGCAAAGCTGAATGTTATTCTAACCTTCATTGAATAAAATCAATTAGAATCTTAGTCAGATCTTGGGATTCGATGTATGCCCCCCCAAGAACTGTGTTTCTAAAATTTAAAAGAGGCATACTTTCAGATACACCCTTTAATAAGCTGCACAAACTCATTACTGAAACCAAATTTCTTCAGAGCCAGAATCAGAAAATTCCAATTAACTCTATCATAAGCTTTCGCCATGTCAAGCTTAAAAATCACAATATTACCTCCTTGAACTTTTTTGTTAATGCTGGAAGTAAGATCTTGAGCCATAGATATATTATCTATAATATTCCTGCCTTTGACGAATGCTAACTGTTCCTCTGAAATTATCTTTGGAAGGATGTGATCCAACTTGAAGGCAATTACTTTTGTGATAATTTTGTATAAAACATTGCATCAGCCGATTGGACGAAAATCACCAAAGGTTGTAGGATTCTCCACTTTAGCTATCAAACACAAAACAGTTGCATTAATGGCTCTAGGAATGATGCCCTAATCAAAGAAATAATGGATCACCTTTACCAGGTCATCTTTAATTATCTCCCAACAATGCTGAAAAAACAATCCCGAAAATCCATCCGATCCAAGTGTTCCTGAAGGCTTCATATCAAATAGCACTTGTTTAATTTCCTTCAAATTAGGCTTCTTGCATAACCCTTCATTATCTTCATTTGAAACCAAAGACTGAATGCAATCCATAATGTTGTCAGCCCCAGTCACTGATTCTGAAAGTAAAATTCGTTGGAAGAACCTAACTCCTTTTTTGCCCATGTTCTCCTCCGAAGTTAAAATGTTCCCATTTTCGTCTTTGATAGCATGCACCACATTCCTTTTACGATTATGCTGATAGACATCATGGAAAAATTTTGTATTCGTATCCCCCTCTTTCAACCAATGTTCTCTGGATTTCTACTTCCAATAAATCTCTTCATAATCAAGATATTTTTTAAGCTCATTCCTGGCAATACATAATTCCTTGTGCCCCTCGTCAGTCCAATTATCTTGCATATGGTTCTCTAATTCTTCTACCTTACTTTCACATGCCCGGAGCTGAGTAAATATGTTCTCAAACCTGGTTTTGTTCCATGCAGACATAACCACTTTTAAAGATTTAAGTTTCAAGAAAAAAGAAGTTAGAGGGTTACCTGGTTTTTCGGCATTCCAATCCTTTCGCACTATATCAAGAAATACTTCATCTAATCCACATATTTTGAAATTTGAATGACGATGGATTCCCTTTCAATCTACCCATTGCCGAAATAAGAAGAGGCGCATGATCTAAGGGACTTCTAGGCAGGTGAGTGACACTAGTCTGGATATTGGAAGCTTGCCAAGCAACATTATATAAGACTTTATCCAACCTAGCCCAAATACAATGAGCTCTTAAGCAATCATTACACCACGTGTAACGGTTACCAAAGAAATCTCCATCAATTAAACCGCATTGAGATATCATATCATTGAACTCATCCATAGCCCAAACATTAGGGTTCTCCCTCCTTTCTTCTCTCCTGCATGTCGGATAACATTAAAGTCTCCCCTTATAATCCAAGGAGTTGATACATCCACAATAATATTTCTTAGATCCTCCCACAGTTCTCTTCTTTCCACCCTGTCACACTTAGCATATATAAAAGAAAATTTGAAAGGGCTCGCTCCTTTATAAGACATTAATATAGAAATACTCTACAAAGAGCTCTGAATAGATTACACCAAAATCTCATCTCCCCAAAATACCCATATTCTACTCGCATCACCATTGTTAGCCAAATGATTTTTATGCTCAATATCTTTACCAAATTTGTCAAAAAAATTCAGATTATTTTTCGGATCAAGAATAGCCACAATAGAAACCTTTCTTTCTAGAATCACCGATTTTAATCTCCTACAGGAATTAGCATTTCCCGCCCCTCTGACATTCCAAATGACAGAACTAGACATTAGAAACCTTATTTATTTCAGCTTGAAGGCTTGCTTTAGCTTTTGATCTAGTAACTCTAACTGAAGAGATGGAGGGTAAATTTGAAATCAGCTTATCCGATTGAATCTCTTGATTGTTCTTAAACCAGGCCGACCCTACTATTCTCTTATAGAATGCTTTGCAACTGATAATAAATTCCTCCATATTCTGAATTGCATTTTGGTTTCCCTTTCTTATTTCTGATCTGCAGTCCTCTTCCAGAAACAACTTAACATGGACGTTGTCTTCTTCCTTAGATCTGAATTTAACTCTAGGTTTCGCTAATATAACAACTTGAAGTAATTTCATGTCTTGATCTTCATTGCTAGCACGTTGTTTAAACAACATCGAATCTTCATGGGAATCAGAAATTTTTGATAAAGATAAACCTTCCAACTCTGCTTCACCTTCCTCCCTGCCCCCATCTTGCATTGCACATCTTCTCTAGCCAATTCATCCTGTCCATAGTTATTCAAAACACCGCTGTCCCTACTAATCCCAGAAGTAGTTTTGCCTGAATATACCGCAACGCCCTCCTTTTGTTTACTCCTTTTATCAGTTAAGTCTTCATGAACCTCAGTCGAAACTGATCTAGGAGTCTTCATATGATCTGCCAAATCTTTCTACTATTTGCTATCTTTAGAAATTCTGATTCTCTCATCTTCCTCATCTTCTGTATCCACACTAACCCTGAGATTCTCATACTGGTTTTCCAAATTGATTCCTACCTTGCCATTCATATCTTCTGAAATTCTGATCTCTTCTATATTTTCAGAACTCTTATTACTATTCTGATTTTCTCTTTCTAATAAACCAGTATTTCCAAATACCTTCGCCACCCATCGTGCTGTTGTTTCCGGATTAACTTTTCCCTCCAGATCTACGAACTTGGCCTTCACCTTTTGCTGATCTATCTTCTATTCTTGATTGTTTTTTCTTTGGACATTACCATGATTTTTTCTAAAAGGAGTCTTTCCCCAGCTTCTGTCGTCTTCTTTCTTGTGGCCAATCTTATTGCATCTAGAACATATTAGAGGCTCCTTCTCATACATAATCTGTTGCCATCACCCAGAGGTACTCATCGCTAACCAAAATCTATTGATCTTGTCTTTATTAAGATCAACCTTAACACAAATTCGTGCCATAGTTGGTCTAGATAGAGATTTTGTAGGCCCGTCCACTTGCGGCACTTTACCCACCAAGCTTCCTATAGCTTTCAGATCTTTGGGATTGAAAAAATTAATTGGTAACCCAGGCAAAGTCACCCAGATTGGAACCACTGAGATTTCAGAATCTGCTTGAAAAAATGGAGTCCACTTTATAAATCTGATGAGCTACCCTTCTATATGACATAATTCTTTTAACCAAACTGATATGGAATCCGCGTCGGATTCAAATCGAACCAACATATGCCTTTCGTCCACAATACCCACTGAAATTGCTAACTTAGTATGTAGAGAAGACATAATATAACTCTTTAATTTCTCAATGGATGATCTTCCCCAAGAGAATTTTAGCAATGAGAACATGTTGGAAACTAGCTGGCGAATGCTGAAGTTCTTCATTCGAATAGAATATGGCCGACTCTCCTTGGTAGCATGCAACCTTTTTCACATCTTTGATGGATTCAAAACTGAACTCAACCTGTTTAGTGATCCCAAATCTAGATTTGGTTGTGTTGCCTACCACAGATGCAAAAGAGTCCTTGAAAATATCCGGTGGCTGAGGAGTTCTCCCTACCATTGGTGCGGCAGCCATAAAAACCTAGAGAGTTTTCCACGAAAACCCTGCTAACTTGCACCTAAAATTTTTAAAATGCTAACATGCACCTCCAGAGCAAAGTCGAAAAAAGTTCCTTTCGATCAAAACTGGGATAAACTCCAAGTCATATATGAAGGAACGAATCAAGTTAAAGAAGAAAAGATAAGCATGCTTGTTCACAAGTATGAATTATTTAAAATGGAAAAAGAAGAATCAATAGGTGACATGTTTACCTGATTTACTAACATTATTAATGGACTGAAATCTTTGGGTAAAGTGTATACCTATACAGAGAATGTAAGGAAGGTTCTTTGTTCACTGCCCAAGGAGTGGACTTCAAAGTTACAGTCATCCAAGAAGCAAAGGACCTCACCAAGCTGTCTATGGATGAGCTGTTGGGATCTCTTATTACCCACGAGGTCATAATGAAGGACCAAATTACAGAGGAACCGAGAGCCAAGAAGGGACTGGCCCTTAAGTCCTCTCTTATGGAAGAGAGTGATGAAGAGTCTAGCGGTGATGATGAAGATATTGCCTTGATGGCTAGAAGGTTCAAAATGTTTCTCAAATACAAGAAAAACTTCAAGAAGAGACCATACAAAAAGGAGTTCTCCAAGGAGGTGTCTAAAATTGAGACAAGCAAGAAGGAGCCTCTCACATGCTATGAGTGCAAAAAACCCGGCCACATCCGAACCGACTGCCCTCAACTCAAGAAGAGCCATAAATTCAAGAAGAGAGTTATGAAGGCCACTTGGGATGACTCGGAATGAAGTGGGTCGGAAGTCTCAAGCGATGAGGAAGTGGCAAACTTGTGCCTTATGGCTAATGATGAAGAGGTAACTTTTACCCCTAATGCATCTCTTTTATATGATGAAATTAGGGATGCCTTTGATGAGTTATATATTGAATTTAAAAGAATAGCTTCAATGAACAAATCTTTTAAAAAGGTCATCCTTACTCGTAAATTTTTTTTGTGAAAGCTTGCAAAATGAAAAGACTTTCCTAACTAATGAGAATGAGGCATTGAATGAAAAATTAAAAGAATTTCAAAATCTACCTCATGACTCATCAAGTGAATGTGATGAGCTTAGAACTAAAGTCAAAGACTTAAGAAGCACAATTCTCACATTCACTAATAGCCAAAAGAACATAGAAAGATTATTAGGCCAACAAAGATGTGTGTCTAGTAATGCCGGACTTGGCTATAATCCTTCATCAAAACAAAAGGATTATCAAAACTTCTTTACTAAATCAAGTTTTTTTTTAATAAAATCCTCTCAGAAGGAGAGGGGGGTTTGGCAGACCCTTACCGGTTTATTATTAAAATAGGAAAAAGCGGGGGGGGGGGGGGGGGGGGGAACATAAAACCTTACCTCTACTACAAAAATTAAATCTTGACTTTTCTAAAGCTTCCTATATTGGAAAAAATATAGTTAAGAAAATTTGGGTTCCAAAAGAAACATATTCTTCTAAAACTAATTACAAAAGATCAAAGATGGTTTGGGTTCCAAATGGAACTTATGTCGCGACCCAAAATACCCCCTACGAGTTAGGGATACTTTAGCTCGTGACTACCGTGTGATACCATTCCGTATGACACATAAGGCACACATGCCAACCTGTCAGAGTACACAAGTTATATATAGCGGAAATGATTTAAAATCAATTAGTCCTATCATTCTGTTCAAGTCTGAACCAACAAAATATATATATCCAAAAATATGGAGTGGACAAGTCCCACTCTCAATATAAACAAAATATCATCTCTTCTTAATATAGTCAACAGAAATCAAAGTTGGGCCGCCTATCTAGCAATCCATCATCCTGGTAGTGGTTCATAGAAGGCTCCGGGTCGTAGTATTCTTCCTCTACCCAAGGTTCTGAACCACACAAGTCGAAAGGAACCCGTGCACCTGCTAATGATAACAAATATCGGCTAAGAGTGAAATACTCAACATATACATACTATTAACAATAAAGCAATAATATCATGGAAGCATGTGAGACATGGAGAGTGAAATCCTTAAAACATATCGAATCGTAGAAACCATGAAATAGCATGTGTGATGACATCCAAAAACCAAAACCATGTAAATCTTGCGATAATCATAGCCTTGTGAATTCTTTGAGTTGTGTTAAGTTTATAGAATTCCTTAGAGACATTTATGATCCATAGAGCCTTAGAGCAATACTATAGAGCAAAACCATATAGCAAAACCATAGAGATCTTAGAACATTCACATTTATGATCCTTGGAGCTTGTACATCGATCTTAGACTTTATCATAGAGTTTCTTATGAGTTTAGTATGATCCTTGGAGCTTATGAACCGATCTTAGATAATATTGTAAACACCAAAATTTACCGCCTTTCCTCCCCTCTCAACTCTAAGTGTCGAGATAAGGTCCGAGAGTAGAGGAATAACGCTAAATTTATTTTAAGAGTCACCACCTACTTAGGGGAAGTAGGATCCCGAGATAATCCAAATAAGGGGGTCTACGGTCCAGAGTAGTCTAGGTAAGAGATCCCTTTAGGTCCTGGGGAAGGGGTTAGGCACCCCAGGACCTCCATCCAATGATGGTAACCTACTCATTAGGTCTAAGCCAAACATTTAAAATCACTTAAACTTTCCTAAAACAATTATTAATTTTGCTAATCAAATACAAATCAATATGGGGTGTAAAAATTTTATTTTTGGTTGGGGTCGAACCCTGGTTTTGGGCTGCCTACTTATCCGGTTAGTCGGAATCAGACCCTCATAGTAGTTCGGGGTCCGTGACTGTTTTTATACTCGTTTCAGAGTGTGGTCATCCAACTCGTGTTTGAGTTGGGGGAGGGGAAATGGAATTGAGATTTATGAATCTCATTCCGGGAGATGGTCGCGTAGCTAGGTGCTCGTGGTGGAGCTCTAGGGGGCGTTCATTTATTAGGGTAGATTTCTTTTAGATTTTTTGAATGTTTTTGTTATTTTGTATTTTTCGATTTTTTTTGTATTCTTTAATTTTGGCAAGTTTAACTAGTCAAGAACTAACCTAAGTGCCCAAGGTAGGTAAAAAGTGAAAATAAACTACAGCCTAATCCTAAAATTTGTACACATGAGATATATTACAAATCACAACACATACTTAACCAGGGTTAAGAATTAACCTGAGAGCGAGCCGGGGACATTTTAGGACTATTGTGCCAAAGCTAATTGTCTAATGAAATTAGTCAACCTACTTTGGCTCAATAATCAAGAAAGGCTAGGTCTGGCTCTAAAAGGGATTTATCATTGATTAATTTTTAACCAGGGTAAAGTACTAGCCTAGGATCAGATTGGCAAAATAAATAAAGCAATAGGATCCACACAATATTAAAACAATAGAAAGAGGTAATGCCATGATTGGATTCGGCTTGGTTGTTGCGTTTCCAACTAGTCCTCTTTCCTGCTATTGTCAAAATGAGAAAAGGGTCACAACTCTATGATTTTGCAAGGGCCATTTCCCATTCTCAGATTTTGGTCCAATTGAAACTAATCTCAATCTTTTGATTTCAAACAAATTAAATCCAACCTCTCCATGCTCTAAACCGTGTGATCAAATTCTACCCTTAAGTCTCAGGTTTTGGCCAAAACCAATCATGGCAATACTTCTTTATTGCTTTCAAAAGGACATAAACAAAAGAAAAGAGGAATCAACAACTGTTGAATAAGAAAATAAAGAAGAGAAGGAGTTACCTGACCGGCTTGGTGCGAAGGTGTTGAAGATGATGTCGCAGAGCTTTGGATTTGTTGGCCGGAGGTGGATCGGAGCTACTGTGTGGACAGCGATGGCACTTGGCTGGAGCAACGGATATGGAGCTGGAGAAAAGCTCGTCGGAGATCGGAGTTATTGCTGTCTTGGTGCTGCTGCAATACTTGATCAAATGAGTTGCAGCTCACCAAGGAGGAGCAAACTCGAGAGAAAAGAAGAAAAGGGGAGAGAGCTCGAGAGAATCTGCTGGTTCGCCGACGAGGGAGATGGAAGAGATCAGGAGGTGTTGGCCGGAGCTGCTACTATGATGAGAGATGGCTACGAACCAAATCTGGCCAAAATAGAGGGCGTAACAGTTGGAGAACTTGAGGTTTAGATCTGAAATTTCTAGATCTAAACCCAAGAAGACTGAAATGGGAGAAGAAAAACTCGAGTGATTACCTGTTGGCCAGAGATGGAGGTCGAAGAGGATGCTGGACATAAATTGATAGCGACTTCAAATCAGATCTGATCTGAACCTGAGGTGGCTGGAAATAGATCTGATGATGCTGGACTGAGTTACTGCCGAGATGAGGTAGCGTTGCAAACATCGAGTTGGAGCTGCTGGTCGGAGCTGAAATCGAAGCTCGTCGGATTGCTGGTTGATGCTGCTACAGATTGAAAAAGAGGAAAAGAAATAGAGGAAAAGAAAGGAAGAGCGAGAAGAGAGGGATGCCGGCCGGAATGGTGAAGCTACTGTCGCCGGAAATGGAGGTGTGGCTACAGTCGCCGGAAAAGAAGGTGGAGCTGCTGCTGGAAGAGAAAATGGATGATGATGGAGGCGATGGAAGGCTGGTTTTGCCTTGGTGGTGTGGACGAGGTGATGGTCGATGGAGCAAAGGGAAGCTCTCTGCTGCTGTAAACGAAGAAAAGAGAAGAGAGATCAAGGAGGGAGCAGCTAACCGAATGAGACTGGGTTTCAAAAACCCTTATCTCTTGGCTTTTATAGAAAACTAGGATTGGGAAATTAGGCTTGGCTTTGGGCCTTTAGAGGTAATGGGCTCTCTCTCTCTCTCTCTACCAACTCAACACTCACGAATGAAATAAATAAAAATTAAATTAAATTAATTAAAATAAATATAAAAGAAAATAGGATTTTAGGGGTGTAAAAATGGGGTGTTCACAGTTGCCCCTCTTTGTCGGAGAGTGATGACAATTGAACGACAAAGACTGAGACACCATCATTTTTGCACATGTAAAACCTAGAAAAGCTTATGAAAGTCAAAGATAGAAGATAGGGGAACTAAATCCTACCCCTAGTTAAACTTGCCATAGGTAAAAAGATGGAGTGGTTGGTAGTTTACGCCTCATTGCGGAGGGCTGTTGGGGAAAAATGGGTGCAAATGAAGTATGGACTGAAGGGAGCTCGCGTACACTACTGCATGGAGACTGATATAGTGTTCGGAGCGAGAGTACTGCGACATGAAAGTTGAGGATGAAATAGATGTCATGGGTTGAAGGGAGCTCATGAACATTACTGCATGGAGACTGATATAATGTCCGGAGCGAGAGAAGTGTTTACGGAAAGCTGAGATGCACACAGAGCGCGGGGAAAGCTCACGGAGAGTAGAAATGCGCACGGGGCGCAGGGAATGCTCACGGAGAGCTGAGATTCGCACGGAATGCGAGGAATGCTCACGGAGAGCTGAGATGCGCACGGAGCGCTGGATGAGGGTGACATCACATTTTGATGACAACCAGAATTGAAATGATGGGTGACAAACACATTTCAATGTCAGCCAGAGATTGAATTGGTTGATGACAACACATTTCGATGCCAACCAAGAAGAGATTGAATTGATGGGTGACAACACATTTCGATGTCAGCCAGGATTGGATGAATGACAACACATTTCGATGTCAAACATACTGAATTGATGGGTGACAACACATTTCGATGTCAACCAGGATTGAATGAGAACACATTTCGATGTCAGACAAAAAGGGGATGAATGACAACACATTTCGATGTCAAACATGTTGAGATGGATGGATGACAACATATTTCGATGTCAACCAAGAAGAGATGAATGACAACAAATTTTGATATCAAACAGAACAGATGAAATGGATGACAACACATTTCGATGTCAACCGAGAAGGGATGAATGACAACACATTTCGATGTCAGACAGATGAGATGGAATGGATGACAACACATTTCGATGTCAACCAAGAAGAGATGAATGACAACACATTTCGATGTCAACCAAGAAGAGATGAATGACAACACATTTCGATGTCAAACAGAAGAGATGAAATGCATGACAACACATTTCGATGTCAAACTGAAGGGATGAAATGGATGACAACAAATTTCGATGTCAACCAAGAAAAGATGAATGAAAACACATTTCGATGTCAAACAGATGAGATGGAATGGATGACAACACATTTCGATGTCAACCAAGAAGGGATGAATGACAACACATTTCGATGTCAACCAAGAAGAGATGAAATGATGGGTGACAACACATTTCGATGTCAACCAGGATTGAATGACAACACATTTCGATGTCAGACAAGAAGGGATGAATGACAACACATTATGATGTCAAACATGTTGAATTGATGGGTGACAACACATTTCGATGTCAACCAGGATTGAATGACAACACATTTCGATGTCAGACAAGAAGGAATGAATAACAACACATTTCGATGTCAAACATGCTGAAATGATGGGTGACAACACATTTCAATGTCAACCAGGATTGAATGACAACACATTTCGATGTCAGACAAGAAGGATGAATGACAACACATTTCGATGTCAAACATGCTGAATTGATGGGTGACAACACATTTCGATGTCAACCAGGATTTAATGACAACACATTTCGATGTCAAAATAAGAAGGGATGAATGACAACACATTTCGATGTCAAACATGCTGAAAATGATGGGTGACAACACATTTCGATGTCAACCAAGATGCATAGCTTTTACTAGAGACCTCCTGGCCTTGCCTAGTTTAGCATGATTGTGGCTTTGTGTTGTGTATGTGATGCAATTGTTGTGTGCAGTGTATGTACTGTGCCACAACTATTGTGCAATGCAATGTGTGATACAACTGTTATGCAATATAATGTGTGTGATGCAAATGCAACTGTTGTGTAGTGTAGCATGTCTGCTGTAGCTGTTGTGCAGTGCAATGTTGTGCAGTGTCTGTGATAGTATTGCTAAATTTTAGCTCGACTAAGTAAGAGCAACTATAGTGCAAAGTGTGTGACTCTACTGAATGTGTGCAACTGAGTGCAACAAAAGTGCGATGTGTGAGACCCCATTAATTGTGTGCAATTGAGTGCAGTAAGAGTGCAAAGTGTGACTCAAATGAGTGTGTGCAACTTGAGTGCAGCTGTAGTGCAATATGTGCAACTCGATTGAGTGTGTGCAACTTGAGTGTGTAAGGTGGGTGCAACTAGTGCGATATGTGTGACTCGATTGAGTGTCTGCAATTATAGTGTGCAAGATGGGTGCAACTAGAGTGCGATATGCGCGACTCGATCGAGTGTGTGCAAATTGTGAATTGACTAGACTGGAATGAAATGCAGAACAATGCATGACTTGACTTATGCTACTATATAGACGAGTTGGCTGGACCTAGATTGAACCAATGTGATATCCATGGGAGACATGCAGATTGATGATGGGCTAGGTAAATGACTCGCTCTTAACGTCCAATCCTATGCTTGTCGGAGATTGGAGGTTCTGAACTTTGCTTTAGCTTCCTGCTTAGCACCTTGAGCGATCGCTGAGATGAAATTGATCTAGTCAAGCCAAAGGAAATGACAAACATTGAAACGTTGATGACCAAATAATGAATAGTTGGATATTCTTGAGAACACCCTACAAATTGAATGCGATTGGTCTTGACTTGTGCAAAAATCCTGATGACCGGATTGAAATTGAATGAATTTTTCATAATGAGAATGCTTTCTTAGCTTATTGGATCTAAAAGGTAGATCACCCTCACATGGATTGAATTTTATCCTCAATGGTAGAATATGATGCTAAGCAAATGTGACCCATCGTGCTGTGTCGTTGGTAAAGTTAAGCTTTAATCCTTGACATGTGTTGAATTGGGTCTTGCTTGGAATAAGAGACACTTAGTCTGCTCTGACGATAAGATTCTTCAGCTGGTGCTTGAAAGTGATTTGTCTTGATCTCGATGATGCTCCTAGTGAATGCTTGTTGCTTTCAACTTTTCCCTTTTTTACCCTTGGAATGACCAAGTCTGGGGATCGCATAATTTTTACGCAATGAGGCCGTTGCCGGTTTTCACTTATGCATGCGAAGTTGATCAATTTTTGTATTTCCCTTTTTTGCCCCTAGTCACAAGACTAGGACTGGGGTTCACGTAGTTTTTGCGCAATGAGACCGTTTCCGGTTTTCACTCATGCCTACGAGTTGCTTGAGGTAAAGCTCTGTTTCGACCATAAAATCCTTCAATTGGTGCTTGAAGTACCTTTGACCTGATTTCAAGAAACCTGTTGTTGAACGTTTGATGTTGTCAACTTTTCCCTTTTTTACCCTTGGAATGACCAAGTCATGGGGTCGCATAATTTTTGCGCAATGAGGCCGTTGCCAGTTTTCACTCATGCCTGCGAAGTTGATCAATTTTTATATTTCCCTTTTTTGCCCCTAGTCGCAAGACTAGGGCTGGGGTTCGTGTAATTTTTGCGCAATGAGGCCTTTTCAGGTTTTCACTCATGCCTGCGATTTGTTTCAAGTTGGGTTTTGCTCCCTTCATTGCCTTGGATGCTTGCATTCTGCTTTTGAATATTGTCTGATAAATTGCCTGCACTCTTATTCTCTAGAGGATCGAGGTGGACTTAAGATAGGACGAAATGTAGGCTAGGGGACCGACAGTTTGGGACACCCTTTTATATGAGAAATTATTTTCCACTATGGGGAGAAGAATTTTGTTTCTTTTGCTTCTGACAGAAGATAAAAATTTTCATTGAAAATTCATCTACTTGAGCGTCTCTTGACTTTTTTTCTTGCCCTTACTTTTTTTCCTCTTTGTCTTTCTGCATTTTTTTTATTGGCCCCCCCCCTTTTTTTTTATCAAGACTGATTTTTCGCTCAATAGATTGAATGTTGTGACCGAACCTAATTTTTCAGGCTGCCTACGTACCCTTTTACAGGATCAGGTCATTGACGTAGTTCAAACAGATTGAGTACAGGGTGTCCCGTTGAAAGTTTTTTTGAAAGAAGGACTATTAGGCTCAAGAGGGCTAACTATCGAACTTTGATGATATATCGAGGGTATTACATAAATCGTAAGGGAATTAGGTGACAAAAATGGCCTCCTGTCCTTTCCCGAAGAGGCTAAGAGTGCAAGCATCTATCAAACAAGACCCTAAGCATAATACTTTTTAACTTTATCCATGTTGATTGGCTCAGGGCTCCTTGTACAAATGTTGAGTTTGCCCCTTGCATCTGCATAGCTCGATGATGCCTTGGTGAAAACGAATCATTTGCTCTGGCTTGTTGATCTGCACAACTGTGTGAAGAGTTTGACCACTTTTACTCTGAGTGAGTGCTCTGATGAGATATGTCACTTGAAGAAAAATATCATATCTTAATAAGAGTGGCTTCACCCCGGCATGGACAAATCTTGATTTAGATCCGCTTTCTCGCTTGTCTATGATAATTGCTCCGCGGCATTTCTCAAATTTGGATCTTGAGCAACCACACTATTCCTGCCTCAAGCATCGGTGAGGGTACTATTATGGTGAATCTGTTGCCCCAACTTATATCGTGATCTTAGGGGGGTTTTGAATCTCACCTCAAGCGAATCTTTCCTCTTGCCCCTCTGCGTGTAGTAGATGTATTTCACGTATTGACTGAATCTAACAATTTTACATCTGATCATTCTTGTCATAGTCGACTGCTTTGCATGCAAACTATTGAACTGGGACAACTGAGAATCTGTAACTTTGTGTCTTGGAGGGTTTTGGCGGACAAGGAGGTGAACTTGCATTTTGCCTGATCGATCTTGACCTTGATCCCTGCCCCTGGCATAGCAATGTTCTAATTTTTGCACACGTAGGATCATTACTCAATTTTGTTCTGCTTTGTAACACTCGCTTGAGATTGAGGGTTTCTCGTTGGGAATCTCTCTATGCTCTTCATCATACTCTGCCCCTGAGGGTTGTGGATTTGATTTTTGTTTGAGTGATCCCTTATTTAAACCAACAAGCTTAGCTAACATTTTTTTATTAGGAGAAAGATATTTTTGGATTTTTGATAGCTTCAGATCACTAGACTCTTTGAAAAGTGCTAGGTCACGCCTTCATTAGCCAAATGAGAAATGAGACTCTTGAAAGGAAGAGAGATTTCAAGGAATTGAAAAGTGGAGATGACTCGATTATTGCAAACTGGATATACACATGGGCCACTGTAACTGACTCTTATGGAACGAAGACCTGACTAAAACGGACTCGGACTTGGCTTGATTTCGATCAATCTCGCTCGACATCTTACTCTTGGAACTCCTTTCTGAAATGCCCTGTTTAGCTTTCAGAGATGGCACACGGGTGATTTGTTAATGTAGCAAAATGATGTATGGAGACAGATGTTTTAGGGATCTCAAGTTCGAAATTGGTCACATCCATCAAGTTTTGGGTGGTACCCACACTTTTACAGTGCGGGGGGTGGGCATGGAATGATATGTTGGGTAAGAGAAGTTTGTGATTGTGTCATTAAGATAAATGAGCGGGTGTTTTTTGGGATGGTTGATGGGTGAATGTAGGTTTGCCCCTATGCCACCAAGAGTTTGTTGAGAGCCAGGGTAACATCTTTGAGGACAAATTTGATTTCTCCGATGTCTTACCCGATGATCAAGGAGAGTCATCGTGATGATCTTTTGGTCACTCGATGTGTCTCCATGCTCCATATTTTCTGCTTTTGTTCCACTACTTGGGCAAGTCAAAAGATGAGAGTAAAGAGCGAGTCAATACCAGACTGAGTTGATTGGGTTATGATGTTGCATGAGTATGCATGGATGAATTATGAATGAGGTGAGTGTTATGTGAGACTCAAAATGAATGGCCTATTAAGCAACTTCCTAAATGAGATGTGCCAAATTAAGGGTCAGGACATGTTTTGAATGATAGACTTTTGGAACTGGACTCCATGGTTGTGCTACCTGGGTGTTGCCAACTAGATGATGCATGAGGGAGACTCGACTAAACCTAGCCAATGCAGTGTTGAAGTGAGTGTAGTGCAGTGACAAAGTGAGTGCGGTGCAATGATAGTGTGAGTGTAGTGCAATGATGAAGTGCAGCGCAATCCTATGATGAAATGCAGTACAATGCCATGATGAAGCACAATGCCACATAGGCATGCAATGTAGATGTACTGGTAGTGCAGTGAAAATGCTAGGCTAGCAGGTGAATGTGCAGTGACGGATAGTGCCATGAAGAGGATGGATTTTTTTTTTTGGATTTTCAACTTTATATTTTTTTTTTGAATTTTGGATATTTGATTTTTTTTTGTTTTCTTTTTTTGGAATTTTGATATTTTTTGATTTTTTCAATTTGGATTTTTGAATTTTTTTCAACACATTTGGATCTTTGAATTTTTCGAATTTTGAATTTTTGTTCCTTCTGAATTTTGAACTTTTGATTTGTTTTATTTTTCTTGAACTATGAGTTAATGACATTTTTTTTTGAAGTTCAGATTTATTTATTTTTTTTCGGATTTTGAGTTTTCATTTTTTTTGGAATTTTGGATTAATGATTTTTTTTTTGAATTTTTGACTTATTTGAATTTTGAGCTTCCACTTTTTTTTTTATGTTTGAATTTTGACTCTTTTTTACTTTTTTACTTTTGATTTTATTTGGACTTTGAATTTCTCATTTCATTTTTTTGAATTTTTTTTTATATTTTTTGTTCTTTTGAATTTTTTTCTCTTTTTTTTGAATTTTGAACCTCTTTTTTTGAATTCTGAACTTTCATTGTTTTTTTGTTTTTTTTGGATTTTGAATTTTTGATCCTTTTTTTTCTTCTTTTTTTTTTTTTTTTTTTGAGTTTTAAATTTTTGATTTTGTTTTTATTGAATTTTGATTTTGAGTTTTTTTTTTTTCACCAATTATTTTGTTGAAAGGGGTGATCCTTGACATATGTAAACCAATGGGGTAGGTAGATAGGGGTTTACCTACTAAGTTGGGTTATTGGAAACCAAGACCCATTGGATTTAAGATAGAATATGGATATGGATATCCAATAAAATCTGGGTTGTTGAACCCCATATGCAAAGTCTAGAGATGAGTTGGGAGTTTATTCAAACCAACAAAGGCTCACACAGGCCCTTTTTCTGAATGAACATATGGGTACAAATGGGTACCTTCATGTTCAATCAAAAGGCAAGACAGGTATAGGCTATAAGCAAAGTAGGACTAGGGGAAACCTTCCTAGACAGATGCTTATAGACTATATCTCTACCTAAACTATATGCATATGCTGGGGTAATGCAAGGTGTTCCTAAGGTGGTTGGGGGACACTTGGCCGTATATGCTACTCCCAAAATGGGATGATTAGCACAAGTGGGAGAAACTGAATCCGTTTCTACGGGTATAACCCATAAGGCGTGATCCAGCTGAACTCCACAGATCAGAAAGCCCCTGGCACTGAAGATACGTATCAAACAGCCGTAGGCCCCATAGATCCAACTAATGGGTTATGAGGTGATTACATTAAAATGCAATGAATATGATATGCACAAGAGAGAGAATAAGAACATACCCACAACATAGAAAGAATTAGCAAAAAGAATAATTGCTTTAGGAAATGATTAATGATTTAGAAATGTTTGGCTTTTACCTAATTTTCAGGTTAGATCTTAGGTTGTCCCCAGTGGAGTCGCCAAAGCTGTAAACACCAAAATTTACTGCCTTTCCTCCCCTCTCAACTCTAAGTGTCGAGATAAGGTCCGAGAGTAGAGGAATAACGCTAAATTTATTTTAAGAGTCGCCACCTACTTAGGGGAAGTAGGATCCCGAGATAATCCAAATAAGGGGGTCTACGGTCCAGAGTAGTCTAGGTAAGAGATCCCTTTAGGTCCTGGGGAAGGGGTTAGGCACCCTAGGACCTCCATCCAATGATGGTAACCTACTCATTAGGTCTAAGCCAAACATTTAAAATCACTTAAACTTTCCTAAAACAATTATTAATTTTGCTAATCAAATACAAATCAATATGGGGTGTAAAAATTTTATTTTTGGTTGGGGTCGAACCCTGGTTTTGGGTTGCCTACTTATCCGGTTAGTCGGAATCAGACCCTCATAGTAGTTCGGGGTCCGTGACTGTTTTTATACTCGTTTCAGAGTGTGGTCATCCAACTCGTGTTTGAGTTGGGGGAGGGGAAATGAAATTGAGATTTATGAATCTCATTCCGGGAGATGGTCGCGTAGCTAGGTGCTCGTGGTGGAGCTCTAGGGGGCGTTCATTTATTAGGGTAGATTTCTTTTAGATTTTTTGAATGTTTTTGTTATTTTGTATTTTTCGATTTTTTTTGTATTCTTTAATTTTGGCAAGTTTAACTAGTCAAGAACTAACCTAAGTGCCCAAGGTAGGTAAAAAGTGAAAATAAACTACAGCCTAATCCTAAAATTTGTACACATGAGATATATTACAAATCACAACACATACTTAACCAGGGTTAAGAATTAACCTGAGAGCGAGCCGGGGACATTTTAGGACTATTGTGCCAAAGCTAATTGTCTAATGAAATTAGTCAACCTACTTTGGCTCAATAATCAAGAAAGGCTAGGTCTGGCTCTAAAAGGGATTTATCATTGATTAATTTTTAACCAGGGTAAAGTACTAGCCTAGGATCAGATTGGAAAAATAAATAAAGCAATAGGATCCGCACAATATTAAAACAATAGAAAGAGGTAATGCCATGATTGGATTCGGCTTGGTTGTTGCGTTTCCAACTAGTCCTCTTTCCTGCTATTGTCAAAATGAGAAAAGGGTCACAACTCTATGATTTTGCAAGGGCCATTTCCCATTCTCAGATTTTGGTCCAATTGAAACTAATCTCAATCTTTTGATTTCAAACAAATTAAATCCAACCTCTCCATGCTCTAAACCGTGTGATCAAATTCTACCCTTAAGTCTCAGGTTTTGGCCAAAACCAATCATGGCAATACTTCTTTATTGCTTTCAAAAGGACATAAACAAAAGAAAAGAGGAATCAACAACTGTTGAATAAGAAAATAAAGAAGAGAAGGAGTTACCTGACCGGCTTGGTGCGAAGGTGTTGAAGATGATGTCGCAGAGCTTTGGATTTGTTGGCCGGAGGTGGATCGGAGCTACTGTGTGGACAGCGATGGCACTTGGCTGGAGCAACGGATATGGAGCTGGAGAAAAGCTCGTCGGAGATCGGAGTTGTTGCTGTCGTGGTGCTGCTGCAATACTTGATCAAATGAGTTGCAGCTCACCAAGGAGGAGCAAACTCGAGAGAAAAGAAGAAAAGGGGAGAGAGCTCGAGAGAATCTGCTGGTTCGCCGACGAGGGAGATGGAAGAGATCAGAAGGTGTTGGCTGGAGCTGCTACTATGATGAGAGATGGCTACGAACCAAATCTGGCCAAAATAGAGGGCGTAACAGTTTGAGAACTTGAGCTTTAGATCTGAAATTTCTAGATCTAAACCCAAGAAGACTGAAATGGGAGAAGAAAAACTCGAGTGATTACCTGTTGGCCAGAGATGGAGGTCGAAGAGGATGCTGGACATAAATTGATAGCGACTTCAAATCAGATCTGATCTGAACTTGAGGTGGCTGGAAATAGATCTGATGATGCTGGACTGAGTTGCTGCCGAGATGAGGTAGCGTTGCAAACATCGAGTTGGAGCTGCTGGTCGGAGCTGAAATCGAAGCTCGTCGGATTGCTGGTTGATGCTGCTACAGACTGAAAAAGAGGAAAAGAAATAGAGGAAAAGAAAGGAAGAGCGAGAAGAGAGGGATGCCGGCCGGAATGGTGAAGCTACTGTCGCCGGAAATGGAGGTGTGGCTACAGTCGCCGGAAAAGAAGGTGGAGCTGCTGCTGGAAGAGAAAATGGATGATGATGGAGGCGATGGAAGGCTGGTTTTGCCTTGGTGGTGTGGACGAGGTGATGGTCGATGGAGCAAAGGGAAGCTCTCTGCTGCTGTAAACGAAGAAAAGAGAAGAGAGATCAAGGAGGGAGCAGCTAACCGAATGAGACTGGGTTTCAAAAACCCTTATCTCTTGGCTTTTATAGAAAACTAGGATTGGGAAATTGGGCTTGGCTTTGGGCCTTTAGAGGTAATGGGCTCTCTCTCTCTCTCTCTACCAACTCAACACTCACGAATGAAATAAATAAAAATTAAATTAAATTAATTAAAATAAATATAAAAGAAAATAGGATTTTAGGGGTGTAAAAATGGAGTGTTCACAAATATCATGGAGTTTCTTAAAATCATCATGTGAGTCCCTTACTTAAAACCCTTTTTAGAACTTTGAGAAATCCATGGAAAACCCCGGTTCATGCGAGACATGTGAAGCATATGAGAATAATAGCATATTTAAACACAAAAGCCCTTAGAGGCATTAAACCAAACACATAGAGTACCTAATAATGGTAGTTTACATCCAAGTATAAAAGTAACATCACATACCATATCAACCTAAGATTTCTAGCATAGAATGGGAAAAACATCATGTGGTAAACTAGTATAATCACAAGTTTGGTAGTAGAATGTATCTACCTTGGTGAAATCGATGAATTCAATTCCAAATGCTTAGAACAAGTGAGAACTTTGAGTCATTTGTTAAAAAACACCAAAGAAGGGAAGATTTGATCTTCTTCTTCAAGCTTGAGCAAACCCTAGCTTTTCTCCTCCTTCTTCTCTCAAACTCTTCTAAAAAATATGTCTTAAGGGTTTCTGAAACCCTAAGGCATGAGCTGAGCCTTTTATAAGCAAAGGGGTGGTGGTTAAAGACTTAAAAACCTTTAATGAAGAAAATCTACGTATAACCGATCGATCGGTGGTTAAGACCGAGTGATCGGTGCTATACCAAGCGATCGGTGTTTTCGATTGAGCGATCGGTTAAAAACACCTCTCTGGAATTTTTCCCCATAAAAAATCTTTGACCAGTCGATAGATACCGATCAATCGCTAGTTGACCGAGCGATCCGTTCTCCCCTGTTTTTGCTGTAAAACCTTTTTCCCACTACTTGGACCTTCTCCATTCCAACTCTAACACTTTGTACACTCAAAACACACTCCCTTAGGCTATATATACCTATCAACACATGCACACCATATATCTAAATATTTTCGTTAGCATAAAGCTCATTAGTGTACAAGACTCCACTTGAACACTATTCACTACTTAGTGAAATGAAGATTCGGGGTTCTACAACTTATCCTCCCAAAACCAACCATGAATCGGTTTGGGTACACGGGGGATTATATCTTGGAGTTACTTGACCTTATCTTGTAGGTATGCCTCAAGTCAAACTCTTCCAAGAAAACTTGGTTCTTGGATAGTGGATGCTCAAGGCACATGACCAGGAACAAGAAACTTTTCATATCATTCACTCCGAAGGATGGAGGGCATGTGACCTTTGGAGACAATACAAAGGGAAAGATCATCGGAATAGGTAACATTGGTAAGAACAACTATACTTGTATTGAAAATGTTTTGCTAGTAGATGATCTTAAACATAACCTCATTAGTATAAGTCAATTATGTGATATGGGATTAAACGTTTCTTTCAAATCCAATCTTTGCATAATTAAGGACAAAGATAACTTCAACACCATGTTTATAGCTCATATAAATGAAATGTTTATACTCTAGAATTTGATGAGCTTTAATCACAAAATATGATTTGCTTTTCTTTAAATGAAGCTAGTTGGTTATGGCATAAGAGACTAGGTCATGCTAGTATGGATTTCTTGTCTAAATTATCTAAGAATGATCTAGTTAAATGTTTACTTAGAACTAAATTTGTAAAAGATAAAATTTGTGATGCTTGCTAACTAGAAAAACAAATAAAATTATCATTCAAAAATAAGAAAGAAATCTCTACCTCTAGGCCTTTAGGACTCTTGCATATGGACCTTTTTGGACCAAATGAAGTAGCTAGCTTAGGAGGTAAAACATATGCCTTTGTAATAATTGATGACTACTTAAGGTACTCTTAGGTGTTATTCTTATCTCACAAAAGTGAGGCACTTTCAATATTTGAAAAATTCTGCAAAAGAGTTCAAAATGAAAAAGGCTATGCCATAAATAATGTAAGAAGTGATAGAGGAGAAGAGTTCAAAAACAAAGAACTAGAGATATTTTGTGATAAAAATGGTTTTAACTATAATTTTTCAGCTCCTAGAATTCCTCAACAAAATGGAGTAGTTAAAAGAAAAAATAGATCTTTTCAAGAAATGGCTAGGATAATGCTTAATGAAAATAAACTACCTAACTATTTTTGGGCTGAAGCCATTAACACTTCATATTATGTAATCAATAGGGTAGTTATTAGAAACAAATTAAATAAAACTCTCTATGAGCTTTGGAAAGGAAGAACCCCTAATATAGGATATTTTAAGGTGTTTGAGTGTAAATGCTTTATACTAAATGACAAACACCATCTAAAGAAATTTGATCCTAAATCTGTAGAAGGAATCTTCATGGGATATTCTATCAATAGTAAAGCTTATAGAGTCTTTAATAAGAAATCTTTAACTATTGAGGAATCAATTCATGTGGTGTTTGATGAATCAAACCCATTTAACAAGACTCTATCTAATGATGTTAAAATTGATGATGAAATAAGAAATCTTTCAAAAAAAATCTCTAACTTGGAAATTAATGAAGTTGATAAAGATAACCAAGTGGAAGAAGTATCTAATGATAAAATCATTGAAGAAGAAAATAAGGATGAAGAATCATATCAACTTCCCAAAGCTTAGAAATTAATAAAATATCATCCTAAAGAATTAATTCTTGGAAATATAGAACAAGGAGTTAAAACAAGAAAAAATTTAATTAACTTTGCTTTCCTAAGTCAAATTGAACCTAAAAATACCTTGGAAGCTATTGAAGATGAATCTTGGGGCATTGCTATCAATTTGATAGAAACCAA
Source organism: Tetracentron sinense (assembly GCA_015143295.1). Lineage (NCBI taxonomy): Eukaryota > Viridiplantae > Streptophyta > Magnoliopsida > Trochodendrales > Trochodendraceae > Tetracentron > Tetracentron sinense. Next base: position 6,290,470 of record CM026572.1, on the reverse strand, counting down.
GTGTAGGATTTAGTACCTAGACCATATGATAAATCAATAATTGGTACTAAATGGATCTTTAGAAATAAAAAGGATGAAAATAAAAATATAATTAAAAACAAAGCAAAACTAGTAGCTCAAGGTTACAACCAAGAAGATGGCATAGACTATGAGGAAACATTTACCCTGGTTGCTAAACTAGAAGCTATAAGAATGCTACTTGCATTTGCTAGTCACAAAGAATTTAAATTATTTCAAATGGATGTAAAAAGTGCATTCCTAAATGGGTTTATAACTGAAGAAATATATGTAAATCAACCCGCTTGCTTTGAAAACCATAGATTTCCAAATCATGTCTTTAAATTAACCAAAGCCCTATATAGATTAAAGCAAGCTCCTAGAGCTTGGTATGATAGACTAAGTATTTTCTTAATAGAAAATAGATTCATTAGAGGAAAAATTGATACTATGTTATTTATAACGTTCAAAGATGATGATATGCTAATAATTCAAATTTATATAGATGACATCATATTTGGATCAACAAATGAATCCCTATGTAAAATATTTGCTAAAACTATGTAAAATGAATTTGAAATGAGTATGATGAGATAATTAACATTCTTCCTAGGACTTCAAATTAAGCAAACAAACCAAGGAACTTGTAGCACCCCGGACTTTTCCATCTTTAATGAATAACACTTTCGTAGCCAAGTGGCCTTCCACGTAGGTTAATTAATAAATAAAGGAGAAATGAGAAATTCTGAAATGTCAGAAATGTTCATTTTCGAAAGACGAATCCAACGCAGGTTGAATCGTCGAAATCCAACGAACGAGTTGAAAGTTATGGCCAAAACAGTTGAGACCTGCAGAGCACCGATCACTCGGTCAATTGTAGCGATCGATCGGTCCAAAACTGATCGATCGGTAGCTATCGACTGGTTAACTTTTTTGTATGGGGAATTTTTCCAGAGAGCATGTTTTTGATTGGTCGCTCGGTCAAGAACACCGGTCACTCGGTAGGCAACCGATCGATCGGTCATAACCACCGATCGCTCGGCCGATTGCGTTTTGCAGAAATTTCATTTAAGGACTTTTTCATCTTTTGGGCACTTTCACCTTGCCTATAAAGGCTTGCTCGAGCTTAAGGGTTTCATAAACCCTTAGGGCAGCATTTTGAGAGAGAGTAGAGGAGAGGAAGAGGGGTTTTCTCCTAGGGTTGCATCTTAAGAGAAATCAAGGGTTTTGGGAACCCAAGATCATCCCAAAAGCTTGGATTTCTCAAATCCACCCTTAAGCATGTGTAGAGTTCCTTCTCCAAGCTAGGGCAACGTCTTCCACGGCATTCTCAAGGGTTTCCTCTTTTGTTTCAAGGTTAGTACACCCTACTAACTTCCTTAGTAATGACCTCGATTTCTTCCTCAATATGATGAGTTTATATGTTGTTTGTCCATTTTTATTGAGTTATGATGTAATCCCTATAATAAACAAGATAAATGAATAAAGGTGTGGAAATGTGCAAATGGATGGTAGATTATGGCGAATGGATGCCGTGTGGGGTGATGTATGCAGTGTGATGGATAATGGTGGAAGGGCATTTTCAAACATAATGAATACACCTGTGTTTGTTGAAAAATATGCACTAAGAAACTTAAATCAAAAGACTATACATGTGATGCCTACCAAGTGTTTGATAGAATGCTTAAATGTGAACTCGAATTATGAAAGCATGAATTGAGTTAATCTTTCTAAATGCCTACCTTGATCTAATGACTGTACATGCTATCTATCTTCCCATTGGATTATATTAAGAATTTAAATGCTACGCTCATATGATCCTCCTACTCAAGTATGTCATCATGCCTACTACAATTGCTACACACACGCACGCATATTTGCATGAACGGGGTTTTTCACGAGTATTGGTACATGATAAATAAAACAAGAAATAAGCATACGTCAAGAAGGTTGGTAGCCCAGGGATGTGAGGGTGCTAGCCTCTGGTTCACAAGTTAAACTAACATGAATGTCAAGGGTAGGGCATATCCCTAGGATATGTCATACCTGGCTCACAAGAAAACATGACAAGCAAGAATCACGAAGCATGGAAGGATGTTAGTGTACTAAGACCAGGTACGGGCACTAACATCTATTCCCAAACATGTATGAGAGGATGCTAGTATACTAAGACCAGGTACGGGTACTAGCATCTGTCTCCAAGTAAAATAACAAGCATGAAATGGTATTAGTGTACTAAGACCAGGTACGGGTACTAGTATCTGTTTCCAAGAAAAGAATAATATGAAGGTATGCTAGTGTACTAAGACCAGGTACGGGCACTAGTATATGTTTCCAAGGCAATATGAAAGGGTGTTAATGTACTAAGACCAGGTACGGGCATTAACACCTGTTTCCAACAAGTATGAGAGGATACTAGTATACTAAGACCTGGTACGGGTACTAGTATCTGTCTCCAAGCAAGAATCAAGAAATAATGGAAGGGTGATAATGTACTAAGACAAGGTATGGGCATTATCATCTGTTCCCAGGAAAACAAGGAAATTCACAAGCAAGTCGACAAGAAAACACGCATGATACTCACAAGACAAGAACCAGATAAAAACCTAGTATGTCCGTCCATTTCATAGTTCGGGTACTAGCCAACAAGAAGAACCTCATAAGACATGTAAAGAACCCACAAGAAGTATAAAAGGTACAGTGTAAATTAAATGAATCACAAGAAAGGGAAATATGGTTTAGTTAAAGCATGAACCCGAGGTGTGAGTTTAAATATGATGTTCAAGATTATATTTGTTATTTGTCATTGCTTCCGCACTCTGATTGATGAAATGTACTGATGAACTGTATGAAGTATGTTATTTTATTGTTATTGCTATTGTTGGTTAGTAGCTTGTACTCGCTGAGTATTCCATGCTCAGCCGTACCTTTATGTCAGCAGGTACATTATACGAGGTGTGGACTCTTGTCCCTTGGATCGAGGTAGTTGAGGGAGAGCAGGAGGGTGTTCAGATGGTTAGCCAGATGTTAAGGGTTGACTTGTGACCCTATGGTTGGGTTGAGGGTGAGAGACATGTATTTTGGGGTTCTTATGTCTAGGGGTTAATTGTATCACTTAAGTTGGGACTCAAGTTAAGGAGTCATGTACATTTTTATTTTATACTCAGTTATTGTAGACAATTTGTGCTTGGAATACCGTTAAGTGATTAAAAAAAATTTTAGTTCTCTATTTTGCATGCCTTGTATAATCTTTACAGGTGAGTTTAAGTGTAGGTCACGTTGCTAAAGTATCCTAACTCCTAGGGGGTATTTTGGGGCGTGACAGAACTTTTGTTAATCAAGCCAAGTACACTAGAGAATTGGTTAAAAAGTTTGGAATGAAAAATATTAAAGTAATGGATACTCCTATGAGTCCATCAACCAAACTTGATAAAGATGAAAATGACAAAAATATTGATGAAAAGTAATATAGAGACATGATAGGAAGTTTACTGTATCTCACAGCAAGTAGGCCTGACATCATATTCAGTGTATGCATATGTGCAAGATTCCAAGCTTGTCCAAAAGAATCACATATGATTGCTGTAAAAAGGATCTTTAGATACTTGTTAGGCACTATAGAATTAGGTTTATGGTATCCTAAAGACACAATACTAGACCTAATAAGCTATTCAAATGCTGACTTTATTGGATGCAAAGTTGATAGAAAAAGCACTAGTAGGACTTGCAGGACATTCTCTTGTTTCATGGTTTAGCAAGAAACAAAATTCAGTAGCCCTATCTATAGTTGAGGCTGAGTATATGGCAGCTGAGAGTTGTTGTGCTCAAATATTATATATGAAACAACAATTGGAAGACTTTAAACTTTTCTATACTAAAATTTCAATCAAATGTGATAATACTAGCGCTATCCGCATGACTGAAAATCTCATTCAACACTCAAGAACAAAACACATTGAAATCAGATATCACTTCATAAGAGATCATGTATAAAATAGGGATGCTATATTGGAGTTTGTGGATACAAACAACCAACTTGCAGATGTATTTGCAAAACCCTTTCAATCTGAAAGATTTAGTACATTAAGAAAAGAATTGGGAATGACTAGTCTAAATGAACTTAATTGATCATATTTATGAAAGCTTGTGTCTTGATATTTGAAAATTTATTTGATTATGTTATGTGTATTATTTGGATGATTTATGCAATTTTTGGATGTTAAAATTAATCAATGAATTCGGGAAAAATGGTTTTAAAAATAAAAAATTAAATGATTTTTTCAAAGTTTGTACTGATTTCGGCGACGAAATTAGTTGAGACTTTGAATTTTGGCGATGAATCTTGGGTTGCATGGAAACAGTAAGCTTCCTATACCCAATTCGGCGACGAAATTGAATTAAATATTCAATTTTGGCGACGAATTTGTTCCAAACTCAAAATAGTGTGTTTTCTGTCATCATTTCGACGACGAAATTAAGAGGCAAAGCCCATTTTGGTGATGAAATTGATTGTGGGTATAAATATTAAAACCCCAAATCTGATTTTTTCAAATCATTTCTCAAAATCACCCAAGCTAGGTTTTCCCTCCTCTTTACTATTCCATTGAACTTTCATCCAATCCTCATCCATTTCAAATCAAATCAATCCCAAATCACTTTAAAATCAATTCCTAACCTAATACTCACTCTTTCACCCAATCAAAATGCCTCCTTGCATGAAGAACGCATCGGAAGAACTACCATTGAAGAGAGCTCGCACTTCCAAAGGAAAAGAAGTGGTCTCCTCGTCTGCTCCAGCCAAGTTCAAGTGAACCAAGTACGAGAAGATTTTCAGAAAAAAGTTCCTCTCTCGTTCTTCCTTATACGGTAAGGTTGTGAGCTTTGTAAACCTAGAACTATACGGTTTAGGTGTCATCCATACTCTGTTTTCAGCCCTTAAATGAGATTCTTTTATCTCTTCTAATGAAACCATGTATCCCGAACTTGTTCAGAATTTTTATACTCATTTCAAGTTTAATCAATCCTCCCAAATCATCACCTCCTATGTCCATGGGAAGGAAATTTCATTTCATTTGGAAAATTTATCAACTATTCTTGAAATCCCAAAATGTCCCTTCCAATCTTTTGTAAATGGGCAATGGACCAAGTATGATAGATTTGATGTGGTAGATGCACTGAAACTCATGTGTATTAACCAGAACATCACTGCTCCCTTCCAACCAAAAGTCAAAGAACTCACCTTGACCTCTAGAATAATCCACCATATCATAACTTATGACCTAGTCCCTAGAGCAGGTGGTAGGGAATACTTGACTTATTTTGATGTCTTTCTAATGTGGTGTATTCTCACTTCCACACCCATCGATCTCTCTTATATCATTGTCCACTGCATGGATGATGCTCATAAGGAAAGTCAGGATGTCTTCCTTTTGGCCAAGCCTTGACCAAAATTTTCAAGCATTTCAAAATCCCTCTTTCCTCTCATACAGACTTAGTCAATGCTGATGACTCCACCATCTAAAGCAAGGCTACCATCCAAAGGATGGGCTATGTATGGCATGATACTTTGAAGGACTAGATTCCCAAGCCTTCCTCCATCCAGCCCTCCAGTCAGTCATCTTCAGATCCTCCTTCTATTCCTACTCCAGCTTCTGATTCCATTCCCATCTTTACTCCTGCTCCTGACTGCATTCCTCCCTCCTCAGTAGCAACACCAGAGGTAGAGGCAGCACTAGAGACAGAACCAGAGATAGTGGCAGAGCTAGAGGTAGAGGCAGAGGCAGAGGTAGAGCCTAAGTGGTCTGAGGTTATGGCAGAGGCTGAGATTCCTGAGTCTTTTCATCAGAGACAGGACTCACCTCTTTCTGAGGATTCAGGACCATTTTTTAAGCCACCCAGCAGACCTTCGGCATCAGATGATCAGTTGGGTTTGATGTCAGAGCAGATAGCCTCCATGGCTACCAGCTTGGAACAGTTCCAGTTGGAGATGAGAGAGAGTTAGCTGAGGTTTCAGGCTAATATGAGAAAATCTATGTTCTCATTCATGGCAGAGAGCAGAGCCAGTATGACTGCTCTTCAGGCAAAGACTAGAGACAGCTTGCAGAGCCTCCATTCAGATACTAGAGAGAGACTGACCTCACTTGAGTCTAGGATGGAAATCATCTAGGGTGAGATCATGAAGAGTGTTGAGTCTATGGAGCCTCATTTTGATGAGATTGAGATTTTAGAAGAAATAATCAAGAACTGAATGGATTTCATTTTATCCCTCATAGAAAGGAAATCTGTAGATGCTATGGAGCAAGGGTTCTAGCTGAGTGATGGAGTGACAATGCTCAAAGGAAAGACAGATTTCACTGAAAAGCAGATGTCTTCCCTTCTAGGAGCCCAGGCCCCCATTATTCTCCAGATGGCCACTCAAGTAACTCAGCTTTCCATTGAAGTCTCCAATGTGAAAAAATAGACTTTTCAAGTGGTTAAAGGAGAAGCTTCTTCCTCTCAAACTCCAAAATCTTCCAAGAAGTCTCTCAAGATTCACACCATTCCCTCTTCCTCCTCTTATGTCTCTAGTGATAGTGATGACTCTGATGATAAGGCTGAGGACCCTATAAAAGATCTTTTGAATGAGCTCAAGAAGAAGCAAGCCAAGGATGGGCTGTAATAAATTTTTCTTCTTTTCGATGCTGACAGGGGGAGTTTAATGTAATGATTAATGTAATGTCTGAACTTGAAAATAAAATTTTCAGTTTTCATATGTAATGAATGAAAATTTTTATAAAATTCTCTTTGTGGAACTTCTCTTGGTTCAAAATTTTATCTTGTTTAAGTTTTATCATGGAACTTCTCTTGATTCTTAATTGTCTCTAAAATGATTGTACAACATATTCTCATGATATAAATGTAATCTTTGTTTAAGATATTCTTGTCGGTTATTAAAATGATTCCATACTTAAATAACTATGAAGAATCTAAAATATGCATATAAATCTTAAATTGCCAAATTTTTATATGAATGCATATGCTTAGGGGGAGCCAACCTCAAAGCTTTATTCAAAATACATTCTGATGGGAGCTCAATCCCATTTTATTACATTATTATGACATCATCAAAAAGGGAGAGATTGTTAGCCTCAAGGTTACAACCTTGGATACCCTTAATAATTTTGATAATAACACAATAATGAAATGAAATTTATGGTACTAATTATTCTGTTTAGTGCTTGAACATTTCAGATTATAAGAAATCAGCACTTCACTCAAGGCAAAAATAATGAAAGTTATTCAAGAAAGTGGTCAACTCAAGTAAAATTGAAGATTCATAATCATGCTTATAGTCCAAGTCGGGGTCTCTTGAAGACAAAGCTAAATCATAAGATCCAAGATCAAGTTGAAGACCAGCTCTCAAGAAGCATATGAATGTATTTTTTATTTTCTATGATAGTGTGTAGGACTTATGTAAGAAGTCCTCAATGTATGGTAAGTTGAATGCTCAAAATACTTAGATTAACCATAGGAGCCTAAGACATATATTGGACATCATTCTAAGGCCTTAAGAATTCATAAAAATCATGTTAAAGGAAAGCCAAATGACCTAGGAATTCATTCTCATCATCAAGGTCTGATCCAAAAGAGAAAAATAGAGTTTGCTCTGAATTCGTTGATGAAATCATAGGGGTGATCTGATTTCGGGGACGATATGAAGATAGGAAAAATTCCTGAGCTTACTATTTTTGGATCGGCGATGAAATGAACTGGGTGACCCAGTTTCGTCGACGAAATGAAGCCTGATCCTGAAAAACGTTGTAACGTCTATTTTTCAACGGCCTGATATGCATTTAATGCTTCACCAACGGATATATTGGATCAAGAGCTATAAAAGGAGTTCATTTATGAACAAAACAGAGAACTTGATTACTACAATAACTCCAATCATCTACTCCTTTACTTACATTGATTTCATTATCGATCATATGCTCAGAAATCCCCAAATTCTCATTTGAGCTATTCAACTCCATTTATTAAGAGATTTTATCAGAGTTTTTGTCCACTCTTATCCAACTCATATCAGGAGCATTTATTTCAGATTAGTATATCCACAAATCTTTCATTGTAAAAGAAAGTCAAGAATCGTTGATTCTTGCATTTAAAGCTGTTGCTTCAATTTCAGCAAAGGAGGGAAAGTGCTCTTACTGTGTAAAGGCTATCTCTCGGCCTAAAGGAGGGAGTGTAAGGTCCCGTCTCGACCAGAAGAGAGACTGTAATGGTTTAGGCTTCACCTGTGAAGAAGTCTGAGCGATTTAAAGAATTGTGGTGAATCATCTAACTGGAATAGCTTGAGGCAGGGAGTAGGCTGGGTTTGCCGAATCTCGTGAACAAATCCTTATGTTTGACTCTCTAACTTTTCTCATTTATTTTTTATATTGTCGTGATTAATTTCTAGTTGCAATAAAAATTATTTTTGCTTTACAGATTAGAGTCTGATATTTTTAAATCTGCCATAGACCCTATTCACCCCCCCCTTTAGGGTCATTACCTGGCCAACACCATCAACTTGACGAGTTTGGTAGGAGAGGGCAATGTAATTCCAAAAACAAGATGGGAAGACAATGTAATTTTAAAAACTCAGGGGAAGGTAGTGTACTTTTAAAAACCAGAGGGGAGGTTTTTGCAATTGCACCAAACCTCGGGGGGAGGATAGTGTACTCCTCCTCCGGCAGTGTTTATGCATTTTACACCGACGATTAGAAATTCTCGTCGTCGGCTTCCCCCCATCTTGCTCTGGAAGAGAGATGAAAGGTTCCTACTTTTGAGGCAGGTTAGATAGAGTTGAGGAAGACAGATGATCGATAGGTGACCGGATCGCATTTCCTATGCTTACAGTCGGGATAAACTGCCGTATAGCTAACTCATTCTTTGGGTATTTTAACTCTGGGATGTCGCTTTCAATTGGCTTACGAGATCGAATCTCCTTCGGTGCTCCAATCACACGGTTCTCAGATTGATTCTATCCCCTTAGTCGGTACTGAGTCCCATTCTTGAGGTGACTTGTGATGGTACTTTCTTAACTTCATTCTTGATGTACCCGTTTTAGAAACTAAAGGGGAGGTTTCTATAATTTTGCCAAACCTCAGGGGAGGTCAATGTAATTTACCCTAAAGGGAACTAACTGGTAGAGGATGCACAACTCTAGCCCTCTTTTAAAAACAAGTTTCTGTAATTTTCCTAAACCTCAGGGGAGGCAATGTAATTTAAAAAACCAGAGGGGAAGGTTTTGCAATTTTGTCGAACCTCGGGGGAGGGCAGTGTAATTTTATAAACTAGAGGGGAGGTTTCTACAGTTTTGCCAAACCTCGGGGGAGGTCAATGTAATTTACTCAAAAATAATCTCACAATTCATCAAGTTGAAATTACATTGACCTCACATGAGACCTACTCTTCACTGGCTTGGAGAAATGCATCAACAGCAACCACGAATCCGTATATTCGATCTCCACCGTAGTGGCTCCATATTTTACTTCGGTCATGTGTCTTCAATCATGGGATAAAAATATGGAGTTTAAGTTACTCCACTAATCACTAGAGATATTACTCAAGATGAGAATAATTAAGACAAGCAACAATATGAATTAAATGACTAGGGTTGCTTTTGTTAGCCACAAGGTTACAACTCTAAGTACCCTTAATAGTTTCAATGATAACACAATAATGGAATGATCTTAATGATACTAATATTTCCATTTAGAATGTGTAATTTCAGAGAAAAAGAATCTTAAGCTCATCATTCAAGATATGAAGAATTGAAGAGTTCAATCACTCAAGGTCAAAGTCCAAGTACTAGTCACTTCAAGGGGAAAAGCTTCAAGAACTCAAGCTAATTCATGAAGTCAAGTCAAAACTGAAGCTCCATAAGTTCCAGGACAAGATCATCACTCATTGAAGACTAGTGTCAAAGTTTAGAATGTCTAGGACCTTGTAAAGTCCTCAAGACATTGAAATTGATTGCTCAAAGTTTACCTAGATAGACCCTAGAAGACTTAGAATAAGTTGGACATCATTCTAAGGGCCTAAAAATGATTAAAATAATGTTTACATGAATGTCTATGGACCTCACAAAAATTCTCATCTATTTGGTCTCATTAAGATGAGTTCTCTGTAAAATTTCAGAGAACTCGTCGACGAGTGGAAAGGACTCATCGACGAGTGAGATGACAGAAAATCAAGATTGCTTACTGTTTCCACTCGGTGACGACTCCAGGCCATTTCCAGACTCACTCCTCGACGAGTGCTTGCGGGAAATGGGTATAACGGCTAGTTTTCAACGGCTAGTCGCATTAATTATGCTCCCAATGGCCATATTGATTGCTCAACTATAAATAGAGCTTATTTATGAACTAAAAATAAGATTCTAACACTGTTTAATCATTCTTACATTATTTACAATCTTCCAGCAATCAATTCTCTCTTTTTACATTGAATACCTAGAATCCCAATCCCTTATTCTTTGTGCATTCAATTCCAATCAATCTTGAGTGATTATTAGCTTTGTATTTCATTCTTAACTAGCTCAGTTAGGAGCTTTCAAATTCGGATTTCATATCCAACAAATTTCTGTAGAAGCTAAAAGTCAAGAATTGAAGATTCTTGCACCGTTTGAGAAGAAGGTCTTCTTGTATCCAAGAGAAGGTTTCTCTTGAAGAGGTTTGATCTTAAGCCCGTAAAAAAGATTGTAAAGGCTTATTCTCTACCCGTAGAGAAGAGTGCAATTAATGGAATCATGGAAAAATCCTTAAAGCGGGAAGCCTAAAGGCGGGGACGTAGGCAAGTTGCCGAACCCTGATAACATATCGTGTGTTGTGCTATCATTTTCTCTCCCTCTCTTTATTTATCTCTGTTTATTGTTGGTAGCTTTAGTGATTAAATTTTAATTCCGCATTAATCACTTAGTTAAATTTTTAATTGCCATTGACTCTAATCACCCCCCTCTAGGGTCCATTAACTGGGCAACAATTGGTATCAGAGCTTAATACTCTGTCTTTAGATTTAACCATCTTGAGTTAAAGATCCTTAATGACAAAAATTTTTGCTACTACCTTAGGAGAGGGCCAATCGACCACCTACCCTCCATTGTTCAATGGAGAAAACTATAACTATTGGAAAACTAGGATGATGTATTACATCCAAGCTCTTGACTATGAATGTTGGAAAGTTATAGTCAAAGGTCCATATCTTCCCACAAAAGTAGTTGAGGATGTTGTTGTTCCTAAAGTGGAAGAAGAGTGGAATGAGACTGATATTACACTCATTTAAATCAATGCTAAGGCTATTAGCAATCTTTATTGTGCTCTTAGCCCCTAAGAGTTTAATAGAGTCTCTGGATGTGATTCAGCCAAAGAAATTTGGGATAAGCTTCAAGTTACATATGAAGGAACCAACCAAGTAAAAGAAGAAAAAATTAGTATGTTGGTTCACAAATATGAACTTTTCAAAATGGAAAAGGATGAATCAATTAGTGAAATGTTTACTAGGTTCACTAATATTTTGAATGGTCTAAAGACACTTGGTAAAGTTTATTCTAGTGCAGAAAATGTAAGAAAAGTGTTGAGATTTTTGCCAAAGGAATGGTCTCCCAAAGTGACAACCATTCAAGAAGCCAAGGACTTGACAAAGGTTCAAATGGATGAGCTTCTTGGGTCATTGATGACTTATGAAGTGATAATGAAGGGACAACAAGAAGATGAGCCCAATAACAAGAAAGGACTTGCCCTCAAGTCATCTCATCAAGAAGAAGAAAGTGATGAAGAGGAAAGTGAGGATGATGAAGATATAAGAAGAAGAAAGTGATGAAGAGGAAAGTGAGGATGATGAAGACATATCCTTCATGGCTAGGAAGTTTAAGAGATTTCTCAAGAACAAAAAGAACTTCAAAAAGAAGCCTTTCAAGAAGGAAATCACCAAGGAGGTCTCCAAAGGTGAATCAAGCAAGAAAAAACCTATTATTTGCTACGAGTGCAAAAAGCCAGGACACATCAAGACGGAGTGTCCTCTACTCAAGAAGAGCAAAAGATTCTGGAAAAAGGCCATGAAAGCTACATGGGATGATTCCGAAGAAAGTGGATTGGATGCCTCTAGTGATGAGGAAATGGCAAACTTGTGCCTCATGGAAAATGAGGATGAGGTAAATTCTTCACTTTGTGAATCCCTTTCACATGATGAGATTTGGGATGCATTTAATGAACTTTCCTTAGAATTTAAAAGAATTGTTTCTATGAACAAATCTTTCAAAAAGGACATTGTTTCTTAGAAATTCATGTGAAGTTTTACAAAATGAAAAGACCTCCCTTGCAAAAGAAAATGATATTTTGAATGAAAAATTAAAGGAATATCAAAATTCATCCCAAGGGACATCTTGTGAGTGTGAAGAGCTTCAAGCCAAAGTCAAAGATTTGACTAAAATAGTTCACACTTCTTCTACGGGTGAAAAGAACCTAGAGACACTTTTGGGCCAATTTCTTTGGAAAGGTCGGACTTGGGTACAACCCTTTTGCAAAACAAAAAGAGTACTAGAACTTCTTTTCAAAATCAACTAATGTGTTAAACACATCATCTAATGCATTATTTACTTTTAATTGAAAGAAAATGGTAAAAAAAGTTTGGGTCTCAAAGGGATCATTCACTCCCAAGACCATCAATAAAGGACCAAACATGGTTTGGGTCCCTAAAGGAACTTACCCTCCCAAGACCAACCAAAATTTAGTTTGGGTTCCAACCAAAACTGTGTGGCTACCGGGAGGAACATATTTTGGAGTTACTTAAATCTTTTCTTGTAGGTATGTTTGAAATCCAACTCCTCCAAGTCAAGATGGTTCTTGGATAGTGGATGCTCTAGGCACATGTTGGGGAACAAAAAGCTATTCATCTTAATTACTCCAAAAGATGGAGGGCATGTAACCTTCGGGGATAACGCGAAGGGGAAGATCATCAGTATAGGTAATGTTGGTAAGAATAATACTACTTTTGTTGAGAATGTTTTATTAATTGATGGTCTTAAACATAATTTAATTAGTATTAGTCAATTGTGTGATAAAGGTTTAAATGTATCATTTAAATCCAACGTGTGTATCATTAAAGATAAGGATAACATTAATACTATGTTCACTGTTCATAGATATGAAAATGTGTATACAATTGATTTTGATGAATTAATCTCTCAAAACTTAATATGCTTTTCGGCTATCAATGAAACTAGTTGGCTATGACATAGAAGGTTAGGCCATGCAAGTATGGATTTGTTATCTAAATTGTCTTGAAAAGATCTTGTAAAAGGTTTACCAAAAACCAAGTTTTCAAGAAACAAAATTTGTGATACTTGCCAACTAGGAAAACAAATTAAATCATCTTTTAAAAAGAAACTAGAAATATCAACTTGTAGGCCATTGAAATTATTGCATATGGATTTATTTGGGCCTAATGATGTTGCTAGCTTAGGCGGCAAACTATATGTTTTTGTAATTATTGATGATTATTCTAGATTCACTTGAGTATTATTTCTATCTTATAAAAGTGAAGTGTATGTTTTGTTTGAATTTTTTTGTAAAAGAGTTGAAAATGAAAAATGCTACTCTATTAGTCATATGAGGAGTGATAGGGGTAGAGAATTCAAGAATAAAGAACTCGAATCTTTTGTGAAGATAATGGTTTCAACCATAACTTCTCTGTTCCTAGAACTCCTCAATAAAATGGGATAGTTGAAAGAAAGAATAGATCCTTACAAGAAATGGGTAGAACCATGTTAAATGAACATAAATTACCTAACTATTTTTGGGCTGAAGCCATCAATACATCTTGCTATGTAATCAATAGGATTGTAATTAGAAACAAATCAAATAAAACCCCTTATGAGCTTTGGAATGGATGATCACCTAATATTGGTCACTTTAAAGTGTTTGGATGCAAATGTTTTATTCTAAATAACAAGCACAATTTAAATAAATTTGAACGAAAATCTAGTGAAAGAATTTTCCTTGGTTACTTTTCAAATAGCAAAACTTATAGGGTGTTTAATAAAACTTCCCTAATTGTAGAAGAATCTATACATGTTATATCTGATGAATCTAATCCTTTTGAAGCCAAGAAAATTGATGATGATGTTCTAAATGACAAATTGAAAACTTATCTAAAGATATTGCTAATTTGAAAATCAATAAAAATGATAATGAAGATCAAGATAATAATGATGATGATAAAATCTTAGAAGTTGAAAACTTAGATGAAAATGAAGAAGAAAATAAAACTCATCTTCCTATAGCATGGAGATTAATTAAAGATCATCCTAAAGAACAAATTCTTGGTAACATGGAACAAGGTGTAAGAACAAGAAGAAATATTTGTAATAACCTTGCATTCCTCTCTCAAATTGAACCTAAGAATACTCTTGAAGTAATTAATAAAGAATCTTCAAATATTTAATTGGAACAATTGAACTAGGACTATGGTATCCTAAGAACACATCACTAGAACTAGTTAGTTATTCTGATGCTGACTTTGATGAATGCAAATTTGATCGGAAAAGCACTAGTGGCACTTGTCACTTCTTAGGACAATCCTTAGTTTCATGGTCATGTAAGAAACAAAACTCTGTAGCTCTATCTTCTTCGGCTCTTCCTATCTTTTAGGGTAAGGCTTCTTGGTCATCTTACCTTCGAGACAAGACTCACAGGTAGGGAGTGGTTCTACCTTGAGAAATTCAAGGGGACCATATTTTTACCATCCTCTTGATCCTATCAAGATTAATATGACCAAGTCTCTTATGCCAAAGATAAGTAGACTCTGTGCAATGTCTCTTCATTTTAGGCATTCTAGATGATGAGGCATTGTCACTTTGCAGACATTCATTATTTACCAATGAAAATATTAAATAAAGACCATTAATAAGATTACCAGTAATTAAGACCATTCCATCTTTCTTAATTTCAACAATTGAATTAAAATTGATAGAGAATTCTCAAAGTAAAAGTCTAGATACTGAAATCAAATTCCTGTGTGCACTAGGCACATCAAAACAGTCTTCTAAAACTAATGTCTTTCCATAAGGTAAATAAAGAGTAAAATCGCTTATTGACTTGACTGCAACTTTGGCATCCGAGCCAACTTTAAGCATCTGCTCCTATCTTGTCGATTTCTTGGTTTCCTTGAATTCCTGCAACCAATTACAAACATGTACAGTGGATTCAGAATCCATGCACCATGAATTAGGGAAACCATCTAGAAAGTTTGACTTAACAGTAAATATTACTTCAAAGCATCTCATAACTTGAGTACTAGCACGACCCTTCTTAAGAGTTGCGAGGTAAGTCCTACAATTCCTCTTCCAGTGGCCTATTTTACCACAGTGGAAACATTTTCCCTTGCCTTTGTTTTCCTTACCAGCATCTCCTTAAGAACCTTTGGCAACTTTTGCCTTATGCCAGTTGTCTTTAAACTTTCCTTTACCTTTGTTTCTCTTTCTTTTCTTTTCAGACACTATCGCAAGTATAGGTCTTTTAACAAACATAATTTCACCATCAATATCTTTTCTGATCTCATCTCCCACAGTCAGTAGTAAGTCTAACAACCCACTAAGAGTCATCTCTAACTTGTTTATACTGTAATTCACTGCAAGCAAGTTGAATAACCGAGGGAGTGACTGTAGAATAGTATTGATTTTGGTGATATGATTCATCTCTCCACCATACATCTCCGGTTCTTTAATAAAACACATCATCTTCATGACGTGTTCTCTTATTGAAGTTCCCTCTTTCATCTCGGTGGTAAGAAGTGACCTTAACATTATTTGTTTGGCAGACTTATTCTCTACACCAAACATCTCATGAAGGTATTGCAAAATGTCTGAAGTATTATCCATATCCATATGATGATTATAAAGGATATTGGATAATGAAGCTAACACCCAATCTCTTGTTGTCTGATTAGAACGATTCCATAAATCAGCTTTAGCCAACAAATCTGGTGTTGAATATGGGGGAATCATAGGTTTAGGAGTTGTAAGATAGGGTAAGCTTTTCAACAGTGAGTACCAGATATATCCTAAATTCCCAGTCTACATAGTTAGTTCCAACTAACTTCTCATCATGAAGAATTTTAGTCATAGGGTGAAGGCTTATCACGATCTAATCAAATGAAAAATAAGATAGTATTAGGGATCTATTGAATTCATTATTTTCTATTAGATTATGGGTTTGTTTCTAATAGTATTGCCAATTTAGGAAGTTTCAATTAGCATCAAATACCTAGACACTGGCTTAATGTGATCCTGCTTTTGGGCACAATATCACATCGCCTTGAATTAGCAGATAGAAAGTATCTTCTCCATTTTCACGGATCTCATCTTGTGAATTCAGGAGCATTTGATCTACTGTCTGATCTATAAAGGATGTTATACTCATGCTTTGGCGTTATTGTATAATATCTCTTATTCATGCACCCACCCACCATGAACCTAATAAACACCTTGCGAAAGCTCACGCTTTCGCGTTATTGCTCTCACTATTTGCTTATACAGTTTTCACCATGTTCTCACATAGGTGAGGGGGATTGGGCCCAACTTTGGCTTGTCAGCTTACTCACACTCCCCACTATAAGATCACATAGTGTATGGCAGAAGATCATAATACTTAGGGACTTGTCCCTAGTCTTATATACACATGATATATTAGGGCAATTATTTCAACAGAATAATTAAACATATATATAAACAGTAGTTATCATCTCATAATAAAAACAACAAGAATAAACTTCATATGAGATTAATCGCTATGGGGTCAGTAAAATTAAAATGCATGGATGCAAGAGAATGAAATAAGTGTGAGTGTGAGAATTTCTTCCACTCACAAAATTGGTGTGAATTACTTGTGTACCCTCACGGGTGTGAAAGAGTTTTATCTTTTAAGATTCGCCACCTATTCATTCAGAAGGGATAAGTCCCCCAAGTTTGTATAAGGTCTTGATCTGTGAGTGAGATCAGGTTAAGGGGTTTGGTTAAGCCCGGGGAAGGTGTTAGGCACCCCGAGGCTTCCATTTTACAATAGTTTCGTACTCCCCGGGTTTAAGCCAATTAAAGTTAATCTTGATTAGAATGTCGAAGCGTTTAATTTAACACTAATCAAAGAAAGGAAAAGCTAACTGGGGTCGGCCCGTGTTGGGCTACCTACGTACTCACAGGGTGAGATCAGACCGAGCGTAGTTTTGGCACGTGAGCCTGTACCGAGGCTAGGGGCGTGTGTGTGTGCACCAAGGGTGGCTAACATGGAATAGTCCGATAGACTAGGGATTGGTTGACCGAGGAGGGTCAAGTGCAAGGTATGTAAGCCCAGTAGGCTTAGAGGGTAGTCCGGTAGACTAGGGCGGAGTCTAGCTCGGGTTAGGTTGCTAACTGGGATTAGGCCGAACTAACTATGGTTAGGATTGCTAACCACAGTCAAGGGTATATGATGATGTAGCCCGGTAGGCTAAGGCATGGCCTGGTAGGTCAAAGATAGTTTGGTAGACTTGGTTTTTAGACCCGGTAGGCCGTAAACCGAAATTAACTACGATTAGGGTTACTAACCGCAGTTAAGGGGATTGTAACTGTGGTTAGGGTTGCTAGTCAGAGTTAGGGAGAGTGCCAAAGTCAGGTTTATGGTCTAAAGTTTGTTTTAGGAATTTCCATTTAATTTCCCAAAGTTGGTAGCGTTAAGGGGTGCTTAACTGCGGTTAAATGTGAACCGGAGGTATGTTTAACCACGGTTAAGGGTCTGGTATAGTCTGAGGTGGTCCCAGGGGGCTAGGCAGGGCCTAAAGTGGCCTCATACCAGGCTTGGGGCCCTGCAAAAGCCCAAAATGAAAACAAAGTTAATGTCGGTAATAGGATTACCGACATTATGTACAGTGTTTTTAAGCTGTGTTTTTGCCTCTACTAACTAGGGTTAAGGTGTAACCCGAGGTGAACCAAGGTGATGGGAGTGTAGAGGGGACTCCTGGGAAGACTTCAAGGCAAGTGTGGGCCTCAAGGCTTCAAAGCCAGTGCAAAGGGAATAATATATTGGCGGTAGATATTCTATCGCCAATACAAAACTAGGCCAAGGTAAAATTGTGGGTGGAAGAACTACCGACAGTATACACTGTTTGCATTTCAGGGATTTAACTGGGGTTAGGCTTAACCCCATGACCTAGAAGGACCAGGTCTGGTCCAGGGAAGTAAGAGGAGTTCAGTTTGGGCCTTGGACGTGGACCAGGGCCCACCAAAGTTGTCCAAACGAAGCTTCAAAACAGACTGCCAGGAATGGCGGTGCTGAGATTATCGTTATTCCTGGTTTTGCTTGAAACAAGGATGGTGGCCAAGGGGCTGTGCTCAGAGGCATCTAAGGGTTCCCTCCTGAGTTGAGGGACCCTTAGAAGGTCTTAGGGTGGTCTGCACGCCCATGGGAGATCCTATACCCGAAGGGGTTCACCACACCTATGGTTTAGGTGGATGAACAACCTGTGAGGGCCTGGGTTATTAACCAAACACCAAGAAAAATAAAAGACTCCCTTGGAGATGACAAGGGGTTCACAAGAATGATCAAGTAATAGAAAGATGGGTAAGGAATGACCCTACCCTATGCTCTGTTTTGCTCGAATGGGTGGATGATTGTAGCAGTGATGGTGATACTCCGGTGAGGGTCTGTAGCTGCAGGGCAACTTGAGACAGGTCCAGGGGAGGCCAGGGATCACGACCCAAAGAGGAAATGGGGTGAGCCTAGGCGTTTTAGCAGTAGGGTTCTTCCTCTTAAAAATGCAGCCTCTTGAAACCGTAGGGGTGGTTGGGGTTTTATAGGGAAGAACCTAAGGACTTAAGGGGGATTAAGGAGAAGGGGGAAGAAGGCATTGGACCAAGGGGAGGTTGACTAAAAGTCCAGACGGGAGAGATCGAGGTGAGGGTTGAGTGTGCAGGGGTGTTCACAGATTGTAACTCGTAACTTACAAACGTCGGTAGAAGTTCTACCAACAACAGGAAAACAGGGCAAAAGGAAATGTCGGTAGACCTTCTACCGACATTCTGAGATTTGTTGGAAATGGGCCTGGGCCTGCACATACGGATTATGGGGTTTTGCCTTAGGTTTTTCGAGCTTTGAGGGCTTAGACTAAGGGTCAGGCCCTATGGGCCAAGGGTTTTAGGGTTCAAGCCCTAATGGCTCTAGGGTCATGCTAGGGTCAGACTAGGGTTTCGGCTAGGGTGTAACCATAGTTAAAAGGTTTTAACTACAATTAGGTGGGTGTAAAAATTGGGTGCTTACAGCTGCCCCTCTTTGCGGGAGAATGCTAAGGTTGGCGATTTAAACGACAAAGACTGAAATCATCCTATTTTTACACTAAGCTCGGATAACAGGGATGCAGAATGATGACATGTATGCATGCAATGTAGATGGTGAGTGCAACGTGGTGGCGTGACCACCGTTGGGAAGAGCGAGTAGTTTGGACTACTCACTGGGGAGTGAGGGATGCCGGGATGGCGTACCCCGGAGGCGTTAGTCGGAAGGATTTGATCAAGTCTGATTGAAAAGACACACAGGGTGTCGAGGACAAACAGGGTGTTGAAGGGGTGACATGCGGGTGGTGTACAGTGTAAAGGTACACACGGGATGTCGAGGACACACGGGGTGTCGAGAGAGAGGATATGCAAGTGGTATACACTGTAAAGGTATACATGGGATGTCGAGGACACATGGAGGTGTCGAAAGGGAGGATATGCAGGTGGTATACATTGTAAAGGTATACACGGGATGTCGAGGACACGTGGGGGTGTCGAAAGGGTGCGGCATGTCCAAGAGGCACTAGCCGGATGATTTGAAAATGGCCGAGAGGCACTGGGTTTTGATCAAGTTGATTGATGCTAAGGAATTTGGTCACACAGAGTGTGATGCTATCCAGGGATTCCATGCAGGGGGGGTAAAGGCAAGGATCCTTTCCCATGACTCTGCTGATTGCGACTTGCGGGGATGCATGGTGCCGACTTCTTTTACTTTGTCTTGCTGGGGCTGCTCAGTGCAGGTTGGTGTGGCCTGGTCAGGATACCAGAGAGGAGTTGCTTTTTGAAATCATTTTTATAAAAGGGTTTGGACCTTCGTAAAAGTTCTAAACAAAATAATGTTCAACTAGCTATTAGTTTTGCCAGGAAAGTGCCATAGTTAGGCAGGAAAGTGCCATAGTTAGGGCTTGGGGATCATGTATTCTGTCTTTCGCTCTTTGAGAGTCGTGTATGACCCAAAAGAGGTTTTGTCATTGCTGGGGATGTTCGTGGGTAGACCTGTTTGCCTTGTCACCGCTGAAGATTATACTCTGACTGGGGAGAAGCTTACTGAGGGGCAAATTGGATGCCTCTGCTTGGGGATCCGCTAGGGAATGTAATACCGTTGTAGATCATTACTGGGGATTTGCTAGGGGATTTGACATTGTCGTAGATCACTACTAGGGATCTGAACTCTGCATGGGGACTTGTGTTGGGAAAGCTGCTCTTCCATGCCATCTACCGGGGATCACTATAGGGGTTTTATTTGGCTAGTTTGACTGCTGCCGGATTCTGTTGCCAAACTGCTTTTTAACTTTTTCTCCCTTTTTAACCCATGGAATGACCAAGTCATGGGGTTTGCATATTTTTTGCGCGATGAGGCCGTTGCCGGTTTTCCTCATGCCTATGAAGCTGATTGGTTTTTGTCCCTTTTTTGCCCCTAGTCACAAGGCTAGGTCTGAGAATCGCGTGTTTTTTACGCAATGAGGCCGTTTCCGGTTTTCACTTATGCCAGCGACTTACTGGGGAAGCTTTGTTTATTCTGGGAAAAATAGGTCTTCTCCCGTCATTGCCTTGAATGACACTCCTCTGGGGATCTGAGGATGATATTTCCGCTGGGGATACAGATGTGATACTGCGTTGCACTTGTAATTCCTAAGGGATCGAGAAGGACTTAGAGTAGGATGAAATGTAGGCTGGGGGACCGATGTTTGGGACACCCTGAGATTTTTCCTGTTTGTTGTTGATTTACACTCTCTTGGAGGTTTTGGTTTTGATATAATTGATTTCAACTCTCTGGAGAATTTATACTTTCTGGGTTTCCCGGCGGAGGGACACTTTTTTTTTGCTCTGCTGGGGAATGTGAGAGAGGTTTGTCTCCGCTAAGGATAGAGAGGCTGTCTCTGCCCGAGGATTGTTTTTTAGAAGAGGTTGTCTCTGAAAGGTTAAAGAGTTCATAAAGATTGTCTCTGTGGGGAGTCTTTGACTGTTGAAATGTTTCAACTTCTATTTTGAGTTTTCTTTTGATAGAAATTTTATACCCTTGAGAATCGACTTGCCTGGGAGGCTGGGAGAGTTTGTCACTGCTTGGGGAGTGACTTTGTGGGGGATAGTTGACGACTCTTTTTGGGGAAAGAGGGACTCTATTTGGGGAGAGTCGGGGAGTGGGTACCCCATCTGTGACCGCACCTGATTTAACAGGTTGCCTACGTACCCTTTTGCAGGATTAGGTCAAGACGTAGTTCAGACCAATGCCGCAGAGGGCGAGGGAGGGTGTCCCTGAAAAAGTGTAATGAAAAAGGGCTGTCAGGGCGATGGGCTAACTAGCGAATTTTATTCGATTTGTAAATGGGTTACAGGAAAGAGGGATGAAGAGTGTGCCAAGGATGGCCTCTTGTCATTTCTCGGAGAAACTATAAGTGTAAAGCGCCTATCAGATCTAGACCCTAAGCGTAGTATCTTTTGACTTTGCCCATGTTGACGGGCTCTGGGAGGTCTTCGTCATCCTCACATCTAAGACGAAGGGCACCGCCTAAGAATTTGTCTCGGACGACGTATGGGCCTTCATAATTGGGAGTAAACTTGCCCCTTGGGTCAAGGCGGTTTGGTAACATTTTCTGGAGGACCAGGTCAACGATCTCGATGCTTTTTGGCTTGAATTTCCTGTTGAATGCCCTAGCCATACGCCTCTGATAGGCTTGAGAGTGATTGATGGCATTCAGTCGCCGCTCTTCAATCAGATTCAACTGCTCATACCGAGTCTGTGCCCATTGTACTTCTGAGAGTTCTGCTTCCATTAACACTCGGAGTGATGGAATCTGTACTTCGATGGGGAGGACTGCTTCTATACCATAGGCCAGAGAGAATGGTGTTACCCCAGTTGAGGTTCGGATGGACGTTCTGTAGGCCATGAGTGCATAAGGGAGCATCTCATGCTAGGCAGAGTACTTAGTGGCCATCTTCTCTATGATTTTCTTTAGATTCTTGTTGGCGGCTTCAACTGCACCATTGGTCTGTGGCCTGTACGGCGTAGAGTTGTGATGTTAGATCTTGAATTTCTTACAGAGGTCAGTCATCCTCTTGTTGCAAAAATTGAGGGCATTGTCTGTTACAATCTCGTAAGGGACCCCATATCGGCAGATGATATCCCTCTTTAGAAAACGCTGAACCACTGAGGCTATGACACTGGCATAAGAGGCTACCTCGACCCATTTTGTGAAATAATTGATTGCTACCAGGATAAATCGATGTCCGTTGGATGCTTTCGGAGCTATGAGTCCGATGACGTCGATACCCCAAGCTAAGAATGGCCAAGGAGCAGTGAGATTGTGCAGCCTGTTTGGCGGTGCATTTATCCTGTCAGCATAGATTTGGCACTGGTGGCACTTCTGTACGTGCTTGCAACAATCTGATTCTATGGTGGACTAGTATTAACCTAGCCTCAATATCTTCTAAGATAACATCAACCCGTTCATTTGTGGGCCGCAAGTTCCTCCATGAACTTCTTCGACTACTCGTGTTGCTTCACTAGTGTTTAGGCATCTGAGCCAGAGTAGGTTCGGTGACCTCTTGTACAAGATGCCTCCTGAGAAGAAAAACTGAATAGCTAGCCTTCTGATTGCCCGGCGGTCTGTCTTGGTAGCATCGAGAGGGAAGGTCCCGTCCTCGAGGTACTGCTTGATGTCTGTATACCAAGGCTTATTGTCCGATACCTCCTCGATCTGAAAGCAGTAGGCAGGTTGATCCTGTTGTTGAATTTTGATTGGCCAAAGCATGATGTCTGTAGGGATCTGTACCATAGAAGCAAGAGTGGCCAGCGCATCGGTGAATCTATTCTGGTCCTGGACCTGTGGCTGAAGCTGATTCTTCTAAATTGACTGATTAGCAGATTGAGGTTGTCACGACCCAAGACCTACCCTAGGAGTTAGAGTGAATCTTGGACGACTAATCATGACGTACATGATTGCTTGACCAACAAACCTACAACAATACATGGAGCATATACAAAGAGGACAAATTAATGGAAGCATTAACTTAACATGGCACAGCGGAAGACTAACTAAACCTCTAAGTATATATATATATATATATACATGATCCAAGTTGTGTACAAAAAGAAACCACAAAAAAAGTGCGGACTTGCCCGCCAAAAATACATGAGTATACTCTCTCAAGCTCACTCCCACAGCGAAATCACTCGGAATCTACCACCTAGTAGTAGCCCTTTACCGGAGGTTCCTCCACAGGCTCCTCAACGTACTCCTCCTCCACCCAAGGGCCAGGAGCACAGATATCAAATAGAGCAGCAGCTTCCTCAGTACCTGCCGACATAAACGTACGACTGAGCATAGAGTACTCAGCGTGTATCTAATACTAACCAACAGTTATAGCATAACAATAGCAATTTATATAAGCAAGAAGCAGTTTATATGATAACAGGAAAGTCAAACGGTTTATATTCGTGCTTGCATCACATAAAACCCGATAAAAACTCTTGAAATCTTCGTGCACTTGACTTGACATAAAATACCATTTTCGTGGAAAACTTGTCAAGTCTGTCTTGCTTGATCTTGTCTAGCGTGCCATGTCATGTGTGTCATGCGTGCTTGCTTGTAATTTCCACATACTCATGTACTTGTAAGATGCTCTTGTGAGATGCACTTGGGAGGGAAGGGAGGCCCTTCTTTCATGATATGCACTTGTGAGGGAAGGGAAAACCTTCTTCATGATATGCACTTGAGAGGGAAGGGAGACCCTTCTTTCATGATATGTTCTTGTGAGTGAGGGGAGACCCCTCATGGGAGGGAAGTGTAAACTCCCTCCTAAGCCATGCTAGTTCTTGTCCTCTTGTCAAAAGCGAGGTAAAACATATCGTAGGATATGTCCCACCTCTAACATCCTTCCTCTTGAAAATCATCAGTAAACCATGTCATGCATGCCGTGCTCGTGGAATCATGTGCATACTTTCATTTGAAATTAAATATGACTTTGGGGAATTTCAACAATACATAGCATATCAATAATTTGAGCAAATAATTATTCATGCCATTTAGGGAAAGCAAATAGTCACACTATCATAAATCTAACAAGTTCATAAGCTTATAAGCATGCATTTCTTAAGTTACAACTCATTTCCTTCATCTTGGCATTTCATCAAACATGTAGTGTGTACGTTATTTGTCATTACCTAAATCTTACTTTTCTAGATGGGTTAAGCTCATGGCGCACATGTGTGTTTATTATTAATACAATGCCCTCCCCAT
Organism: Tetracentron sinense; assembly: GCA_015143295.1. NCBI lineage: Eukaryota > Viridiplantae > Streptophyta > Magnoliopsida > Trochodendrales > Trochodendraceae > Tetracentron > Tetracentron sinense. Next base: position 6,265,912 of record CM026572.1, on the reverse strand, counting down.
TTCATTCATCACATCACATTCATATGGCATCCATCGCCCAACATCCATCCTCACACCACATACATTTATCTTCCATTAGGTTCATACATTAGGCAAAATAAACAAGGAAAGAAAAGAGAGGATATGAACTAGGAGGGTAACATAAGGTACCGACCTTGAAGAAGTGAGGAAGATCCTGCTACACGTGCGTGGAGTTGCTGCCCTAGCTTGAAGAACGTGCTCCTCACGAGTGCTTGAACTGTGAGCTTGAGGAAATCCAAGCTTGAGGTGATCTAGGGTCTTCCAACCCCTTGATTTCTTCTCAAATGCAAACCCTAGGTTTAGAATCCCTTTTCTCCTCTCTCCCTTCACTCAAAACACTCCAAGTGAGGTGAATGAGACTCTAAAGGCTCAGGCAAGCCTTAAGAGTCAAGGGTTTAACACCTAAAAGACGAAAAAGCCCTTACTGAAATTCTGCAAAATGCAATATACCGATCGATCGGTGGTAAATACCGAGCGATTGGTCGCCTACCGATCGATCGGTGTTCTTGACTGAGCTCTCGGTCAAAAACATGCTCTCTGAAAAATTTTTCCACACAAAAAAGTTAACCAGTTGATAGCTACCGATCGACCGGTTGTGGACCGATTGATTGCTACAATGGACCGAGCGATCAGTTGTTGACCGATCGATCCCTCTAGTGACCGAGCGATCGGTTCTCTATAGGTTTTTACACTAAGTCCAGTTTTCACCCATTCCAACTACTTGGACTTATCCTACTTCCTTTTTGACATTTTCTAAAGTTGCTTAGGACCTCTTTAAGTCTTATAGACATAATTAAATAATTTATTTAATTAGTTATAGCATTCTTGCAACAATTCTCAAGGTTTCCAATTCTCATTTCATGAAATAGAATATTACAAAGGTATCATGTCTTGACACGTATTCCAAGACATGAGCAAAAGTTTCGGGGCTGTACAGAGGTAGGCCAAGTATGGGACTAGCCTTGCTTTTCGGATGACCCAAGATTCATTCGTCTAACAGATTACTAAAGATGAGTCACCATAGACCTCTACCTCTTCAATCCCGATGTCGAGGGCTTCTTTCAGTCCGGCTATGCACGCCTCGTATTCTGCCTCATTGTTGGAGCATCTGAAGTTCAGCATGATTAAGATAGGGAGGTGTGCTCCTTTAGGTGAGATCAAGACTGCTCCTGCCCTATGCCCATAACTGTTGGCAGCTCCATCAAAGTACAACTCCCAGCCAGAGAACTCTTATTCGTCGGCTTCTGCATACAAGATGGCTTCATCTGGAAACCGATCATGTACAGACACGTAGTCCTGTGCTGGACTGTGGGCAAGTTGATCTGCTATCGCTTGTCCTTTGATTTACTTCTGTGTTATGTACGTGATGTCGAATTCAGACAACATCATGAGCCATCGGGCAGTTCTTCCGGTGGTGGCTGGCTTTTCTAGCAAGTACTTGAGTGGGTCCATCCGGGAGATCAGAATTATCGGGTAGGAAAGCAGATAGTGCAGGAGGCACTGATTAGCCCAGACCAGTGCCAGACATGTCTTCTCAAGGGGGCTATACCGCTCTTCGTACTCAAGCAGGTGCTTGCTGATTTAGAAGATGGCTTGCTCTATTCTACCTGTTTCATCATGTTGTGCCAGGATGCACCCCATGGAGGTTTCTTGTACCGAGATGTAGAATAGCAGTGGCTGTCTCGGTGTAGGAGACACAAGTACTGGAGGGTTCAGAAGATATTGCTTTATTCTGTCAAAGGCTTCTTGGCATTCTGTTGTCCAAATTGTTGGTGTGTTCTTCCGAAGAAGCCTGAAGATCAGCTCGCATATCAGAGTGAGCTAAGAAATAAATCTACTGATGTACAGAATTCTGCCCAGGAAACCATGGATTTCCTTTTCAGTTTGGGGTGCTGGTATTTCAATGATTGCTCTGGCTTTAGCTGGATCGATCTCAATGCCTCTTCTAACTATGAAGCCAAGGATCTTTTCCGATGAGGCTCCAAAGACACATTTGGCTGGATTCAGTCTCAAGTCGTACTCTTGGAGTCTATTGCAGAGTCTCTTTAAGTCCTCAGGGTGCTGCTCAGCAGTAGGAGATTTGACGATCATGTCATCCACATAGATTTCAGTGGACTTGTGGATCATGTAATGGAACAAGGCTGTCATAGCCCTCTGGTAGGTGGCCCCTGCGTTCTTTAGTCCGAAGGGTATGACCTTGTAGTAGAATGTACCCCAAGGTGTGATGAAGGAGGTTTTTTCCATATCTTCCTCCACCATTCTGATCTAGTTGTATCCGGAGTAACCATCCACGAACGAGAGTGTCTCATGTCCTGCAGTATTGTCGACCAGAATGTCGATGTGTGGGAGAGGAAAGTTGTCTTTGGTGCTTGCCTTGTTCAGATTTCAGTAGTCAATGCACATTTGGACCTTGCCATCCTTTTTGGGTACTGGTACGATATTGGCTAACCACTCAGGGTAGGTGGCAACTGCCAGGAAGCCTGCACTGATCTATTTTTCAACCTCTTCTTTGACCTTCTATGACCATTCGGGCCTCATCTGTCTCAATTTCTGCTTCACTGGTCTGACGTCAGGGTTAAGGGGTAGTCTGTGTATCACCAATGCTGGGTCGAGGCTGGGCATGTCAGCATATGACCAGGCGAAGACGTCGCTGTGGCTTCCTAGGAAATTGATCATGTCTACTCTCTGTTGAGGGTTTATGCTTGTGCCGATCTTGACTAGCCGAGGGTTGTCTGTGGATCCCAGATTGACTGCTACAGTGTCTTCCCTGTTTGACTGCAAGAGTCCTTCGCTGTTCTTAAGGAGGTCCAGAATTTCTTGAGGCGGTTCTTCTTCCTGTTCTGAGTCAAACTCTTCTTCGGAGAGTTCAAGGAGGGTTTGAGGGGTAGCCCCTGTCAGAGGTAATTTCCTGACAAATCAATTAGCTTTAGTTTAGCATGTTTTGATGATGATGATTTTGTTGGCTTCAGGACACTAGGCCTTACAGGGGAAGAGTCCATGTGATTTCGTCATCAGCCGATATGAAATGTTTTTTTTGAAAACATGATTTTTTTTTGAGTTAAAACAATCTGACTTTCATTGACAAAATGATTTGTTACAAAAAGACTCAAACAAAACGAGGCCGACAGTGGCCTGACTTTGGATTTTACAAATAGGAGCAAAAGAGAGGTAGACGAAGGAGAAGGGTGATGCTGTTTCACTGCTGTCTCGGACCAACCTGTCCTGCACTGTGCTTGCCCCGGCCCTGGTTGGCCTTGCTAGTGAGAGCCTCAGACCACCAATGAATCAGGGGCTGGCGATTGGATGACGCTTCAGCGCTGTTGGAGAGGGTGCAGACCTGCTCTCCCGCTGGATATTCTACTTCAGTAGCATCTTCGACAGTCAGCTCGTCGAACATTTGGGCTATGCTGAATACTTCTGGATCTGGAATCCCTGAAGATTTGGCATTGGACTGGGGTGTTAGGGCAACGGGTGTAGCAAAGGTTCCCGAACAGGTTTCAAAGATTCCGGCTAGGAAGGTTACTGAGATGTGTGGTCGGGGCTCAGGTTTCACCGACTATCTACTCTTCTTAGTCAGCTTGGAGAGGAAATCCTCGTGTCTGGGCTTGTACCCTAAACCATGGGGAGGTGTATAGCTAGGGAGTGTGTATCTCTTCTTTATGCCCTGATTCCTATCACCGAGACCATTTTCGGGCTGGTGGTTCATTCTGGCCATCATTCTGACAAATGGTGGCATTGCTTGCTTGCTTTGCTATTCTACCAGGGCGATAGAACTAACCTGCTCAAACTGGAATGTCATGAAGGCAGTGTCTTGCCCTAACCCCTGAACGTCCCTAAAGGAACTTGCCAACTCTTCTGAAGGAATGAAAACTAGACGGTCATCCTGGATGAACTTAATTCTTTGGTGCAAAGAGGAGGGAATGGCTCCGGCAGCGTGGATCCATGGCCTCCCTAGGAGCAGAGTGAAAGAGGCTAGCACATTCACAACCTGAAAGTTCGTTGAGAATTGAGCAGGTCCGATCCTGATGGTCAGATCGATGTCGCCCAGGTTTTGCCTGGTTGTGTTATCAAAAGCCTTGATGGTCATGGGTCTCTTCTTCACTTGACTGAGGTTTAGGCTCAGGTTTTGCAGTGTGGAGAGTGTGCAGACATTCAGGCTAGAGCCATTGTTGATGAGCACTGATGATAATGTTCGGTCCATGCACTGTACTGTAATGTACAAAGCCCCGGTGTGGTCCCTGTCACTGTCAGGTATCTCCTTTTCAGTGAAGGAGATGACCTTGGGTTTGAGGATTTGCCCTAGTTTCTCGGGCGTTATTTCTGGTGTTATATGAGCATTGCCGAATACTCGGAGTAGTTGATTCCTGTGATGCTCTGAAGTGAGAAGAAGACCCAAGATGGATATCTGTGCTGGGACCTTGCTCAGTTGCTGAGTGATATTGAACTCCTCTGCTTTTTCTAGGATTTTCAATAAAACTGTTGAATCAGCTGCTTCTTTCTGTGGGTCTGACACCCCTGCTTTCTCTTTTTCTGTCTCCGCACTCTTCACCTTCGTCGGCTCAATTACAGGAGGTTGATATACCCGGCCAGATTTGGTTAGGTTGGCTATGCTCTCGCTCTCAAGGACGAGAGAGCGGGGAGCGGGTACTTGGTTGAGATTAAGGGAGGCTCTAGGATGTAAGGGATCTGGATAGGGCCTGAAGGGGCTGAGGCTTGGGTTGGAGCTGTAGGCTAATTTACGAGGCAAAGAATTGTGTAGATGATCTGTCCGGGGACAAGTATCTGGGTTGGTGACTGAATGGTCTGTATATTTGACCGGGGGAAGGGGATTATGATAGGTGATCGGTAAGAGGGCCTGATAATGCCGTCATTCACTGTGGGTGTGTTAGGTCCTGGTTGCCTTGCCCTAGGCTCTTCCCATTGAATAAAGTTGATTTGATTGTTATGTGGGGGCAGTGACACCTGATTGATGCTGGTGTTGCTAGGAGCCAGCTCAACCCTTCCATCATCCAAGAGATCTTAGATGGCACACTTCAGGCCTATGCAGTAGTTTGTAGCATGGCGTGGGCCTCTGTGAAAGACGCAGTGATAATCGGCATTGTAGTTCTTGTTCTGTTTTTCTGGAGGTAAGAGAGGTGTGGGGCCTCTCAACTTGAGAAGACCCTGCTTGCTGAGGAATTTCAATAACTGGCTGAGTGTGTATGGAAGAGAGGTAAAGTTTCTGGGGGGACAGTTTTGCCCTTGGGCTAGTCGGGCTGGCTGGGTATTTTTGACAACTAATTATTGCTGAGCTGCTGGAGCCGGTAGTCGGATGGGTCCTATAGAAGCGACCATATGTACATCTTCCTTCTTTCTATGGTCCCGGGGACCGATGTTTCTACTGGATGAGGCTGTCGCCTTAGGGGGGTCAAATCCCAGACTGGAATGAATGACCCCGCTCTTGATAGCAGTCTCGATACGGGCACCTATCCTGGCAATGGTGCAGAAGTCCACCACTGGTAAAGTCACCATGAGCGTAGAGTAGGGCTGCTTTAGACTGCCTATGAACATGCCTGCTAGCTCTTCATTAGGGATAGGAGTCGAAATTCTTGCTACCATTTCCCTCCAGCGGGTGGCGTACTCCAGAAATGATTCGTTGTTACACTGGCTTAACTGCTCAAGTTGGCTTCTCTGGGGGCGGAGCTCTTAGTTAAAGGAGTATTGCTCCATGAAGCTGTCCGTGGCATCCTGCCAAGTCTTGACCTTTTGCTTGTCAACAGACATCCACCACGTAAGGGCTGCCCCCTTCAGACTTTTCTGAAAGTACTGGATGAGTAGATGTTAGTTCCTGTTGTGCTGGAGCATGTCCCCTAGGTACAACTGTAGTTGTTGTTTTGGACAGCCTGAGCCGTCGTATTTGTCAAAGTCTGGGACTTTGAAACCTACGGGAACAGCATCCTCTGTTGAGAAAGTTAAGTCCTCCAGTGATAGACTTGTACTAGCGGATGCACCCTTCATTCTTCTCATCTCCTCTTTCATCTATTTGATCTCGTCTTGTAAGGATGGGGTAGGATCTGAGTATGATGGCCCGTCTTGATTGACGTGTGAGGCCTTCGGTTGTTCTTCGTACTGGTCATACTCCTCTCCTCCGCCTGTTGCGGGTATAGGGTCAGGTATGATGAAGGGGGAAGGGCGAGGCTCTAGTATAGGTTGCTTGGTTGGTTCTCCGGTTGGGATCGGGTGGAGGGTTCTTCGGTTCGGGTACCAATTAGAATCTTCAGAGATTCCAGAACACTGTCAAGCTTTGACTGCATGACCACTATGTCCTTGTCATGTGACTGTAGGATCTCAGTGGTTCGCTGGTGCTGATCTGTAGGTTCTGCCATCGACCCTGAACTGCATTCTGTTTGGACTGTGTAAGAGGTGCTCTTTGATCGGGCTATACAAGGGAGTATCTTTGTGATTGGTACTTCTGTCAAGACCGCATCTGCGGCTGCTGCTTTTACGAGAATCGTAGTCAGAAAACGAGTCACAGGTCGGCTCATGCAACTGAAAAGAATGTAATGGCAAATCAAGATTTATGCATGATAACAAAAGGCAGATGCTAGAAAAAATGCATGAAGAGTACAATGAGTACAGGGATAATGTGATCCAACAAAGGAAAAGAAAAGACTCAACCCTAGGCAGGCCCTTCGGGATTGCGAAGTCAATTAGCCGGGGCACACCCTTAAGATCCATGATCTGTTGCTGGAGGGATGTGACTTCAACCTCCATGTGCGTAAGGGTTTCAGTAGCGTTGAACATGTGGTACCCAAATTGTTGGATACGAGAGGTCATCTCCGCCTTTACACTATCAAGCTGCTCTTGGTAGAAGTGAAGTTAGGCCAGGATGACGGCTGCTTCCCTGGCGTCGCCTCTGCGTCTCCTGTGAAGAAACTGGATTGTCTGCTCCAATTGTTCAACCTGTTCTTGTATGGCTTGGAGTTCACGACCTTGTTCTGCTTCCTGTTGGCTGAATGCATGTTAGGCTTTCCGTAGCCTTTTTTATTTCTGTTGGATTGAGAGCTGTCTCTTCGAGGAAGAAGTCTGTCCAGAGAATCACCATTTCTGCTAGAGGTATGGTTTCTTGTGATGGAGTTGCGATTGGTGTGGGTAGTTCCCTAGGTGCAGGCATGCCGGGTAGAAGGTCAGGATTATCCACCCATTGCCGGTATGCTGAGTTGGTCGATGGTCTTGATGTAACCATGAAGTCTGGCCATTGGTCTCGTCTGGAACTGCGCCAAGCTGACTGGAAGCGTCGGGTGAGGTTGTCGGACTGCACTATGAAAGTGATCCGATCATTTTCCTGTTGGTCTATCATTAGGATACGCTGAGGGAGTCCAAACTGCCGGAGGACTCGGAGTGGTGTATAGACTGCGAAGCCTGTTAGACCAGTAAGAATCATGCATTGTCTGCCGGTGATGACAACACGAGGTAGCCTATTCAGTACAAGTCAATCGCATTGCCAAGTGAATTTTCCCTCTGATAGGTCTTGGAGGAGCTGGTAGAGCTCTCTAACGTCTGTAGTTGCTATCGGACCTTGATTCTGAGAGATCTTCCAAGGTAAGCTGTAGGCATCGCGGATGCCGTTCGGTACCGATATGATTATAGGTAAGTGACTTACCAACCAGAGGTGTAGGAGAGGTGTACTGGCATAGAAGATGCCCTTTCTGCGGTCTATCGACTGGTTGAGAGCCCTGAGAAGCTCAGCTAGGATGACTGGTACAACTGAGCAGGAGTTGTGCATATCTTCGATGATCCCAACCAGAACTGCTTCGACGAGTGAACAACACCTTGGAAATACCAGCTGAGACATGGCTATCAGTGCAAGGGCATTGAGATCGGAAAGTTCCGCTACAATGGAGTCAGAGTTCCACTTGCGCTTGTACCTCTTTTCAAGAAAAGACACGGGTATCCGATCAAAAGAGCCGTTAGAACCGGGCTGCAAGCAGGCAGGCTTGATACGCAAGAGCCTGGATAGGTCTGCCTGATATGTTGTCTTGTAGCGCGGTACTATGGTTTCGTCATCCATGTTTAACCCTAGAATGCGCTGAATCTCTTCCAGTGTTGAGCAGAGCTCGTTCTTACCAAAATGGAATACCATGTGAGATGTGATCCAAACAATGGTACAATTGCTTGAGTTACCCACTCAAGCTCACATGAAAAATCCCCAAAAGAAAATCACAAAATACATGTCTCTCTCTCTTTCTCTCATTTCAACCCTATGGCCATCGGCCAGCTCCTAACATCTGGCTAACCATCTAAATAACCTGCTGCTCTCCCTGAGCTACCTCAATCCAAGGGACCAGAGTCCATATATCGCATAATCTACCTACTGACATAGAAGTACGACTGAGTATAGAATACTCAGCGAGTACAAGCTACTAGCTAACAATAGTAATAATGATAACATAACATACATAATACAGTTCATCATCACATTTCTAAAATCAGAGTGCGGAAGCAAGAACAAGTAACAACGGATGTGAACTCTTGATTATCATATAGTAAATCATGTCTTATGTTCATGCTTTAACCAATCTTGTTTTAATTACTTTGTGAGTTCCTTATGCGCCTTATGTATCTTGTGGTTATCTTACACATCTTATGAGATCATTCTTGTCTTGTGAGAATCATGAATGTCTGCTTGTTTACTTGCTTGAATGAGAACAGATGATAATGCCAGTACCTGATCTTAGTACATTATCACCTTTCCATATTTCTTTATTCTTGCTTGGAGACAGATACTAGTACCCGTACCTGGTCCTAGTATACTAGTATCCTCTCATACTTGTTGGAAACAGATATTAATGCCCGTACCTAGTCTTAGTACATTAACACCCTTTCATGCTTATCATTTTACTTGGAGACAGATGCTAGTACCCGTACCTGGTCTTAGTATATCAGCATCCTCTCATTCTTGTTGGGGAACAGATGTTAATACCCGTACCTCGTCTTAGTACATTAACACCCTTCCATGTTTCTTGATTCTTGCTTAACATATTCTCTTATGAGCCAGGTATGACATATCTTAAGGATATGCCCTACCCTTGACATTCATGCTTGTTTAATTGTGAGCCAGGTATGACATATCCTAGGGATATGCCCTACCCTTGATATTCATGCTTGTTTCACAATTCACATTTCTTGTTCTTGGTTTTTCTTTTCATATACTTATACATAAAAATTTGATTCATGCGTGCATGTGTACTTGTGTGTGACCATTGGTGATATCATGTTTACATGAGACAATAAAGTAAAATATAGCATTTCTTGTATTTTCATAGTCATGAGGGATGTAATTAAATGAAAACACGTAGAGCATTTGATTAAATTCACTAATTAGGAAAACTATATGAATCATGCTTGCATTGTCTTTATTTAATTCATTTAATTCCCATTTAGACATTTTTATCAAATAATTGGTATACAACTTATTTCTAACCATTTATTTGCGTTCTTAGTTCATGCATTTCATCAACAATACTCGTGTGTTCATTATGTGTACAATGCCCATCCTCCATTTTTCATCACAAAACATTCCCTACACCATACAACATCCATCGCCTCAACCATGTATTCACACATACCCAATTTCTTCTTTATCTTGTTTAATTGAGGGATTTAATAATACAATTCAAGAAAAGAATGAATTAAAGAAATCTACAAGCATGCTTTTAAAATAAACCTAGGTTATTAATAAAGTAGTTAGTAGGGTGTACCAACCTTGAGATCAAGGCTTGATCTTGAAGAAAAACCCCTTTGATTTGGGACTTCAAGCTTGAGGAAGAAGGAACCCTTTGAGAATGAAGGATTCTTTGCTTGATGGGGAAGAAAACCTTTGAAAATGCCGTAGGAAACATTGCCGAGCTTGGAGAAGAAGCTTCACGCGTTGATTGAGGTTGGATTTGAAGTATCCAAGCCAAAGGGATGATCTTGGGTTCTCAACCCTTGATTTCTCTCTCAAAAAGGGAAGAAGCCTTTAGGAACCCTAGGTTCTCTCCCCCTCTCTCTCAAAATATTGCTAAGGGTGTTTATGAACACCCTTGGCTCGATCCAACCCTTAAAAGTAAGGGTGGGGTAGCCAAAAGACCAAAAAACCATTAATGAAATTTCTGCAAAACGCGAAGGACCGAGCGATCGGTGTTTTGACCGAGCGATCGATGTTTTGACCGAGCTCTCGGTCAAAAACCACCTCTCTGAAATTTTTCCCCATACAAATTTTTAGACCAGTCGATAGATACCGATCGATCGGTTTTATACCGATTGGTGCTCTGCAAAAGAACGCGCTTCAATATTTCGGCCATAACTTTTGACTCCCTTATCGGATTTTGACGATTCAACTTGCGTTGGATTCGTCTTTCAAAGAGGAACAACTTTGATGTTTTATAAGAATTCAAATTTGAGTTTTAATTTACCAAAAATAACTTTAAAGACAACTGATATGCAAATGGGTTTTATCAACCCATTTTGGGAGCAAATCCAATTTTGGAAATCGGACGTTTAACTTAATCCCAACTCAAAATCAAGAAAAGTGATCAACATGAACCTCAGAGAGGGTTCCAATACCTTTCAAAAAATTTAAGAATCACTCGATTCGGATAAGTGGTGACATCATTATAGCTTCTTCAAGTTGAGGGCAAATATTAAGACATTTCCCTTTTTAACATTCAGAATTTTTCCCACTTCTATTTTGACACCCATGAACATTCCTAAAACCTTTTTAATACTATAATACCTTATCTTAATATTTAATTAAGACTACAAGGATTTAAAATTCTTATTTCATAGAAAGTGGAGGCTTACAAAGGCTTAAAGCCTTGGCACTAGTTCTATATATGAACAAAAGTTCCGGGGTGCTACAGAGATGGAGTTGAGGTCAAGGGACAGAGATCTGATGTTTTTTTTAGAGAGGAAATTAAAGAGAGATGGGAGCAAAAAGAAATCAGAGATTAGAAACAATCCATAAAAGTTCAAGTGAAAAATCCTCCCAAGTAAGCTCAAACCCCAACTCTTTATAATTATATAATCTTGGGAGTTCAGTTACGACATTCCAATATTATAGGGAGATGTACGGAGAAAGACAGAAATAGAGTTCAAATTTTTTTGAAAAGACTAAAGCAAAACTTCTAACTTCTTACTTTTTATGTTTGATAAAAAAAAATTTCTATGTACATGATTATTGTCGTGAGAAAATATTCTACATTAGTTTGATATAAATAGCCGTGCAAGTTGAGCGAGGTAGAGCATCATTTGTTAAGATCACTGCACCACAACCTACTGCATCGACCAGCTAAGTAGAATCAGTCCCTTGTTAAGAGTTGGTCCTAATTGGAATTCTACACACTCTAAAACTCTACATGATTCAAAAAAAAAACCCTACTAAAGATTAATTATATAAAGAAAATTTAAAGAATATATTAGTTTGAAATAAAAGGCATAAGCATTTAAAACAAATTAATATATAATATTGTAGTTAATAAATATTAATAATAATTATATATTTATTGATTATTAATTATATAATATAATAATTAATTAAAAATAATAGTTATTATCATAATATTTTTAGAAAAATAATACGTGCAAAGCACGTGCAATTTTACTAGTGTATATATATATATATACTAGTGGGTAGCACGTGCAATGTATGTGATAGAGAGGAAGAGGAGAGAGATTGAGAAGAGAGACCCTAGTGAGGGCATTTCGAAAAAAAAATAAGGAATATTTTGGGTATAGAAACTTGAGGGACATTTTGGATAAAAACAATTGTGAGAGACACATTGATTATTGAAATATGATATTGTGACATTTTAAGAACCAAAAAACTTTAGAGAATGTTTTTGGGTATAGCAAAGAAAGGGGGCAGGCAAGACCTTGTCGAGACGTTATTCTTTTGGAGCATTTTGCCAAGAGAGCGAGGAGTCCGGTTATGCCACTAAGTGTGACCTCTTTTAACACTACATAACTGTGAAGAATATTCACCCACCCTATGGTTCACCCACTTATCCTTGGGAATTAGAAAAAATATGATTTTTTTTTAACCCTTGAAGTTAGTGAATTTTAATCAAGTTTTAAAAGAAATTATATTTTTCTAATAACCAAGAATAAGTGGTTGAACCCTAGGGTCGGTGAATCTTAACCACAATTGGAGTCCCGTTATGCCATTGAGGTTGCCATGTGTCTCTTTTGACACCCCTTAACTATGGTTAAGATTTATCTACCCCTAGATTTCACTCACCTATCCTTGTTTTTTAGAATTTTTTTTTAAGCTTAGTTAAAATTCACTAATTCTTAGGGTTTACTTTTTTTTTTCCCAAAATCCAATGATAAGTGGATGAACCTTAGAAGTGGGTGAATCTTAACCACAGTTTAAGAGTGTTAAAAGAGACACATGGCGACCTCAATGGTGTAATGGGATTCCAAGAAGTCCGGTTATAACTGTGGAGAATTTCAAGCCTAATAGATAGATGAGTGAGGGGTAATATGGGAATCAAGCAAACATTTAATTTAAGTGTTCGACTTATTTAATGATTATGATTATGATAAGGGCAGTTTGAGAATTTTGCAAAATTTCACCTACTTTTTTAAGGGCTCATTATGCAAAGGGTAGTTTTGAAATTTTGCTAAATTTCATCATGTTTCCAAGGGCTCATTACGCAAAGGTAGTTTTGGAATTAGAAAAAAGATTCAATCAACGTTTTGAACATGAGGAATCCTCTTCTTTATATATATATGTATATAAAAGAAGACATTCAACTCACAAAACTCCTTTTGTTGGTCATTGCTAAAAAAGGCACAGTTTCAGGAGATTTAATACTGTTGACAACCAACATGTCTACTAAGAAATAATAAGACTTGATATATGGCCAGACTTTGGAGAACAATCTCTAGGCTCTAGGTCAGGATCATCCTATGGCTACTACTTAACAAAATTATGATACAAACATAATCATAACCTTGACCATAACATAGACAATATTTAGATTTTTTTCTATGTGGTGAAATCACTGTTGTCAGAACCAGACCGGACTGGCCGATCGAACCGGAAAAACCAGAAACCAGTCCCCTCACCGGTTCCCAACCCCCCCCCCAAAAAAAAAAAACTGGACCGTTTTAAAAACCGTTCATTTTCGTGAAAACGAGAAGAACCAGCTCCGTTGAACCGGGAACCGGTGGTCAGAAACGGTTGAGAACCGGTCATAATGGGTAAAAATGAAATTATAAAGAAGTAAAATAAAAAAGGACACGGTTGAACCAGATCGGTCAAACCGAGAACCGGCCACTCAACTGGTTCGGTTCTGATAACATTGGGTGAAATGGTGGCAGTTGGATCTCCCACTTGTATGGTTGTGTGTATGTGTGAAACATGTATGCTTTTTTATGTGTCTCCCCATCTCTTCCCTTATATATACTAGTGGGTAGCATGTGAAATTCACGTGTGAGAGGGAAGGCAAAGAGAGAGAGTGGTAAGAAGGGCCTAGTGGGTTTATGCACATATCAAAGGGGAGACGCAGGTAGGGTATCAAAAAATCCCACGTAGAAGGGTAATCGGCCCTGCCCTGCCCTGCCCTCCAAAGCCCTGCCCTTCCCAGCCCTTGGGCCCGGCAGGGTCCAAAATCTAAAAGCCCTGCGTCTACTGGGCTAGGGCCAGGGCTCCCCCCAGCCCTGCCCTTTAAAACCCGGCCCTGCCCTACACAGTTACACATATATTTATATATATATATATGAAATTACTCATATAACCATCTCAAACGGTTTAATAGTAGGGTTATATGAGTAATTTCCAAAACTCAACTATATATATATATATCGTTTGCCTATTACTTAAATCCTAACCCTAATCTCATTTACTTCCTGAGTTCCTGCCTCTGTGCCTAGGTGCCTTCTACTCTCTTCTCTCTCAGATCTCAACTCTCAAGTTTCAAGCAAGCTTCCTGACTTCTGAGTTCATGTGGCCTGCCTCCATGCCTCGATGCCTCTTGCTCTCTTCTCTCTCAAGTCTCAAGCTTCGTGGACAGTGCTCAGAGGAGAGGATCGCGGGCTCATGGCCACCACTCCCGGCCACTGCTCACGCTCACGCAGTCACGCTCATGCTCACTCTCATGCTCACAGACTCACGATTACCCTAACCCCTTACTCCCTTAGTAGTTAATACCCTAACCACTAAAAAAATCTAAAACCCTATTTTCAAAGCCCTAACTATTTTGATATATATATATATATATATATGTGAAATTTTGAATTCCTCTCTGAATTGTAATACTTTTTGTTTGTTTTTAATTTTAATTTTTTTATTAAAAATTCAAAACCCTAACCATCAATACTTTTTGGATATTACAATTTGAATATTATTGATTAGAATATGTTGTTTATTCCAATTTGAATATTATTCTGATTTCCTCTCTGATTCTGATATTTCTGGAACTATTCTGATATTGTTTAAGAGATTCTGATTATTCTGAAACTGTTTTTTTTTTTAATTTTAATTCGAATATTGCTGATTTTTTATTCTGAAATTTTTTATTTTGATATTTATGGGTGAACTTGTTGATTATTTTATTATGATATTTCTGGGTGAACTTTCTGATTTTTTATTCTGAACTTGCTATTTTTTTTTATTCTGAACTTGCTAATTATTTGATTCTGAACTTGTTGATTTGATTCGATTCTGGGTATATTTTGATATTCTGAACTTGCTGCTGCTGATTAGATTTTAATATTGTTGAGTATATTCTGATATTTTTTATTAGATTTAGAATGATATATTAGTGAATGATATAGATAATTAAACTCATTATAAATTTTGTTCTATATAATTTTACTTTGTTTTATTCTAATATGTCAGCCTACCTATGATTGACAAGGAATTTTTTTTTTAACTTTGTCATTACTCTTTTTGTTGCAATGCCGGTCCCAAGCCCAGAAAAAAAGAGGAGGGTATCCATTTCCATGTCAGGTTGACAGTCGGTGTGGAAAAAAAATCTTGTCATCTCAAATCACAAAAAAATCTCTGCTCTTTCTTCCAATCCTTTCGGTCCTTTGACCCTGCACTCACCCTTGAGAGTAGGGCTAGGGCCCAATCAATCTCGGCCAGTGTAGAAAAAAAATCTCGTCATCTCAAATCACAAAAAAAATCCCGCTCTTTCTTTCGGTCCTTCCGTTTAGCCCTGCACTCACCCTTGAGGGCAGGGCTAGGACCCAATCAAACCCCGCCCTTGAAGGGCTAGGGCCCTACTCTTATAGGGAATGGTAGGGCTAGGGCTGACCCCGGCCCTGCCCTTTGACAGCCCTAGACGAGGGAGAGAAAAATGGTTAGAAAAGTCAGTGCGGTTGAAAACACATTTCAACCTAGAGAGTGGGAGAGAAAAATTAGATAATAGATAGTCGAGAGAATCAACCAATGATTTTAAAATTCTTAAATATCTATTCACTAAATAACAATAAGATAATATGATATTTGAATTTTTTGTCATAATAAACAAAGTCAATCAACTGTCACCTACCTCTCCTTCTCTTATATATATATATATATATATATATATTTTTTTTTTATGTATATGGATTGTTATGACATTCACGCCGTACAAGATTCACGCAAGCATGAAATTGTGGCAGTTTTATAATTTTATGAAAAATCTGATTTTTAATAACTACCCGAGCAATACTCCTTAATTACAAAAATGACATCCAAACAAACCTGCGTGAACAATGTTAACCTTCACGTACGGCGTGAAGGTTAACATTTCCCTTTATGTTCTTATGTACTTAATGACTTTCAAGTTCAAAAGTTATTATAAATAAAATTATAATTATTTATCTATTATGTTTGAGTTGAGGTTTTGGCCCATGGGTTGAATTTGTTTCAATTTCAACCTCTTATAAAAATGGGTAAGTATTGAGTTGAGCTTAGGACTGTCAAGAGCTAAGCCAGCTTGATTCGACTCGAAGTGAGTGGAGCTTGAACGAGTTTTTGGTAGCCGGTTCAGCTGATCCGAGCCAATCTAGTGGAGTCAGCTTGTATACTAAATGAGCCAAAGACAAACAACAGGCAACTCGGCTCGACTCGGTTCAATTAAACTATTTCTTAGAAACAAAGACCCCTAGCACTACAAATATTTCATGACTTGGGATATTCTCTTGAAACACGTCACATAACCCCTTGCATGCTAACAGAGACATGAATTTGCGTGCACAAACTTGATATGCGTGTGCAAAAGGTAGGCGGCGTGTTCCAAGTAGTGTTGCGGTCTCCTCGCCAATACCAACTGGAGAAGATCCCAAATCATATTTCATATAAGAATATAGCGTACTTAATAAATAATTTTTAGAAGAGTGCCAACCGGTACGCATTTAGTAAAAAAAATTCGACATACCCAGAGTGGGTGCAACAAGTGGTGTTGCAACCCTAGAAGATGGTGTGACACTTGTTGCCACCACCTTGCGTTGGAGAAGACTGCATTGGGGTTAGCATTTCAGAAAGTTTTATTAAAGTAAAACTTAAAAGAGTAACTTTCACACCATGAGAATGCGTGTTGCTATGAACAGCTACAGAACTCAGCCGGGCCTAATAACAGTAAAGATCTGTAGTCAAGTCTATGCAGTAGGAGACATGGTCATCATTAGATCAACCAAATGCTAGGGCATATCTTGAATTACAGGATTGCAGTAGGAGACATGGTCATCATTAGATCAACCAAATGCTAGGGCATATCTTGAATTATAGGATTTTCGTCCTGCCTAGACAATTGTCTAAAGGTACAAAAGAACACAGCATTAGATGCTCAAGCTTGTGAAAAACTCGGATCTTGAATGTCCCGAAACATATAGAGTTCTAAGCCTTCGAAAATGCAATAAAAGAATACCGCTAAACCACAATTTTTCACCACATTGATTTTGGAACCAATGGTCCATTCTTCTGCTGACTTATACAGCTCGTTAATGGTTAGGAAATTTGAGTCACTTTGTCTAAGGTTTTCAGCACAAGTAATTCTTACCATCATGAGAATTCAAGTCTTGTCATTTTTTAATTAGATTTGAAATCATTAATTTTACTGCTTTTGAAGTCCTACAGGAATTGCAACCCAAGAGATGAAAACACACTAAAAATTTAATTATCAAAAGAAAATGAATATTGACAAAAGACAAAATTTGTAAAGTGTAGCAAAATAATGGACCTAAGCGAAAATGTGTGGATTATGAGCTGTAGTTGATTAAAGGTAGAGAAATGTTTGGATGATGATCACAATAGTATGCTTTTTGAGCCATGACAAATCCAAACTATTAAATCAAAGATTTATCATAATAAATGCCTAGCATCATATGAATGGAATCTAAACCCTATTCCAAATAGGAAACCAAGTCTTAATAATAATTAACCAATTTGCATCACATAGCAAGGGAAACCGAGATACTCGTTTTCCGTTTCTGCTTTGGAGGAAATCTGTGAAACCAGTTTTCAGGTTCCCTTTTGCTACCTCGTTCTACGTTGTTGGTCCTGTCACCCATGGCTACGAGGGAACAAACCATGAACTCTGATGTCACTCATCAGAGACTTCAATTGCTCTATAAACTCACATAGCAATCAGCCAATCACACGTTCAAGTATATTACAGATTACAAATACAAATGCACAAGGAAGCAAAGATGCCTAGTAAATTCAGGTCCAAGACAGTCACTGAACAAGTACGCAAGGGAAACCTATAAGCTATAAAAGCAACTCAGGAAAGTTTTATACTTAGCCGTGCAAGTTTTAAGAAAAACCCAGACTGAGTTGCACCACTTTAACTGTTCTGCAAACTACAAGAGTTTGGAGGACTGGCAAAAGCTAAGATATCTTCTCCCTCTTTGCCGACTACTAGAGAAGAAAAGGCATTTGATGTCCCTTCTCCGAAAGTGCCGCCAGATTGGGTGGATAGAGGAATATCAGCCATGGCCTTGGCCCTCGCAAAATCATCCGTCGAGTAGGGTGCATGGAGCGGAGGGGCCTTCATCTGGGTCTTGCCTTCAAGAATCCTCACCACTTCAGACATGGTAGGCCTGAGTGTAGGGGATGGATTAGTGCATAACATTGCAAGCTCTAAAATTGTCAGCGCTTCTTTCATCAAGTAATCGTATCCCAAGTTTGGATCAACCAGTGCTATAAGATTTCCCTTCTGTTGTAGAACATAGGCCTGCAGTTTTACACCAAAGCAAGTGAGTTTGAAGGCCTAACAAAAATGCAGAACCTGTTAAATACATGTTTTTGGCATTCGAAATCCACATACTTCATCTAGTAAGAAGTAGGACTCATTTAGGTTTGCTTACCAAATCTAGAAGATAAAAACTCTCCTCATTTGGCTTATATTTCATGCTATTCTTCCCACTCACGATTTCAAGTACGACAACTCCAAAGCTGTAAACATCAGCTTTGTTTGTTAAGTAACCCCGCATGGCATACTCGGGGGCCATATATCCACTGCATAAATTACCATGTATTAAGAACATATGAAAATGATAGTCCACAAACCATTTTATTATTTCTTCTGTTTAAACGTATAACTCTGACAAGGTAAGAATCAAGCTAAGAGAAAGGTATAGGGTACATTACGTGGTCCCTGCTATTCTAGTGATGACATGTGTCTTTTCCCCTTCATAAAGCTTAGCAAATCCAAAATCAGATATTTTCGCATTGAGATCTTCGTCAAGCAAAACATTGGTTGGCTTAACATCCCTGTGGACAATCTTCAGTTTGGATTCTTCATGGAGAAAAGCCAGACCTTTTGCAATTCCAAGACAAATCTTAACCCTGGTTGGCCAGGTTAGTCTTGACTTGATTTCCTCAAGACCTGTGTAGATCACCCAATCTCAAATAATTCGGCAAACTAAAAATTCGTGAATAATTTGGAGAATAATTCAACACACCTAAAATTCCCGAATTTTTTAAAAATTCGGAGAATTTTGTTACTATGCTCGGGAGAATACATAAACTAAGACTTAAGTACTTTCACAGAGTAAGCTTGTACAAGTTTACCAAATAAAGCATGCGCCAGTGAATTATTTTCCATGTACTCGTACACAATCAGGAGTTGGTTGTCTTCGGTACAGCATCCCAATAGTTTTACAAGATTTGGGTGCTGCAGAGCAGCAATAGTGCCTATTTCATTCACAAACTCACGGACACCTTGCTTCGATTTTGGTGAAAGCTGCTTCACTGCTATTGGCGTGCCATTTGGAAGTACTCCCTGCAAGAAAACATGGAAATGGCAAATTTGCATGTGAGTAGTAATCTGAGGAGATTTAGGATTTGCAAAACACCAAGTTGAAAGTAGTAGACCTTGTAAACAGGCCCAAAACCTCCTTCACCTATCTTGTTTGCAGAGCTGAAATTTTGAGTAGCAGCTTTTATTTGCCGGAAATTGAAAAATCCTCCTGGGAATAATTCAAGATATTTTAATTCTGTTTCAAAACAGCAGCCATCAAACATAGAATTTGTCAATATATGTATGTAAAACTCTTTGCACGAAAATGCATAAATCATGAGGATAACGATCTAGATGTGTGTGGAACTTGGGCAGGTGGCATTAAGTGTATATGGTAGATTTACTGGTTACAATTTAATCCTTTTCACCTTCACTAGGCAATTTTTTGCCTCCGAGATAGCCCATTTTCCAAATGAAAACTACAACCAAAACAAGGAGAAACAATGTAGATCCCACAATCCCAGCAATAATTACACCAGAAAGCTTTCTGCTTTTTGGGACTGAATCAGGAGACATATTAGAGTCATCAGAAACATTGAAGACAGGTACAAACAAAAGTGGGAACAAAAACGAATATAGAGAAGGGTAAAAATCTACAAGGAGATACTGCAATAGCTGATATAAGAGGACCCCGTTGCTGTGTAGTGGAAAAAGAGCCTTTGCCAGCCCAATAGAAGTGGATCTCCAGTAGGTTGTCACTCACAACAGCAGGGAAGTCCTCATAAAATTCTTTATTAAGACCCCCTGCAGCTTCTTCGATATTAAAATTCGAGAGTCTTGTCTCATTCTGCAATAATAATATGCTTTAGAGAGGAGTGCCACTGGTAAAGTAGGAGTATTACGATTATATGAATGGATTACTTACCTGAATTTTCACATTAAAAATACGTTTGAAATGAGAATCTTTTTCCTCTGTGAATGCTATTTCAGTAAAGTGAAGTCTCACGGTGTAATTTCCATTCTTTAAACAGAATCCATAATACTTCAGAGATAGAGGCGATATGCGTGCTGTCGAGTATAGAGCCGTATCGACCATGGAAAGTCCACATGTTCTGTTCACTATGTAGATGCTTTCAGAAGAAGAGACCTCTCCCACACTACTATATCCCCATTTTTTGTTTGGACTTAGATAGAAAGTCGATGCACCATAGTGTTGTTTATCAGCTTCGAAAATACTTCCATTGATGGTAACTTCATCACCACCACAGTTTATGTACAAGTAATCATCTGTAATAAATATGATAGTCATCAGACCAAATTTTTGTTGAGAAACACTTCATCTCAACCGAGAACAGAATTGACAAGAACGCCTGCAACAACCATATGTAGGTACCGCTTAAGTGTTAGGACTGTGCACATTTTACACTAACAAAATGCAAATGAACATGAACATAGGTGGACAATGACCTTACCCCAAAAAAAGGTTATAAACAAAATATAACTCACCAAACCCATTGATATGCACTATCCATGAGGAGGGCCACCTACTGGATGGACATAATCCTAAAATCTTACTATTTAAACAGTTATAAGTATAACAACATGAACTCTGCTAACCTTTATTTAATAGCTCTCTGAATTTTAGCAAAGGGCTGGTTATCAAGTACAGGTTTTGAGATTAACAGGCGGTTCACAATTGAATGGTATGGATCAATGTTTTAAAAGACGAAGGCCCGAGGCGAGGTGTTAGGACCTCAAGATGCATGAGGCATAAGCCTCAAGATGTGAGGCTTAAGCTTCACAAGAAAGCCTCACGTTCCGTCATTTTAGCAAATAAATAAAATATAAGAAAAATTGCAAAATGATTCAAAAAGTTAATTGAAGATTATAATATATAATTATATATACATACATACATACATACATATATATGTATTCGTGTGCATTGTGTGTGCGCACAGGCGCATACACACATAGGAAATAGTAGTAGAAATAATAAATACTATATCAATTATTTAAAAATAAAAAATATATAAGAGAGGCAAGCAAATGTTGAAATTTAGATTTACTTTTAGTTCACATACATATTGATGATGATGTTCGATCCTCAATTTATGCCTTACATTTAGAATTTAGTAAAAAATTACAAAGAGGTCATGAACCACATTGTAGGCCAGTGGCTCCAAATCTTTGCACCATCTACTAGGTAACTTAGTGTGAATTAGACTCGAAGGGTTATAACAGCCTAAATACGTATAACATTAGCAACTCATAACATTCTGATGTACCAACGCTATGAAATATTTTCCAACAAGCTTGAATTATGGGAAACGTAGAAAGTTCCCAAATGAGGTTGAGTTACTTCGGAAAATTCCCAGTGGTTTGCTCTCAGTAGTGCATGGTTCTAACAAAATAAATGGAATCATACAAGCTACAAAGACAAACTAGTGAGTCGAATTAGATTTCTAATCTGAATATCTACAGAGACTAAAAAGGGTGATGTTAGAAGTTTTAAAAGACAAGAAGATGAGTCGTAAAATATTTGTTGTTGAATTGAAAACTTTTGACTTTGTTGAGGAGGTCGGGAATACTCATGGGGTGGTCCCTCAAGGTTATCGAAAGAGGTCGGGGTTTTCGGTAGGACTCCTGCTCGAGGGGTGGTCCCTCATGAGTTACTTCCTGCAAGTAACGCAGTCGGTTGGGTGTTTAACTTCATTTCTGAATGTATCCAAGCCAAAGAGGAAGCATATAGCATGAACCAACTTTCTAGGTCCTCCAATATTCTACTACTCGAAAGAAAGAACACAAGAAATGTGTTCATCTCTTTGTTATGGCTTCCTTCTTTGAGCGGTAGGATTCAATGGATTTCTTCCCAGAGGGTCGCAAAAGAAACGGGTGTCGGGGGGGGGGGGGGGGGGGGAAGCTCTAAAATCGTTTATTCCCCAAAAACCCCCACCTTCCCAATGTTTGACCTTTCAGACCATGGTTAGACTTCCCTCATCTCCACCCCTGAAGGATTTACACTCTGCTGCTACCCCCTCACTGGATATATGTCCCAACCAATATGTCCCAACCAAGTTTATGCGGAGGGTTGGTGGAACATGGATCTCATGGAGGCTTGCATCCGTGTTCAAGAATCGAGTCTTGACCGAATACCTTGGACAATTTGAATACCGGACAGAGGTCACCTTCATACGGTCGCCATTCAAGTTTTGACATTGTTGCCGTCTTATCGAGCGATTCCAGTGCTTCCCACCAGTCGACCAAGGGGTGGATTTAAATTTCACAAACGAGGAACAAGCCCTGATAGTCGTAAATGGCAAGGTGCTCTACCAATCACATGAACACCACAATTAAAAGGCAAAGTTATTAATTACTGGCAAGAAAGCCTCCTCCCCAGATGAGTGCAGTAGAGAGCCTAACATTGGGACAGGGACAAGGTCAATATTCGATAGCTACTATAGAGCCTAAGACTGACATCATGTGGACCGCAACCAGAGTCTTCTACGCCAATGAAGAAAGCGGAAATGCTATAGGGAATGAGTCGGATGTCATATGATAATGGGAAACTTTATTGAGAACATTGTACTGGATCACAGCCTTTCCATATGACGGTACTTCTGCAAACTGAGTGTCAATTGTCTAGCAGATATATGGAGGAGCTTCTCCACCCCCAGCCGAGCATCGATCAGTGCAAATTGAAGGCAACTAGGCATTGTTTGAGAGAAGGAATAAGAGACAGGTAGTTTGAAAATAGAAAAACAAAAGGTAAAGGTAAAGTAGACAACTGTTTCGGGAGTCTCTGGTCTTGTGACATGTTGTCTGAAAGAGAGCTGAATATATAGCTCATGTGGACTATGTCCAATCCATTGTGGGTTTGGGGGCAGACTTTGACCTATGAGACACATCATAATAAAGCCCTGGCTTCTTTACCTCCAGGGTCATCCACTCTCAAACCCATCTTCTGTGCCCCCACTCTCAAGCCCATCACAAAACAAAACGATCCATTCAATGTATGGGCCATTATACTAGGGGACATTAACCTGGTTTGCCCTTCTAAGGATCAACCAAGGACTGAGGCCCTATCGCAAGGAAGTTGTAATGGCCAGAGTTTCCATCTGTCATATTTACCAAAGCTTCGATGCAGGAATCATGAGCTCTAGTGGTGCTCCTACGATCAGTGTGGGGACCTCTTTGATGCAGGAATCATGAGCTCTAGTGGGCCTCTTCGATGCTGGTACAATTTTCGCACATTGTTTTCAGACTTGGATGCCCAATCCTCACAGACGATCTGGTTTCAGTCGACGTGTATCCTGGAACGTCGGAGGATTGGATATTGCCGACAAACGGATTAGCAATTAAACATCTTGTCCAATCCAAGAGGCCGTCAATCCTTTGCACCCAAGAAACGAAGATAGAGAATATTCAGGATTATCACTTAGAGATATTTGAGGTGAAGTAGTTGTTGAATGACTCCGTACCACATATTAGCGCCTCAGGGGGTATTCTTGTGATCTGGGACAAGTAGAGAGTAGAAGCCTGGATTCGAAATCTGGTGCCTATTCGCTCTCTATCCTCTGTAAGTTGTTAGTGAAGGGCATATTTGGACATTTATGGGATCTATGGGCCCTTAGTCTTTGCAGAACATTAGGCTTTCTGGGAAGAGATAAATGATATCAGTGTGTGATGGGACGCCCCCTGGTGTTTAGGAGGGGATTTTAATTGTGTCTGATTTCTTCATGAAAGGAGAGGGTCACTATTTTAATGCCAAAATGCGTCGATTTGGGGCATTTATCTCCACTCATAGTATCCATGATAACCCAATGAAAGGTGTCCAATTCACATGGACCCAGTCATCTTCACGTTTATTAGCTAGCAGTTTAGACATTTCTTTTCAGTGCTGAATGGGAGCAACTCATTCTGCATATTATACAATCACGCCTCCCTATAGTGGCCTCGGATCATGTCCCAATTATGTTGGGCTCATAGTGCTTTAAAGGGAGGGGAGAGGTCACTCCCTTTCAATTTAGAAACATGTGGTTGGAGGATGAGAGGTTCAAAGGGCCGGTGGCTAAAGTCTGACACTCATAACTAGTTTGGGGTTTTGCTAGTACCAAGTTCGTATTCAAACTCAAAGCCCTCAAAGTTAAGGTTAAAGAGTGGAATATGGTGAAAGGAGTATGGAAGGATAAGAAACAAGAGATAGAGAAGAGATTCATTTCTTTTTAGAAAAATCTTTAAAGGAGAAGCACCCGTGGAGACCAAAGTTGGATGAGCTTCCCTTTGCAATCCTTTCCCTGGACACAAGGGTAGATCTGGAAACCCATTTTGTGAGGTTTTGAGAGCAATTTAAGCTCTACTCTAGGGGACAAGGCTCCAAGGTCTGATGGTTTTTCTAGAGTTTTATAGATACTATTGGGACATAGTAGGTTTTGATTTCTTAGCAGTCATGCAGGAATTCTATGACTCTACAAATTTGACAAGGTACTAAATAGTACATTTGTGGCGTTGAATCCCAAGAAAGAAGGTGCTCAAGAATGGAAGGATTTTTATCCAATTAGTCTTGTGAGCAGTGTTTAGAAGATCCTCTTTAAGGTATTGGCATTTGGGTTGAAGGAGGTCTTGGGAACAATCATCTCTCCCCAAAGTAGAAAGAGGAAGAAGAACAAAAATAATAGAAAGATGAAGAAAAGAAAAGAAGGGAAAGGGATTAGAGAGATTGTGATTTACTTCTCTCTTGTCATTTACATATTATTACTTAAATGGAAAATTCAATATTTACTTTATGTGTAGTACGCGTACTAGCCACGGTGTGCATAAACACACGGTATAGCTAATAACATGAAATACCATAGATACCCCCTGTCAACACTCCTCTTCAAGATGGTGCATATTATCATGCCCATCTTGCCTAACATTTCAAGTTCAAGTGGCCCAGCATTACTAACTAGCCTGGTAAGAACATCAACTAGTTGATAATTAGTCTTCATATACGGAGTGTACACTTTGCCTCAGAGTTCTAAAATCCACTTTTTAAAGTCTTTTAGAAAATTTCAACTTTCAAATACTAAGGTATTCCTTAAATCTTAAAATTTCATAAATTCTAGCATATCAAAATATTACTAAAACCTAAAAGTTTGGTGAAAAAATTCTCATCAAAAATATTTTCAATTACAGGATCAAAAAGTCAATTAACAGTTTAGCAGAAAAAGACTTACATTTAAGTTGTATAAAACTTAAGCATATTATGAGTACCTTTCATTTAAAACTCTCAATCTTAAATTCCAAAAGAATCATATGGATATGTTTCTGGGTATGAGTCGTATGAATATGTGTATAGATGTGTACAGCCTTATTGTAAAAGAATATTTCTCTTTTATGTTTATGTTTCTTTTATACACTATAATCTTGGGATACTATTATTTCTCTTATATGCTAATAGTATACCATTAGTGAAATATAAATAAGAAAGAGTAGGAGAGAGACAATTAACTCTCTCTAATATTTTTCCTAATCTCTTCTTCCTTTTCTCTTTCTCTCAAACCCTAGACCTTGTAATGCTAAATCACAACTCTAAACCTAATCAAACCAAACCAACTTGGTAACAGAGCAGGAAATAAAGGCATGCATTTTTCTTTTTCTTTTTTTAATGGCATGAATAGTGCATCATGAATAGTGTTGCATGAATAGTGTTGCAGGAATCTTGTATGGATTCGTAGATCGGCATTTTTTTAAAAATTGTGATGATTTTTCCCGAAATTTTTTAAAGCTTGGAGGTGGATGTTTTTTGAATTTCTCTGATTTTAAAAATAAAATCAGATTTAGAATAGTGAATCATGCGATCTGTTTGGGGTTATTTGACAAAATATATTGGTATTGTTTGGTCCATATTAAAATTTTGGATTGTACGAAACAAATTTCTTTAAGATCGGATAAGTACCGAAGGTGTGGTGATGATTCCCCCCCATATGTACAATTTTTCACTATTCACGGGCCTTGAAATTCTAGTTTTTTGTTTGATTTCAATTCCATTGTGTTTGGAATATATCTCAGTGAGTGTGATACTTGTTTTCCATGAGTTAAGGGTGGTGATACCCTATTTTGGTGATTTCTTAGGGTAGTAAAACCCTAATTTTTTCCTTTTCTAGGGTGGTGAATCCCTAAGGTACAAGTTTGTGATTACTCATGATTGTTTCTTTATTTAGAAAGTATGGCAGATGAGTCTGAGATTAGTGAGTCCTCTAGTATCCCTGTGCAAGGAGGAGAAAGTATTGAGGTTAGTGCAAGTGATGCTCCCAGTCTCCAAATTACAACTGTAAAATTCTATGGAACTAATTTTGTGGCATGGTTTCAATCTGTTACATTGTTTGTCAAAGGCAAGGGGAAGATGCGTTATTTGACTGGTACCACTCTGATCCTTGAGCTAGCTTATGCCAAGTGGGAATTTGAGAATGTCATTGTTATGTTATGGCTCCTTCACTCGATGCAATTGGATATTAGTAGTGGATATTTATTTCTCTCCACGGCCAAGGAGATATGGGAAGCAGTTACACATAGCTATCGCATAAACTAGGCGGTTCTTGTCTCTAGGCAGAGTTTTATGTCTAGATTGATTTTGAAGTGGGCAATGCAACTCATATATTTGAGTTACGACAAAGCAGCTAGCAATTGAAGCAAGGAGATAAGTCTATTCCACTGTGTTACTCCACTCTTCGTCGTCTCTAGGAAGAGTTGGACAATTATCATACCTTTCAGGGCAAGATTCTTGAAGATGCCACTACTTACAGGAAATTATCAGAGTAGACTCGAGTCTTTGAACTCCTTGCTAGACTGAATGCATATACTGCTTATAGGAAATTATTAGAGCAGACTCGGGTGTTTCAACTCCTTGCTGGACTGAATGTAGATTATGAACAGGTGCGGGATCAGATCATTAGGGAGGAGCCCTCACCATCCCCAATGGATGTCTACTCTAATTTGCATCGTGAGGAGCGTCGATGGAGTGCTATACTCCAAACCCCTTCACTTGATAGATCTATCTTGCCCTCCTCATCACATAGGAGGGCAGGAGTAAGGGTCGTGGTAGAGGACGAGGTAGGTTTGGACCCTTTAGTTCCTCAAGTGGCCGTGAGGACAAAGATAGACTTAAGTATGACCATGGTGGGCGCCCCCGTCATACGAGAGATACATGCGGGGATTTACAAGGTCGTCCACCACCACGGGGTCCTATTGGTACTGGGCGTGGCGACAAGGACAGACGATATAGTTCAGGAGAGGGATCAAATGCTCACTCAGTTGTTTTTACTGCATCGGTATCCACTGCTACACCATCACCAATGCTTTCTTCTGATAGCCCTAGCCTTTCCAAAGGTGAGATCGAGGTATTCCGTCGTTTTATGTCCCAATTGGAACCTTCTACTATAGCCTTTGCCACTTCGGTTCCTTACTCAAGTACTTCAGCCTAAGCTCTCAATACATCTGTTTCCGATCCTTGTCGCTCCTGGATTATTGCTTCAGGAGCATCTGATCGCATGACTAGTATGTCCTCACTTTTTCTTCTTACTTCATTGAGTTTGGTAGAGACAAACTCAAAGTGGCTGATGGTTCCCTTTTGTCTATTGCGGTAAAGGGAGTGTTTCTGTTACTCCATCTATGTCCTTATCCTCTATTTTGCATATTCCAAACTTTACTTTGAATCTTCTATCTATTAGTTATATCACAAAATCGTTGAATTGTAGTGTCACCTTTTTTCCGTCTCACTATGTGTTTTGGGATTTGGAAATTAGGACGATTGGTACGGTATCACGGGCAAAACATGTAGCTAGTCAAATCCCGTGCGGCACTTGATCTATCCGTCGACCAACTAACTTGTTCGAAAATAAGAGTAAAGCACACCACAATACACAAGAAAGAAGCAAAGATCAATAATATTGCATCAAAGAAAAGGTTACAAGACACTAATCATGCAAAGTAATACAAAGACACTAGGGGAGCAGGTGATCAACGATGGTGTAAAGATAACTCACTCAAGTGAACTACCACCTCCCTTACAAGGTGGATACTAAACCTTTTACAGGTTTATAGAAGGAAATATCCTACATGCTGGTGGAGTCATACTCCCTTGTTACAAAAATACCACTAAGACTTTAAGGACTAAACTACCCTTTAAGAAAAGAGAAAAAAAACACAAATAGTGACACCACCAAGGTCATGCAAACATTGTTGAACGAATGGTCGTGACACACTCCCCCACTTGTTAAGTTGACACTCTCGTTGACTTGTTCGCTAAGTATTCTTTAATCGTGTCTGCGAAGGGGAGAAGGGTGACGCCTAGTTTCCAACTAGCTTCAGCGTCGGACAACCCTTTCCATATTACTAAATACTCCGTGTGCACTGGCCTAGTTGGTGAGGCTTGGACATGACGATCCGCAACAATACGCTCAACTTTTCTTTGGGGTACAGTCGTTACGATAGCTGCAGGCCGGTTTGGAGTGTTGCGAGTGGGGTCTTCCTTGTTTGCATTATAAGGCTTTAACACACTAGCATAGAAGACTGGGTGATATCTATGAAGTGATTGAGGCAATTTCACCCTATATGAGACTTTTCCCACCTTTTTAGTGATAGGAAATTGTCCTTCATATTTATGAACTAAGCTCTTGTTGCCTTTACGAAAGAAATTCAAGTTATCCGGGTTTAGCTTTATCAACTCTAAGTCTCCAACCTTGAACTTATCTTGCCTTCGCTTTGGGTGCGTAAATTTCTTCATTCTTTTAACTGCTTTCTCAAGGTATGATCGGGCAATGTCCGCATTCTTGTTCTACTATTTGGCAAACTTGTATGCGCTTGGACTAGTTCCTTCGTAATTGACAACGACGGTATGAGGCGTTAGTGGTTGTTGCCCGTTTACTAGCTCGAATGGGCTCTTGTTTAACGAAGAGCTCTGTTGTAAGTTGAAGCAAAATTGAGCGACATCGAGTAACTTTACCTAATTCTTCTGATTAGCACTGACAAAATGTCAAAGGTATTCTTCAACGAGAGCGTTAAAACGCTCGGTTTGGCCATCAGTCTAAGGATGACTACTTATTGAGAAGTTGAGCTTGGTCCCAAGAAGCTTGAACAATTTTGACCAAAGCTTTCCCGTGAATCTTGAGTCCCTGTCGCTCACAACGTTCTAAGGCATACCCCTGTATTTCACCACAATCTTCATGAACAAGTAAGTTACTTCCTCTACTGAACAGTGCAATGGTGAGGGAATGAAAGTAACATACTTTGAAAATCTGTCGATCACCACCAAGATCATCCTAAACTCCCCCACTTTTGGTAAAGCTAAGATGAAGTCCATGGAGACACTCTCCCATAGTCTTCTAGAGATAGGTAATGGCTCCAAGAGCCTAAGAGGCATATTTCTTTCCACTTTATCTTGTTGGCACACAAGACAAGTCTTCACATATTCTGCAATATCATCTCGCATATGAGACTAGTAGTAACTCCATTCAAGCAAGGCAAAGGTGCGGCGCCATCCCTGATGGCCTGCCGATGACACTCTCTTATAAGATCCTTCCTTAAGTCCCCCATCCGTAGGACAAAAATGCGGCTTCCCTTTGTGTAAAGAAGCCCATCGTTGATCAAAAAGCGACGAGTCTTGCCATTTTCAACTAGAGGCCAGATTACCTTAGCTTGGTGATCGGTCTTCAACCCTTCACGGATCTTGTCATGCAAGGTAGACTGCACCCGTTGAACACTTCTATGCATCACCTTCTTTAGGGTTGCAAGTTCCGCTTTGAGACTTAAGGCATCGACAACATTGTTGTATCAATCCGGCTTGTACTCTAGCTCAAAGTCGAATTCCGCTAGCAACTCTTGCCAGCGTGCTTCCTTGGACGTTAGCTTCTTCTACGCCATAAAGTGGCACACAACCATATTGTTGGTCTTCACCACAAATTTTGATCCAAGTAATGCCTCCACACCCGAAGGCAATGCACCACTGCGAGCAACTCTTTCTCTTGAGTTGTGTAGCGATGCTCAATTTTCGATAGCTTCCGGCTCTCATAAGCAACCAGATGTTCTTCTTGCACTAACACTCCTCCAATAACATAGTCTGACGCATCAGTCTGTACTTTAAAGGGCTTCACCAAGTCTGGCCATACAAGAACAGGATGTTGGGCCACGGTAAGCTTCAGTCTCTCGAAGGCTTCCTGGCACTCCCTTGACCATACCCATGAATGTTCCTTTTTAAGTAGGTCAGTCAATGGTGCTGCTATTGCTGAGTAGCCCTTAATGAACTTACGGTAGTAATTCACAAGGCCTGGGAAGGATCGTAGCTCAGTGGTAGTCGTAGGTGGCTTCCACTCTTGAGTGAATCGAATCTTCTCTTCTTCCATTCTCACTTATCCCTCGCCCAAAACATGGCCAATGAAACTGATACACTCCTGCGCAAATGACCACTTCTCCTTCTTGACATACAAATTGTTCTCTTTTAGCAAGGCCGACACCTTATGCAAGTGCTCAACGTGCTCCTCAAGAGTCGAGCTATACACAACGATATCATCTAAATAGACCACGACGAACTTGTAGAGGAACTTGTGGAATATCTGGTTCATTAGTGTTGAGAAGGTAGCGGGTGCGTTGGTAAGCCCGAAGGGCATCACCATGCCTGACCACAAATCAAGCTTACTGAAGTACTTGGCTGTCGCAAGTTGGTCGAACAAATCAACAATCAACGGGATGGGATACTTGTTCCACACGGTCAACTTGTTCAAATACTCGGTAATCCATGCAAAGCCCATGACTCTCATCATGCTTGTGCTAGAAGAGGATTGGTGCCCCATATGGTGCTTTGGAGGGGCGAATGAAGCCTGAATCCAAAAGGTCATTAAGTTGCTTCCGAAGTTTTGTAAGCTCCGGAGGGGCCACACGATAAAGGGCTTTAATAGGCGGCTTAGCCCCAGGAACAAGTTTTATCTCGTGGTCAATTGCTCGACAAGGAGGAAGGGACTTTGACAACTTATCGGGCATAACGCTAGCAAACTTCGTCAACACCTCGGTCACTTCATTCAGAACTGGACCTTGCTCCAGTTGAGACTCTTCCCTCAACGTGGCCAAATAAGTCATCTCTCCCTTCTTCAACCCTTTCTTAAGCTATTGGGCCGAAAGCATCTTCTCTCCACCTTTGCTTGCCACTATTGGAATCATACATGGAGAGTCGCCAAAGATGCACAATGATCGCGGGTAAAGCATTGGCACAGCCTTGGAATCCTGCAAGAACTCCATCCCCACAATGACCTGGAAGGCATCTATAGGAATCACTATCAAGTTGGTCTTTCCTGACCAAGCTCCTACTTTAATGGGCACCCCCTTGCCTATACCCCATGAATGGGCTATGATGCGACTTGAATCTTTCTCTAGCTTCAACCCGAGTCACTTAATTTCTCCTTCAGCAACAAAGTTATGGGTTGCCCCTGTATCCACCATGGCGCGGTAGCCTTCCCATTGATTTTCAAGTCTACGAACATGAGACCCTTCGACTGTGGTGCCTTCCCCTCACCTTGAGTCTTAAGAGCATTAAGCAACTTGATGGGTACTATCCTAGGCTGCTCTTCCTCATCCTCATCACTATTAGGTGCATCCTTGTGTGTGGTCAAGTTGGCCACCGATGCTTGAAGGGCATTAAGAGCTTGCTTTTATGGGCAAACTGCAACTCGATGTGGTCCACCACATAAGAAGCACTACATTGACTTCAAACCCTTGGATGTTGAAGCTTCCTTACTCGGCCATGACTTTCCATTGTTGTGTTTCTTCTCATATGATGGAGTGTTGTTCGAGTTCACCTTCTTTTTGTTGGGGTCGCTTGTGGAGTAGTTGTTCAGATGCTCTGCGGCTGCTTGTGCTGAAGCTAAATCTTGAACACGTTGCCTCTACAACTCTATTTGTGCCCAAGGTTTCAATTCCTCCATGAAGTAGAACATCTTGTCCTTCTCGAACATATCCTTGATGTCTAGCATGAGGGCCGAGAACCGCTTCACATACTCATGCACAGTGCCTGTCTGTTACAACTATCGCAAGTGCCGCCTAGCGATGTGCTCAACATTCTCGAGCAAGAATTGGGCTTTCAACTCTCTCTTCAAGTTGGCCCAAGAGTCAATGATGCATCTTCCATTTTGAATGTCATCGTATCAAGTACGCTACCATAACTTGGCATCCCCCGATAGATACATTGTTGCTGTTGAGACTTTGACATCCTCTAATTCCTGTCTCATGGCTCGGAAGTACTGTTCCATGTCGAACAAGAAATTCTCATGCTCCTTTGCATCTCTCGCACCACCGTACAAGCGAGGCTCTGATACCTTCACTCGACTAAAAGTCTCAATAGGGCCATGAGGGTGCGAACTAACTGTCATGGTAAGCACATTCAACCGGTTGGAGAGCTCCTCAATCTTGGCTTGGAGAGCATCCACTGTCCCCTTCACGTCCTCGGTTAAGGTCTCCACTGATCCGGCTAATTCTTGGTGTCCTTGTTCCATGTTGCATACTGGGTCATCCATTTGCACCAACATATGCAATATTTCATCGATTTGTGCCATATGAGCTTCCATCTCGTCCAAATGATCCTTGTTAGTGGGCGCTCCTGTCCCTTAAACCATGGTCACGACATTGCTCTGATACCAACTGTCACGGGCAAAGCATGTAGCTAGTCAAATCCCTTGCGGCACTTGATCTATCCGTCGACCAAGCCAGCCTGTTTGGTCAGTTACCTACGAAACAAGAGTAAAGCACACCACAATAAACAAGAAAGAAGCAAAGAAAAATAATATTGCATCAAGGAAAATGTTACAAGACACTATACATGCAAAGTAAAAAAAAGACACTAGGGGAGTAGGTGATCAAAGATGGTGTAAAGACAACTCACTCAAGTGAACTACCACCTCCCTTACAAGGTGGAAGCTAAGCCTTTCACAGGTTTACAGAAGGAAATATCCTACATGCTGGTGGAGTCATACTCCCTTATTACAAAAATGCCACTAAGACTTTAAGGATTAAACTACCCTTTAAGAAAAGAGAAAAAGACAAATAGTGCCACCACCAAGACCATGCAAACATTGCTTGACGAATGGTCGTGACAACGGGCCATGAGGAAAGGGGATTGTATCTGTTGGACCATTTACCACTTATTGCTTCTTCAGTCCAATAGACCGGTCATGATCAACATATCAGTAGTCAGCAAGAGTTATTACAGTGGCACAAGAGTCTTGGCCCCCTTCCATCACTCTTCTTAGGCATTTATTTCCCAAATTATCTTTTTCTAGTTTTGTTTTTCTATTTTAGTGTGAAACATGTGAGTTCGCAAAGCATTGTCGGACCTCTTATCCTTATATTGGTAATAAAAGTGATGCTTCTTTTCCATTGTGCACTCTGATTTGGGGACCATCCCCTATTACTTCTTTTTGTGGTTTCCGTTATTTTGTTACCTGTTCTTCCATCATTTCATCACATGATTGCCAATCAATATAATGGTCACATTAAGACGTTTTGTTTTGACAATGGAGAGGAATATATGTCTGGAAGTTTAGACACCTTCTTTGATTCTTATGGGATTGTTTATCAAACATCTTGTGTTGATACTCCTCAGCAAAATGATGTGGCTGAGAGGAAAAATCATCATTTGTTGAAAATTACTCGTTCTCTAATGTTCGCTATAAATGTTCCTAAATTTTTTTTGTCTAATGATGTGCTGACTGCTACATTCCTAATTAATTGTATGCATTCTAGCATTTTAAATTTTCAATCTCCTATTACCTGATTGTCTCCTTCTACTTCTCTATTCCCTTTGCCTCCTCGTATTTTTGGTTATACTTGTTTCTCTCATATTGCTTGTTTTAACAGGATTAAGCTTGATCCGAAATCTCTTATGTGTATTTTTCCCAGATATGCACCTAATTAGAAGGGGTACAAATGTTATCATCCTCTTGTCGTAAGTCATTTATTTCTAGGGTCGTTACTTTCTTTGAGTCTACTCCATATTTTTCTAACAGGCAGACCTCTCTTCAAGGGGAGAGTGCATGAAGAGTTGTCATTTCCTATGCATGTTCCCTCATGCTTGTTTAACAGTGCTATCAAAATGGAGGGTGGTGGTGAACGACAAGGGGAGTTGGAAAATTCCTGCTATGAAGGAGAAAGAATTGCAAGTGTATACTAGAAGGAAGAAAGATCCTCGTGAGCCCTACCAAGAATCTTCCTCGGATCTAGGTATTATCCTTCCCCTTAGTCTTGATAATGTTGATCATGAGTTACCCATTGCCCTTAGGATAGGTAGTAGGTCTTGTATTCGACATTCCATTGCTAACTTTGTTTCTTCTCATGCCTTGTCATATTCATATCGTGCATTTGCTTTGCTTTTGTCTTCTGTGTCTGTTCCTCGTAGTGTAGCAGATGCACTCTCCCAACCAGAATGGAGAAAAGATATGGAAGCAGAGATGTTTGCTCTTGAGAAGAACAGTACATAGGATATGGTAAAATGACCCAGAGGGAAGAAGCTTGTTAAGTGTTGGTGGGTATTCTTAGTAACACCACTCAGATGGATCAGTTGAAAGATACAAGGACCGCCTAGTTACAAAGGGGTATACTTAGCCATATGGGATAGACTATCAGGAAACATTTGCCCAATTTACTAAAATGAACTCAAGAAAGAGTTTTCATGTCACTTGCAGCCAACCAGGATTGGCCCTTGTACTAACTTGATGTGAAAAATACATTTTTACATGGTGACTAGGAGGAAGAAGTGTACATGGTACCTCCTAGTTTTATTTATCCCTCTAGTGAAGGAAAGATGTGTAAGCTGAAGAATGCACTGTATAGACTAAAGCAGTCCCCTAGAGCTTGGTTTATGCGGTTTCGTAGTGCTATGGTGAAAGCGGGTTACAAGCAGACCACACATTATTTATTAAAAAATCTCATCAGAAGATGATTGTTCTGAATGTTTATGTAAATGATATTATAGTAACAGGCAATGATAGGGATGAGATCAAATTATTGAAGAAAAAGTTAGCAGAGGAGTTTGAGATCAAGAATTTGGGTCAGTTGAGATTCTTCATTAGGATTGAGGTTGCCAAGTCAAAGAAGGGTATCTCCATCTCTCAACGCAAGTATGTCCTTGATCTTCTAGATGAGACAGGTATGATGGGTTTTAAACCATGTGTTACACTCATTAATACTAACCACACACTCAGTGAAGGTAATGAGAAATGTTTACGAGATGCAAGTAAATACCAGGGACTTGTCGGTCGCCTCATTTATTTATCTCACACCAGATTAGACATTGCATATGCAGTTAGTGTGGTTCGCCAATTTATGCATGCTCTGACCACTGGACATCTTGATACAGTAAATAGAATTTTTCGCTATTTGAAGTCGTCTCTAGGAAAAGGTTGGATGTATAAATGTCATGGGAACTTAAGAGTTGAAGCATACACTAATGCAGATTACGCTGCGTCCGTTTTAGATAGACGACCTACTTCAGGGTATTGCACTATGGTTGGAGGCAACCTTGTTACATTGAGAATCAAGAAGCAACACGTGGTTTGCAAGATCTAGTGCAAACGCACAATTTAGAGCCATGACACATGAGGAATGTGAGTTGCTCTAGCTTCGGCTACTCTTGATTGAGATTGAGTTTCCTACTATTGGCCCAATGAACTTATATTACGACAATAAGACAGCTATTAATATTGCTCACAATCCTATGGAACATGACAAAACGAAGCACGTTGAGGTGGATCGGCACTTTGTCAAGGAGAAGCTGAATGCGGGCCAATTTTGCACCCCTTTTGTACAGTCTAAAGAACAATTAGTTGATGTATTGATTAAGGGGCTTGGTAGTTCTTAATTTCAAAGTATTGTTAGCAAGTTAAGAATGAGTGACATCTAAGCATCAACTTGAGGGGGAGTGTAGAAGAACACTTCTCTTTTATATTTATGTTTCTTTTATACACTGTAATCTCGGTATACTATTAGTATCTCTTATATCCTAATAGTATATCATTAGTGGAATATAAATAAGAAAGAGTAGGAGAGAGACAATTAACTCTATCTAATCTTTTTCCTAATCTCTTCTTCTTTCTCTTCTCTTTCTCTCAAACCCTAGACCTTTAAACCCTAAATCACAACTCTAAACCTAATCAAACCAAACCAACTCTTATATGGCAGTGCCAGTTTGTACTCTAAAAAATATAACTATGCACAACCAAAGAGCCAATATCCATATGGATATGTTTTTGGGTATGAGCCACAACCATGTGGGTATAAAGGTGTACAGTCTTAGGAGCCAATGCTGGTGGTAGTTGTGCCTCAGTACCTACAATATCAATCGATGGGTGTGTTGCTACATCTTAGACCAGATGACTACCAACGTTATGTACATTAGTATACATCAATATACCATAATGTGATGAGCATGGCACAGTATTGTGCATATGTGGAGAACCAATACTATTGTCAGTCTAGTCAAGACAAAGATAACTTCGAGACTCCACGTAAGTCCTTCTGATTTTCATTGTAGTTCTTGGGATGGATTGGAATATTGTTATGTCTGTTTGTATTGCTATGAATCTTATGAATTTTGAAATAATGATTGATTGAGAAATGAATGAAACATTTTATATAAGTTAGTGATGAATATGAATCAATCATACATTTTCGTTGACGCACATCTTGTCAATTTTCTATGGCCTCTATTATATATATTAATTTTTAAAATATTTTTATTCTCAAATGTGTATTAACATCTATTTTAACAATTCTTAAAGTTTACTGCAAAATTGAAGGTTTTGCCCCATTTTTTCACTATTTTTCCAAAAATCCCCAATAAACGATATATCTTACGATATATCCCCGATCTTTATCCCACCGGTGCGACATGTCGTGCAATATCGACAATTAAAACCTCGATTGAGAGAGATTCCTTCCTTCTATTCATTTTGATTGGCCTCATCTCCTCACTCCTTTTAAGACTTTGTTTTTACCTTTCAAATTAGTTTACAAGTATATTTCTAATTAGTGTACGAGTGTATGTCTACCTATCCTCTCTCTCCTGACATCCAACACTCTTTCCATCAAATCTCATTCTAGACCTACAATGTAGCTTTGATATCTCACCCTAGGAAGATACGATACAAAATATAAACGCATTCAAGTGAATCTGAGAGTAGCACCATTATTTGATAATAAGGAAGAATCAATTGAAATGGTTTCGAGACATTTAAAAAAGACCAGACGACACTAGTAGGAAGAACTAAGCAAGTACGTGCAAGTCAAAGGACCTACAAGAGCGAGATTAAGGCCAAAAAAGACATGGATGGAGATAGTGAGAGAGTTTGGAAACACGAGCTTTAACCAAAGATATAGCTCTTGATAGGCTAGAATTGCGGAAGAGGATTTGTTTTGCGGGCCAAGAATAGTAGGGATAAGGCATTGACAAAGAAGAAGAATAGGCATTCTAGAAGCTTGACCAATAATCTAAAAAGTATTCCACACTAATTAGTAATAATCATGTAAAATGTGAAAGCACATCAATTAATTATAATGAAATCTTGGCATCCAAGATAAGATGATTCTAGAATCAAATGATAAACTTACACTTTGTTTTTTTATCATCACAATAAAAATCTGTGCTTAGCCATCTCCTGTCAAAATAAATTATGAATGAAAATAAAAATTTATAAGGCTATCATCATACTTGTGTTCACTTCATATGAGCAAACACTCTAGTGTCAAAATGGAAACAATGAAACAAGAAATAGTAAAACTTACAAATTTTCCATAGGAGAGCAGCATGCAAACAAGTTCCTGAAAATAGTACATGGAAACTTCATAAATTAAAAACATAATACAAGAGAATCCATACGGATAGTGTGCAAGAAAACATTGATGTGATTCCCTTACACATTTGTGGAGTTGTTGATAGGCTGTACGAAGCTTGCATTTGTGAATTTATTATTTGAAATATCCCTGCAAGATGGAATTGATGACAATTGAAGTAAAATATTTAGATAGGAAATCATCATTTTTTTTAAGTCATTTGGACTAACCAGTAAAATGATTACTTAATAATGTTTATTTGTGAAACTGTAAAAAGCGTCTCAACAAAATTGGAGATGCCCAAAGCAAAAAAAAATGGAGGTGCACTCAATAAGTGAGTGGTTAAAAATGCAAGAGAGAGAGAATAGGAGAAACCATATTTGACAATTGGGGCTCTTATTGACTTAAAAATGCTTTTCATCTATAAATATTACAATGATTCAGCAACATAATTACATAGAAGTTCTTGCACGAGTACCTAGAAGATAGATGAGAACAATAAGGATTTTTGGCAGTTTATTTTTCTTTCCTGGTAGCTGGTATAAAAGCTAGGATAGAATCATGACGCCATGGATGGAGTAAAGAACCCCAGCCAATCCTGCTATGGCCTCAACTATGTTAAGTATTGGATAAAGAAGTTTGGCTTGAACTCTAGAAAGAAAAACCTAAGTTTTCCTTGCTTATCTAAGTGTTTTTTTAGCATATCCTTATTTTTTTTCGTCGTATCCATCCGATACGGTTTGAAACACCGACACGTATTCTATATTTGACTTAATGATACGCCACCCGATACCGATATTTTGAACCATGGTTGTACCCTGCATGGTGGCTAACTCAAAGAAGGGTTTGTTACCCTACATGGTGGCTAACTCAAAGAGGGCTTTGAGTGTTGTACCCTGCATGGTGGCTAACTCAAAGGAGGGAGTATTACACCTTAACAGTTGTTACGTCGAGCAAAGAGAGAGAGTGATAAACTGATGATGTATGAA
Source organism: Tetracentron sinense (assembly GCA_015143295.1). Taxonomy (NCBI): domain Eukaryota; kingdom Viridiplantae; phylum Streptophyta; class Magnoliopsida; order Trochodendrales; family Trochodendraceae; genus Tetracentron; species Tetracentron sinense. Next base: position 6,226,854 of record CM026572.1, on the reverse strand, counting down.
TCATGTTTTGTGTGCTGATATATTGGCTAGTGGGGATCTAGCTTCAACATGGTGCTGCTATGTAGGTGTCTTAACGACATTTGTGCGTGAAAGACTATGTATGGGTTCCATGCTTGGGCGTGTCACAGGCAAAGCACGACATTGCCGAACGAATGGTCGTGACACGAGGGTCTCGAGGGTCCTTGCCTAGCTTAAACAATGTGCAGGTAGAGAAACGTGTGTGCGATAGGTGTGCAATTTGAGCAACCCAATTATGCGTGTGTGCTAATTACATGGATGTGTAGTGTGTAGCGGTGCGGCTAACTAAGTGGATGTGAGCGTGAAGCAACTAATTGTGTAGATGTATGTGTGCAATGTAGCCACCATTGTGAATGTGTGCGATGCAGCTAATTACATGGATGCAAGTGTGTAGTGTGCCAAACTATGTGAATGTAGGTGCACAGTGCAACTAACATTGTGTGTGCACGGTGCAACTAACCATGTGGATGCATCAGATAAGATGCATCAAGGGGAGCACCAAATGAGGTGGCTAACAATGGAATACATCAGACGTACGTGATGCAACAGGAGGTGCATCGAATAGGGTGGCTAACAAAGGTGATGCATCAGATTTGATGCAACAGGTGGTGCACCGAATAGGGTGGCTAACAAAGGTGATGCATTAGATCTGATGCAACGGGAGGTGCACCGATTAGGGTGGCAAACAAAGGTGATGCATAAGATGAGATGCAATAGGAGGTGCACCGAATAGGGTGGCTAAAAAAGGCGATGCATCAGATGTGATGCAATAGGAGGTCAGATGCAATTATAGTAACAAAATTCTCCAAATTTTTGAAAATTCTCAAATCATTTGTGAATTTTAGGAGTGCCGACTTATTCTCTAAATTATTCTAGAATTTTAGGTTTGTCGAGTTATTTGCGGATTTTGAGAATTATTTCCGAATTATTTGCAAATTTCGTAATAATTCATTTAGTTCGATAAAGTAAACTGCTTATTTTGTATATTATATAATTAAATTGTTGGATATCCTTTTATGACAATTTTTTTTTTCCAAATCGTTGCCGAATTAATCCCAGATTTCACCAAATTTTTTCGAACTTCACCCTTGTCGAATTAATCCCGAACCCCGACTTTGTCACTATGGATACGATGCAACAGGAGGTGCACCGAATAAGCTAGCTAACAAAGGCAATGCATCAGATGCAATGCATCAGATGCAATGCAACATGAGGTGCACTGAATAAGCTAGCTAACAAAGGCAATGCATCAGATGCAATGCAACATGAGGTGCACCGAATAGAGTGGCTAACAATCAGTGTAGTCAAGGCATCTAGGCGATAGCGGTTCCCTAAGTGAGGCGAAGGCCTAGGTGTTGCTTAGGCGATGCCTAGGTGACCAAAATTTAATTATTTTGTTTATATTATATAAGATTATATAATATTTAGCGAGTGCTTGCCTAGATGATGATCTAGGCGATAAGGGTCTTGGCTAGGCGAGGCGGTGTGTCACACCCCAAAATTTTGTAGTAAGCTTTGTACATATACTAGTAGGGTATCTAGTATAATCTTAGGGAGAAGTGTGTAAAAGCTTCTCTAGAAACTTCTTAGAAAGGAGGTGGGAAGCTTCCTAGGGGAATAATTCTAGAATAGTCCATAGAGGAGGTGATAGGAGTTCTAGAGAATTCCATCAAAGGAGGTGGGAATGTTCTAGATTGGGAATGTTCTAGAATCTAGAACATTCCCATGAGAGGCTATAAAAGGGGAGTGACCCCCTCATTTGTGATCATCCAAAGTATCCAAGTATCCATCCAATTATGTATACTCTCTTGTGTAATAAGAGTGTGAGTATTATTCCAAAGAGTGTTCCTACTTCTCTCCTACTAGCTTCAGGGTAAGGCTGACTCATCTAGGACGGACTCTAGCACGAGTGCCGCACGGTCAATGTTGGGGAAATAACTAAGGCCGTGACATGTGGTATCAGAGCAGGTTACGAGATGGTCGTAACAGGTGGGATTGAGAAGGCCACAAGTTTAGGGATTGTGGTGGAGCTACTTGACGAAATGAAAGGCAGTAATATGGTTTTCAACCTGGGAGCGGACGAGCCAAGGTGAAGCGAGTCCAGGGATGCTCAAGGTGCCATGAGGACACGACTTGCCGGGGGAGCGCTTGTCATGGCGAGCAAGGGAGATCGCGCGAGGGAGCTAGGTTCATGCATGACGGGACTCGAGAGGGGAATCGAGCGACCTAAATGGGAGATGCCGAACACCAGGAGTACGATGCTCGTTACTCAATGGCAACTAGGAGAAACCATCAAGGAGTGGATGGAAAAATGACAAGCCGAGACAGAGCTTGTTGTGGAAAGGAGGATACTGAGGATCAACTCCTGGTGCTTCATCTGTAATGGGACACAATGCTAGGGATTGCGAAGTGCGCAAGGCCCGACTAGCAAAGTTGTTGAGCAGAGATTGGTCAGATGAAGACTCGGATGAAGAGGAAGGTGATGAGGAGCCGAGCATAGGGTCAGTGCAGCTTCTCAACCCAACGGAGGAGGTGAATACGTCCAAGCCCGAGGGTGAAGGGCTTAGGGTCATGGAGGAGCACCTCACTGGGGATACCTCACGTACACTAGGGGGCACGGAGGATAAAGACCACTTTGTCTCAGGAGAAGAGACAAAGGGGCAGGAATGGATGACGGTTAAGGGATCGGGGTTGATCCAGGCTGTCGGAATAGAAGCCAAACCTAATCATGGTGTAGTCCAGGGAGCGAGGCTGCACAGCGGAGCATGGAGGGGGGAGGCAAGTTTGTCGGTAGTTGGGCTGGATGGCTACCAATTCAACTTGGAGATGAAGTTTGGGGGTATGGTGGAAGGGACACCTATGCCCCGTGTTAACTCCTTAAAGAAGGAGACATCAGGCATGGTCCCATTGGTGCTAGGGACCAAAATAGATACAAAATGGTTCGGGGTTTTTCACTTTGCAAAGGGGAAGGAATGGAAGACCTTAAAGTGGAGAAAGCGACGGAAATGCATGAGGCAGCGCAGAAATAAGTCGCAACGAGGGCGTCGCGAATTTAGGTGGGGGAGAGTGTCACACCCCAAAATTTTGTAGTAAGCTTTGTATATATACTAGTAGGGTATCTAGTATAATCTTAAGGAGAAGTGTATAGAAGCTTCTCTAGAAACTTCTTAGAAAGGAGGTGGGAAGCTTCCTAGGGGAATAATTCTAGAATAGTCCATAGAGGAGGTGATAGGAGTTCTAGAGAATTCCATCAAAGGAGGTGAGAATGTTCTAGAATCTAGAACATTCCCATGAGAGGCTATAAAAGGGGAGTGACCCCCTTATTTGTGATCATCCAAAGTATCCAAGTATCCATCCAATCGTGTATATTCTCTTGTGTAATAAGAGTGTGAGTATTCTTCCAAAGAGTGTTCTTACTTCTCTCCTACTAGCTTCAGGGTAAGGCTGACTCGTCTAGGACGGACTCTAGCACGAGTGCCGCACGGTCAAGGTTGGGGAAATAACTAAGGCCATGACAGGTAGCCTAGCGACTTTTTGACTATACTGCTAACAATGGTGATGCATCAGATGTGATGCAACAGAAGGTGCACTGAATAGTGTTGTGGAAGGTTTGAAGATGCTGATCAGAGATCCCTATCTTTTGCTAACCTCTCTTATGCTAGGATCAAAAAGAAGAAAGTTCAATAATATGGTAGTATATTTTTTGGTTCCTTAACATTTATTGGAGATCTGTCTTTTAATGGTTTAAAACTCAGATAAGGCATGGTTCAGAAGATCAATGCTGGTGGAATTTTAAAAGAAAATGTTTGGAACTGAAAGGCTTCTGAAATAAAGAATGCACACATTATCAAGAGACAACCTAGCATTAATTCAAGAATTAACGGCACATCATATGTTGTAATAATTTATAGCATGAGAAATATACCAAAATGATGTTGTAAATTAAATTATCTAACAAAAGAGACATACACATTTACTTTCTTTGAATCAGCAAGCCATCTAGGGAGTGATCCATTGAGCATATTTTCTGAAAGGTATCTGATAAAAAAATTAATATTAATTCATTGTCGTGATTGACTAAGCATCTATAATTACTTGATGAGTGAGAAATTGACTTAACTGAAAAATAAACAACTGATGAAGCTAGAAAAGAATCGAAGAAAATTTTTAGAAAGCAATTCTCTTACATGTTACTTAGTTGCTGAGCGTTACTGAAGTCTGGAATTTCCCCAGTCAGGTAGTTGAAGCTCAAGTCCCTGCAAGAGAATACAATTAACGAGTGGGATAATCAAGAAATTTTTCAATAATCAAATTTCAAATTCCTTGATGGAAAAACCTTTCAATCAATCATGCAGTCTAGAAAAGAAATGAAAAGACAACCACTGGACAGAGGATCAAAAGACCAACAATTCCCTCAGAAGAAGCCTACTGGTTTCAAGTGAATAAAGACTGTCCGAAGAATGAAATATGCCCTTAGATTCATCTAGAAAAATTTGTTGTAGAACCTGTTTTTGTTTATATAAATCTCAGGATATACGGTGGAATCAAGGCCTGTAATTTACACGCAGATTCTACTTAAAATTATGATCATAAGGAAAAAAATCTCACTGAATTTCGAGGTCTATAGGCAAAATTATGGTCATATCAGTTTTCAGACCAGAAATAGACCAAACAACAGCCTACTGCACTGGAACTAGGCTAAGGTCACCCTTCAAAACAACGGATCCTATTTTGTGTTGGATTGTGGTCCAAATTATAATAGGTAGCTACTCCATTTTTAGAAAATTTTCATTATTCCTTATTAGGGTTTTCCCAATTTGGAATGATGCTATATCCAATGTCCAACTTTTTACAATTTTATAAATAAAAAAAAATCTAACTTTATGTGTGTCTTAGACTTAACACCAGAGAGACTAGGCTTAGGGACCTCTAGGCGACCTCGTCTTAATAAGTTCCCATTTGGACTCTGATTAGACCTAGGAGTCCTAGAGGTGAGGCAACACCTTGGCTACATTGATATACATTATAATTTATAACTAATGAAAGCACTCAACAACAAAACGCCCTCCAATGTCCTTACCCTAAAACATGAAGATCTCTGGGGCAGAACTAACAGCCAAACAAAAATGGAAATGATCCAATGTAACTACTAATTATTAAAAAAAAAAAAAAAAAGGCGAGAGTTCCATATCATAGAAAATCAGCTTACAAATATGTTAGATTTTTGAATCGACCGATATATTCAGGGATTGGACCAGTAATTGAACAATTCCTCAGTGTCCTGAAGCAACCAATGATGTATGAGAGAATTAGAGCATAAAGCAGCACTTAATACAAAAAAAGAATGGTGGAATTTGCATTAGAACCCTCACAGATATTCCAAAGAGGTCAATCTTGAAAGATTGGGGAAAGAGAAACATTGGCCTCCTCTGCTGCTTCCAGTTAAGTCATTGATGCGCCTGGAGTAAGAAAGATGACGCGAGTTGGAAACCACAAAATCAATTACATTTTTCCTATTAAAATTAGGAATATATATGGGGGTGGCAGAAATTACAGATAGGAAAGATTTGACAAAGAGAAGGTGTTAGGGATAGGGCCTTCAAAATTGTTTCCCAACAGTGATCTGCAATAAATAACCACAACTCCAATGCAAAAGGGTTAGATCCTTCCTCGAAATGGTACTATCTATACAAACATGCTTACAAGTACTTGAGCTGTTTCCAGTTCTCTATGAATTTGGGAATCGGGCCCGTGAAGTTGTTCCCCCTAATATTTCTGCAAAAGGAAATTCAAGCTTGAGAAAGTGGTGGTGATGGGATAATGGGAACCTCCACTCCACTTACAAATATGTCATGTTCTTAAGCTCTGCAAAACTTGGAGGCAATCCACCCACGAATTCATTGTCAAACAGCAACCTGCAACCGTTTGAGGCATTAAATTAAATCGTTTTCTGCTTTCTTTTTTCTTTTTTCCGGGAAGACTTACAGTGCCCGAAGATTTCCCAGGTTTCCGAGTCGCTGAGGAAGGAGTCCGGAGAGGTTATTAGCCGATAAATCCCTAGGGACATGAAAATTTGTAAGGCTGAGAAGAAAAAGTGGAGCATCTAAACAAAACTCTAGGAATTGGAGTATAGAGAGGGCATACAGCTCTTCAAGGGTGGAGATGTTCCCCAATTCATCAGGGAGTGGGCCAGATAATAGGTTGTCCGATAAGAACCTACAAAGGAGGCAGACATTGTGCTTGGAAAGCTGATGAGAGCAGGAAGGAACATGGAGAAAAGAAGAGATGGTGCTTTACTTACAGGTATCGTAGAGACGGCAAGGCTCCCAAGGCTGCTGGTATTGAGCCACATAGCATGTTCTCGTGGAGATAGCTATGGCGGGAAGAAAATAAAACAGCTTAAAGGAACCAGAAGCCAGATAAAACTCATTCATAACTCGCTAACTAGCCAGATAAAACTCATTCATAACTCACTAACTTGTTAAAATGCTTTACTTCGGTGAGCATTTAAGAGGGGGCATCGACCAATAGGTGGATGCCTTAGGTTATCAAATAGGATCCATAGGTCCGTAAAATATTTTCCTATTTTCATCATCCAAAAATTTCATTTATATCTCCTCTCCTAGTATAATGACAGACGCAGAGTTAAAAGGGTGGTATTTTTTTCTAATATTCCAAATGAGTCTCAATTTTATTGTATCTAATTTATTATTATAATGAGAGAAGCGAGGTTAAAAGGTTGGTTGATTTTTTTTTTTTATATTCCTAATGGGTCCCAATTTTATGGTATCTTACTGTGAACGTAGTTAGTAAGGTGAACTTTTTTATATTTTTCCTATTTTGTCCATAACTCCATATAAAAAAAATTAAGATATTAAGTTATCTTTTTTTTTTTTTGAATGGTATGTTATCTTATTTTACATGAGAAAAGTTAGCAGGGGTATTAAAGTAATATCAACTGGAACTAACAATAATCCTTCTATATATCTCCACGATTCCCTTAAATTTTTATCCTTATCTTCTCCATGCTCCCTCATTGGTCTCTCTCAAAATAGAGGCACACCATCTCTATGTGGTAACTACTTTTCAAGAGAAAAAGTAATGTTTTTTGGTTATCAAAATATCACTTTCTATACTAATGTGTCCCTCATAATTTTTTTGAGCACTACTTAGTGGACCCATGGGTCTATTTCCTATCTTACCCCCGTGTCCTCATCCATTAATAAAAGAAAATAATGAATATTTTATTACATACACTATAATAACGCAAATGATCTCCATAAAATGAAAAACAAACCCAATATCCTTAAAAATAAATCAATAGAAGTAAACTCATATTATCATATTGTATGAGATCAAGTATCAAATAACTTGTACAATTAAAAAGACTAATAAAATAACTTATCAAGTTTTCCCAAAATCCAACTTCATCATCTTTCTCTTTCCTCATTTCTATATATATATATATTTTTTTTCTCATTTCACAGCAATAGAAAGACAACCAAAATAGGGGTTTTGACATGTCTGTAATAGGGGTTTTTCTGTTTTTTCTTTCTTCTTAAAACACATAAAGTACCTTTAAAAAATAAAAATATATTTTAAGTATTGGTCCGTAAAAGGGGTTTCGTGCTCGAATCGTCTGAATTGCATGAATGATTCAAATCGTAATCTAAATCGCAAATCAAATGAGATTTACCTAATTAAGATTTTTACTTTTGATTTGAATCGTTTTACTTGGGATTAGAATCGAATTATAAGATTTGAATTGCAAATATTCAGCAACCATGAATAAAATACCCCCCCCCCCCCCCAATTGTTTGGCACTCAAATTGGAATTTACTGTAATGGAGGTGAAGCTTTGGAATGACAAGCTGAGAAGGATGCAATGTCCAAGTGTAGGTTACTAGCATAAGGAAATTCAATGTTCTCCATTTTGCCTTTGTTCTCTGAAATGATGACCATGTCGGAGATGTTGATTTTTAATTTAAAATTATTTTAAATTAATAAAAATCGGATCATTAGGATCCGGGGTTTTGATTTTAACCATGGACTAAAACTCCCCATTAATTTAATCTTTGTTAAGGTTGGGTGTTTAATCTCTTGAAAGAGAGAAAATACACTTTTAGTGCATTTTCCTTAGTTCTTTAGTCCCACATCCAAAAAGGAGAGAAAATCTAAAGAGTTTATTTACCCCCCGTGGTTGCTTAGTTGTCAACAACCAAGCATGAGGTGTAGACTTTGACCCACCAATTTCTTTAGACGATAACTAGGGTGCGCGAGCTGCGCTCACAGTGAGCGCGAGCGCACACACACGAGCACGGGCTCAGGCTCGGGCTCGGGTGCAGTGCAGGCATAGGGCTTTAGGCGCTATGAGGTGCATTTTGCACTTCGCACGTGCGCATCGTCGATTTGGGCCGTCGGATTTGGGTGTGTGAGATCCGAGGAGACACATGAGTGTGTCAGGTGGATCAGATCTCATGAGTGCCTTGGGTCAGTGGGTGCAGGCCCATGATGGGCTACTCTGACCAAGGCCTGACCTTGTGTGTCATGTGGCTTATCTGGTGCAGGAGGTCCAAGCCAGGTGGCTGAGCCCATGCGTACGCAAGGGGACCTAGGTCCTCTATAAATAGAGGGGCTTGAGAAGGGTTTGAGAGTTGTTGGAACTCAGACCAGAGCCTGATCCGTGAGCCCAAACCACGGAGCCTAGAGACTAGTGAGCCTGATCCGTGGACCCAGTCTAATGAGCCACCAGATCAGAGTAGGTGCACCCTGGTCCAGTCTACTTCGAGTAGCCATGGTTCATTAGGATGACTCCGTACCAGGGACCTCTTAGAAGAATCCTAACCTGGAGATCTCTATTAATGGTGGTCCTTGAACTCGATGGTGAAGATGGTAACCCTGACCCATTATCCAGAGTCCCAGAACCCAGAACCAGACCCAGCAGGCTATCCGGATCGATCTAGATCCATGGATACTAGGAAATGGAAAGCTTTGTTCAGCTCCTGATGAGGTTGCAGAA